>OX328106.1:51656021-52261283 GCA_946811185.2 Hippopus hippopus | reverse complement strand
GCATATGGTCTTCGTTATCCAAAGAGCAATACTGGCTTGAGCAACTTGAACCCGGCCTGCCGGGCCCTGAGTGTGAGGTTTTTATATTACTGGTACTGTTAATGGGAGCCAGCCTCGGAGGTGGTTTCAGTGGTAACATTGGTGATGCAGTTCCTTGGCTTGATGATTCTTGATTTTTATCCTTTCGTTTTTTCTTTCGACGTTTTGTAATGGGTTGATCATCAATTCCCATATCTCGGGATATTATTTTTTCAATTAGGGTATTTGTGCTTTCTTCCTTCTGTTGCTCTTCATATATATCTGACTTTTGTTCCGATTTATCCGCATCATTTGTGTCATTGACACGCTTAAAAGGAACTTGTGCATCATCACTACACACATTATCAATATGATCTGGATCTATCTTTGCTGTATGTCCATCTATATCAATAAGACTATTAACATTTGTTTTCCCATGGACAACCACCTCCTTGTCCAGAGTCAAGGATTTCTTCGTGTTATCATGTAATGGACTTGTTAGAGTATTACTTACTGCACCAGTACTTAAATCTAGTCCAGAATCACCCGCGCTTGAACTACCCACTGTAACACTTCCTTTCTGTTGAGATGTATCGGATTTAGGACGAACTTCTGGATGGGAGGACGATCTATGTCGACCCGAAAGCATTTCCGGATCGTTTATTTGTCTTACTGAAATCGGATGTGATACCGAATACTGGTCCGTTTCCTGTCCACTGTCGTAGTCACTTGTGTCATCCCCAAAATTGTTCAGATTATCTTGGGATCCAAGAACATCGCACTTTTTTCCTCGCAATGTTCCAACATTTTTAATGTCGGATGCATCTGAATCAGAGTTGTCTTCCACTGTTTTTATATGAACACCATGTGATGTCGCAAATAAAACCGGAACATGAAACACTCGTTGTTCACGCGATGCCGTCATTATCAATTCTTTCTCTTTTTCGTGTTTCTGTTCTTCTTTAATCTTTCTTTCTAATTTTTGCGTATCTGTTTCGTTCTTTTTAAAAGATTCGTCGATAACCGAGTTATTTTTCCGACACAATATCATGTCTTTGAAACTTTTCCAGAGTTCTTTATTCCAGGTGAAAGCTGCTATGGGTAATACAAGAGTAAAACTAAACCGCAACCAAAGTAAAACCAGATCAACGTACCAGGTATATTTCACCTGACTGTCTGAGACTTCATCTAGTTCTGAACTATTCTGAAGCATGTTGAAATACAGCGTGGCCACATACGGTCCGTTCATGAACAGCCAAGCCACACAAACAGTTCCTGTCAAATTGGTATACCTGATTTCTGTTTTGATCCTCGGTTCCGGCTGGGAATCGTCCTTATAGTTGTGTTGAGATATAAGACTCCTTATCAACATTCGGTCTTTGTAGTAAGTCCGGGTAATCTTTACAAATAACACAACCATGAGAATTAATGGCACAATGACACATAAAATGATGGAAATGATTCCATATGCGATGGAACCTCCTTTTGCTATGGAACAATGCTTTATATATACGTTCGCGGATGTAGGAACAGCTCCTGCAGCCACAGGTATACTGAATGAGAGTGATTGAAACCACGTGTAACCAACAAGAATGGATATCCTAGGTGTTGAAAACATGTATTCGTATTTGTCTTTAAACCGCACAGCGACCAGTCTATCTGTTGTTAATATGGTCAAAGCGAGGATAGTTTCCATACAAATAAGATGCAAGAAAAATGCACTTACTTTACATGGAACCTTGCCGAAAGTCCATGCATTTGCAATCGTGACACTCAACAGCACTGTCATATTCAACAAACATTCACAAATATTCACCATCGCCAAATTTGACACGAAAATATAGAAGGCTATAGAACGGAAGCGCCTCGAATGACAGATGGTAATGATAAGGAAAAGGTTCCCTAGAAACCCGAGGCCGATGAAAACCGACAAGAAAGTGATTCTCGGCGAAGCTGATTCCACCCAACTGTCCGTATCGTCGTGAACCTCGTTATCAGAACTGTTGTCTGAACTATTCGGCAAAGTTAACGTTGTGTTCGTAGGGATACTTACAGTCGTAGTAGCCATCTTGTCTTCTACAATAGAAATCGGTCCATAATTTATTATCTACCCGTGTAATAAGTTGAATGGAACGTATCAGTTTAATCCTTTAAAGTAAGTTTTTGTTTATATACAGATATGTTCATGACACCGCCTGATACACAGGTATTTTGCCAATATCAAATATTTCATGAATCCGTCAAAAATGTCATTGTAAAGCGTTAACTAGTATCTATCCGTTCATAGTCGTCCACTTGTTTAAACGAGCTCTTCAAAATGCTGACTGGTTTAAACACATTCCTTTCACGGGACGGTTCTCTGTGAACTATTTTGTCAATATTGGTTCTCAATCAATATCACGTAAGTGCACTGGTGTTCAATAGGGTTTTAGTCCCGCACACCTATTGATCAATACAGTTTTACAAAACCCGATATAGGTAAACCCGTCCCTTTACAGCTCTGGTATTTTACCATTACGCTATAAATAGGATTCTGTTGCCCCTTCAACAGACAAACTGTGAAAATATTGTGGGACGAGAAGTAATTGCTTGATACTAAAACCGTCTCCTTTTTCGGTATCATTCAAAAAGGACATTAAATATTGCAAAAATTTCTACGCTTAGTAATATTTACTTGATTCTATATACACATCCTGGCGGACAGAGCGCCTTTCTGTGCTTTCAGGTAGTGCCTATCTTTCACTAGTGATTCGCACCACATTCCTTCCAAGCCACTGGCTACTTTCCCACATAAACATTATCGTCGAAACAATGTTCAACAGTGATATTTTCCATCGAAAAGAAATAGGATGACATCACAATATTTGGCCCTTTACTATCGATTAGAAATGTTCATTTTTTTGGCTCATTTTAGCATGTTTTAGGCTTAATTATGAACATTATGTTGTTCTCTCTTTACCAAACGACAAAATTTTGGACTCGATTAAATTGAAAGCATTTGCAGACGACAAATCAAATGTTGTTCAAATGATGCTTTCTGTCTTTGATAGGGTGAGAAAACATTGTGGGAAAAGGAGAAAATGCTGGTTACCAATGTCTTCAAAAGCCTTCTTCGTCGGGGTCGTTAAAACTCGAGATTGTGTGGTAAAGGATTAAAGTGATAAAAGAATATTTCGCCTGTTCCCATTTGTTTTACGTTACACACTTGCGTAAAGTTATGTGCGTTATAAGCCCATCGCCCTTGCTCATATGTTACCAATTGAGCTACCGGGATCGGACTGAACTTTAGTAGTGCTCATTATGAGACGAATTTTTCTTTATCAATTTTAACTTTTTCATTTGTCCTTTATAAGCTTACAGCTTTCGTTCCAATCCTTTTCGCGAAACTTGAATATCTAGAATATTAACATGTATATAATCATTATGTTGAATAAAATATGTTTAAGCTAACTTTTTTCATTTCCAGGCGCATAGCCAGGAACGCAGTAAAGATGAAGCCCAGTTTATTCTAATTTTTCTTTTTTTTTTTCCTTCCTGTCAACTTGCCTGAATCATTGAGCTGTATTTAGAATATTCGGCAGTAAAGAGAGAGACAGAAAATGAAATAGCCACGCTGTATGAAAAGGGGGCCTAAAGAATTTGCAAAAAGCATCGACTCATGTCAGCCTGCGCAGTCCGCGCAGGCTGACATGAGTCGATACTTTTTGCAATTCGTGAATTTTCTGCATGTCAAAGGACCATTATACCCCCAGATCCAGTGTTATTGTTATAATAAATGGATTTTATGGATCCATAATTAAGTGATGACTTGCTTGATGTAATGCATGACTGTGATGCATTAAGCCCTCTTTCCCAGGGCATGGCTCAAATATTCATACACGCTGTACATAGTCGAGATCAGATGCATTTTTTGGTAACATGTTGGTCCAATTTTCAGTGTTTCTATTTCGAGGTTTTTGTCGGAAATTTTTCAATAACTTAGACAACGAAGTTTGAGAAATGGACTGTCTTACCACCATGACCTTTTGCTTTAATAATGTTTTGTTTTTACCTGTAAATTTTGGGCGTTTTGATTCAGAGGAAGATAGGCCTATACATATCACTACTTTTATATTGCATGAGTTTTGAAGGTTTGCTTTTATTTCGCATTCTTTGTACAATTTTGTTTCAAATTCCATATGCAGCCTTGGCTTTATACCTAAGGAAATATCCCTGCTACAAAAAGCATCATTTTTAACTCTCAAGTCCACAATGAAAGCATAATTTTGCGATCTTCATGGTTTGAAGTTCTTTTCACAGAAAATAGTGCTCACTGTATAGGATAGTATCGATCCAAAATCAGACTACACGATCTGTACCGTCTGATCTTGATATACACTGACACTAAAGCGCATTGAATCGCTCTTAGCAGCCGATCAAAGGTCAATGATGGTCGGAGGGGTTTCGTGTAGATTTTAAAGTATTTACCAGGACATGGGATCCCTGAAATTAAAGAAAAAATTCTGCCCTTTGAGCTATAGGCCTACTTGATATGATGCTGATAATACTCATCATTACAATAGTGTTCTTATTTAAATCTCATCAACCAATCCCGTCATTTAACAACCTTGGGCCGAGCCCCTGGCTCAGTCGGTAGCGTTAAGAACTTGAAAACAGGGGGTCGCCGGTTCGCTTCCTGGCTCGGCCAATTTATTTCCGAGGACTGGTGATCGTTATTGCGACAGGATTCATTCCTGTCTCACCGCTGACCATTGTTTCGACGATGGTATGTAGGAAGGAAGCCAGTGGCTTGGAAAGAATATTGTGCGGAGTATTGGTAAAAGAAACTCCAGGAAAGTGTGGATAGGTGCATTGACCACCGCTATATAACTGAAATAATGTTGAAAAAGGCGTTAAACACTATTAAACAATCAATCATTAACAACCTTGGAAGAAACCTAGGATTTTGAATAAGTTGTGAGGACAGAGAAAATAGTACGATTAATTCGGCCTTTCTTTTCCTTTCCAATAGTATTTCTATGCCTTTTAGAGACAAATCCTGTCATATGAGACACGTCTAATTTGTCTTCTACAGCTGCGTTCAATTTTGACAACTCTTAATTGTGTGGTAAATGAGCAAACTTCTCATTTCCATTTACGAGTGGAAATTTTCAAAGTAAAGGCTCGTTTAGACTTACTACCAGGACCACGCATAAGCAAAATTCACACTTATCATAACTCGGCCGATTCCGTAAATCAACGGATCACCCGAAGTTTGCCGAATGCAAAAACCAATGACACATTCATTTGAAACCATTTACGTTATTCTGGTTAAAGGAGGTAAAATCCATTGCACAGTGCAGTGTCTAAAATTGGTGTAGACTATTTCTCGGCGTTCATATATGATTTATTATTCTCGTTATGTTTAGTTAACGGTTTGTCTACGTTATGGGCACAGAGGATGTTAAGATTATATCGTACTCTCTTGTGACCGAGACTTGCTCACTTTCTGTCCAAATATGCCACAGAGTGTTCAAAGAGAGATAACTCTACCGGACTGGCGATAATGTATTAATATTGACATGTAGAATATTTCATGCATACACACCAAGTTTTTCGCTTATGGCTTCGTCGCTTTTTGGAATTTGTATGAGTCTAGAGCAATTCCCTTTATGAACACTGTTCTCATAGCCTTTTTCCTACTACTATGTATAACAAATTTATGATTGATTATATATCTTCTATCCTGCTCGTCTGATGAAATCAAACACGGAGAACAATATTTTACTATTTTGTGAAAATGAAAATAGAGCATAGCAATTGGAATGAAAAAGTTCACATGCGACAGAAGTACCTGCTGAATAAGTTGGTGTTAGCGTAACAGTCATGCTTTCTTATGGAAGAATAAGATGAATTACATGCCAGGGACAGCCAGTCTTATCGAAGAAATCGATAGTAAGTTGCAGAGCATGTACTAAGTTTGACTCTAACATGAAATAAATTGATGCCGTACGGCCCATAGTATCTTACACTCACCAATCATTGCCATAGGCACTTGGTTTCCTAGTCTTTAGACGTACACATGCTTGTTTGCCGTTCAACATTTATCTATCGGACATTTCACATTTTACTTTTCTTTTGCATGTTACCTACGTACACGATGAATGTGAAAATGTGAAATAACGTACGTAGGGTCTTATAAATAGGACTATTGGTTTCCATGACTCTAAGTTTCACAACATACATTAAATGAGCCATGCTCTGTGAAAAGGGGGCTTAATGCATCTGCGAAAAGTATCGACCCAAGTCAGCTTGCCATTGGTCAATTTTCTGTATGTCTGAGGACCAGTCTATCTCATTGGTAAGTTGGTTGCTCAAAAAAAGTGGATATGATGGATCCATGAGTATGTGATGGTTTGCTTGGTACCATGGATCATGGAGATGCATTAAGCCCCCTTTTGCCAGAGGATGGTTCATTTATTTCTGTCATGTATTATAATACTAGTATTTTTAATACATGACGGAGATAAATGTAGGTTGTGAAACGTCATGGAAACCAAGTGCCTATGATTATTGTCAAGATCAAGTACCCTTTTTTGAACTCGAAGTGATATCCGAATTTTCTTGCAATATATAACGCCACTGATTTGTGTGAAAGGATGCCCTATTGTAGACCAGCCTTTACATCCGATTCATATACAAGCCTGAATAGCTCAAGAAGTAGAGCATGATGAGAGTTGTGGATGACAAATCTGGGACTACAGGAGGGTGTGGTTTTGATTCCCCTGGCAAACAGAAAATGTTTGTGAAAGGTTTCTTACTTGGGGTCATTAAAAGTCGGAATTGTTTGGTAAGAGGGTTAAACTGAGGTCCTTGTGACAGCTGTATACACTAAGTACATTTAAGAACAATGTGTAGGTTATATTGCAGGATACAAGGACAAAACCCATCCTAAGTTGCACCTGGTTCTTTAAAGTTCTCATTGTATAACACTCACTCTGGACCTCAGTTTAGAGTCTTGTATGAAAGAGTATTGGTAATTTTAGATGGCCAGTAGTGGGGCTTGAACACACACCCTCAAGCCCTACAATCTACCTTTTAAGCTATTCAGGCTGGAAAGCTATTCAGGCTGGATTTTCTTCAGTATCTTGCACTATCCCACATGTTATAACTAGGGGGAGTCACCCAAATGCAACCGGTGGCAATGATGAATTAAGAAAAAGCAGAAGTTCAGAATCATTACATATTCCAAATCAAGAGTGCTAGACATGGTGCACTTTTGTGAACAGTGTAAATTAAGATCAGACTGCATTGTTGATAGTGTAAATTAAGATCAGACTGCACAGAACAACTAGTTTGATCTTGACCCTTAGACAGTGTCCAAAACAATGAGATTTTGCAAAAAAAAAAAAGAAATAAGATGAAATCACAATATTTGGCTTTTTACAATGGGTTTGAAATTTTCCTTTTTTTTTTTTTGTAGTTTTAGGCTTAATTTTGTAGATCTGGAGTTGTTCTATAAAGTGATAAATGAATGTTTTGCCTGTTCCCATTTTTTTCCTACAGTACACACTGGCATATTGTGCATTTTGGATGCTACTCCTTTGTGTAACTAGATTTAGAGCCTTCGTTCGAGAATTAGCCTTGAGTGTTTATTGTTACAAATTTTTTTTTTGCTCTTATTTTTATAATTTTCAGAGAAGTTACTGGTGGTGTTAAGAGATGGAAGGACGCTTATTGGAATCTTGAGAAGTATAGACCAGTTTGGTAGGTTACTTTTATCCTTCCTTTAACCTTTAGGCTGCTGAGCTCAACTCAAGGGCCTTTTGCAGACAGTGTAGACCAAGATCAGACTGCACAGAATGTGCAGTCTGATCTTGGATCTACACTGTCTGATACAGTATTTCCTTTCCGGTGAAATCAACTTTGAAGTCACAATATTTGGTTTTCTTTTACTATTGAGTGGAAATTTTTGTTTCATTTATTTATCAGCTTAAGGGTTGATCTTAAAACAAATGGCCTTGCCTTTTCATGACCCTAACTTGGAAAACATTACAAGAAGACGCTAGTACTCAATATTTTTCAAGTGTTTTCAAGCCATATTTCATTTTTCGTTAGCTAATCTTCCAATATGTAAAAGCCTAAAATTTTGTTTTGTGATAAAGACTTACTACAATTAAAATCTGTTTATAGACATACCACTTATTAGAGGAGATTGCACATAGGAAAATATACTAAAGCTCTAGAAAATCTCACAAAATAATGGTTTAAATAGGTCCTAGATAAGAGTGCATTTTATGCGCAGTCTGATCTTGATCTGTGTTGTTTACAAAAACCTTAAAAACATCTATGGTCTGCTTTAGCAGGAAAAAGATTAAAAAAAAAAAAAATATTCTTTGAAAGGTATGAAGAGCTTTTAAAGATACATCTATACTTGTTTTCAGCCAGTTTTTAACCCATTTCATCCTTATTTTATGAAACTATAACCATTCTTGTATTTTTATTGCAAATGTCGCCCCTGACGGATGCAAGGTCACATAGTTGACGACAGATACAAAATGCATTTCATGTTTTGGAGGCCTTCAAAGCAGTTGTTGTCGTTCAAGGTTTTAAATGAGGACAAATCCCTTGTGTTTTTCTATCCCTTACTCCATATATACAGTGTATTGGTAATTTGCTTATGTTTTAACATCTGAGCCATTCTACACACTTTCAAGTTTTAACAGAGTTTTTTTCTCTCTAGCTGTAAGGATATATCTTTAAAGAAAAGACAAAAAAAGGCACCACATGGTGCTTTAAAGCTGTAAGGATCATATTTCATATTTGTGCAGTGAGCACTTTGCCACATAGCCCATTTTAGGAGAATGAATTTTGTTCAGAAGTTGGACAAAAACTGTCACTTTCAAATCTGTCATTAGTACACAGTCAACAGAAAAAATGTTAATTACAAAAGTGAATTTGTTCAATACCAGACATTTTGAAAATTATGTTTAATCTTAGAATACTTAGCATAACTGATGTTGCTATTGCCAACAGGGTAGATTATGAACATGCCTTTTGGATCTATATTGTCAGCTACTATGTAAATTATTCATAGTTAACTCTTTGCAACACAATCCTTACTTTAAACGACTTTGAAGAAGACATTGAAAACATTATTGGAAAAGGAGAAAATGATGATAACCAGCATTTTTTCCCTTTTCCACAATGTTTTCCACTCTGTCAAAGACTGATGTCATCATTTGAGCTTCTTTTAATTCATCATCTACAAATGCTTTGAATTTAGTATAGAGTACAAAATTTTGTCATTTGGTAAAGAGTTAAAAAGCTCCTTTGTATTCGTAATTTAGTGCTCAAAGGAATTACTGAACATTACAGTATGCCATGTTGTAACAAGTGCTCTATTTAGCTGTCCGTTTGATTTCTCTTCTACTTATAAATACAGTAGCCCGGGTTCCAGTCTGTTCATTTATTCCATTGCTATCATTTGGACGTTACTACGGAAGTGATAAATTGTTTTGCCACACATCTGTATAGATCTTCAAAGGAGACCGCGATAAGGAGTGAATGAAAGATTATTACTGCCTGGACCCAGGCTACTTTTACAGCTTTTTGTACTTTTTTTCTAAAAGTGAAGAAAAATTGGAACCCTAATAATTTTTTATACATCTTTTGTTATAAGATAATAAGACAGGGTTTCACTTTTCATCTTTTGTCAGTAGGTTCCATTCCAGGAAAAAGTGTCACCATTATTGTATTGTTATATCAAATCTTTTTCAGCAAATTTGGTTCTACACAGAACAATTGAACGGATACATGTTGGAAAAAAATATGGAGATATTCCGCGAGGGATCTTCATTGTGAGAGGGGAAAATGTTGTACTACTTGGAGAAGTGGTATGTATCAGACTTGTTCATAGTGCTCAGTCAATGACCTATCATCAGGGCTTATAATAAATCCTGAATTTTAACGATCCTGAGAAAGAATCCTTTTAAAAACATGGTGGGAAAAGGAGAAAATGCTGGTAACCAGCATTTTCTCTTTTTCTCACAATGTTTTGCACTCTTTTAGCGACAGTCCCACCATATGAGCCATATCTAATTTGTCATATGCAAATGCTTTCAGTTTGGACAAGTGTAAAATTTTGTCATGTGGTAAAGAGTTAAGGGGCCATGAGGTTGAATCCCAGGCCAAGGATATGAAAACTACTTGTAAAATAAACCAAAACATATGGACAGGTATACTGGGAGCCACGGTAAGACTGAATTAATGTTGAAAATTATATTAAATCTTAACCAAACAACGTAATTACATATTCTCCATATTGAAAGCTTTTGTAGAAGACAAATTTAGCATGGTTCAGATGATAGGAATGGTCCAAATACAGGTAGAAAATATAGTGGGAAAAGGAGATGATGTTGTTTACCACCATTTCCATCTTTTCTCTCAGTGTTTTCAAGTGCCTTCTCTCTCAGTTGTTTAAAGTAACAATAAAGGCCAAATGTAAACAAGGCGGGTGTTTAAATGCATTTGAATTTATATCATACCATACTAAAGTATGGAAATTATTGTGAAGATGACAATCTGTCATTGTATGGTCGGTCCAAGTGATAGTTGCTGACAGAGAAATTAGTTTCAAAACTAGGTTAAAACCTGCCAGATAGCTGTGTCTTTTGCCTGATTCAAAAATTCTTTTTTTTCTGCCAGCGACTAACATATGGCCTGACCACACGATAACAGGATGTATTCAAATACCATTCTGATTTTAATTCTAAGTCCAAAAACAGACTATCTGATTAACATTTTACCACACAATCCCAAGTTCTTATGACCCAGTGAAAGAAACCTTTTGAAAACATCGTGGGAAAAGGAGAAAATGCTGGTAACCAGCAATTTTCTCTTTTTCCCACAATGTTTCTATCCTATGAAAGACAAATTCCCATCATTTGAACTAAATTTAAGTTGTTGTCTGCAAATGCTTTCAGTTTGAACAAGTCTACATTTTTGACAATTATTACAGAGTATCTTAGCCAATCAGATGGCTGGTCATGGAATTTACAGTTAGATCAGAGTCTAGAATTGTGTATAGTGTATATGAACTAAATGGCTTTCCAAACACTTTGTCAGAGTCTATACACTCTACCAAACAAAAATGTTTCAGACTCTTTTTGTAATGAAAATCTTTGAAAGAAAGGCCAAGTCTGAGTCAGGACCTCTTCCAGTGCCAAACAACAAAACACAACCAGTTTGGTAAAGGAGGTTGGGTTATTGTGATATAGAAAATTGTGATGGTTTTAAATCTTATTATTTTAACACTTGACCCAATGAAAAAAATTTAGACCTATCCAAATTCAAATAATTTGTATTAAATGTGGCATTAGCAATAGTATTATTCCTTGACAGGATAGGATACATTGTGGGAAAGGTGGAAAATGCTGGTTACCAGCATTTTCAACCTTTCCCACAGTATCTTTTCAAAAGCCATACCAAGGGTGGTTGATGAATGGAATTGTGTGGTAAAGTGTTGAATTTCCTACAGGATCTTGAAAGTGAAAACAACAATGTACTAGAGGAGGTACCAATAGATGAGATTCTAGAAATGCAAAGGGATGAACAGATCGCCAAAGAGCAAGAGGAGGAAAAGAAGAAGAAAGCATTGATAGAGAGAGGAATGCAGCCAACATCAGAGTATACTGAAGATATGTACTAGATAGTGAAATAATATTTTTTTGTTACCTGTGTTTGAAACACGGACATCATTCAGTGACAGCTTGCTAAACGCTTTACCAAATCCAAAGTTTTAAAACACTGAGAAAGAAAGCTTTGAAAAGATATTGTGGGGGAAAGCAGGAAATACTGGTAAGCAGCATTTTCTCCTTTTCCCACAATCTTTTCTTCTAATTCAAAGTCAAAGTCTATCACTTGAGCCAAATTAAAATTGTCTGTGAATGCTTTCAATTTATAAAAGTCTACAATGGTATCTTGCATCATCTTATAAAGGCTTAACCCTATAGAAAATAACTCTAGTGTGTTCGTGACAGTCTTCGGCATTTTCTTGGTGTATTTAGTTATTTGAGGGCATTTTTCCTACAGCTGCCTAGGTTTTATAAATATCATTTCTCATAAATATCTACATTTTAGTTTGTAACAGTCTGTTAAGACAACCCATAGAGTGCATGTCATTTAGTGGTCTGTGTAGAACATAATCAGGGTGCATATAAGTTGCAGTTTGATGTATAATCTACACTGAGATAGTCCAATGAAAACCAGCTTTGAAATTACAATTATTTAGGTCTTTTCTCAGACTATAAGCTTCCAGTTTGTAAGAACTTTCATTTGAAAAGCTGCTGCAGCCAAGTTTTGGTACCTGCATGAGTTGCTCTTGTTTTAAGAAGGTACTGAGTTTACTCCTCACCAAACGACAGAATCTTACACTCGATCAAATTGAAAGCATTTGCGGATGACAAATCAAATATAGCTTAGATGATGATTTCTGTCTTTCATCGGGTAGAAAACCTTGTGGAAAAAGGAGAAAATGCTGGTTACCAGCATTTTCTCCTTTTCCCACATGTTTTTAAAAGGCTTCTACCTTAGGGTCGTTAAACTTGGGATTGTGTGATGCAGGGTTAACCCTTGGAACATCCAAATAACATACATTTTTTAGGTTGAAAATACACACCCAAATATTGTAATATCATGCCCTTTTATGATTAAATATTTTAATTAATATTTAGAGGTTGTAGAGCCAAGATCAGTCTGCACATTTTGTGCAGTCTGTTCTTGATCTACACCAGCCAGAAAAGCGATTTAAGTTTTGAAAGACCCCCTTCCCTCCAAGGGTGAAGTGGAGTTTAAGCTGTATTATGCTTTTGCTTAAGTTTTGTATTTTGTTCACTAATTAAGGTATGATAATGTACATTTGTATCTGTGGTATTAAAAAATATACAATTCCATATTGATGTCTATAGATTTATTCTCATATTCTGTCAAATAGTATTGCACATGAAAAAAAAACACACACATGAAAACTATGAATACATTTATTCTCAGTGCTCCTGCATTTTGAAAAAAACATGAAAAGTCATCAAAGATGAACACTTACTTTTTCTGAAGCAAAAAGTCAGACAAACATCTGTTTACCTGAGGCTCATTTGATAGCATTTTCAATACTGAAAGCATTTGCAGATAACAAGTCAATTGTGCCTGAAAAAATAAGATTTCTCAATGAAAAAGTGGAAAACATTGTGGGAAACATTGTAGAAATAGGAGAAAATGTTGGCTACTAGCATTTTCTTTGTTTTCTACAATGTTTTCAGAAGGTTTCTTCCTTTAAGCATAACATTTTTGAAGCCTTGTAGAAAAACAGAAAATAGGGTAACCAGCATTTTCTCCACTGTTTCCCATCATTTAACAGAGAAGTTCCACAATTTGAACTACTTGTTCCTATCTGCAGGTATATTAGTTATGGAAATTTTTATTTACTCAGCAAGCCAATCTGTAAGCATTTTCTCCATTTGGAGCAGTTTCTCAGAGACTGCCTGCTACTAAAACATAAAATGCTGTTGTATGATCAAAAGGTTACCATGTGATAGATATACAGTGATAGGTAAGCACAATGCTTAAGCTTTTTGGGTAACAAGCAATTGCTCCTTCTTTCACAATATTTTCATATGCTATCTAGTAAAGAGGTATGAAAAATCATATTTGCATGTCAATTGGTTAACCCCTAGGGCGCCAAATAAACTCTAGGGACATTTTCGCTTGAGAAATAAGACCCCTATAAATTTCTCTGTTTCCTCTTTTCCTGAATGTTTCAGCAAAGCGGACAGTGTAGATCAAGATCAGACTGCACATTTTGTGCAGTCTGATCTTGATCTACACTGGCCGCAGAGGCAACTATAGTTGTGAGAGGAGCTTTTAGGGTTGAGAAACAACTGCTGTCTTTCTGCAGAAAGTTGAGAAAGGTCCAGAATTTCAAACTGTAGGACACATGTAAACAGTTGCTTATAGTACATCTCTTGATGCTTGAAGTGGTTTTGTTTGTTTGTGAACTGTTAAACACCATTTTCACTATTATTTCAGTGATATCATAGTGACTATCAACTATCCATTGCTTTCCTTAAGTTTCTTTTACCTGAAAAGAAAGTTTGCCTCAACTAGTTATCTTCCTCTCAACCACCAGGTCATGATCAGATACACTAACCACTGAGCTACCCGGCCAGGCTTATAGATGCAATAACGATTCTTTTTTAAGCCAGCATTTCTCCTTTCTCAATTTTTTTTTTCAAAATCTTTCTGGCCACTGGTCATGTAAACATAGGATAATGTGGTAAAGGATTAAAATGATAAAAATTAAGTTGTTTGCTGTAGGAGAAAAAAGTCTCTGTCAGGAGGTTCAGACAGCGTTATGGGGAAAAGATCTGAAAAGGAATGTAAGTTTTTTACCCTTTGCCAGACAAATTTTCAGACTCGCCCAAATTGACAGTATTTGCCACTGATAAGTAAAATATGGCCCAAATGATGAACCTTATCTTTGAAAGAGTTAAGAAAATATTGTGGGAAAAGGAGAAAATGCTGGTTACCAGCATTTTCACCTTTACTCACAATGTTTTCAAAAAGCTTCTACGCCTAATTAAAAATTGCAATAGTGTGGCAAATGGTTAATTTGCTCAATATGTACAAACGTTTTCCACATATTCCCTTATTATAGACTGGTTCTTAACTTTTTAAAACCTTTACCAAACAATGACCCTAGGGAAACAGACCTTTGAAAACATTGTGGGAAAAGAAGAAACTGCTGTTAACCAGCATTTTCCCTTATAACCACAATGTTCTCAACCTTTTCAAAGATAAATTCAATCTTTTTAGCTATGTTAAAATTTGTTGCCTGTAAATGCTTTCAATTTTGACAAGTCTCAAATTTTGTTGTGTGTTAAAGACTTAAATACAAATAGAGTGAAAACTTAACATCAAAATCATACAATAAATCAAATGTTTACATGTGGTTACCTCCTAAAATAAATTTACAGCAAACAACATAAAAATTATGTTTTTGAAACAAAGATTATCAACATGACTCAAAGTTCTGAGTAAAAGAAGATCCAAGAACATTGTTGCAAAAGAAGAAAATGTTCAAAACAAGATATTGCTACCAGTGTACAAAAGTTGTCTGCAACAAAATCAAAGGTTTCTGCCTTAGCAAAGTTAACCCTTTACCATACAATCCCGACTTTAAACTCCCTGAGAAAGAAGCCTTTTAAAAACACTGGTAACCAGCATTTACTCCTTTTCCCCTTATGTTTTCTACCCTTTCCAAAACAGATTTCAATTTCTGTGTCACATTTATTTTGTTGTATGCAAATGCTTTCAATTTGGACCAGTCTAAAAAAAAAATTGTCATTTGGTAAATGCTTAGAGTACTGGTTGATAGTTGAAAGCATCATGGCTTCACAAAGTAGTGCAGTTGCAATCTTGTTTGTAAGAGAAGCTTTAAAGGTCCATTAGCTGCCAAGTCATTAAAAGTATGGATATTATTATGAGACTGATAAATGTGTTACAGTGGAATCTGTTTAAGTTCAAGTTCCTGACAGAAAAATGTATTGTGGCTTTTCAACCCATTACCATACAAGTTTGTCTTTCTATGCCCTGCAGTAAGAAATAATTGATCTTTTCCTCCTATGTTTTCAATACTATTTTTGTCTTCTTCAGGTTTCTGTGGGTCACTTGAAGTACAATGTAGTATATACAGCCATGAATCTGGGGTAAAACTGATACATAGAGATTGCTGTACTGCCCTGCAGGTGGCAGATTTTCAAAACATGGGGGGAAAGGAGCAAGTCCTAGTATCATGTCTTTTCCCAGCATGTTACACACACATTTATAGAAAAGGTCACATGTTTCTCCAGCGTTTCACTCCTACATGTAAGTACCAGTTCCACTTCTTTCATGGGTCAAAATTTTGCCTGACTTGTTCAGTAATAGGTTAAATATCAAGAAATACAAATTTGTTCTGTAAGTTGTCTTGTTTTATTTAATGCCATTCATGAACACCAAAATTTATAGGACAGTCACATTTAGTCTAGTAATTTGTTTATATAAAATGCATCGCAAGTGTATCATATATATACATGTATACAATCATAAACATTTAGTGGCTTGCTATACAAATATTGGAACAAAGATAATGATTCAGTATAAGACATCACTTTGAAACTGGTGAAGTTGTACAAACTTTACAATATAAACATACAGAGAAATTTAAACCCTTATCCTACTAAATAAATGAAGCTTTCAAGCCGATAACAAAAACCCGAATATTGCTATTTTCCACTAATTTTTTGGAGAAAAATATCTCCTTATCGGACAGTGTAGATCAAAGATCAGACTGCACGTTCTGTGCAGTCTGATCTTGATCTACACTGTCCACAGAAGGTCAGTAAGTGGCGCTTAGCATCCTATGGGTTAACTCTTTACCAGATAACAAACTGTAAAACCTGTCCAAACCTAAAGCATTTGCAGGGGCCAAATTATATAATGCTCGAATGATGGAATTTGTCTTTGAAAAGATATAAAAACACTATAGGAAATGGCAGAGAATGTTGGTAACCAGCTTTGTTTCCTTTTCCCATAATGTTTTCAAAAGCCTCATTCTTCTGGGTTGTAAAAAGACAGGATTGTCTGGTAAAGTGTTACACAGTAAAGTACATTATAAGGAAACAAAATCCATTTACACAAACAAAATTTACATTTATCCAGAATGTTTCATTACATGTAATAAGAAAGTCCACCCATTAAACATTATTTCCAAAGAAAACTGTACCAAGTGACACATCCGTTACTTCCTTTCCACAATACCACCTGCAAACATTTTTTGGGAACACATTTACTTAAGTGGACTTCAGTAAACAGTGTGCTAGCGAACACATTCTCTTTATTCTTGTTTATTTATCCTTTGCATGGATGTATAGAATGCTAGTCATGTATAACAAAGAACTAAAATGTAGCGGGGTCCATTAAAGTAGAATTAATCCATTATTTGCAGCCAACTGCTTTTGAAAACTTGTAATGGTTGTAACATGGTCATCCTAATTATTTGTGAATCAAACCCTAATTTATAACACTGGTTAACACTTTACCAAACAATCCAGGGTTTTAAAGACCCTGAGTGCCTTTGCAAAACATTGTGGGAAAAGGAGAATATGCTGGTAACAAGCATCCATTTCCAACATTTTCTACTATACCAAAGACAAATCCCATTCTTTAAGATTCATTTGACATCTGCAAATGCTTTCAATATGAACAAGTCTATAATATTGTTGTAGGTAAAGAGATAACACTTAATTTCATGCTTTTCGGAATCAGGGAAATAATGATGGGTTTGATAACTTATTGTTACGCCCAGTAAAATCATCCGCAAATATTTCTGTAACTCTTCAACTGAAGGCAGAAACAGTAGTAGCTGGCCCATGCATTAAAATATTACTGATGTTCACTCAATGAAATAAATTTTGATCTTTCACAAACCCCCCCCCCCCCAAAAAAAAACACAAATATCCTTTATATCTAACTCGGATATCTAAAAGCAGTCTGCTGCCAATTTGTTTCAGGATTCAATCTATTTCTTCATTGGTATTAAAGGCGCCTAAGCAAGGAACTGCAAAACTCAAGCCTAGGTAGACTCTTGTGAAAATATCATGAGAAATGTGACTGTGATATAACTGAAAGTCTGTTGAAAGCAGTATAAGAAACAAAAAACAAATACCATACAGGCTATATTTACATTATCAAGTGCTGATACATATGGCAAAAGGATAAACATTTGACTATACCAAACAACAAAATTTTGTACTCGACCAAATTGATAGCATTTGTAGACGATGAATCAAAGGAAGCTTAAATGATTATTTTTATCTTTGACAAGGTAGAAAACATTGTGCGACGGTGAGAAAATGCTGTGGTTACCACACTTTCTCCTTTTTCCACAATGTTTTCAAAAGTCCTTCTCTCCTGGGGTAAGAGAAAGGAAAAGTATCTTCTAAATGATAAGAAAACATTTCTTTGGCGCTTATTGTAAACATCAGTTCTTTTTCCCACAATGTATTCAAAACAATACTTATTGAAGAATCTTCAAAATGTGTGTGATAATGGATTCAAACTGTTACAAAAAGGCCCTTTCTCTATCAGCTAACCATTTTTCAACAGTTACTATTTACAACATACCACAGTTTTCATAAGCCTACTTCCTATGGGCTGTGAACACCTTATTTAGTGAATGGTTACCTAAAGACACTTAAACACACCAGAACATCCTAAAACTCATACAAATGACACAAAGCAGAAAGATTAAAAGCAAAAAAAAATAATAGTGCTCAAAATCTATGTAAAATATTGTGAAAAAAACAAGCAAATGATCGTAACATCATTGTTACATTGGCTAAAGTGCAACATATTTTGACAAGTATGACATTGATGTCTTACCAGTGAGACCATGTTATGAAATTTTGATTTGAAATATTCATAAGCCCTTTCGGTGCCACAAGAAAAAAAAAAGAGGCTTTGCTGATGGCACTGATCAGAACCAGACTGCATTTCAAGTGAAGCACATAAGAAAAATTTTTTTCTGATTTGAAGTGGATAGTATTAGTTTCAGCAGCTGGATAACAGTCAAAAGGGTTAGAGAAATATTACTCTTTTAGTGCCAAATACATGTACATGTATATGTGGATCATGCTCTGTGAAAAATTGGGCTTAAAACATCTGCAGAAAGTATTGACCCATGTCAGCCTGCACAGGCTGACATAGGTCAATACTTTTTGATATTTGTATATTATTTGCATGTCCAGATCCAGTCAATTGTTAGACTAAATGCATTTTAAGGACTCATAAGCAAGTGATGACCTACTTGGTATAATACATAAGCTTGACTAATCAAGCAAACAGTATAAGAAAGACCCTAATTTCCACTTTGGCCCTGAAAGGGTTAACTCTTACAACATTTAACACTTGTCCAAATTGACGGCATTTGCAGATGGTAAATAAAATGTGCCTCAAATGATAAGACTTTCTGTAAAAGGGTAGAAAATGTTTCGGTAATAGGAGAACATGCTGGTTACGAGCATGTTCTCCTTTTCCAACAATGTTTTCAAAAGCTTTCATTGTCATGGTCACTGAAACTCTGCATTATGTGTTGAGGAGTTACGCTTCTACCTAGATTTCAGCAATCATGGAATCAGTAGATACAAATCTGTAGGGTGAGAAATTTCTCTTTCAATCTAAGTAGTCCAGATTACTTAAGTTATCAAAATCTAAAAATATTACATGATTTCACAAAAAAGAAATGGCATAGGTACTCCTTACAATTGTACCATTGAGAAAATACTAGCGAGTCAATACAGGAGTTAAAGAAAAACTGGAAAATCATTACTGTTACACTCCCTTATCTGTACCCCTGGAATACCATAATATTCCTTGGAATACATAAATATGATATGTGCATTACATTCAATAAAAGGTAAAAAATAACAAAGAATTTACATGCTTGCAAATTTTTATGTGTACATCCTTTTTCCAAATAATCATGACTTTATTTTTATTCTTGCTACTACTACAATTTTATCAAAATACATTTCAAATGACCAAATACATATGTTTAATTGCATGTTTAAATAATGAAGATTCTACGGTATTTACATTTTCTTTACTTGAAATTACACGAACCATCTAAGATCCATTTTTTTTTCTATGTTAGACCTGGCAAAAATTCAGTTGAGCCCTTTACCACAAAATTCCAAATCTTAAAAACCCTAAGGAAAGAGGCTTTTGAAAAAATCTTGGGAAAAGAAGAAAATGCTGGTAAACAGCATTTTCTCCCTGTCCCATAATGTTTCCTACCTTGTCTCCTTTTCCCATGATGTTTTCTGTCCTTTCAGAGATAAATCCCTGTCATTCGAGTCATGATTGTCTTCTGCAAATGCTTTCAATATGGACCAGTCTAAAATTTTGTTGCTTGGTAAAGAGTTGGTAAACTCTATGTCAGATCATAAAATTTTAGACTGCTCTAATGCTGAAAGCATTTTGATGTCAACATATAAAATGTGGCTCAAACAATCGACTTTGTCTTTGAAACTGGTACAAAATATTATGAGAAAAAGGGAAAATGCTGCTACTAGCATTTTCAGTTTTCCTCACAATGTTTTTCAAAGCCTTCCATCAGGGTTGTAAAAACTTATGATTGTTTGGTAACAGATAAGATCCAAAAATACTTCACCTACATGTATCTGCTGCTATCAAGAGAACATCTTGACCTTCTCTTGGAAGAAAGCAAGTCAATTTTATCATGCATTAAAGACTTTTATTTTTCATAAGACTTTAAATGTATGCAAAAAATCAATCTTGTGGAAATATCATCATAACAATGTTGTTCTATACATTATATACACTGTCTACCTAGGTAGATTTACCTTTTTACCAGATGAAAAAGTTTTTGACTTATCCAAGTTGGAAGTATTTGTCGATGACAAAAGTGACTTAACCCTTTACCATACAATCCCAATTTTAACAACCCTTTTCAAAACATTGTGGGAAAAGAAGGAGAAAATGCTAGTAACCAGCATTTTCTCCTTTTTCCACAATGTTTTCTAACCTGTCACCGAAAGAAATCATCATATGAGCACCATTTAAGTCTTCTGAAAAATACTCTCACTTTGGTTTAGTCTAAAATGTTGCTGTGTGGTAAAGGGTTAAAAATGGGATTTGTAGATGAAAAGAGCAGACAACATTGTGGGGAAAAAGAGTAAATGCTAGTTACCAGCATTTAATCCTCTTCAAATGAATTTTTTTTTGTGAGACTTTTTTCTCACGGCCTGGGTTGTTCAAACATGGTATTAATTGGTAAAAGGTTAAGATCAATCCCTATCTTATTATACATAATTATGAATATATCTTTCTTCCAAATTCATCATAAAATTCACTTACAAGCAAGTGTTTGAAATAACATTGAACCTGGTTCATTTCTCTGAAATCTTTGTGAAGTTAAATAACAAATGTGGTATACATAAGAGTACACAGAAAATGCATTTGCATTGGAAATGATTTACCTATAGGGCATGCCTGCTGACTGCTAACTGAAATTTACAACCTCAACTAGGTAACAAATCTACCGTTTTGTAAATCTCAACTAATTTCCTCTGTATCTGAAGGGGTTATGATCACTTGGATGACAAAGCCTTTTGGAATTTTCACATCTTCTATTCTCAGTTTGTCATTAAGCAGTTTTCCTGCAAAAAACCAGCGCTGTCTTGAAGGATCCACCTTCTCCAATTCGAACAACCTTTTTTTGATTTTCAACACTGTATCAGTAGTTCTTACTTTAAGCTTCAAGTCCTTGTTGGTTGTAGACAATCTGAATTTTATCACAATCTCCTGCCCGGGAGGGCTACTATCTGGTTCCTGTCCAGCGTCACTTTCACTTGTGTCCTCAACAATATTTGTAGGTGTCCCAAGCACGTAAACAGGTAACTGGTAACGGTTTCCAAGTTCATCATAGCAGTCCATCAAAGTTCCTTGGTAACAAAGAAAATAGATAAATTCTATAAAAGGATAACAAAGGACCAGAAGGAGAAACAATAAACAAGAGGGCCATCATGGCCCTAAGTTGCTCACCTGAGCCTTTTGACCAAACATGATCCATTTTAAATCTCTTTCAAAAGTGTACACAAGGTTTTTCTAAGATTTGACCTTGTGACCTAGTTTTTGACCTGACATGACCAATTTTCAAACTCATCCAAGATATCATCAATACAAACATTCTGACCAATTTTCACGAGTATTGGACTAAAAATGTGGCCTCTAGAGCAAACACAAGGTATTTGAAGATTTGGCCTAGTGACCTAGCTTCTGACCCAACATGATCCATTTTTGAACTTGTCTGAGATATCATCAAGCCAAACATTCTGACCAATCTTCAAGAGTATTGGACTAAAAATGTGACCTCTAGAGCGTACACAAGGTTTTTCTAAGATTTGATCTTGTGACCTAGTTTTTGACCCGACATAACCCATTTTTGTACTTGTCCGAGATATCATCAAGACAAACATTATGACCAACTTTCAAGAGTTTTGGACTGAAAATATGGCCTGTAGAGCATACACAAGGTTTTTCTAAGATTTGACCTAGTGACCTAGTTTTTGACCCAACAGGACCCATTTTCAAACTCATCCGAGGTATCATCAAGACAAACATTCTGACCAACTTTCAAGAGTTTTGGACTGAAAATATGGCCTGTGGAGCATACACATGGTTTTTCTAAGATTTGACCTAGTGACCTAGTTTTTTACCGGACATGACCCATTTTCGAACTCGTCCGAGGTATTATCAAGACAAACATTCTGACCAACTTTCAAGAGTTTTGGACTGAAAATATGGCCTCTAGAGCATACACAAGGTTTTTCTAAGATTTGCCCTAGTGACCTAGTTTTTGACCCGATATGACCCATTTTCCGACTCGTCCAAGATATCATCGAGACAAACATTCTGACCAATTTTCAAGAGTTTTGGACTGAAAATGTGGCCTCTAGAGCGTATGCAAGGTTTTTCTAATATTTGACCTAGTGACCTAGTTTTTTACCCAACATGACCCATTTTCCAACTCGTCTGAGATATCATCAAGACAAACATTCTGACCAAGTTCCATGAGTATCAGACTGAAAATGTGGCCTCTAGAGCGTACACAAGCTAAAAGTTGACAACGCACGACGGACACAGCATGATCACAAAAGCTCACCATGAGCACTTTGTGCTCAGGTGAGCAAAAAAGCAATAATTTCCTTTGAAACAGTTTTGACAGGGACAAGACAGTTTTCAGACACAAGTTTTTGAGACAGTTTGCAGACAGATTTGAAGACTGTCTCTAAAAGTGTCTGGGAACTGTCTTCAAATCTGTCAGAGAACTGTCTCAAAAACTTGTGTCAGGGAACAGTTTTGTCAAGGAAATGTCTTGATACCATTTCACCACAATGCTGGTCAAGAAGAATTTTCCAATTCAAAGTGATTGAAAGCAGTGGTATGAAATTAAAAAAGAGTTCAAGATTGAAAACAGATTAAAATACACAACTGTCTGTCAGCTTTTAAAATTAAGCAATAGATAAACTAAGAAGATTGAAAAGAAACTTTCATTTTTATGTCCATTTTTGTAAAATATAATGTAAATGTATCTTAAAAGTATCAGACAGTGAATAATCAAGATCATTCTGCATATTTTATTCAGCCTGATTTTGATCTAAATCAACTGTAAGAGTACTAAACGGTATCAAGCACAGTAAATGTTAAAATCCATTGAATTGGGGGAAAACTCGACATGACTGAGTTACGCAGGAAACTCCTTACCAAAGGACAACGCTTCATACCATTCCAAACAGAGTGTTAAAATTTGCAGATGACAGACTAATAATTGCACAACTTAGAAAATTTTTTCTTGGTAAGGGTATAAAGCATTGTGGTTAGCAGTATTTTCTCCTTTTCCTGCAATCTTTTCAAAAGTCTCCATTAGAGTCATACAAGAATGGGATCATGTAATAAAAGGTAGAAAGAAATTCATACCATGTGGTAAGGTGATATTGGCCCCATCTATGATGGCCTGTGCAAGTGCATGGTCCCCTGTTTCTAGGGCGTAGGCAGCAGCTTTTAATGCATCCCAAATCTCTTTCCTACCCTCAAAGGCTGGGGCTGTGTCCCAAAACTCATCTCGTTTACTTCTCAGTTGGCCCTCTGTCAACGGGACGTCACTTTTCCACTTTGGTTTTTCTGGTCGAAGAGGTTGATTTCTCCCAATGGAGACTGAAGGCAGAAAAAAAAAAAACAATGTCATCTTTAATTCTAGGATTCCATGTTTGACATAAAAATCATATTATTTCTAAAATTCATTATTTCTTGCTCATGACTATGTGTGTCTTGCAGCAGATCATTTTGAAAACATAAAAATAAAAATATTTTTCTTTTTACAAAATTTTTTGCGTGTAGTTACAAATTAATCCTTAATCTAGATTTTGGTAATCCATATTTTACAAGATGTGGTTGAAAGTCATCTGTTGCAATGTTTGCCTCAGAGTTGGATTAATCATATCTGTATCATAGGTCTTTAAACCTTTACCACACAATCCAATGTTGTAATGATACTTGGAACAAAAGCTTTTAATCAAAAATTTGGGAAAAGGAGAAAATAATGGTAACCAGCATTTTCTCCTTTAACATTATATGTGTTCTACCCTCAAGGACAAATTTTATCATTTAAGTCATATTCAAACTGTCATCTTCAAATGATTTCAATTTGGACTAGTCTACAATTCTGATGAGTGGTGGAGTAAGCTCTTTACAAGACAACAAAATATTAGATTAGGCCATATTGGGAGCATGAAGGCTTGCAATCAACAAATTAATTATCGCTCAAACGATAAAATTTATCTTTAACATGGGATCAGAACAGAACATTGTGAGAAGAGAAGAAAATGCTGGTCACCAGCAATTTCTCTTTTTCCCATATTGATTACAAATGCAGTCTACCTCAGTGTTCTTAGAACATGAGATTCCTTAGTAAAGTGTTGATTCACCCAGAGGAGGGAATTATTCATGGACAAATAGTCCAACATCACTTGTATGCATCATGTATAGCAGTGCAGTACAAATCTTAATCATTCAAACATAATAAATTTGAATTACACAATTGAATCGCACAATTTTCAACTTTACCTTTCCATAAAATTTTCCTAAAGGGCACAAAACACTGTCCTGAAGCCTTATTTGTAGATCTACGACTTTGTAATTGTCTATACATTATTCATATGACAGAATATTGTACAAAACTATAAACTTTCAAACATTCCATAAAATAAGTAGTTAACAAAAAAGTTTTAACTGTATTATTCCTTTCAATGTCCTAATCTGATTCAAGACTATTTTCTGCTCAGCATCGTAATTGATTTCTCTTTTCCACAGTTGGTGCCGCTATATATATATGGCACAATCTCATTCAATTCTCATCCCTTCATCCATTCACCCTTTACCACATAATCCTGACCGTTAACAACCCTGAGGAAGGAGGCTTCTGAAAACATTTTGAGAAAAGGAGAAAATGCTGGTAACCAGCATTTTCTCCTTTCCCAAAATATTTTCTACCCTTAAATAAATCTCATCACTTGAACCATGTTTAGTTTTTCCTCTACAAATGCTTTCATTATAGATGAGGCGAAAGTTTTATTTTGTGGTTCAGGGTTTAGATTTGTCCATGTTGAAAGAATATGTGGCTCAAATGATAGGCCTTGACTTTGAAAAGCCGAGCCCATGTAGTTCAATTGGTAGCATTCAGGAGTTGAGATGGGGGGGTCGCTGGTTTGATCCCCCACTCAGCCTATTTCTTTCCAAGAATTGATGATAGTCGTTGTGACAGAATTCATTCCTCTCTCACCCCTCATCATTGTTTCAATGATGGTTATGTGAGAAAGCAGCCAGTGGCTTGGAAAGAATATTGTGCAGAGCACTGGTAAAAGAAACTCAAGGAGAGCATGGACAGGTGCACTGGCTGTGCGATATAACTGATATAATGTTGAAAACGGCATTAAACAACATACAATCAATCGATCAAATGTCTTTGAAAGGTAAAGAAGACATTGTGGAAGAGAAAAATGAAAAAAATGCTGTTTACTAGCATTTTCTACTTCGCACCATTATTCAAAAGCCTTCAAATCTTAATCCTCAGGGTCCAAAATAAATATTTATGCTTCTCATTACAATGAAATAATAAAACAAGTGAAAAGGGTCAAAAGTTTACATAACTTTTTTGTTAATTAACTCTTTACCACACAATCCCGTCATTTAACGACCCTGAGAAAGAAGCCTTTTGAAAACATTGTGGGAAAAGGAGAAAATGCTGGTAACCAGCATTTTCTCCTTTTCCCACAATGTTTTCTACCCTTCCCAAACCATATTTCAATTTTTCAGTCACATTTATTTTGTTGTATGCAAATGCTTTCAATTTGGACCAGTCTAAAATTTTCTCGTGTGGTAAAGAGTTAAGTCCAACAATGAGAGGTGAAATTCTTGCCAAGTCTATGTAGCAAAACAAGAACATTTCCTTGTCAATTGGATTAAATCTTGGAGTGCCATGAAATGAAACTGACATTTGCAAACAGTAGAAAAGGCTCAAATGTTGCAAATTTCAAGGCTGTTTTTGCCTAAATAATGCACATTGTAGGACAAAGGTCATACTCCACACTGTTTGCAGCCTGAGCTTAATCCACATCACTTGCATTTAACTTAAGTTTTCCCAAGTATCCAAACATAAACTCCTTACCAGACAGAAGATTTTACACTCATCCAAAATGAGAGCATTTGCAGAAAGCAATTTAGAAGTGCCTCAAAGGTAGAAGCAGCATTTAACTCTTTACCACACAATCCCGACTTTTAACGACCCTGAAAAAGAAAGCCTTTGAAAACATTGTGGGAAAAGGAGAAAATGCTGGTAACCAGCATTTTCTCCTTTTCCCACAATGTTTTCTACTCTTTCCAATTCAAAATTCAATTTTTGATTCACATGTATTTTGTCGTCTGCAAATGCTTTCAATTTGGACTAGTCCAAAATTTTGTCGTTTGGTAAAGAGTTAAAGGGTAGAAAACATTGTGCAAAAAGGAGAGAATGATGGTAACCACCACTTTCTCTTTTTCCCAACAATGTACATACTTGAGAGCTTTCTTCTTCAGGATTGTTCAAAGACGGGACTTTTTGGTAAAGGGTCAGTATATCATTTGCATCAGTGTCTCTGTACAATGTAATTGAATGTCTTATAAAACCTCTGTAGTGAGGTAATTACCATAATTAAGTAGGCCTTTCCTTTCACCAGAACTTTCTTGCATGAATCTTTGAGTAAAGTTAAGTAATGACAAGCTAGTTCTTGTAACAAATAAGTACAGAGAAAACTTCTTCATAGTGAGAAATTTCTCCATTTGCATTAATACATCATGTACGTTAAAATGAGTTTGCGATAAAAATTATACTAGTATACCGGTATGCAGAGCAAGGTTGTCATCTGGAATATCACTACTACACATACCACAGCAATAGTAGACTAGCCTGTGTATCAACCATCTACTACATACAGGTCTGACCCTTGATATTCCCACAATAAATGGCTCCAAATGGAATAAGACTGAAAACAAGCATGTTACAAATTCCAAAATTGGATTTATAATCATCTCAGAGGTTATTTTCTGTTTACCCTATGATTTAGATGCTTTGATTGATTGATTGAATGGTGGTTTGTGGCACTTTCAACATTATTTCTGTCATGTCATGGTGATGGCTCACATATTTTAGTATGTCCTAGGTTTCACTAGTACTAGGCTAGGGCTTTGAAGTGTCTTGCCAAAGGGCTCTACCACTAAAAACCCAGTGCTTCCAGTGAGATTCGAACCCAATAACACCAGATTAGAAGCCTTACACTTTACCACAGTGACTGAGCCATGCAGGACCCCCTATAATGTTGATACATCCACTTTACATTTGGTCTTGGACCAGAGTCACAGCTTTCAATTGCTAAAGTGCTAGATAAATAGGTTTTTAAGATATTGCAATGATGAAAGCTGTTTCTAGACAGATATAACCCATTATAATCACACAATGTAAATCAAAGATCAGACTGCATTATTTAAGTCTGATATAAACACTGTCTGCAAATGCATCACCAGACATGCTCATGTATGTGCTGGGTGATGAGGGTTATTACCAAAGTTTCACTCCCTTGATCCATGGGTAAAACGGATTCAAGCACACAATCAAGGGGACGGGGGTGGGGGGGGGTGGGAGTGTAATCAATACATATATATAGATGAGTAACAGTCCTCACAGTCAGCGTAAATTATGTGAGGGTTAGCTATTTTATGAAAATTTGTGTTGTGACTTTTTTTCAATTCTCATTATTTCTTTTTCAGATCTACTACATTAAGTTATAAGACATTATGACGAATGAAGGATGCACACCTATCACTCTCATCATTTTATACAATAGCAATTGTCATTTGTTTATCACTATTTACTTTGTGCTTGACTGACAGTCTGTTGTATCTAGACTAGCTGACTATCCCTCAGATATTTGCAAAACCAGGGGAGAGGTGACCAGAACTCTCTCTACTTAAACTAAAAGAATGGCTTTTATGGTTTGTTGAATGTTCATAAAATGTTCTGACATGATAACATTCAATCAATTTCGAAACATGTGATCAAAGCCAGCTTTGTCAATGAAACTCACATAAAATGAAACAATGATTACATGGAAATCTCCAAATCAATCATAAAATCCCACTGCATTATCTGGATATATTCAGAAGTTAATGCTTTTCACAGCGTTTGAAATTTACCATATCATTAAGTTCTATGAAGGTTTCATAATCTACATGTGCACTTATTACTATTGTATAAATCATCAGACAATTTCATTGTGAAAAGCTGACTTTTATCTCGAACTGTTGTGCCCCTACCACACCAGTTGCTTTGTTACTGTATCAGAGAAAAAGTTCCAAGGGCCATTACTCCTCTGAAAACTGACCAATCATGGATGAAAATTAAAGGTGCACAAGTTTCCATGGGAGAGGGGCTTAGAACAAAATTTTCAGGCAAATTGATTAAAAACTATAGAAGGAGAAGAGGACATAAAAGTGAGTCTGAGGGCAGACAGACAGACAGACAGACTGAAAGACAGACTTACAAAACCATTCCAAAAAAACAAACTCTACATTAATTTTATATTGGCAACCAATGAACAGTAATAAGGAATACATGTAAGGCAAACAATATATCAAGTGTGTGCTATGTTTACACAGTAATCCCTTATAAAACAAGCCAGATTTCTAACGACCGCAAGAAGGCTTTTGAAAACATTGTAGGAAAAGGAGAAAATGCTGATTAGCAGCATTTTCTTCTTTTCCAACAATGTTTTCTGCTCTTTCAAAGACAATTCTTATCATCAGGACCATATTTAGTTTGTAATCTGCAAATACTACCGATTTAGACGAGTCTAAAATTTTCATGTTTTGTAATGGGTTAAAACGCCTTTCACAACTATAAATGCCTTTGCAGACAGAGTAGTTCAAGATCAGAGTGCACAAAACATGCAGCCAGATCTTTGATCTACACTGTCCACTTTGCTGAAACATTCTGGACAGCTGTTACCTTGACAAAACTCTTATAGGGTTCTTTTTCCTACAATGAAAATGTGAGTTGGATTATTCGGCCCTCTAAGGGTTAAACTGTAGTTTGAAAAGATTTCCAATTTCAAGCAGTATAAAATTTCGTCATCTAGTAAAGAGCTAATTTACCTAAAAAGCAAAGTACTTTTGAAGGTGAAACTGCCCTAAGGCAAAACCTCAATATGGCAGCATCTCTATTGGCACACCTGTGTGTTTGTGAAATAAATTAAAAAAGAATCATATGAAACCCAGAAGTTTTACATGTACTGTCTCATTATTTCTAATTATTTAGTCTAAGTTTCAATGATTAGGGAGTTTTTATGGTCTAATGTTGATAACAGGTGGTAAGCTCCGACCAACAACTTCCCAAATCTTCCGTGGAAAAATGGCTGGCCAATTCCTCACCCAGGAAATTATTTCCATCTTAATGATTTTGCATTTTATTTCCTCATGGAAAAATTTACAGGGATGCTGATGCTGCTCCGGATAATTCATTAATTGATAAGCCAAGTATACCATGTTTTTAATTACTAATGAGCACGTTGAAGAACACGAGCTTCGTGTTTGGTAACCGTATTAAATTAAGAAATTGGAAACTTGAGGTACTGGACTTAGAAAATGTGATAGAACAGAAATGACAACAAAAGAATCCGAATGTCAACATCCTACTGCGGCGTCAAAAATCATCCACAAATTTACATACTTCCCGCCACATCTGAAGATTCTCGTGACGACGGGTCATGGTGTCTACTGGATCCCAGACACCCTCCCATTGTACGTCTATGGGGGGAAAGTCGGGAGAATGTCAAATAAACTCTGCGGTTGACAGTTCCTTCTCCCTTCCGTACAAGAATAGACAGCCGATGACGTCACTTAGTATCGGAATCATATAATGTAACACTTTTTTAGCAATAATATTTTGTTAATTTCTATTAACTTTATTTTTAGGACATTTAAAAATGCATGGCTTCATTTATACATTTTTTGATGATAATAAAAAGTTTTTTTGCAAAAAAATAATAGTTTATTTGCTGCAGACGTTAAACATGGCTGCGCCCATGGAAGGACTTGTTGAAAGTTATGTGAAAGGATTCGACGATTCAGTTGTTAAATCAGTGTCTCGAGGTAAACGTAATTTATGTCTATGATTCAAATAACACTTAACCACAAGGAGAGGTATTTTTGATGTGTCAAACCTTTGTTAACATCAAGGAAATATTGGTTCAGCTATTGCATTCGTCTTTTGAATCATTCGACCCTTTGGCAATTTGCTTTCGCCCTAGGAATGATTCGACCCCAACATGTATAGCCACGACATGTAGGTTCACGGTACATATTGCTTCGAGGTAATCGGTATTTTTCCGTCATAACAGAAACCGGTGACCTCTAGCGGCTTGTCTGGTCTCTATTTTGATTGTAAATACCTTTACTTGGACATTTCTTTACCTCAGCCAACGTCATTTTTCAAAATAAAAGATTAGAATGGAAGAAAAATATACCGGAAGTGAATACGATGTCATTGGCACCTGCCTGCTTAACACCATTTACCCCACCCTCTAAAATCCTTCATTACCGGCAGTTTTACTTGAAAACATGCCTGGTGACATATTTAGATCATCTGCTAGGTCATGTGGCAATATTTTCAAATCATGTGACCGCAAATTTGCGCCAATTATATCAAGTTATATTGATTTTTTTACGAAAATCATCGAAGTAACATGAATCAATTTCAGAGTGGTACTGGGACAGTGGTGAAGGTCAAGGTTGATTTTCTTTCAAATTTTTGGATGAAACTGCACAATATTTTCTATGACGCTAAGTAAAAGATGAAATTAGAAAATTATTTGGTGATTTATTCTATACTCTCTAAAATTTTTGACTTTTTCTTGATCGAACCGTAACTACCGTGAACCAACAAACAGCAAGGCTAGTAGAGGCACCATCAAACAACTTGTTCAAAGAGAGGTTGAATAGATGATGGACTTCAGATAACAAGTTTAAACCTAATTGTTTTGAATAACTGAAGAGTTTATTCTGAAGATGGAATGTAAATAAATAAATGACATTTCTTATATAGTTATAGTAATATAAAGTAGCGTTTAAAATTTTATTTTCAAGGCACCCACAATCAATTAAATATTCATTAGAGACTAACAAATAAAAGAGTCTAAAGGAAGAATAAAAAAGTATGTGTGAGCTTCAAATAATTGTTATGATTTTGCTTTAACCTGCACTAACTCAGGAAACGAAAAGTGTCAACAAGTCAAGTATAGTACAGAGTCATTACTACTTTTGGCAGTAGTTTTGTTCTTTTATAAAGGTACAGTATTATAGACAAGTAATTGTATAATAACCAATTAAGTGGAAAAGATTAAAAAACAAAACACTAAATAGTGAGACAATTAATATCACATCAAACAGAGGAAAACACCATGAAAGGGACCTGTAGAAGAAATTTGCTTATGCACTGAAAGGTATGTCTGGTCCGAAGACTGTGTGAACTGTTACATTGCATACTCTGAATACTTTCTGAAAAGTGGTTTGGATGGCTAAGTTGGTCATGCTCTTGCCCTAAAAGAGAGGGTTTTTGGGATGGAATTGCATTAGGTACAGCAGAGAAGAGGGGACTAAAAAATCTCACGAATAGCTCCTAAAACATAGCAAAATAAGGGTGATAAATAATAGGAGAGATGTTGAGCTGTCTGGATCATTACTATCATCAGGTTTCTTTTTTAGAAAAGAAAAATTCTGCTTAGTAATAATGATATAATACAAGGGCAACATCAAGAAACTGTAACACAAACAAATACTGAATAAAGTTGTGTTTATCTTTGACTGTTGCAATATTCAAGTTGAATCTCTGGTCACTTACACACTGAACACATAAGTGTGATGGTATTTGCTTTATCTGTCCTAAACTATTATTAAAGTGAACATGCATTGTTGATATACATGTATTTTCAGCTTGCTTTTGTTCGGTAATAAAAGTATAGGGATTAAAACATATTTTTTGATGGATGTACTGGTGATAATTGTACTATACTGATGGGTTCATAGAAAGTTCTTTTACATCATTTTCAGCTTTGGTTGAAAAGCACGTCACCTTTTTAACATTGATTGAAAATCTGGGGTGAGTTTTATTTGTTTTGTTTCTTTATTACAAGACAGAAATGTATATACATTTTTCATATGAAGACAAATAGTACACAGGCTGTCGTGAGATGATACTTTTTGCAGATGCATTAACCCTTTACCACACAATGACGACTTTTAATGCCCCTGAAAGAGAAGGCTTTTGAAAACATTGTGGGAAAAGGAGAAAATGCTGGTAACCAGCATTTTCTCCTTTTCCCACAATGTTTTCTACCCTATCAAAGAAAAATCATTTCATTTGAGCCACGTTAAAACTGTCATCTACAAATGCTTTCGATTTGGACAGGTCTAAAATTTTGTCGTGTGGTAAAGGGTTAAACCCCACTTTTCACAGAGCATGGCTCATATGTATCTACTTATCTCAGTTCATGCTAATCTTTCATACATGTACTATAGTATAGTATTATGAAATACTCTGCTATATTTCAAAAGTGATTGATAGAAATTTTTATATAATACTGAGGGGAAAAAAAAAATCATCTGAGCTCTCTTGTTTCTGGTCTCTTCTGATCCATACACAAGTGAACTCTTAAAGTCCTTTTATCAGGTAACTTTGCAGGCATAGGAATTCCCAAGCTCTGGGGCCATATTCACTAAATATTCTTGAGAACATTTTGGTCTTTATATCTGAGACTTTCTATGAATTTGAAAGCAGCACAACTTCTGATTGGTTGTGTTGCTTTCAAATATAGAAAATTCTGGAGAATAAGACTAAGAATGTTATTAAGAATGGTCAGTGAATACAGACCAATCGGCATAGAAATTTGTGGGAAGAAAATGGACTTCTATCACATAATTCTTTTTTAGTGTTCATTTGACCAGTGCTGATATAAGTACCAGGGCAAGAGCTACCCGACTGATAGCTGATGTAATACACAATTTGCCATCAGATTTCCTTTCACAGTCAGAAGGTAAGGTTTTATATTTAAACTTTTTCTCACTTTCTCCTCCAAGCATGTCTTTTCCCCTTGCAGCTGGCAACTTTTGAAGACATTGTAGCAAATGAAGAAAATGTGTTGCTTTCATTGACCAGATTATGGTATGGTCACAAAGAGTTAACCCATTCCCAAACAATCCCAAGTTTTAACTTTCATTGACCAGTTTCTGCTATGGTCACAAAGAGTTAATCCGTTCCCAAACAATCCCAAGTTTTAACAACCCAGTGGAATACACTTTTTGATAACATTGTGGGAAAAGGAGATAATGTTGGTTACCAGCATTTTCTCCTTTGCCCACAATGTTTTTCACATTTTTCAAAGACAAATTCCATCACTTCAGCCACATTAGTTGTCTGAAAAAGCTATGTGATATTTTTTAAAAAAATATTTGGACCAGGGAATGGAGACAATGAAGTTGCAATTATGATATCTTTCTGAAAATATTAATTTTATGTATATATGAGCCATGCTCTGTGAAAAGAGGGTTAATGCATCTGCAAAAAGTGTCAAACCCAGGTCAGCCTGTGCAGGCTGACCTGGGTCAAACTAGTTGCTATGGTTAAATTTTGTGCATGGTAAAGGACCACTCTACCTGGTTTCAGCCTGTTGTTAGACAAAATGGATTTGATGGATCCACAAACATGGGATGTCACTTGGTACAATGGATCATGGAGATGCTTTAAGCCCCCATTTCTCAGCGCATTCTCATTTATTTTGAGCCCTAAGTGTTAGTTTTCCAATGAAATATTTTCTTTGATCTTTTCAGTTGGCTTATTGTCAAACTTTCTCTGTGAGAAATTAGCTGATCATCATTCCATTCATGCACATGCTGTGTACGGCCTTGTTGCAGTGGTGAGTCAACTTTTTCTGGTTTATTTGGTGTTTTATGCCTTTTTAACTGTATTTGAGTAACACTATGGCAGGAGAGGGTTAATCCTTTACCAAACAATCTGGAGTTTTAACGACCTTAAAGAAGAAGGCTTTTGAACACATTGTGGGAAAAGGAGAAAATGCTGATAACCAGCATTTTCTCCATTTCCTACAATGTTTTCCACCCTTTTAGAGACAAATTTCATCAGTTGACTCACATTTGATATGTCATTTTAGAAATGCTTCAGATTTGGACCATATTGTGTGGTTAAGAATTAACCTCTGTTTACTAACTCCTCTTTTGTACCAATTGAGTTACAGGGATTAATAATAACAGTGTCCAGTCATCCAAAGGACATCAGGTTTGATACAGTGTTATACACGTATAATTATGTAAAGAAATAGAAATTGCTCATTCTAATGTTGAACCTAAGAAAAGGTGATTTTACTACTTGGTAGATTAAGATTATACAGCACTTTATGGATCTACACTTTTCAATATTTTGTGTTTTATGTTTGGCACTGTAGTCTTTCTTGCTTCACAACTGTCAGCAGTTGAATGAAATAGTTATGCATGATAATTTACACATTTTCATAGTAAAAAATATATTATCCTGAAATATTATGTATTTTCCATAAAAAAGGTTAAATGTATTTTGTACTGTGAATGCAATACTTTCATATCACAGACTTAAACTCTTTACCAGGCGACAAAATTACAGCTTTGTTCAAATTGAAAGCATTAACAGACGACAAATTAGATGTTACTCAAATCATGTAATATGTCTTTCATAGGGTAGAAAAAATTGTGAGAAAAGGAAAAAATGCTGGTTCCCAGCATTTTCTCCTTTTTCCACAATTTTTTCAAAAGCCCTCTCCCTTGGATGATGTAAAGTTTTGATTTTTCTTGTATTTTTCTGCTGTTTAGGCAAAATGTCCTCACTTGTCCGAGGTTGTGGTTAGTACAATATGCCGTACAATATTCCGTGAAGTCCAGACCCAGTCGTTACCTCAAGGGGACAGAAGAAATGTGTTTGATTTGTTCCTGTACCTTTTGAGCAAAAGGCTTACAGGTATAATGCATTAACCTTTTACCATACTATTTCAAATTTTAACAACCCTAAAGAAGAAAGCTGCTGAAAACGTTGCGAGAAAAGGAGAAAATGCTGGTTACCAGCATTTTCTCATTTTCCTACAATTTTTTCTGACTTATCGAAGACATAATTTTTTTGTACACTCGTCTGATCGGAATTTAATTTGTTGCCTGAAAATGTTTTTCCATTTCCTCTAGTCTAAAATTCTGTTTTTTGGAAAAGAGTTAATGTGCAGAGAACTAAAGGTTACAATTCCTCATTAATCTTTAGGCATACTTATTTTCTCACACAAGACAAAAAAGAGAAATTATCGAAGGGATGGAAATGTACTCATTTTTAGACAAGCGAAGCTAGTCTATAGGCATCCAGTTTGAGCCAGACTCAATGTAAACAAAAAACCCCACAGTTGCCAAATACTGCCTCACAGAAAAATAACTCCTTACTGTAAGGAATCTTAATTCTGTCATATATGACAATTTTGACAGAAAACACAGAATCTCTACCATCCCAATTTGAACATGTCTACTTACAAAGTAATAGACTGTACAAGATGTCATTGATAAGGTACATGATGTTTGCTTATATGTAAATTAAGTGACCTATGCAAATCAGCCTCATATCACTGATTCCTACTCAGCAGTACATAAAAGTATGAATGGATCTAAAAATAGATATCCCCAGGTGACTTGTAGCAAATCCCAGCTACACAAACTCTCACTGGCCAGGGAACCCTTCTCATATCTTCAGTCATTCATTATTTAGATCACTGTGAATGTGAAACTGATATGTTAAACTGTTATTTTATGTCTTGTATATTAACCCTTTACCACACAATCCCGAGTTTTCACAAAAGTGGGGAAGAAGCCCTTTGAAAACAATGCGGGAAAAGAAAAAATGCTGGTTACCAGCATTTCTCCTTTTCTCATATTGTTTTCAGCCCTTTTAGAATATGCTTTCATCAATTGAGCAACATTTAACTTTATGGTCTGGAACAGCTTTTAATGTGGAGGGGTGTGAAATGTTTCGTTTTGTAAAGAGTTAAATAGTTTACTATTGCATCTTGTGCTTTTGATTAACTGTATAATCCAAGTTAATCCTTAACCTGCTAAAAAAAAGAAGTTAAATAATACTTCCTGGCTGATGGTAAAAACATGAATATTGCTATTTCAAAGTTATATTTTTGAGAAAAATATCCCCATATCGGATAGTATAGATCCAAGATTAGACTGTACAGTCTATGCAGTCTGATCTTGATCTACACTGTCTGTCTGTTCGTCCGTCCAGACAGACATCTTTTAAAATCCTTGATGAAAATTGATGAAACTTCATACATGTATTCCTTACGATAGTCAGCCGATAAAGATTTTTCTTTTTTTCATTTGATGCTGTGTCATTGGAAAAGGGGGTTTGATGTATATTTCCCTTATGGACTGATATCTTTTTAACTATTGGACAAAATTTTATGAAACTTCATATTCATCTTGTTTATCATAAGCCACAGACAATCATTACTTGTTTTTAGCTAATGAAATGATATGCTATGGAAAAAGGGGGCTTAATGGATAATGTCATTATGGACCAATAACAAAAAGGCCACATGTACATGCAAAACACAATACCTCTTATATGTTTCTATTTAAAGAGGTCTTTTAAGGCGGGAGATTTCATTTCAACAAAATAACCCGTTTTAAATTGAAAGTTAACAAACTGAAGTTTTTCATGATATTTCTTGTTTTGAGAAGTAAATATTCAAGAGCGTCGGGTAAAGTCAATGGATTGAACTGGATCTGAATTAGACCGGATTGGACTTAATAACCGGAATGAACCGATGGAACTGGAACAGACTCAGAAACCAAATTTGACAATTTTTCTTCAGTCTTGTATAAACCAACCAAGATTTACATTTACCGTAGCCACTTATTTCAAATTCGCTAGTCTGTCAGTACTTTCAGTACTTTGATCTTTGTTTCATGGATGATGTTAACTCTATACCAAATAACAAAATTGTACACCTGTGCACATTGAACAGAGTTTGCCGACAAAAATTGGATATTTGAATATTTAGTTCGATGGGTAGAATACAATGTTGCAAAAGGAGCAAATTCTGGTTACCAGGGTTTTCTCCTTTCATGCCACAGTGTTTTCCATAGCTTCTTTCTCAGGAGCATTAAGAGCCGGGATTGTGTGCTAAAGGATACTGAAACAGAAGAAGAAATTGCTCATTGTTGTCATTAAAACATCTGCAAGATATTGAAAAAAAAAAAACATCTGTGGGTGCTAGTGACTTAATTACAGACTTTTTGTTGCAGAAACTAAAACAGATCTATTATTAGTGTATTTAAAAAAAAAAGCCTCAATTTAGCTATACTTAAATACTAAGTGGTATCTATTCATACACATTCAGATGTGCAGAAACTGGAAGGAGACTTTGTGTATGGGTACATGCAGGCCATGGACTCGGAGAAGGATCCAAGAAATCTTATATTGGCATTTGCCTGTGCCTTTCTTGTCATACAGAATTTTTCTCTTGGAGTGTTTGTAGAGGAGTTCTTTGAGGTTATTTCCTGCTACTTTCCCATTGACTTTACACCAGTATGTATGATTTTGAATTTATAATATAAACATTGCTTGATATAGGATCCTTATGTCCTACTTGTACAGCTTGCCCCAAATGATTCCTTTGCAAGGAGATTTCCAGAATTTACTTAGGGAAAGCAACATAAATGTCAGAAATGGAAAGAACTCATAATAATGTGGGAAGTGCACATCAATTACATACTAATGGATCTGGCTAATAAAGTATTAAAAAAAGACTTCTACATGTGCATGTATAATCAAATCAAACAGATCCATCTCAGCTATGTATTTCATCATTATTTGATATTAAACAGTGAAATGAAATGAAAGTACTTATTTAATGAGGTATATTACATTATTCTGTGCAACTTAAAATCAGCATATGAGCAAGTAGAAATAAGTCTAACTTGTATTTGGAAAGAGAGAAAAACAGGAATTCCCACAGCCCTGCAGATTAACTCTTTGCCACATGCCTAAAGTTTAGACTGGTGCAAATTGAAAATTTGTGCAGACTACAAAGTAAATGTTACTTTAATGAATATTCTTGTTTGCAAAACTTTAAAAAAACATTGTGAAAAAAGGAGAAAATGCTGTATACCCGCATTTTTAAATTCTTAGGTGGTGTTTTCAAAAGGCCTTTCCATCAGGGTTGTTAAAACTAGGGATTAAATGGTAAAAAGTTAACATCCTGCAATGTTTCAAAAGGTCTCTTTCTCAGGGTTGTTAAAGCTGGGGACTGTGCGGGAAAGGGTTAACCCTTTACATATCAATCCAGAGATTTTGGTGAACCCATGTTCGAAGGCTTTTGAAAACATTTTGGGAAAAGGAGAAAATGCTGGTACCCTACCAAACACAAATCCCATCATTTGAGCCACATTTATTTTTTTTTTCTGCAATCGCTTTTAATTTGGATAGGTGTGAGATTTTGTGGCTCCATAAAGATTTAATGTTACTTTAAATTGCCTGATTGGCCTCTAGCTGACTGTCAACTCTTGGTTATTATCAAAATCAACTCTAAAATTTTTTAGCATGAAAATACTTAATTTCTGTTTTGTTAATCATTTTTTGGATACAACCCACTTTAGAAACAATCTCATGTGTTATATGGAGAGAAAAAGGAGAAATTATTGGTAACCAGAATTTTCTCTTATTATCACCAAGCCCAGGTAGCTCAGTTGGCGGAGTACAGGACTTGAGAACAGGAGGTAGCTGGTTTGGTCCCCGGCTTGGCCAGTTTCTTTCATGGGTTTGATGATAGTCATTGCAACAAAATTCATTCCTCTCTCACTGCTGACCATTGTTTTGATGATGGTTATATAGAAAGCATCCAGTAGCTTAGAAAGAATATTGTGCGGAGTATTGGTAAAAGAAACTTGAGGAAAGCATGAGTAGGTGCACTGGCTGCCCTGATATAACTGAAATAATGTAGAAAGCGGCGTGAAACACCATTCAGTCAATTACAATCAAACTTTTACTATCACAGTGTTTCAATCCTTCCAGAGTCACATTCCCATTATCTTATCCTGGTGTAATTTGTTGTTTGGAAATGCTTTTGATTTGGTGTTTTGAATTGTGCTGATAAGTAGAAGTTTAAAGCTTCACCACACAATCCCATGTTTTAACGACCTAGAGGAAGAAGGCTTTTGAAAACATTGTAGCTAAAGGAGAAAATGCTGGTAACCAGCATTTTCTCCTTTTGCCACACATTTTTCTTTCCTAATAAAGACAATTCCCATTATTTGAGTCACATTTCATTTGTCGTATTCAAATGCTTTAAGTTTGGAAAGGTCTCTGATTTTGTTGATTTTGTAACCAGTGAAATAGTTCGTATCAACTTAAAATTTTAGTACCGATGTTTCTCTTTGATTTTTTTTTTCATACAGTCACCAAATGATCCAAGCGGGATAACTAAAGAAGATTTGATACTAAGTCTACGTAGATGTATGGCTGCTTCTCCACTGTTTGCCCAATATTGCCTCCCTTTGTTGATGGAAAAACTTACCTCCGATTTGAAGAGTGCGAAAGTTGATGCATTAGAAACATTGGTAAGGTTGCTAGTGTTGTGGTAACTTTGCTGCTTTTGTTATTTTAATAGTTCTACATAAAAGCTCATACTCTGCCTTGATATTGAAGTAAACTGGTTTTGTTTAAAGTGATATTGTGTTGTAACCTAGCACCACACCGAGTTTTAATGACCCTGGGAGTTTAGACTTTTGAAAACATTGTGGGAAAAGGAGAAAATGTTGGTAACCAGCATTTTCTCCTTTTTTCTCGATGTTTTCTAAGCGTTTAGAAACAAATCCAATCATTTGACCAGCATTTAATTTGTTGTCTACAGATGCTTTTGATTTGGACCATTTTAAATTTTTATTGAGTGGTAGATAGTTAAAACTGTTATATCAAAAAAATTAACCCATAGACCACCAAATAAACCCAACAGACATTTTCATTCTAGAAATAAGACCCTAACATAAGCAGTTTCAAGGTTGCATTTGTCAAGAATATCCCAACATAGCAGACAGTGAAGATCAAAGATCAGACTGCATGTTTTGTGCATTCTCATCTTGATCTACACTGGCAGCAAAGGCAACTAAAATAGTAAAAGTTACATTAAGGGTGGCAGCGCTCATTGTAATGAAGGTGTGATCCCTGAAAGGTAGGAGGTCAATAGTTTGGAGTAAATAGGTGCTTTAACTCTTTACCACACAATCCCAAGTTTTAACAACCCTGATGAAATAGTCTTTTGAATACCTTGTGGGAAAAGGAGAAAATGCTGGTAACCGAGAATTTACCGGTTTTCCCACAAGGTTTTGTACACTTTTACAGACAAATTTCATCATTTCAGCCCCATTTGATTTGTCGTCTGCAAATGCTTTCAATTTAGAGCAGTCTTAAATTTTGGCGTTTGGTGTAAAGATATAAATGTGGCACACACCATGAAGGCTTGACAGTATAACTTACATCAACCCTGTACTAAACAATCATGTGTTTTTATGACTCTGAGGAAGTTAGCTTTTGAAAACATTGTTGGAAAAGGAGAAAATGCTGGTTAACAGCATTTTCTCCTTTTCCTACAATGTTTTCTACCCTTTCAAAGAGTAAACTCATCTCTTCAGACTTAATGAATTTGTCATAAGCCATCTCTTCAGACTTAATGAATTTGTCATAAGCCACTGGTTTCTATTAGGACAAGTTTAAAATGCTTGGCAATATTGTAATTTTGAATTTCTGAGAAGGGTTTTATGCTTCACTAGTTTTGTTAAAATGTTGTTATTTGGTGAACAGTTGATATATTGCATTTTTGATTTTCTGAGAATTATTTGCTGCTTATCATTATTTTTGTGATTTGTTTCTAGACAGAATGTACAAAGACATATAGCTCAGAATCCTTGAACGAGTTTCAGAGTTCATTATTCAACTGTATAAAGAAAGAAGTAAGTATAGTAATATATGTTAGCTCTTTGCCAAATATGAAAATTTTTTACTTTTCCAAGTTGAAAGCATTTGCAAGAGTTGAAGCGTGGTTGGAAAAGGAGGAATAATTCCAGCATTTTCTTTTTTACCATATTGTTTTCAGAAGCACTCACTTTTAGGGTGGTTAAAATATGGGCTTGTTTGGTAAAGGGTTAAATTATAATATGGATATGGTTCATACTGAGTCAAGGATAGCTTTTCATCTTAGTTTTTATGGTCATACTAAACCTAATAATGTAGCGGCAGTTTGTGTAACTTTAACTGAAAATAGCTACGTTAATTCTTTACCAAACTATCCTGTGGTTTAACGATCCTGAGGAAGAAGCTTTTTGAAAACATAGTTGGAAAAGAAGAAAATGCTGGTAACCAGCATTTTCTCCTTTTCCCACAATGTTTTTTATCCTATCAAAAACTTATCTTACCATTTGAGTAAGAATTAATTTGTCATCTGCCCACCCTTTCAATTTGGACAAATCTAAAATTTTGCTATTTGGTAAAGGATTAAATGTTGGTTGTTTCTTCTCTCGCGTCTAATCTACTTTCATCTACCCTCTATCCCATTTTGTCTCTCCCCACTCCCATCTCCATCCCCCCTTCCCCTGCTTGCTCCTTCTTTCTCTCTCACTACCTTTCTTTCTTTGTACAGTGTACACTTTCCACTGATCAGTTATACTTGCATTTATGTTTTAAGAAATAATGTTATACATGTAGGTTACTTGCAGTGAAAAATGACATTTTCAGTTTTTTTTAGCTCCACTGGCCAAAGGCCAGCGGGCTTATGTCATGGCCAGTTGTCCGTGTGTGCGTGAGTGCGTGCGTGTGTCCGTCCATCTGTTAACTTTTATTTTAAACATCTTCTCTGAAACTACCCATCCAATTTTGATGAAACTTCACAGAAATGATCCTGTCATGGTCCTCTTCAGAATTTCTTGAAAGAATTTGATTCCTTCAAAAACTCTGGTTGCCATGGCAACAAAACTTAAAAATATTGGAAATCTTTGAAAATCTTCTTGTCTGAAACCATAAGGCCTAGGGCTACCAAATTTGGCACATAGCTTTGTCTAGTGGGCCTCTATCAAGTTTCTTCAAATTATAGCCCTGGGGTTAAATTTGACCCAGCCCCGTGGGTTACAAGTTTTACATGGGCTTATTTAGGGAAAACTTTAGAAATCTTCTTGTTACTGACCATAAGACCTAGGGCTACCAAATTTTGCATGTGGCTTTATCTAGTGGGCCTCTACCAAGAGTGCCCAAATTATAGCCCTTGGGGGTCACATATAGGGCTTATATATAGAAAACTTAAGAAATCTCCCTTTACTTATTCATAAAGCATAGGGCTACCAAATTTCGCATGTAGCTATATCTAGAGGGTCTTCACCAAGAGTGTGTAAATTAAGCCCTAGGGTGGAATTTGATTCATCCCGAGGGGTCAGAAGTTTTACATGGGCTTGTATAGTGAAATCTTTAGAAATCTTCTTGTTACTAACCATATGAACTAGGGCTAACAATTTTAGTCCTGTCTCAGGGGTCTTATGTTCAAAACTAATTGGCCAAGTATTGTAATGTTTGGCATGTAGGGATTTTACGTATTAGCCAGTGGAGCGATACAGGGCCATCATGGCCCTCTCGTTTTCTTACATGCTCATCCTTTTCTTTAACCATTTACAGGTGTTTTTATCTGGTGATGAGAAAGTAGAGAATGCAGCTTTGGAAGCTCTCCAGGCCCTTGTACAAGCTGTATCATCGGGAATTAGTCAGGTTTGATTTAAAAAAGTTACATTTCCTTTTTCCTTTTATTGAATAATGTAGTATATTACAAGTACCATAAACTTTGCATTATGTGGTTAATCCTTTTTGTCCAAAAAAGTGACTCTCATGTTCACATTATTTTTGATGTCGTTTTTTAACCCTATACCAAACAATCTTAGGTTTTTAACGACCCTATTTAAAAACATTATGGGAAAATGAGAAAATGCTGGTAACCATCAATTTCTCTTTTTCCCCACAATGTTTTCTACAATTTCAAAAACTGAAATCATGTTTTGTGCTCCACTTAATTTGTTGTCTGCAACTGCTTCAATTTGGTTAAGTCTTAACTTCTGTTATTTGGTAAAGGGTTAAGAAACGTGGTATATGATAGAGTAGCATAAATGCAGGACACATACTATTTAGTGGGCGTAAGTGTGTGTTTAAGCCAGGGATCACAAAGCCATGTGACAGTGCCTCAGTTAACTAAGCTGCCTTATTGTGAGATGATGAAAGGTGGTTAGATTGTAGTATTTATAACTTGTCACATGATAATAGCTACAACATGATAATAGCTACATTGTGACCAACAGATTTAAGAAATTTCTCATGGAAAAAAAAAAAGCAGACGACAAGCTTGCAGCTGAATCTAACAATAAAGTTTCTTTACATTTGCACAGAAAAATATATTTGCAATGCTCTGGCAAAGGGTGGCTTAATGCATCTCTGTGATGCTATATACCGAGGAGGCCATCACATAATTATGGATTCATAAAATCCATTTTCTCTAAACAACCAGCTGAATTATGAGGGAGAATAGTCCTTGGACATGCAGAAAATTGACCAATAACAAAAAGTTTTGGCTCAGGTCACCCTGCAGACTGCGTAGGCTGACCTGGGTCAATACTTTTCATAGATGCATTAGCCCCCTTTTCACAGAGCATGTCTCATTTGTAGTACATGTACATGTATTCATAAGTGTTTGAAATGGAATTTTGATTCACAGCACAGATTTAAATATGCCCTGTTTGTTCACTCAATGTTTCTTTAAAAATACCTTTAACCCTTTACCACACAGTCACGAGTTTTAACGACCCTGAGGAAGAAGCCTTTTGAAAACATGGTGGGAAAAGGAGAAAATGCCGGTAACCAGCATTTTCTCCTTTTCCCACAAAGTTTTCTACCCTTTCAAAGACAAATTTCACTATTTGTGAAACACTGAATTTTTCGTCTGCAAATGCTTCCAATTTGAACCAGTTTGACATCCTTGTCGTTTGGTAAAGAGTTAACATGATCAATCTATTTTATTATAGAGTGACAGAAAGAGAAGCCTTGACGGATTTGTTGAAGAAATACTTCATGGTAAAAACCTCTATTCAGTCCCATATCTAATCAAGCATTCACTGAGAATCTTAGAAAATCACCTAACATCAACCCTTTACCAAATAATCATGTATTTAAATGGCCCTGGGTAAGACAGCTCTTGAAAATGTTGTGGAAAATGGTGAAAATTCTGTAAACCTTTCCTGATACAAATTCCATCATTTCCCCCATTTTTGAGTTTTGTATTGCAATTACTTTCATTTTGTACCAGTCTAAAACTTTGTTGTTTGGTAAGAGTTAATACCATCAGGTTGCCTGGTTTGCCTGGTTTGTTTCTTATTAAATACAGCTAACTATTTCAAACAGTATACATGTACCATCCTGCTTTAGAAGCATGGATATTGAAATGAATTGTTCTCATGTTCATGATACATGTATTACATGTTCAAAATTACCTATATTTTTAAATATAAGGGCAGAAATGGGCCTGAACATAGTGTGCTATCGGAATGTATTGATTGTTCATTTCTTGTATGTTAGTGTTTTATGGGACTTCAGAAAGTTTCTGAAACAAGATCGATTCCTATGTCTTCAGGTCATTGCTAAACACTGTTTTGACTTAGCATGTGCATCCTTTGACGTGAAAAAAGTGCATGTGACGTAAGAACTATTGGTAATAGAAAGTACAGGCACAGTTGGATAGATGCCCAAGTCTCTATTAAAATGCTGCTGTGCAATGCAAAGAAAAAAACCCTACACACACACACACATATTTTTAAAGCATTTTTTTTGTTTGGTGTTAAGTGCAGTTTTTAATATTTTCAACATTGTTCCAGTCATTTCTCAGCAACCAGTGCACTTATCCATGCTTTCCTGAAATATATTTTTTCCAGTACTTTGCACAACTTTCTTGTATCCTTGTAGGCTATTGACTGAGCCAATGAGCTAAGTAAAAAATTTCTCCCGGCTGTTTTGTAAAATTAAATAGTTGTATACAAATGGGTTCAGTGCATGGGACAACTTTGACAAAGATTACTTTGCACTTTAGTAAAAGAGAAATTAAAATTTAAAAACTCTCCTTCCAGAGTCCAAAAACCATTTACTGCAGCCAGAGCTTCTACTGATGTTGTCCTCAGGTCGGTTGCTACAAGCAGCAGCTAGAGGGTCTGACACAGCTTGTAGTCAGATTGTCAGAACTGTGATACCAATGTTAATAGAAACTTACAACAAACAGACAGAGGTGAGGATAAGAGTTGTCTATGCTAACATCCTGCATCTGTACAGATCAAAAGCAAAACCTTTAGATGCTGCATGATTTTTTTGTTAGTTTACAAGATAACAGACCACTGAAGTAAAGAATCCTCTTGACAAGAGAAAAATCTGATTTGAAATTTGATATGCCAATGACATGAACTTGACTTTTAGATACCAAAATATAGAACTCCCTGCTGGAGTCCTGTAGTGATGGAAATGTAATTTAATCCTGTACCACAAGACAAAATTTTAGCCTTGTCCAAATTGAAAGCATTTGCAGATGACAATTTCATTACAGCTCAAATGGTGCAGGTTTTCTTTGATAGGTTAGAAAACATTGTGGGAAAAGGAGAAAATGCTGGTTACCAGCATTTTTCTCCTTTTTAGCACAATGTTTTCAAAAGGCTTCTTTCCCAGGGTTTTGAAAAGTTGGCATTGTGCAGTAAAGAATTAAAAGGCATTTTTACTGTAGCTGTAAAACTCTTACATGCCCCAAGGAAGCGCATGTAGGAGCTCTTGCTCTGATATAACTGAAATACTTTTAAAAATAGGGTTGAATGCTATCAAATTGAAAATTCTGTTGGAGCAAAATGACATAAGTATCTTGGTACATGTAGTAAGATGTGACTATCTTAAAACAGGTGAAAGGTAGTCCAGGAATCATAAATGAGCCACGCTCTGGCAAAAGGGGGCTTAATGCATCTCCATGATGCATTGTTCCAATGAAGCCATCACATAACTATGGATCCATAATAGACACTTTTTTTATCAGCTGACTGAATCATGAGGTAGACTGGTCCTTGGAGATACAGAAAATTGACCAATGCGAAAAGTTTCGGCCCAGGTCAGCCTGCGCAGTCCATGTAGGCTGACCAGGGTCAATGTTTTTTGCAGATGCATTAAGCCCCCTTTTAACAGGGCATGGTTCAAATATTTGAACTGTTGTCTTTGAATACACAATAGCTTACAAACAGATATATACAAATAGCTTTTCAGCTCTTAAAGCTAGAAAAGAATACACGCTAATAATTTTTATGAGTTAATGATTATGACATCTTTCAAAATTGCAGGCAACTCCAAAACACAACGTGATAGTTGTTTTGAATGGGTTTCTTGACTGTACAGTAAGATCCAAGTATACAGATGAAAGTAAGTGTAGTATACTTTGTAGGAACTGTAAGCCAAGCTCTCAAAAATAGGAAAATAGCTGGACCTGTCCTTCTTTTATTGACTATTGCTTGACTATTGCTCCTTACTCTGTGGTTAGCCCTTGTAGCACAGGAATGTGATATCAGAGGGTTTCTTTGTCTAAGCCTTTGCTAAATTTAAAGTTGATTTTTAGAATATCAAAACAAGTGGTGCACTTTTTACAGGAATGTTTATGACAGCTAAGATGCCAATGAATGGTAACAATTAATTTTTGAACCCTGTATCAAACAATTCCTTGTTTTAAAAACCATCAGGGAGAAGACTCTTGAAAATATGGTGGTAAAAGTAGAAAATGCTGGTGTGACACCAGCATTTTCTACTTTTCCCACCATGTTTTGTACCCTGTCATATCTAATCATTTGTGTCAAATTCGATTTGTTGTTTATAAATGCTTGCAGTTTGGATCATTCTAAAGTTTTATGATTTAGTAAAGAGATATGCAGATTAAAGATTTAGCTGTTTTTTTTTTTCTTTTTATAATACAAGTATGCATTGTTTGAACAGACTTCTTCATCAGGCTTATATCATAAATTCCAAGATCAGTAGAAGCTGATCGTCATAGGTCCACCTACCTCTTGTATCTTTCGTAGATACAAACGTCATTAGACGTTAAAAATTATTTTACATTTGACATAAAATGGTTATGCCAAACGAGTTTACAATATTTTTACTCTTTACTAGACAAAAATATCTTAGAATTATCGGTAATGGAAGCATTTGCAGGTTATAGATTTAATTTGGCAAAAATAATTGGATTTGTCTCTAAAAGGTTTAAAAAACTATTTCGGAAAATTGAGAAAATGCTTGTGACCAGCTTTTCTCCTTTAATTTTCAAAAGCCTTTTTCCTTGGGTTCATAAACACACAGGATAGCCTCGTAAAGATCAAGATTTAAATGCAAATTTACAGATCCGCATCCTGTAATGTCAACATACAAAGACCATATACTACATATCTACACAGAGGCACTACACTGTGATGTAACATCACTCTGTGTTCAGGCAGTGAGAGGTTTCCATGTGTTACTGAAACTACCAGCTAGCTGTCTGCTGGACACAGAAAGGTCATTTATAGCAACAAAACTGGTACAGGTTGTTGTAAATGTTTCCTTGGAGACAGAAGTAAGGTGAACATACTTATTTGCTAGTATCCTCTTTCTGCAGGGGGGGTTGAAGGTCCTTAATCCTTTATATTATATTTCATGTGTCTATTTTTAGAAATGTTATGGGTAAAGAAATGTCGTAATTTAAGCTAGGGGGAATTATTTCCCCGTCACAGTGAATATTTTCCTCCTGCCGAAAATCTGGAACTACTTTTTTAAGTTTTTTAAATTTTTAAGTTTTAAAAGTGGCATTCGTTGACAAAATAATCAGAGGAAATATAATATATAATTTATTTCATCAGCTTGTGGTTAATATGGGGAAACATTTGCCTCAAAAGGGAAAGGTCCGCGAAAATAACTTGTGCCTTACGGCACGAGTTATTTTCGCATACCTTTCCCTTTTTCGGCAAATATTTCCCCATATTAACCACACGCTGATGAAATAAACTCTATTTCACAAAACAAAATTTTGGACTTTTCCTAATGAAAGCCATTTGCAGACTACAAAATAGGTGTGGCTGAAATGATGGAATTTGTCTTTCATGAGGTAGAAAACATTGGAGGAAAGGAGAAAATGCTGTTTACCAGCATTTTCTCCATTTCCCACAATGTTTTCAAAAGGACTTCTTTCTCAGGGTTGTTAAAGCTTTGGATTGTGTGGTAAAGGGTTAAACCATGCACAACTTTAGTAGCTTTTGTAGACTATGTAGATCAAGATCAGTCTACCAAAATGTGCAGTTAAAGTAGATAGAAATAGGGTGAACATATTTACTTGCTTGTATCTTCTTTCTACTGCAGGAGGTTGAGCGTTACTAACCCCTTGGGCAACAAGAACTACTATAGTAGCTTTTGCAGACTGTGTAGATGAAGATCAGACTGCCACAAAGAGCAGTCTGATATTAGATCTACAGTGTCTTTTATTATGCAACATATTTTGGCCAAACCAGCATGGAAATTGGCAATATTTCCACTGCTTTTTATGTCATTAATATAAGGACCACGAGGACAATTTAACGTGATCGGACAACACAACATAGATCAAAATCAGAATGAACTGAACATGTATTATGATCTGCGATCTGCATGGTCTGAAATTTTCAAAAAATTTCATGTCAAAATTGCCTTTGTTTTGTAGTAAATGGGTCTTATAGCTCTTTACCACGTGACAAAAATGTCCAGATTCAAAGCCTTTGCAGACAACAATTTAACTCTTTACCAAACGACAAAATTTTGGACTGGTCCAAATTGAAAGCATTTGCAGATGACAAAATAAATGAGAATCAAAATTTGAAATTCGATTGGGAAAGAGTAGAAAACATTGTGGGAAAAGGAGAAAATGCTGGTTACCAGCATTTTCTCCTTTTCCCACAATGTTTGCAAAAGCTTTCTTTCTCAGTGTCGTTAAAAGTCGGGATTGTGTGGTAAAGAGTTAAATGTGGTAGAAAAGCATTGTTGGAAAAGGAGAAACTTCTGGTTACCATCATTTTTTCCTTTTCCCATGATGTTTTCTAAAGGCTTCTTCCTCAAGGTTGTTAAAACTTAGGATTTGTGGTCAAGGGCCAACTCTTTATCATTACAAATATGGCTTTTATATAGTGGACAACCATTGGCAAGATAGCAGGAAAGACAGCATTTGCAGACCAGAAATTAAAAAGATGACTAAAGTGACAAAATTTGTCCTTAACAGGGTAGAAAACATAGTAGGAAAAGGAGAAAATGCTGTTTATCTCTTTTTTTTTTATGTCTCCCCCCAGTCAGGGTCGGGAGACATATTGTTTTTCCCTGTGCGTCAGTCTGTCTGTCCGTAACAAATAGTGTCCGCTCTATAACTCGAAAACCTTTTAAGGTATTTTGATAAAACTCCACACATTTGTATAGCACCATGAGACGAAGTGTCATGCACAAAAACCATAACTCTGGCTTGTATATTTTTCGAGTTATTTCTCTTTGATTATTTTCTGTCACAAATCGTGTCTGCTCTATAACTCGAAAACCTTTTAAGATATTTTGATAAAACTTAACACATTTGTATAGCACCATGAGACGAAGTGTCATGCACAAGAACCATAACTCTGGCTTGTATATTTTTTGAGTTATTTCCCTTTGATTATTTTCCATCACAATTCGTGTCCGCTCTATAACTCGAAAATCTTTTGAGATATTTTTGATAAAACTTCACACATTTGTAAAGCACCATGAGACGAAGTGTCATGCACAAGAACCATAACTCTGTCTGTATATTTTTTGAGTTATTTCCCTTTGATTATTTTCCTTACACATTTTATGTACAATTTCGTGTCCGCTCTATAACTCGAAAACCGTTACAGAAAAATGACCATTATTTCAGTTAGAAATTGCCTTGGTCACATATCAATCCTTCTGACACCAAAAAGGGGGAGACATCTGTTTTTTTGTAGAAAAACAAGTTCTAGTCCCATGATGTTTTCAAATGTCTTCTCCATCAGGATCATCAAAACTTTTGATTTGGATGTAAAGGGTTAAATTATTGTTGATAATATTTAATCCAGTATTACTTGTTTTAGACTTGCAGCCATAGGAGTACTACAGTTTATCATTACAACATACCCAAATATAGGAGAAAAGGATATCTTGCCAGTAATATTTTCACGGGTAAAGAATGGTAAGCCTGAATTTGTTTTCATACAAAGATTTCATTTATGTGCCTGTTAAAGGATGTCGTGTGTCAGCTGTTTAAATTTGTTAAAGATACATCTTATCTTGTTTTCAGCCAGTTTTATCCCATTTCATCCTTATTTTATGAAACTATAATCATTCTTGTATTTTGATGCCAAAAGTTACCCCTGATGGCTGCAAGATTGCACAGATTACAACAGATAGAAAATGCTTTTCATGAGGCCTTCAAACTGTTTTGGTTTCTGGTTTAAATGAGGACGAATCCCTTGTGTTTTTCTATTTCTTAAACTATATATATTGGTAGTAAAGTATGTATGGTTACACAGCTGAGCCGTTCTACACACTTTCAAGTTTTAACAGGGTTTTTTTTGTCCTGAGCTGTAAGGATGTATCTTTAAGCCTTTTGCCAACAATCCCAAGTTTGAACCACTCTAAAGAAGAAGGCTTTTAAAAAACCACTGCGGGAAAAGGAGAAAATGCTGGTAACCAGCATTTTCTCTTTTCCCCCACAATGCTTTGTACCTTTTGAAGACTGAAATCATCATTTGAGCTATATTTGTGTTGTTGTCAGCTATTGTTGTCAGCTATTGTTGTCAGCTATTGTTTTCAGTCTGGTCTTACCCAAAATTTTGTTTCTTAGTAAAGTGTTATATAAGATGTATCTGTCACTCATGTAATTCTTAATCACTTAAGTTGTCAAGCACATTTTGAAGCTGTAGGAAATTGTAACATTCCACTCTCCAGGTTTTATCTCTTATGAAAGAAAAAAATTTTTACAATTATTTTACAGAGTCAATGGAGATAGAGGGAAGTCAGACAATTAGTCAGAATGAAGCACTTGAAGTATTGTCAACAATCACATGTGATCCTAGAACTATTGTGACTGTAACAGATCAGCTCTTTCCTTTACTCTTCAAACTTGGTAATTATCATACACATAAGGCATGCTTTGGCATTTGGGGCTTTAATGCATCTCCATGATGCATTATACGAAGCAAGTCATCATGTATATATAGATACATGAAATCCATTTTTTTGTAATAATCAGTTGAATAATGAGGTAGAATTTTCCTTGGACATCTAGAAAATTTACCAAAAGTAAAAATTTTCGACACAGGTAGGCCTGCGAACTGTGCAGGCCTACCCGGGTTGATACTTTTTGTATTTGCATTTAACCCCATTTTCACAAAGCATGGCTCACATATATTTGCTGATTATTTTTTCTTAATGTGTCTTTTGTCTTACTTCAGTCTATTGATAGATTTAGCTTTAGAAAACTTTGGTTGAACACATTGCCATCCACAGAAGACTTTTGTTTTGAAATACATTTTAAAACATTGTTTTGAACTGATTCACCAGTAGATGTGTATTTACAAGTTCCTCTTGTTGCCACATTGTTTTCAGAAGTATTTACATTATTTAATCCTATTACAATATGCTCCAACTTCTTTCCTAGAGTCAAAGATGACGCTATTTATAATTGCATGTTTACAACTGTGGCCTCACTCGTATTGGGTTTGGGAATTTGCTTGACCTTGCAATTTATGCTTAGCATCAGCTGTGCACTGTATAGCAAAAATTTCAAAATGTTGAGGCTGGTTATGAAAATTGAAAATATTTCCAGCATTGTTTTCATTAACTCAGGTGAGCAATATATGAACAATATGTGTCTCTTGTTTTTCTTTCAGAATCTCTGGAGTTTTATCAGTCCCTGACTAAATGTCTATCAAAAATATGTGAGAAGTGTTCCATAAACAAAGATGCCATACATAGTCTCAGCAAGGGTGTTAGCAGTATTCATCAATTAATGCAGCAACATCATAGCCAGCCAGACTGGACAAATATATTATCTGATCATATCATATTGAAGAATTTAGCAACTTATATTAGACATGTGGCTATAAACTGGACAGCAGAGTGAGTGATTCTTTCGTAGATCGTAACACTTTTGTGGTTGTGTAAGCTTACTGTTCAGTCTCTCACATAGCATAGCTTATCCGTGATACAGAATGTTAAAAGTATGTGAATGTAGATAAGGGCTGTTTTTGGTGTTATGGATCCTGCATGATTCAGTGGTAAAGATTTTAAAATGTTTGGTCAATCCATACTTTAGGTGAAGGGTTTTTGTGGGATTGTCCAAGGGCATCAGCAAATCAAAGCTTACTTCTGGTAAATCTATGAGCTATGGCTGTAATTTGACATAAATAAGTTCAAGAGCTGTGTAAAACACCATTCATTCAATTAATGAATCAGTCAGGCTAGGTGATATCATCATATATGGCCTGTAGGTAAATGACTTTTGCATTTGTTGCTGTTGTTGGTTGTCATTATTTATTACTGGACAGACTGTTTTTAGACCAATTTGGAAAATACATTTGAACAGTTCTCTGACAAAAGGGAGTTTAATGCATCTCCGTGATGCATTATACCTCGCAAGTCATCACATTATTATGGATCCAAAAAATCCATTTTGTTTAACAACAGACTGAATCATGAATTGGCATCGTTCTTGGATATGCAGAAAATTTAAAAAAAAAAAGCAAAATGTTCACTGGACAAATTTGAAAAGATTTGAACATGTCTGAAAATTATGGGATTTGTCTTAAGTAGGGTAGAAAATATAGTTGGATAAACAGAAAATGCAGATTACCAGCATTTTCTCCTTTTCCACAATGTTTTCATAAGGCTTCTATCAAAGGATGGTTTTAACTCATGTTTGTGTGTTAAAGTTTGACTCCTTTACCACTTATTTCCAAGTTTTAACAACCCTGAGGAAGAGGCCTATTGAAAACATTGTTGGAAAAGGAGAACATGCTTTTTTCCAACTGTGTTTTCTACCCTTCCAAAACTTTACTTTATGAGTTACAATTAGATTGTAGTCTGCAAATGCTTTCACTTTTGAAAAGTCTAAAAAAAATGTCTTTTGGTAAAGGCATAAAGAATAGTCCGCTTTTAAACTGATACTTTCCTCAGTGTTGTGTTTGTTAGAATTTAGAAGCTGTGTTCTGTAACAAAGCCCTGGGCAGGGGTTTTGACTCTTTACTAGACTGCAAAACTTTAGATTCTTTCAAATTGAAATGAGCCACGCTCTGTGAAAAGGGGGCTTAATGTATCTGCGAAAAGTATTGACCCAGGTCAACCTGCGCAGACTGCATAGGCTGACCTGGGCCGAAACTTTTCGCTATTTTTCAATTTTTTGTATGTCCAGGGCCTAGTCTACCTCATGATTAAGTTGGTTGTTAAAGAATGTGTCTACAATGGATCCACAATTATACGATGACTTGCTTGGTATCATGCATCATGGAGATGCATTAGGCCCCTTTTGTCAGAACATGGCTGAAATGTTTTGCAAATGACAATTGAATGTGGCAGAAGTGATGAGGTTAGTCTTTGAAAGAACAAAAACATTGTGGAAGAAGGAGAAAATGCTGGTTACCAGCATTTTCTCCTTTTCCTACAATGTTTTTCAACAGGACTCTTCCTCTGTGTAGTAAAAACCAGGTTTGCTTGGTTAAGGTTTGTCACTTAACCCATATCCTACTGTGCAAGTTAAATGATACCTTTAAGTAGTTAGTAAAACCCCAAGGTTGCTATTTCATAGTTAATTTTTTGGGGGAGAAATATCTTCTTATCAGACAGTGTAGATCAAAGATCAGACTGCACATTCTCTGCAGTCTGATTTTGATCTACACTGTCTGCAAAAGGTCAGTGAGTTACTGTTATGGGAGACCACTCCTTCATGCATGGCTTCATCCCGATTAAAATACAATACCTAACAACTGCGTTAGGGAGAATTCTCTTTGGCTCAGTGGTTATGGTGTTGGTCTTTTAAACCTCAAAAAACAAGGATATTTGTCCACACGGGTTTGAATCCCCCAGATGCGGTTTGTATTTGAGCTATGCATTTGTTGCGAACTTTCATGTTTGTAACATGGGGGCTCGTCTGGGATTGGCCATTGAGCCATTAATCCCATTTGTTGTCCAAAAATGGACTTTCTGCCTAATAAGGCTTTGAGTCATCAATAAAATGATGACTTTAAGAGGGGTGTGTTACGAGAGACCACTCCTTCATGCATGGCTTCATCCCGATTTAAATACAATACCTAACAACTGCGTTAGGGAAAATTCTCTTTAGCTCAGTGGTTATGGTGTTGGTCTTTTAAACCTCAAAAAATGAGGATATTTGTCTGCACGGGTTCGAATCCTGCCAGATGCGGTTTGTATTTGAGTTATGCATTTGTTGCGAACTTTCATGTTCGTAAGAGTCACACTCAGCAGCCTAAGAGTTATAACATTACTAGTTATGTGTACTTTTCAGGACTCGTGCAGAACTACAGACATTATTCATCCAGTCATATTTAGGGAACAACACAGAAAACAACCTTGCCCCACTGAAGGTGTTTATTACAATATCATTGTTGTTATACGTGTATTCAATATCAGTTTTACTTATTTAGATATTTGTAGACCAGTCACAAATTTTACATAGAATTTTGGTAATCAATTGGACTTCTTTCATAATGTACACACTCACACACAAATATAAAAACCTCTCCTCCGTTATTGTTTATGATTCAATCAAGATGTTGTGATTATCATTATTTATTTCTCCTTTTTCTGCAGTATTTTCATATGTATTCATGTATTGAATCTTACTTCCAATTGATTACCCTTATTTTAGAAGGTTTTTTTTTTTCAAAATCATATGTTGCAAATTTTTTTTTGAAGGAAATAAGGTGTATTATTATTTGATATTGTGTCATTTGTATATACACAGACAATCCAAAATAACAACACAGAACAGGTATTATTTTGGTACATGTATTATTGTCTATGTATATTTAAGAATTCAGTAATGTTCAAAAGATGAATGAGCCATACTCTGTGAAAAAGGGGCCTAATGCATCTACAAAAAGTACAGAAACTTTTAGCTTTTGGTAAAATTTCTGCATGTCAAATGACCAGTGTAGCTCATGATTCAGTTGGTTGTTTGACAAAGTGGATGTTATGGATTCATAATTATGTGACGACTTGCTTGGTATCATGGATCGCAGAGATGCATTAAACCCTCTTTTGCCAGAGGACGGCTCATTTATTTTAGTGTTACTAGTATCTCATATATGTTTGTGCAGAAAACCATGGTGGTTTATCCCTGACCAAGTGACGCACTGTTGCTGACATACTATAGAATGCATCTTCCATATGTTGTAAAGATGGGTTATTCAATGTAATTTTTGTGTTTCTCATGTATAAAAATAAATTTCAATATCAATTATTGTTCATAGACTCTTATGTCTTTGTTGCAGAATGTAAATAATGCACAGTTTGTTTGCCTGCTTACACCAGTAATTTGTTCTGATTCTCCAAAGGTAAGCCATTATGTTGTTTTTTTGAAGTGAATTTATTTATTGGCTCTCTAAAGAGTCTGTTTCAGAAAACTTTTTACACTGTAAATTTCTCAATCAGTGAGCTGCATTTCAGAATATGGATGTGAATAAGGCAGTCTCTTTCTGTGATTGTTGTCGTACAATTCTTTATTACACAATGCAATTTTAGACTCATGGGAAAAGAAGGGAACTGGCATTTTCTTCTTTCCGCATTGTTTTCTGTACTTTTTAAAGCAAATTTCTTCATTTGAGTGGCATTCAATTTGTTATCTACAAAGGCTTTTAATTTGGACTGGTCTAAAATATTGTAACCTGGAAAACTGTTAAGGAAAACTTTCTCTCTTGCCGTTATATTTTAATCTGTAGTCATGGATTAAGCCTTAAGTTGTGGTGATAAGCTACATTTTACATGGATGTTTACTGAGTAAGTTCCTGCCAGTCTGCTCCATGAGGTAATGGACTTACCAGCATGTATATTATGTAAAGTTTGAAAAATATTTTCATGGCAAAAGCAATGGATATTTTGTTAAACCTAGTTTTCAATTCAAGTTTTTGATCGTTTATCACACTTCAAATGCTGATCTTTCATGATATTACCATATTTATTTAGCACAAGTATAATTAATGATGTCTTAGATTGAGTTTAACTCCTTTTCACTGCATGAACTTACAAGTTCAGATTGATATATTTACAGATTGCCATTCCTAGTCAAGCAGAAATAATAACCAGTCTAATTGATCTCTTAGACCATCAACTTGGAGAAAGTGTACACCAGCCTGTGTGTAAATGTTTAGCAGGAATGCTGAACAAACAATCAGAAGGTAGGTCAGTCTACAGTCAGGCTGAGGCAACAGCTATAACAGTCTTATTGATCATTTGGATAATCAGCTTGAAAAGCCAGTCAGGCAGTAATGATAACCACCAGTCTGTATGATTTCCTAAAACATCAGCTTGAAGAAAGTGCTCACTAGTAAGTGTGTCAGTGTTAAGCAGTAATACTGAAAAACAAGTCAAAGGTTAGTCTGTCTATTAACATCATAGCTCACAAGCCCAAGTTTTTACAATCCTAAGGAAATAGCCTATTGAAAACCTTGTGGGAAGAGGAGAAAATGCTGGTAACCAGCATTTTCTCCTGTATCCAAAAGGATATCTACACTTTCACAGACAATTACTATCATTTCAGCAAAATCTAAACTGTCGTCTGCAAATGCTTTCTATTTGGACCAGTCTAAAATATTGTTGTTTGGCATAGAGTTAAGTAACGACATTATAGGTTTTAGTGCCAACTTATTAGGGATATTAGGGATGTAAAAAGTTGTAGTTGTTCAATAAAATTATTAAAATGACATTTAAAACAACTTTCAGATACATTTTATGTAATTTCAGACAAAACTCTGGAAGGTATACTTTCCAAGTTGAAGACTGACATTTTCAGTAATATAGAGAGTAGCAAAAGGAATGGATATGATAGCGTTATTTTACTGGCCTGGATCACAAAAGCTTTGATACTTAGAAATCATCCCATGGGTAAAGAACTTTGTTCTATGGTGAGTGACTGACAATTTCTGATTTTTAGTTGGCTGTTTTCAAAGAAAACATTAAGGTATTGTCATAGCCCTGGCATCATCGTTACCTGCATCGTTGTGCAAAAACTTCGACATTTCATAATACCTTTGTCATTTACTTCAAACTCAACAACAGGTGCAGATAACCATTATAGTATTTTTGACACATTTATGCCCCTTCTTTGACTAAGAACTTTCACTTAAGATCAAGCACCTGCAGCCGAACGTTTGCACCTGCATACTTTGCTCTTGATGTATCCTGTTGTCTTAACTCTTTACCACTCTATCCCAAGTTTTAATGACCCTGTGGAAGAAAGCTTTTGAAAACATTGAGGGAAAAGGAGCATTTTCTCCTATTTCCACAATTTTTAGCTCCACTGGCCAAAGGCCAGCAGGCTTATGTCATGGCCCGGTGTCCATTGTGCGTCCATCTGTCCGTGCGTGTGTTAACTTTTTTTTTTCAATCTTCTTCTCCTCTGAAACTACCCATCCAAATTTGATGAAACTTCACAGAAATGGTCCTGCCATGGTCCTCTTTAGAATTTCTTGAAAGAGTGTGATTCCTTCAAAAACTCTGGTTGCCATGGCAACAAAACTGAAAAATATTGAACATCTTTGAAAGTCTTCTTGTCTGAAACCATAAGGCCCAGGGCTACCAAATGTGGCATGTAGCTTTATCTAATGGACCTCTATCAAGTTTCTTCATATTATAGCCCTGGGGTCAAAATTGGCTCTGCCCCGGGATCACAAGTTTTAACATGGGCTTATATAGTGACTGTAATTTGAAATAGTAATCAAAGGAAGTAACTCCTGTTATACAAGATAAAGTTTGTTACTATTTACCTCCCTTGATTATCAGACTGCAGTTATACATTATTGGAGTTTGGTATTCAAGTTTTTTGGAGAGGAAATGTTCTCTTTTAACGGAGAGTGATTTATTTTGATGCTAATAGTTATGCTCACATGAATGGAATGTTTAATTTAAAGTAAGGTTTCTATCGCTCAAGTTTTTTCGGAACTTTACCTTTCATGCTATTGAATGAACCTGCTTGTATTCACTGACATTATCTTTGCATTTAAAAACATATGACTCTTTTTGTTTGGCGGGCGGGGTGGAGGTTATGTTTTCAAAGAAAGTTTATTACCATACAGACTTTTTATGCTGTATGTCTCTGTCAGTGCCAATTTAGCGCATGATACGTTAATTTTACTCTTTAAGAAATGACAAATTTTTTTTACTGTACCAAGTTTAAAGCCATTGCAAAAAGACAAATTGAATGTTGCTTAAATGACTGTTTCTGTCTTTGATAGGTTAGGAAACCTTGTGGGGAAAAGGAGAAAATACTGGCTGACAACATGTCCTTTTCTCACGATGTTTTTGAAAGCCTTCTCTTTCAGGGTCATTAACACTTCGATTTGTGTGGTAGAGGATTAAAAAGCCAGTGAAACGATACAGGGCCATCATGGCCCTCTTGTTTCTACCCTATCAAAGCCAGAAGTCTTCCTTGAGGTAAAAATGATTTGTCAACTGTAAATGCTTTCAATTTGGAAATGGAACTTGTATTTTATTCTGATGTTGACTCTGTTTTCACACTTTATGACATCTTAACTATTTACCATGCAACAAAATTTTAGACTTATCCAAGCATTAGTAGACAACACTATAAACATGTTGCCAAAAATTTAATTTGCCTGTTGAAAGGACCTTCTGAATTTCAGTGACCCCTAATAGAAAGGCTTTTGAAAACCTTGTGGAAAAAGGAGAAAATACTGGCTACCAGCATTTTCTCCTTTTCCCACAAGGTTTTTAAAAGCCTTCTTATTTGGGGTCATTAAAGCTCGGAAGGTAATGATTTAAGCTTTGATTTCTGAAGGCGTAAGGGACTATTTTGTTGAGAATAAGGTACATCTAAGTTTATATCTTTGCAGCTGTTCAATCTACTGTCATCATCAGAAGTTGGATATAAAGCAGCAAGAGGTTTCTACATAGTACTGTCTGACTTTGATGATGTCCTCAATAGATCAATGCGAGCCAACATCAAACTGATGTACAAACAAAGGTTTTTTCAGGAACATCTGCCTACAGTGATGAAAGGATACATGGAAGCTAGTCAAGGTACAGTTATGGCATAATTGTACTCCAGCATTGCAGCCATGCTCTGTGAAAAGGGGGCTTAGTGCATCTGCAAAAAGTATCAACCCAGGTCAGCCTGCGCAGTCCGCGCAGGCTGACCTGGGCTGAAACTTTTTGCAATGGGTTAAAGGACCAGTCTGCCTTATGATTCAGTTGCTTGTTAGATAAAATCATGGATTTGATGGATGCATAGTTATGTGATGACTCGCTTGGTATCAAGCATCACGGTATCAAGCCCCGTTGCCAGAGCATGGTTCATTTTTATTGTGTAGACTAGAATCACTCAGGCCATCTGTCTTTCCACCTGTGGCATGCAGAGTGGTATATTTGTGTCACAGACCCTCCCTTCAGTTTTGCTGTTATTGTGCTGAAACTGTTGATGGTATATAACAATATTCAAATGCCTATTTGTAAACATATAGGAATCATCTCCATTTGAAAATATTTGGATGTAATGTGTGATACATTATAACCATTGGTTTGTTCTGCACTTGGCACTTGGTTAGGGTATTAAGTGAAGTTTTGTTACAGTACTCGTTGAAATTTGGGTTGAGATAAAGGGAGTATTACAGAGATAAAAAAAGGCAACAACATTTGAGTCACACTCTGTAAAAAGGGTTGTTTGAGACACCTACAAAAAATTGCCATAATCTTAAGATAGTGTTAATCTTAAGATAATGATGACAAATAATAGTTTTGCCTGGTTTATTTCAGAGAGCAAGCAGAATTATCTTCTATGTTTATCATATATGATAAAAGATTTGTCCAGACAAGTTCTTCTTCCAGAATTGTCAAAGGTCAGTATATCCTGTTTTAGTAGTTTTGTTATTTTCAGGTTGGGTTGTTTTTAACTGCAGACAATTTTCTCACTATGCAGCACGCCAATTTTGAAAACACTATGACAAGAGGATAAATCGCCCTGACAGCAAGTTCTCCTGTCACAAAAACGTTTACACATACATACATGTAAGGAATCTTGATTCTTGATGAAAGGAATTTACATGGATGTCATCAAAGACAAAAGCGTGAATTCCAACCATAATGGCTCCCTGACGATTGGTTCAAAAGTTGGTTAGTTTATGACGAGAAAATTAAACTGTAGTTTGAGTGATTGATGGGCAAGTTAAATGCCTCTGTGACTGGATATCAGAATTTTCAAAAAACTACCATTAACAGTCATACGAACAAAGTCTGTAACAAAGAAACAAATGAATAAATGCATGGCTGAAATACAAACCGCATCTGGCGGGATTCGAACCCATGGCAGACAAGATCCTCGTTTTTCGAGGTTTAAAAGACCAATACCATAACCACTGAGCTAAAGAGATGTCTCCCTAACGCAGCTGTTAGGTATTGTATTTAAATCTGGATGAAGCCATGCATGAAGGAGTGGTCTCCCGTAATACACCCCCTCTTAAAGTCATCATTTATTGATGACTCTAAGCCTTATTAGGCAGTAAGTCTATTATTCATACAACAAAATGTCCGTTTTTGGACAACAAATGTGATTAATGGCTCAGTGGTCAATCCTGTACGAGCCCCATCTTACGAACAAAGTCCGTAACAAAGAAACAAATGAACAAATACATGGCTGAAATACAAACCGCATCTGGCGGGATTCGAACCTACGGCGGACAAGATCCTTGTTTTTCGAGGTTTAAAAGACCAATACCATAACCACTGAGCTAAAGAGATACAGAGATATCTCCCTAACGCAGCTGTTAGGTATTGTATTTAAATCTGGATGAAGCCATGCATGAAGGAGTGGTCTCCCGTAACAACAGACATATTTCATCATTTTTTAAGGATTAAATTAATGGAGAAAACAGGTTGCATCAATAACAATGATAATTTCTGCAGTATTGCAGTTTTATTAGCATAGTATTCATAGATACATGAATGAATACACTTGTTAAATTAAATGGCACACTTGTTAAATACAAAGTTAAAGGTTATTAGGTCAGTAATAAAAAATGATTTTTTATGTGTGGCCCCCAGTTTTCCAAAATGACCCCAGATTTCAATGTCCATAGGCCCTATGGGCCCCCTTACAAGCAAAGCTAGGTTGAACATGGGAATAATTAAGCAGAATGTTTCAAAAAACCTTCAGGGTACTAAAACATGGGATTGTATGGTAAAGGTTTGATCATTTTCACATTGTATATCTATTCATAATATCTTTTCTCTTCAGATATATCCATTACTGATCCAGTCACTTCTTTGTAATGACCTTGACCTTCAGGTAGCTACCATGGTAACACTATCTGACCTCATTGAGAACTCCCCTGAAATTGTTGATAAACAATTTGACTCACTTCTGCCACAGTTGTTGAAGTTGACCAGATATGAACCCTACATGGTATATGCAATGTTTTTATATGAGCAGTAAAATAGTTTACCCAAAATTAAGGCTTTACCACACAATGGCAACCTTGAATGACCTTATGAAAAAGGACTTTTGAAATCATTGTAGGAAAAGGAGAAAAAACTAGTAACCAGCATTTTCTCCTTTTCCCACAATGTTTTCCCCTCTATCAAAGACTGTTCCTAATATTGAGTAACATCTAAATTGTTATATACAAATGCCTTATTTTGAACAAATCTGAAATTCTGACATGAGCTAAAGAGTTAAATCTGTTATTGACACTTTATTATTTAAATATTGCTTTTTACATGTAGTCAACTCCTTTCAAAGGTTATAATTGAAAAGGAGCATTTGATTTTACTATTAATTTTTTTTCCACAATGTTTTGAAAACTTGAACAAACAACAATAACAGCCCTTTACCACACAATACCAAATTTCAACTTAAAGAAAGACAGCCTTTGAAAACATTGTTTGAAAAGAAGAAAATGCCAGTGACCAGCATAGATGTTACCTGTATGAGATAAAGTACTATTCTTAAGGTTTTTTTTTCTATTACAGAAAGTAAGAATATCGGCCCTTGATTGTTTACGCAAATTGACCAAGTTGCCAGCGCGTATCATTATGCCACACCTGAAGTCTGTTACCCGAGCCTTGACCCCTGTGTTAGATGATAAGAAGAGACTTGTACGGGCAAAAGCTGCAGAAACAAGACTTGAATGGTTGGTACTTACTTTAAGCCTGTACCACACAATCTAGAGTTTTATGGACCCTGAGCAGGAAGGCTTTTGAAAACATTATGGGAAAAAGGAAAAAATGCTGGCAAGAAGCATTTTTTGCTTTTCCCACCATGTTTTCTACATTATCATAGAACTCAACTCATTTGTACCAATTTTGAATTTGTTATCTGCAGATGTTTTGACTTTGGAAAAGTCTAAAATTTATTGGTTGGGAAAGAGTTAAATCTTTTCTAGACAACAAAATTTTAGTTGTGCATAACTTGAAAGTATTTCTGGATGACATATTGAGATACATGTACTTCAAATGGAATTGTTTTTGAAAGGATAGAAAACATTTTGTGTGAAAAGGAGAAAATTCTGGTGACTTGTATTTTTCTTCCTTTTTATACGCCCGTCGAAGACGGGACGTATTATGGGATCACCCGTGGCAGGCGGGCGGGCGGGCTGGCAGACGGGCCGGCGGCGTCCCCATTCTTTGTCCGGAGCATATCTCCAAAACTATGCTAGCTACGGTTATGAAATTTCATGGGTGGATAGATCTCATCAAGGCGGAGTGCAGTGCACAAGAATCATAACTCTCGCTTGCTTAATTTTTGAGTTATTGCCCTTTGTTTTCATACTTGAATTTTGTCCGGAGCATATCTCCAAAACTATACTAGCTACGGTTATGAAACTTCATGGGTGGATAGATCTCATCAAGGGGGAGTGCAGTGCACAGGAATCATAACTCTTGCTTCCTTAATTTTTGAGTTATTGCCCTTTGTTGTTTTTCATACTTGAATTTTGTCCGGAGCATATCTCCAAGACTATACTAGCTAAGGTTATGAAACTTCATGGGTGGATAGATCTCATCAAGGGGGAGTGCAGTGCACAGGAATCATAACTCTTGCTTCCTTAATTTTTGAGTTATTGCCCTTTGTTGTTTTTCATACTTGAATTTTGTCCGGAGCATATCTCCAAGACTATACTAGCTAAGGTTATGAAACTTCATGGGTGGATAGATCTTATCAAGGGCGAGTGCAGTGCACAGGAATCATAACTCTTACTTACTTAATTTTTGAGTTATTTCCCTTTGTTTATATTCATACTTGAATTTTGTCCAAAGCATATCTCCAAAACTATGCTAGCTACGGTTATGAAACTTCATGGGTGGATAGATCTCATTAAGGGGGAGTGCAGTGCGAAAGAACCATAACTCTACCTCATGCTGTCTTTGAGTTCTTTCCCTTTGATTGTCATTTTTACAGCATTTTCTGCTTGTCCGGAGCATAACTTTGTCATCTCCAGTCCGATTGACTTGAAACTTGGCATGTGTGTTTGTTGCAATAATACGGAGTGCAGTGCAAAAGAACCATAACTCTACCTCGTGCTGTCTTTGTGTTATTTCCCTTTGATCGTCATTTTTACAGCATTTTCTGCTTGTCCGGAGCATAATTTTGTCATCTCCAGTCCGATTGACTTGAAACTTGGCATGTGTGTTTGTTGCAATAATACAGAGTGCAGTGCAAAAGAACCATAACTCTACCTCGTGCTGTCTTTGAGTTCTTTCCCTTTGATCGTCATTTTTACAGCATTTTCTGCTTGTCTGGAGTATAACTTTGTCATCTCCAGTCCGATTGACTTGAAACTTGACATGTGTGTTAGTTGCAATAATACAGATTGCAGTGCAAAAGAACCATAACTCTATCTCGTGCTGTCTTTGAGTTATTTCTCTTTGATCGTCATTTTTACAGCATTTCCTGCTTGTCTGGAGCATAATTTTGTCATCTCCAGTCCGATTGACTTGAAACTTGGTATGCATGTTTGTTGCAATATTACGGAGTACAGTGCACAAGAACAATAACTCTACCTAGTGCGGATTTCGAGTAATTCCACTTTGATCTTCATTTTTACAGTATTTCTTGCTTGTCTGGAACGGAACTTTGTCACCTCAAGTCAAATTGACTTGAGACTTGGTAAACATGTTTGTTGCATTACCTGCCCTTTACGATTATTATACCCCCTTGACAACTGGCGGTGGGACGGGCGTATCTTGCGACAATTTGCCGCTCTTGTTCCATAATGTTTTCATGAGAACTTTCCATCAGGATTGTTTGAACATGGGCTTGTGTGGGTATATCCAATGCATTCCTCTTTGTATTGAAAATTAACATGTTAGAATGCAGTAAATGAGTCATTCAATTATAAAGAATTTTATGTTTCTAGTGATGTTTTGTAATGATAATATGATGTTTGTAACTCTATTATATAAAGGTACCGGAAAATGTTTTAACCTTTTCAATACCTTAATCTGAAACAGCTGCTTTTGCAGGCAGGATAGATCAAGATCAGACATTACAGAATATTCAGTCTTATCTTGGATTTATTCCTCATGCACAGTAAGGCCTTTAAGATACAAACCCCTTTGAGTTTCAGTGGATTTTATTCTCAGCCATCAAAAGAAATCAAGATCATAGATTCTACTCTGAAACAATTTAAACGGAAAAGGCAGTTTAGGCAATTAACCGTTTACCACGTAATCCTGCATTTTAATGACTGAAGAAAAATGCTTTTGAAAACATTGTGGGAAAATGTTTTCTACACTACCAAAGACAACCCCCATTATTTGAGTCACATTTTATTTGCCATCTACAAACACTTTCAATTTGGACAAATCTAGAATATTGTCATATGGTAAAGAGGCTAGTAGAAATTGAAGTCTCATAAATGGTGATAGTTTACACATGTAGAAGCATTGTTTTTTTCTTTCCCAGTCAAATCTAAATTTTAGCACATTAAGGGTATATTACACAAGCATTTCTCCTTTTATTTTGCAGGTTTTTACTAGAAACAGAGAACAAATGAGAAGTGAAAAGCTAAAAATGTAAAAGTGTTGTGAGCAAAACTACCACAGACTGTTTGACAAATTTTTTCAGCAGAAATTGTGTATTTCTTCAAGTATATAATCATTGGAAAATTTGAGTGCAAAAAAAAAAAAGGCTACAAAGTACTTGGCATCTCATTGGAATTCAAAACATTTATCTAAGTTGTTGCAAAGTTAATTGTAACAAGCAGAAAGTAAAACAAAATAAAAACTTACAATTATCCAAATGTAAAATGACCAAAATGATTTTTGTCATCCATTTTAAGCTTTAGATATTTTGTCACCGTCCACTGAAAACCTTGACACATTGTCCAGTTGCTATGCAGGCTGTACTTTAGAAATACCCTAAGTGACATACTTGTGCCTTTTCTCACAAATTTAGCTCGGCTGTTTTAGAAAGAAACATGGAGGTGCATGTATCCTCATAGCCCTAGCGTCATAGTTATCTGCATCATCAAAAACTTTGACATTTTATAATATCTCTGTTATTACTGAAAAAAATTTACTTCAAACTTGGACTAGTTGTTAAATATCAAAAGGGAAACCCATACAACAGGGGCAGGTAACCATCAACATAATTTTGACTGTTATGCCCCTTTTTTACTTTAGTTTTGTACTAAAAACAACTATAGCTGAGCATTGGCAACTTCATTTGGTGCTCTTGTTTTGTAAGCTGTGTACTGCAGAGTTGTAAACAGGTATTTGTATTGTAATGTGGAACCTGATCCTGACCTTTACGCTGAATATATAATATAAGGAGTAAGGACGCATATAAATAGAACTCTGATTATTGTTTAATTCGTGCATACCATACGTAATGTTTCTGTGACCATACGGCACATACGCCGAAGGCAGTACTGTGTAATGCCAAAGGTAAAAATAGAGTTTTAATTTTTGTAAATGATGTTGACCTGGGTCAGGTTAAATGAAGTTGGCAATATTACTGCTTAAATTTTATGTCACATTATGGCAATCATTATTATCCCACCAGAAGGCATCTACTTTTTGTGCATTACAGTAGATCTCTGTTAGAAACAACATGGCAAAAGAAGTTGCTTGTAGCAGGCAAATTTTCTACTTATCCCAATATATTCACACATTATGTTCATAGAAATATTTGACTGGATAGATCAGTGATCAGACTGCATCTTCTGTGCTGTTTAATCTTTATTTAGACACTCCACAGTAGCAATTGAAATTGAGTTTGGATGTCTTTAACCTCTTACAAAACAATCCTGTGTGTTAGCGACCACAGCAAAGAGGGCTTTTGAAAATTTTGTGGGAAAAGGAGTAAATGCTTGTAATTAGCAATATCTCGTTTTTCAGTAATGTTTTTCATCTTTTCAGAGACAATCTCATCATTTTAGCCGCACTTTATTTTTAGTCTGCAACAGCTTTGTGTGTGGATAAGACTAAGATTTTGTTTTTGGTAAAGTGTTTAATAGGGTTTAAAACAATAACAGTTACTGGTATACTTTATTTTGTTGATCTGCACTATGTCAAGTAAATTGTTAATATTTCCTGCCATAACAAACAGAGATGGTGTCTGTTTGACTTTATTTTGACATCTATCAGTCAACTGATGTGGTTGCAGTTTCGTGCAACATTGTTGTGTTATACATAGTGATAACTCTTTGATAGTAATAAAGCTTGTCAGAAGATGATGATTTTCTTGAATTTTAGATCCAAAAGAAAACCAGACTCAATTTTTCAGTTGGATGACAAAACCCACTTGGAGCAATTGAAAGGGCTTTTGACTAAAAATATCTCTCAAAAAATTACACAGTTAAGATCATTGTCCAATTGACTTAAACATTCTTGGCTGTTTTGTTTAATCTGATCTTTATCTGCCAGTCCAGAAGAGCACCTGATGTTACCCATAGGGTACTAAGATTTAATTCTTTACCACACAACATAGACTGATCTAAATTGACAGCTTTTGCAGATAACAAATGTAGCTCAAATGATGGGATTTTTTTTATGCGTTGTCTGTGCATGTCATATTCTTTGAAGACAAAGTGGACAAAATAGAACGAAAACAGTCTTCATTATTCTTATCACCCATTTCATCAGCTCCAGCCAGAAGTCTTCGTGTAAATACTCGCACTTAAGGTGCATGTCTTTTTCTCTGTGACAACAATAATACCGGAAATCAGCCGTTAATGTCAATTACAACATTTTTGCCTATACCCACATTTTCAAAAGCCTTTTTCTCTCTTGGTTGTGGAAATTGTGTTTATCAGATTATCTCCCTTCGAATCTCGACTTGCGTGGACGTTTTCGTCTGTAACACCAGTAAAGCTTGGAAATCGCCTAGACACTTCTTGTAGATGAGTCTGTGGAAAAACACTGCACGTATCCTGGTTTCCCTAAAGTCTTTATTTAGAAACTGTATTCAAAGATGTGCAGTAAAACAATCCTATTTATAAAAACTAATTTTCCAGTTTGAAATAATTAAACCTCAAAGAAATTTGGAGTGAAAAACTGGCTAGATATTTCCACAGAGGTATTGTTTAAAGCCATTTTCTCTATTGCTATTTCATTAGCGGCAATGTTTAGTTTACACACCCCGTACTAATATTTATCTCTTACAGGATAGTAAGCGTCATACCAGACACATGTCGAATCTTCAAAGAATATGACATGCACAGACAACGCATGAAAAGCGTTTGCGATTGTTTACAACCGTAAGCGGCCTATGGTTCGTTCAGTTACGAAATGTTTGCAAGTGTAACGGGCCGTTCGCCTTAACTGAACGCATTACCTTGGATTCCTGTTTAAAAAACAGTCAATGTCACACAAAGATCCTTTTCTGCTTGACTGTTAACCCTTACCCTGTATAAAAGGTGAAAAGAAACTTCTAAGCCGATAATGAAAACCCGAGTTTGTCTATTTCAAAGGTATTTTTTGGAGGAAAAGTATCTCCATATCGGACCGTGTAGATTCAAGACCAGGCTTCACGTTTTGTGCAGTCTGATCGTGATCTACGCCGTCCGCAAAAGGTCAACTGATGAGTCGCGCTTAACAGCCAAAGAGTTAACTATACTGAACAATTTTTGCTGTAAGGGAGGAAACTCATACACCGACCCTTACTCGATGCTACCCAAAGCTCCTTCAGTGTTTGACTTTTAACTCTTATCCTGCTAAATAAGTAAAATGAAAGTTTCAACCCGACTGTACAAGCTAAACTTTTGCTATTTCAAAGGTATTTTTCTAGGACAGAATTCTCCATACCGGAGAGTGTAGATTCAAGATCAGACTGTACGTTCCGTGCAGTCTGATCTTGATGTACTCTGTCCGCAAAAGGTCAGTGAGTCGCACTTACCAGCCTAAGGGTTAAACTACCGAACAATTTATAGTCCAAGAGAGAACACTCTTACATATTTCATCGTGATATATACACCCGTCTCCTCCCTTAAACACTGGGACAGCATAAAACGGAAGACGAATAAATTATTTTCTCCATAGAAATCGTCCCCAAAAACAAATTGGGGAAAATATTTTTCCAGGGGACAGTATCTCCAACACTCAAATAATATACATATTGCGTTGTAAAAGACGAATGCACGTGTTCCAGTATAATCTACATGTAGATGCAGAGCTAAAGGATTAAGTTAAGTAATTTTATATTTTCAAAGAATGTCAAATCACCCACGAATTTGCACGAATTAGTCAATAATTTTGAATTATCAGTATCTGTATATGAAAAGAAAATTACGTTCGCCGAACCAATCTTAGTACAAGGGGGGGGGGGGGGGTCATAAATTTAAAAAAAGAAATGTTAATTTATGAGACTCCCGTTTTTTGTACAAAGAATGGTTCAGTAAATGTAAGATTTTTTTTTTTTACTAAAACTATACATGATGTCGGAATTGCCCGAGTAATTTATTGCATGAGTTATTATTACGGTAAATAGATAAAAAGTTATGAATCCTTTGAATGCAATTTCGAGAGTTAGCAAGGCCGTTAATTACAGTAGCGAAACTTATGCCAATTAAATTGACGAAGTAGCAAATCCTCCCGTTACCGGGTCGTTTCGTCCAAAAACCATTTCCTCCTCTAGTCGTTTCGTCCCCAAGACGTTTCCCCTGGTCGTTTTGCCCCTAATGGTCGTTTCGCCTCCAGGTTTCCCCTGGTCGTTTCGCCCCGTATACAAGCAGTGCTAGCGCTGCAAATCGAAATTATCAACATTTGTTGATTATTTCATCTGTGGATTATGTCTTCCAACTGTCATTAAAAATCGTCGATCATTTCTTAAAGAAGGGTAGAATTTCTTTAACCGTTTACCACACGACGATATTTTGGACTTTTTTAAGTGCACAGTATTTGCAGACAACAAATAAAATGTGGCTCAAATGGTAGAGATTGTTTTTGAAAGGGTAAAAAACAGCGTGAAGGGGAGAAAATTCCTGTCATCGGCATTTTCTTTTTTTCGCATAATATTTTTAACAGCTATCTTCCTAAAGGTTGTTAAAACTCGGGATTTTGTAGTAAAGTTTTAACTTGCTTCCATCATGCATTTGTTTGCATCAAAACCTGAACTCCGCCATAAACAGTAAGCTTCAAGTTCGAAGGAAGCACACGCAACTGTTTATCACAGCTCAACAGGCTGGCATGTCGGTAATGAAAAACTGATAATTATGTTGATCCGCCTGTCTAGTGTAAATTGACAGGTTTTGAAGTTACCTTCCACCCTCATTGACAAATTCATTTCAAATAATGTCAGTTTCACAATGTCCAATCAGAAGCACTTCAGATTGTCTTTACAGCTTATAATGATGACTTTAAGCAGTAAACTGACATAGATATTAGTATAAAACAATAAGTAGATGCTTAGATTTCTTTTTAATAATGACGGGATTTTTTTTAATATTAATATTTTCAGATTGATGGGTAGATTGTCTGATGTTTTATCGCTGCTTTCAACATCATTTCAGTCATATTGTGGCGGCCTACCAATGCTTTCCTGGAATTTCTTTACTAGTACGTAATTTGCACAATATTCTTTCCAAGCCCCCGTCTGCTTTCTCACACAATCATCGTCGAAACAATGGTCAGCAGTGAGAGAGGAATGAATGCTGTTGCAATGACAATCATCAATCCCTGGAAAGAAATTGGCCGAGCAGGAGACTGAACCAGCTACCCCCTGTATTCAAGTGGTGTTGTCTATTCACTGAGCTACAGTGCAAAAAAGAAAGACCGAAGACTGAAGTAAAAGGACCTTTAAATAGATGAGACCTTTATTTTTCCAAAGTCAAAAACAAATGATACTTGAACCCTTTACCACACAATCACGACTTGCACAACCCAGTGGAGGAAGGCTTTTTAAATCGTAGTGGAGAAAGGAGAAAATTATGGTAAACGAAACAGCATTTCAATGGTTTGGGGGGCAAAACGACTAGGGTTAGGAGAGGCGAAATGACTTAGGACGAAAAATATGGTCGAAACGACTAGGGAGAGAACGATCATTGGGGAAGTGTCACGGGGGCGAAACGTCAGTCGCGTTTAAAATTTATTTACTCGAGTATCAAGACAGATCCTTAATTTTAATTCATTCTATCGTATAGAACTTGTATATGAATAAGTTAAGTTAAAAATAATTTTAATTTAATGATATAATTACACAATAATTTATTAAAGTTGAGAATTCTATGTTTAGAAAAAATCGCTACATTGAAAGTTTTTACTCGTACTTTTATCGAACCTTTCCATGTTGAATAAAAAGGCCTGTAAAATTATTCTACGAAACAAAATGAATAAAGAAAATATTTGATTTCTATATTTTACTCTGCAAAAGATAATAAAAGAAAAAATTCACGGGTTATATAATTATTAGAAGTATTTAAATAGTCTAGATATTTCAAAATAATACTAATTTAGCATTTCTATTCGGAAAATAAATAACGGCGAAATAAAGCGGTCTCCCTAAAAAGCGTCTACAAGCATCTACAGGTATCTACAAGCGTCTACAACAAAAATTAAACAATTTTTCATCTTTATTATAAATGCACTACATCAATTAAGTCATTTCATAATCACTTTGATGTCAAAAATACAAAAAAAAAAAAAAAGTATCTAAAAGCACATAGAATGGCCAAACTGTAGACCCTTTGGGATTATGTACAGCATGCATGAGCGTGTACAGGCCTAGAGGCGTTAGTTAACATGTCTAAAGTTCAAAATGGGTGACAAACAAGATTTGACAGCAGTAGGTAATGGAATCAACTTCGATATTGGGGTATCTTAAGTGTCGACCTATATGTACAGTCACCATTTGCTGAACTTTTCAGGGCATTTTTGATGTTGCAATTTAGTTGCTTTTCTTGGTACGAGAAACAGAGTATACTTGGGGGTGGAATGACAGTCATTTCGACACCCGGTCATATCGACACTTTTTGGTCATTTCGACCCCCGGTGAATTTTTTTTTTTTTTGCAAAATTTGGTCATTTCGACACCCGATATTTTTTTAGCACTTCTTAGACTCAAGTTACTGGAATGAAATTGCATTAACTGTTTCCTTTTTTGTGGTGTCCGCGGTCGTGAGGTAGAGCGTCGGCCTCGTAACCAAAAGGTCCTGAGTTCGATACCCGGGAGTGGGTATCAACTTTGGGATTTTTCATAGGCCCAAACATTCGGTGCGAGTACTGGTGTAGTTCCCAGGAAGCAGAATCGAGAGAGATTAGTATAAGTTGTAAGAACTTGTTTCTCAATCGATGTAAAATAAATCTGTTTAAACTAACTGTTTACTTTGTCATATTAATATGAATATAGGCAAAGCCTAAAGGTGAGCAGCGCTACAAGTTTTTGCTATTGCGATGGAATTAAATCTTCTAATCAAATGCCTACAAATTATAGGGGTAGATCTAGATCTACCGGTATGTCAGATTTTTATTTTATAACCCTTTTTTTTTATCTTTATGTTAAAAAATAATCTATCTCAAGCAAAGCAATAGCGGGCAAACTACTAGGATAGAAGAAAGACAAATATATAAAATAAGACCCCCTACCCCCCCCCCCCACGAAAAAAAAAAAAAAAAAAACAGCTCTCGGGTGTTTCTTTAATGGGATAGATAGCCCTTTAAGATATTTAAACAGCTCTCGGGTGTTTCTTTAATGGGATAGATAGCCCTTTAAGATATTTTCAGGTTTCGTGCCATTTGTTTGTAATGGAGTTTAATGCCATTTTAACAGCTTGAGTCACATCATGACAGTCAGTGTACCTACACACGTGTTTCCTTGCTTCCTCACATCAGTAATAACACAGCTTTCTTTCCAACCTACTGACTACTTTTCTCAAATGCATCAGACATGAGAAGTGAAAAATCACCACAGAGAAAGTTTGCATCAACCAGGTATTAGACCCACAACCACCAGCCCGGTCACGAGTCAGATACGCTAACCTGAGCTCCCCAGCTGGGCAGGTTTCATTCCAGAATTATGCAAAGGTTTGTGAGAATGTGATTTGATCAATAATGTGCATCAATTGTATGGGACTGTTTTCAAATTAGTGTGATGATATCATATTTGACAGAATAAAAGTTAACAGAGTAAAGTATTGCAAAGCATATCCATTATTTGAACGCCAAATTTGCACCTTTTTTCTTGCATGTAACTGTCCAGTGTCATTTTGCAGTATTCGTTGTTATTTAACCCTTAGGTTGCTAAGCGCGACTCAAAGACCTTTTGTACACTTCAGAGCCCCAGCCTAGTACTGGTGAAACCCAGGAAATACATGAATATGTGCGTTGTCGCCATAATATGACTGAAATAATGTTAAAAGCGGTGTCGAAAATCAATCAATCAATCAATCAAGGAACTTTGTGGACAATGCAGATCAAGATCAGATTGCAAATATAATGCAGTCTGATCTTGGATCTACACCGTCCGAAAAGGATATATTTCTCCCCCAAAAAATAACACTGAAGCAGCAATATTTACGTGTTTACTATCGACTAGACGGTATCATCCAACTTATGCAGCAGGATAAGGATTAACAAAAAATTGACTTGAAGAACAAAGCTCTAACATTGCCGTTATAACACGGAAAATCTTTTGGTAGCACTGATCATACAGGATGGTCTGGTAGCTTAGTTGGTGCATTATACGCTTAGCCAGAGCAGGGGTATTGTGTTGGAGTCCGTTTCTAGGGTAACATTTCCTGTGGATTCTCATCAAAACGTTGATAAGCTTAATTTGTGTGTGTTGGTAGCTATTCTTGATCAGCGTATATAACAAACAGAAACTAGTTTTTATATCAGCTTTGTTGCCTTCAAGTTTGTACAGCAATGTCCTGTTAACCAGAGATACCATGTTCCAGTCCCATATCACCCACCATTTTCCCCTTAATCCTTTACCACACGATGCCAAGTTTTAATAACCCCTAGGAATAAAGCTTTTGAAACCATTGTGAAAAAAAAAAAAGAAATGCTGGTTACTGACATTTTCGTCCTTTTTTTTATCCACAATATTTTCTATCCTTTTAGGGACAAATGCCACTTTATGAACTATATTTACATGTACATGTATTTATCTACCAATGCATTGAATTTAGACAGGTCTAAAATTTTGCTGTTTGACGGAGTTAATTTATCATTGAACCTGTTTTAGGGAATGGATAGACAGGCAAAGAGACTGACTAATGGACTGACAGAATTATCTGTACTTAAAGCTATTTTGCTTGGTTGATATCTTGGGCTCTGAATTTATTGCAACCTTTGATTAATTATCAGAAAAGTTTTCATCTTTTTACTATCAGGGATAAACAAGGTTAGACAAAATCAGAGTACAACTTAAAAGTTTTGTAAACAGTTGTAGGACTTGGGTCAAAATGGCACACTCCAAAGAGTGTTAAGTTGTCTTTGCTGGCTCAGTGCTAAAGGTGTTGAATTGGTAATATTAAGGTCCTCGGTTTGATCTTCACTTAGGATAATGTTTTACTTGTATGGAAGTGTCTGTGGGCAAGGCAAGGCACATCTCAAGCATGGACTACCTGTAAAACCAAGAAAAATACATGAAAAAGTGAGTTGTCAGCCTGATACGACTGAAATGATTTTGAAAGGGAAGTAAAACACCCATCAATCAATTCCCCCAAAAAGTCCTGGTATCAAAAAGGATAAGGTCAAAAGAGGCTGGTTAAAAATCATGGTCCTTTTTTTGAAGCATTATCTGACATTAGTACATGTATTTGATTAATTGAATTCATATCCATTTAGTCTTTCTTCAACAGCACAGTATTTGTATTTTTTATTCAAAGTTATGAACAACAAACTGTTTACTTGCATGGATCAAGGGAGAAAATAGACTGAGAATTTTCAGAGATTTAAGTTTGTAGATCTAAATCTTTGTAAATATTTGTTTGAATGGAGTTTGTGTTGCTTTCCACAGCAATTCAGCTCATATACATGTAGTCATTAACATCTTTTCTTATTAATTTCTCAACCAGTGCTAGCCTATGGCTATGGTGTACCTTGCTCAAGGATACTCCTACATGACTGACAATGCAATCAGGGGTTGAAACAGGGTTTCCAGATAACAAACCTTTTGCCTTGACCAAATACCTGCAGTGTGCAGATCACCACGGGGATAAAATACAGTTACCCACAAAAACAAACCAGTAGAAAAATAGAGTTTATTTCATCAGCTTGTGGTTAATATGGGGAAATATTTGCCGAAAAAGGGAAAGGTATGCGAAAATAACGAGTGCCGTAAGGCACGAGTTATTTTCGCGGACCTTTCCCTTTTGAGGCAAATATTTCCCCATATTAACCACAAGCTGATGAAATAAATTATACACTATATTTCCTCTGATTATTTTGTCAACGAATGCCACTTTTAAAACTTAAAAACTTAAAAAACTTAAAAAAGTAGTTCCAGATTTTTGGCAGGAGGAAAATATTCACTGTGACGGGGAAATAATTCCCCCCAGCTAAAATTACGACATTTCTTTACCCATAACATTTCTAAAAATAGACACATGAAATATAATATAAATAATTCAGTGGCCCTCCTGTCCTTGCCGTTACTTTGCCACAAATCTACTGTTAACAATCAGCTCATTAAACTGGTGTGTTTTTGGGGACTATACAGCTGATGGGTTTGCAACAATATGCTGCACAAAAATTCCTATTCAATGCAGTGAGTCAAAATGAAATCTAGGTCAGTAGATCTAGTGCATTAACACTTTCAAAAACATCAACGCGAATTCTGAAAGAATTTGATCAGATTTAGATCTTACAACACATATTATTTTGGCATCTAGATCTAATTAAAAAAGAAAGATATTGTTAAAGATAGCAAATTCCCTCTTTTAAAAGAAAATAAAGACAAATCACTGCTGCAAGTGGGTCGTACTGGTTTAAAAAGAAAAAAATCTAACACTGGGGCAGATGTAATCTAGATCTCAATAAGAATGAGAATCGTTTTTTTTTCTCTTTAAATTCTGTCTGGAATAAAAGACAAACTAACCAGTCTGTCTACTGTATATCTACATAGATAAATAGAGAATAGATGGTTGGTGTCTTGGATGGGTTAAGTTTATCGGGCAAGGCGGAGGAATTTATCTGGTGAGCCGAAGGCGAACCGGATAAATTTCGGAGCCGAGCCCGATAAACTTAACCCATCCAAGACACCAACCATCTATGCTATTTATCCTGTCACTCACTGTAACGGAACAAAACAAAACAAACAAACGGAAAAAAAAAACATTGATAAAGACTGTACCTTTAATGAATTTCCGGAGCCGAACCTGATCGACTTTCCCAATCCAAGACACCAACCGTCTATTTTATTTATCCTTTTACTCAGTTATAATCCAAAATCCGACTAAATTGAACATTTCGCTCGAAATAAGGCACATATTGACATCTTTCTCACTAGATCTATGAGAAACTTTAAAAAAGGAAGAACCGTGTTTACAACACCCTCTGGATATGCAGCTGCAATAATGACGTCATGAATGATATTAGCTACGTCATAATTATTAAACGTGACGTATATCCGCAGAAAAATAATGTGGCGAAGAAGACGTTTTTTAACATAACAGACTATTAATTAAAAGAGCAAAAGTATTCACTAGCGATTGATTGATTCATTACGGTAGGAAGACGCTTGGTTGAAAATAGTCCCAGTTAGCAGGTGCGCACTTAGCGGTCACGTGACCAACTGACAGATATCAAAAACAATATACGGCACCCTGTTATCGTGTCGAAATTGTAGAAGGTGACAGGATAAACAAACTTACGAATGTGCTCGGGCCGAGTTGACCTGGAGACGAGTTAAATTCTGGTCGAATTGTTTAACTTAACTTACGTTAACTTACGTTGACCGGACCAATGGTAAGCCTTTGAGTTCTTGAGGTCCACCTGTTTTCTTTAATACTACTGTTGTTTATTTTTTGGGTGTTTGGCTACCTTTACCGAACAGGACTTTTAAAATTCGGGAAAACTTCGTAGTGAAACATGAACAAAGTTTTCATAGGCAAGAGCGCGAAAAAACTTTAAAGAACAGATCGAATGGCTCACCCGAAATGGTTCAGCTGCTAATTAATTCCCGTAGCGTTTATTTATGTATTCGGATATATCCGTACCTCGGACAGATACGGAAAAGCCCGAATTCCTTCGTAATCGACCAGATCTCGCGTGGTTCTCGTTTGTAGACTATGAGGCTGTTTCAAATCACGTGAAATTCAAGGGTGATTGAAATCGTAGGGCAGAAACGCTCCTAGTACCAGTCTTTTACGTCACTTCCGCCCGACATTTTTAAATTTGTAAAAATCAACTTCCGGTCCATCACTTTTTCAAAGTCAGGTATGTAGGCCTACATTTTTGACATCATTTCTACCAATAAGCTCTCGCTTACGCGAGGCGTCGAAAGCGACGCCTCTTGTGCGCTGCTCGCTATTATAGTTTTGTTTTAGTGTGTAATCAAAATATGTGTTCTTAGCCTTGCAGTTTGTTGGTTCACGGTAATTACGGTCCAATCTAGTACAGATAACTATCCCCAAAGGTGATGTTACTTTTTGACTGGTCGCCTCTGGGTACAGAGACGATCAAGACAAAATCAGTTGAAAGCTCCGCACAGATTTTGTGCGCAAATTTGAACTCCTATAGTTTCGCAAATTGAGCACAAAACTAGAATTTATACATACCTGTTGCTTGCGTATTTAATAACCCTTCGAAGACAGTTCCCCGATACTTTTGTTTCATGTCAAATAACCTTTTATTGACAATTGTGATTGATAATCATGAGATATTGTGAATATTTGTGGATAATTGATGTTGTGATCGCATTATTTGTACCTTGTGCAGAAGAATTCCATATGCATTGACGAGTAGATCTGCTTATTCTCATGGGTAAAGTCATGATTGTCATGCAGACCAGGCGTAAATGAGGATGGGTTTCGTCCTGTATCTTGCACTATCCTTCGTAACGTTTCTAACAGCCATGGGGGGGGAGGGGGTTCGCCCATATTAGTAACTGGCCATGATAAATAAACGGAGAATCAATCAATGGGACATAATATTTGAAAGGCAGCCGCAAACCCTGTCGTCCATATTCCCATGCCCCCGCTGGTTTCTTTCCAAGTAAACCAAATTGTCAGCGAAAGAGTTAATTAAGTTTATTTTGGTCTTTCAATCTGTCCAGCGCCTCGGGCGAAAACAGAAGCTATGTGGACGGCATAGATCAAGTTCAAAGTACAGTGACGCAATCTGATCGTGGATCTTTACCGTCTGCTTGTTTAGTCAAGCCTTTACGATAAGAACTGTCACGCGTTTCAGAACATTTTATTTTCAGCCATTGAGTCAAATTTAAATGAGCCATGCTCTGTGATTGATTGATTGGTTGATTGATTGATTGATAGATTGTATGGTGTCGCAAAAATGGTCAGCGGTGAGAGAGGAATGAATCCTGTCGCAGTGACTATCATCAATCCTCGGAAAGAAATTTGCCGAGCCGGGTATCGAACCACCGTCCTGCACGCTGCCGACTGAGCTACGGGGGCTCGGCCCATGATTAATGAAAAGGGGGTTGAATGCATCTGCAAAATGGATCTGCAAAATGGATCGACTCAGGTCAGCCTGCGGAGTCCGCGCAGGCTGACTTGTGTATAATTGTGTGTAATTTTTTCCCTTTTGTAAGTTTCTGCATGTTCAAGGACCATACTTATTACCTCATAATTCACTCGGTAGCAGACAAAATGGAGTAATGGATTTTATGGATCCATAATTATATTTACGACTTACTTGGTATAATGCATAACAGAGATGCATTTGACCCCTTTTTTCCAGAGCATGGCTCATATATTTGCCGCTAAAAGAGTTCGAGATTTTTTTTTCTCAGCCAAATTTCAAATTCAAGATAGATCTACAAACGTGTAGTCTGATCTTAAACATCATGGTCTGTAAAAGGCACCTAATGCTGCACTCGAAATATCAAACCAATACTGTACACAGGTACTGGTTTAGAAAGCGTTGGATTTTTCATTATGTGGAAAAATTTCTGTCTGCCCCGCCAAAATGTGACTAGAAATTACGCTCCCGCGTGCTGTTACCGTCAATTGTTAAGATTTGAGCCAGCAAACTGACAAAAATCTCAAAACCCATTTCGTATTATTCTAACATTGCTTCAGAACACTTGGCACGTTCGTCAATTGTGTTGGATGTTTTTGCATCAATTACTGTTCTTGTGCTAGACATCCGGTGTTATCCATTTGAACCATGCTCTGTGAAAACGGGGCTTAAAGCATTTGCGAAAAGTATCGACCCAGGTCAGCCTGCGCAGTCCGCGCAGGCTGACCTTGTCCGAAACTTTTCGCTATTGGTCGATTTTCTGTATGTCAAAGGACGAGTCTACCTTGTGATCTAGTCAGATATTAGACAAAACGGATTTTATGGATGTATAATTCTGTGATGGTTGCTTGGTATCATGCATCACGGAGATGCAATAAGCCCCCTTTTCCCAGAGCATGGTTCATTCATTTTTTTGTTAGCCCTTCACACTATTTAAAACCTGCAAAGGTAGGCTTCACTTAACGTGCTAATTATATGTGACTATGTAAGTGTAGGTCAAGATCAGAATGCATAGAACGTGTACTCTGATCTTGAGTCCAAACAGTCCAGTATTTTTGGATATACAGTTTGAATAAAAAAGGTTTTTGAAATGTGTATAGATCTACTCGTCCTTTTTTTTAAAATCAAGCTCAAAATCTATTTCCGTCAGTAAAATACACCCAAAAGATTGTAATGTTGAGGCTGTTTTGACCAGATGTCTCATGAAATAAATAGGAAAACGTAGATCAATGATCAGACCGCACACACTTTGCAGTCTTATCCTGATCTATCATGTAAAAGAATATGAATATAGCATGCTTAGAGCTAAATGTACCAAGAAAACTAGTCACTGTTTTGATTATTTCTTTTGTTGGTATGTAATAACTAATATGTATGGAAAAAAAAAACCTTTTTAAACCCTTTATCTGCTACGTTAAAGTATAAAGTCTAGACAATAGTACTTAGAACCCCGATTATTGCGATTTCAAAAGTTTTTTTGACAGGAAAAAAATGCCACCGTATCGGACAATATAGATCAAAGATAACAACTGCATGTTCTGTGCAGTCTAATCTTGATCTACACTGTCTGCAAAAAGCGCACTTGGTCGCTCTGAGCAGCCTGATGAATAAAACACCAAGTGCCAGAAATCTGGAGCCGTTATCATTTTTAACCCTTGTCCTGCTGAATAACTAAACTTAAACTTTCAAGCCGGTAATAGAAACCCGAATAATGGTATTTCAAACTTATTTTTTGGGGAAAAATATCTTCTTATCGGACAGTGTAGATCTAAGATCAGACTGCACGTTCTGTGCAGTCTGATCTTAATCTACACTGTTCGCAAAAGGTCAGTGAGTCGCGCTTAGCAGCCTAACGGTTAACGGTGAGCATAATGTTGGTATCCTGGCAAACAATCTCTCTGCAAATCTGTGAAAACAGTTTATTTGACATATCTCAGTCTGTTTGTTATGTACAGACAGTTTTGAAAGCAGAGGTTAGGTTAACCTTGTTGTTACATGATAGGTAATTTCTGGTCTCTTCCGAATTGTGAAATCGACCTGGGAAACAAAGTGGATGCACAGATTTGTGCATCAGTAATTAGCTGGTGAGTATCATAAGCTACTTGGCATCAGTCCTTGACTAGAGGGGCCCTGTGGTAATTTATGAAATCGCTCTCCGAGTCTGTCTTTCTTTTTTTTTTTCCCTGTGTTACTCTCTCTGTCTTTCTCTTATTGTCTGCATGCCTGTTTGTCTGTGACTTTCTATGTATATTCACCCCCCCCCCCTCTCTCTCTTTCCTTTCCCCAACTTGTAGTTGCCACGAAAAACCACATTTATTATGCGTTACGACCAAAACCCAAAAAGTATGAGCCATGCTCTCTGAATCTGAATCTCTCTCTGAATCTCTGAATCTGAAAGTGGATCTGCAGGCTGAACTGGGTCGATACATTTTTCTCTTGGTCAACTTTCTGCATGTCAAACGACCAGTCTACCTCATGATTCAGTTGGTTGTTAGACAAAATGGACGACTTGCTTGGTATAATGCATCACAGAGATGCTTTAATCCCCTTTTCTCAGTGCGCGGCTCATATGTACAATTCACATTTTGACGAACTGTGACTAAACGGTTTTAGTGAAGACTTTTTCGATAATCCTGTTTCGTTGATAATTTGATTTTAGTGTTTGATCTCCCAAGTATTTGGATTATGAAGATTAAACTGTTTATATATATTCATGAGTGATGTCGAAAAATGGATTGACTCATACCTCGTGAATTTTATTGCTTTAAATTTATTAGCAGTAAATTACTGAAATCTCTAAAGGAAAAGATGAGAGTGTAGATCAAGATCAGACTGCTTGTATGTGCGGTTTGATCTTGGCCCATCCTTTCCGCCAAATAAATTCACGGTCGCATATGGCAGGATTGGTTTTAGTTCTTTACCGAACGACAAAATTTTGGACTTTCCTGATCTCAAAAGCATCAGCATACGGCAATCAAATGTGAGCAAAATGATAGGATTTATATTTAACCCTGAAGCTGCTAAGTGCGACTAAAGAACCCTTCGCGAACAGTGTAGATCAATATCAGACTGCACAAATCGTGTCTGGTCTTGAATATACCCTGCCCGCGAGGAGGTATCCCCCCCCACAAAAAAAAAAAAACTTTTTAAATGGCAAAATGTGGGAATTTACTATTGGCTTGAAAGTTTAATTTCACTTATTTAGCAGGTTAAGGGTTAAAAAGGCAGAGCACATTGCAGGAAAAGGATAAAAAAAACTCCAGGTACCACCCTGTTTTTCCTTTTCCGAAGTTTCTTTTTAGCGTCAGATATGTAATCAAGACCTCGTTTGACAGGTGAAAATACAATCTGCTGAAACGTAAGATTTTCATCGTATAGGCTTAACCAAAAAAGCTGACGGCATAGATCAAAGATCAGACTGCACGTTCTGTGCAGTCTGATCTTGATCTATGCCGTCCCCGAAAGCCTCTGTGTTGCTTTTGTCGCTGAAGGGGTTAAAAACCCTTTTCTTCAACCAATAAAGGATTAAGCTATCTTTGTCCTGGGATACTCGGACACGAACGTGTCCACAAATATTTGTTCACCCACTCACAGGATATTTGAAAATAACTAGGGGACTTGACCTTCAACCCGCCCGGTGACCTTGGTATGGCTTTGTCCAGACAGTTTTCGATGAATGGGCCTCGCTCTTTGAAAAAGGGGCTTAATGCATCTGCAAAAAGTATCGACTCGTGTCAGCCTGCGCAGTGGGTCGATACTTATTGCTATTTATAAGTTTTCTGCAAGTCAAAGGACCGTTTTACCTCCAGATTCAGTCCATTGTTAGACTAACTGGATTTTATGGATTTGTAATTATGTGATTGCTTGCTTGGTATAATTGATCACAAAAAAGCATTAAACCCCCTTTTGCCAGAACATGGCTCAAATGGATGCAACTGAGAATGTCTGATATGGTTTGTTTTGTGTGTGGGACTCGGCCATAATATTAACATACTACATTTTGATTTAGAAAAGAGAGAATGCCTTGGAGGACAGACAGAACAGCCCTTCATCAACTGTCTTAATTTTTCTCTAATTCCAAATTCTAAGCCTATTCTTTGGTATACCGAAACGCGTTGTATCAGCAAATCAATTTTAATTCTCAGATTTAGATTTTGAATGGTGGGTGAATAAGGCCAATCTGCACACAAATGACTGTTAGTCATCTAAATTACATCCGTATTTTATAACGCAAATCAGAATGCAGAGAATTAAGCAGATTGCATTTTCTTCTGAGGGGACAGGTGCAGTTTGCCCACATTGTTTTCTGTCCTTAAAAAACTAACTCTATAATTTCAACCACAATTTTTATATCGTGTGATAATGCTTTCAATTTGGACAAGTCTGAAATTTTGTCATTTGGTACAGAGTTGGGGATAAATACATTAATAGATGTGAAAACACTATGGGTAACGGAAGAGATCACTCGGTACATTAACATCGTCAAATAATCACTCAAAGATTCCGATACTTTATATTGGGTTCCCTGCAATCCTAACTATGTGTGTTATTAGTGGCATGTATGACGATCATCACCACGTCATAAATTAGGAATCCAGAGACGGGGAAAAATGTTCTATTTATAGATTTATGTCACATTTCCGTGTTGCTGTACTTATTTTTTTAAACGCTTGCGCTGCCAATGGTGACTTAAACAGCGTTTGCGGACGGTGTAAGTCAAGATCAGACTGTACAGAACGTGAAGCCTGATCTTGATGTACACCGTCCGCTACCTCATGCTGAACTATAATGTAAAATCACTTTAATTCTTTTCCTAACAGTAGTAAAGGACGGTAGCATACGGACACACTCCGGCCTGAGTGTGTCCGTATGCTACCGTCCCTGAGTGCCCTACATCACCGTCCCTGACAAAAATGTGTCCCTATTTGCTGTCCCCGAAAGATTTTTTTTTTATTTTGTCCCTAGGCTCCCGTCCCTGAGCGGAATTTTTTGCAAAAGGGGGGGAGGGGAGTTTTTCCTATGCTCATGACCCTGAGAGGGATTTAGCATTCAAAGTGCAGGCCTTATGACTGACAGACTGGGTAAAAAATGGCCAGATCACTGAGTTGGACTTAGTTTTTTCACCCTATGAATGATTTTTTTCTCTCTAAAAGGAATTTGTCCCTATATCACTGAGTTGGACTTAGACTTTTTTTTACCCTATGTATGATTTTTCTCTCTAAAAGGAATTTGTCCCTATATCAGTGAGTTGGACTTAGTCTTTTTCACCTATGAATGAATTCTCTTTTCTAATTGCCTAATCATTGAGTTGGACTTAGACTTTTTTCTTCCCCTATGAATGATTTCTAAATGTCTGACCATTGAGTTGAACTTAGTCTTTTTACATCTCTATGAATGATTTTCTCTCTTTCTAAATGCCTGGACATTGAGTTGGACTTAGTCTTTTTCTGCAATTATGAATGATTTTTCTCTCTAAAAGGAATTTGTCCCTATATCAGTGAGTTGGACTTAGTCTTTTTCACCTATGAATGAATTCTCTTTTCTAATTGCCTAATCATTGAGTTGGACTTAGACTTTTTTCTTCCCCTATGAATGATTTCTAAATGTCTGACCATTGAGTTGAACTTAGTCTTTTTACATCTCTATGAATGATTTTCTCTCTTTCTAAATGCCTGGACATTGAGTTGGACTTAGTCTTTTTCTGCAATTATGAATGATTTTTTCTCTAAAAGACTGAGCACTGAGTTGGACTTAGTCTTTTTCTGAGTTTTTTTGCTCTTTGCAGTATAACTCTCTGGAGTATAACTCTTTTGGAGTGCAACTCTTCTAAAAGAAAGAAGTTTGACAATTTGAAGAAATGACAATTTTGAAGAAAGATAGAACTTTCGTGGTAATGGTTAGTCCTGAAAAGAACTGTTGGGTTAGCTCTGAAAAGAGCTGTGACAATTTGAAGAAATGACAACTTGAAGATAGAACTTTCGTCTGATAGCTTGAAGGTAGAACTTTCGTCTGACATCTTGAAGATAGAACTTTCGTGGTAGATGGTTAGTCCTGAAAAAGGACTGTTGGGTTAGCTCTGAAAAGAGCTGTGACAATTTGAAGAAATGACAACTTGAAGATAGAACTTTCGTCTGACAGCTTGAAGATAGAACTTTCGTCTGGCATCTTGAAGATAGAACTTTCGTGGTAAATGGTTAGCCCTGAAAAGGACTGTTGGGTTAGCTCTGAAAAGAACTGTTGGGTTAGCCCTTAAAAGGGCTGTTTTGTTTTGGAGGCTGTGTTTTTTTCGTCTCACGTTGTTTTTTCCACTTCTAATGACAGCATCCGAAATTCGCTTGACAAATGGGGCATGTTTCAACTCTTTTTTCTGATTACCATTGCTCCATTACCGAAAGTAATCTTCCTCCCAAATTCGATATCAACCAAAATGACATCCGGTGTTGTCTTTAAAAATAGTTGAACTAATCTTTCGCCGAGATCTTTGTATGGCTGTGTTATACGTTGTAGTTGGTTTTGTTCCTCCTCTCCTACGAAATGAGTGTTTAGTTGTAATAACTGTTGACCTGCATTCAAATAGTCTTGGAGAGCCTCACGTAGTTGATAATTTATCTCCTCCATATTGATACTGCTTCCGAATATTGATACTGCTTCCGAATATTGATACCGCTTTCGAAGTGTTCGTTAGCTGAGAGTCAAAAAATGATGAATGTATGGAAATAACCCTGGGTTTTTATACGTTTAAGGAGGATTGAAATTTTTAAAGAGCGCGGACCTGACGGGAAACACCAGGATTGTACTGTGTGACACTGAGTTAGGAGTGGTAAAAACAGCATGAAACGTCGATGCGGGAAAAACATAGGAAAAATGACGTCATGAGTCTATCAGTTCAATCCTCCTGTAAAGCTATAAAACCCAGCGATATTTTTACATAAAATCATATTTGTTCCAGTATGGTTCGAATTCTTGTCTACCCCCACTGCGTAAGCAGATGTCTGATAGAGTATGGGAAATGTTTTGTTGATTTGCAAAAGAAACAGTTCTTTGTTACTCGTTTTTCTTCTTTTCGTTGTTTTGCTTTTTTCTCCTCTTTTAGATCCAAAGTTTGTTGTTTTCTTAGATTATCGCTTGTAGATATTTTTTTCTCTGCCTGTTCTGTTATTTTGCAGATTTTTTGAATCGGTGATATCCGTTGTGTCGGACTGCATGTCTACGGTCTGATTTTCAACCGGTGATATTGTAGTCTGTAGTGAACTTGTTTTCCATGTATTTTCGTTGTAGAATGAATGTAGTGTCCCGACGAATTTCGTATGTTGGAGATCGACAACGTTGTAAAACGATGGTGAAATTTCGATGTCATGACTGTGTGGGTTCACGTAGACAAAAAACAAATGTTCCTGTCTGATTTTCTTTTTTGGACAATTTCTGGACCAATGTTCTGCTTCGTTGCACGTAAAACAAATATTTGTTCTCTCACGATTCATCCGATATCGTTTGTCGAGCGTCGCTTGATCTAAAACTCTGTAGCTGATAGTGCAGCGTATAGAGCTATTTATAAAAAATACGCTTCACTACTAGACGCTGACGTAGTGTACCTCTACCCAATGGTCTATTTATAGCAATAGACGCTAACATATTGTGATTTAACCCCTTGTCACACTAAACGGCGTTTCCACTGAGTTGGTACGGTGTTGTTTAAGTTCCCAGACTGCCAAGAGATCGCAGGAAAAATGCGAAGCTCCCGTGGCCTATTATTGCGTTCCTGATTTTGATGAAAAAAGCAAGAAGGAAATCAAGTACATTGATATCTGTTCTCTGTACCCTTATGTTTGTAAACACAAATCCTATCCTGTAGGTCAGCCAGAAATTTTGTCTGCTGAGAATATTGACATGAACAATATTCGACAATATGAAGGCTTAATCAAATGCAAAGTTTTGCCTCCAACTGATTTGTTTCACCCCGTTCTCCCAGTTCACTGTAACAACAAAATGATGTTTCCACTCTGTATGAAATGTGCAGAAGAAAGTTCAAGTATTTGTAGCCATGGTGAAGAAAAGAGGGCTTTGGTCGGAACTTGGGTCACTTTTGAATTATTCAAGGCTCTTGACTGCGGTTATCGATTATTGCAAGTGTATGAAATTTGGCATTTCAATTCTGTGTCAGATCAGTTCTTTAAACGTTATGTGACCAATTTCTTGAAAATTAAGAAGGCAGTGGTTATCCAGATCGGTGTCAATCAGACTCAGAAAGAGCAATTGCACAAAGACATTACGGAATATGAAGACAAATGTGAAACTCGTGGTATTTTGCGAATTTGCATTGTAAAAAAATATTTCAGTGTGAATTTTTTCATTGTTAAGAAAATTTTTTATGTTGCATTGCAAAAAATGTTTCCTTATGAATTTTTTCATTGTCAAGAAAATTTTTTATGTTGCATTGCAAAAAATGTTTCATTGTTTAGTTCTGTTCAATAAAAATGCTTTCATTTTCAATGATGTTATCATTTTATCATTAGCCTTTAAAGAGTAAAGTAAAAAATGGATGTACAATCCATATTATTTCAACATCCTTGTAATATTTTCATCACAGGGCCGAGCGGTTGTGGAAAAACAGAGTTCGTTCATAAATTAATTGAGTATCGAGAAGACTTGTTCAACATCGTTCCTGAAAGAGTTGTTTGGTGTTACAAAGAATGGCAACATGCCTACAGTGTTATGCAGGAAAAGTTTAATTCACAATTTGAATTGATAAAATTCGTGGAGGGGATTCCTGACGACGAAAACGAAATTGTCAGTGATGTATCCATACCACATTTAATCGTCTTTGATGACATGTTGGGGGAAAAAGATGAGGAAAAAATTAAACTTTGGTTTACAAGAAAAGGTCATCATCGTAATGCAAGTGTGATTTACATCACGCAAAATATGTTTCAACAATCGAAATCGAGTCGAACCATTAGCCTTAATTCTAGATACATGATTTTATTTCGAAATGAACGAGATAAGAATCAGATTAAAACATTAGCTCGACAAATGCAAGCCCCACATTTGGTACCTGCTTATGAAGATGCTACATTGTCGGACCATGGATATCTAGTCGTAGATTTTCATTCACAAACAAACAAAGAATTAAGACTCCGAACAGATATATTTTACCGTTGGTATACACAAGGTAATGAAAGAGGACCTGTTATTTATTCTTCTGCTTAAAAAAGTTTCTTTAAGAAAAGTTTTTTATGCAAAAGTTCTTGCTTTAAAAGAGAATTACATTTTTAAATATAAATCATTTTTATGATACCCATCCGTGAGTAAACATGGACTTACCACCTACACCAAGATCGGTTTTAGCTGCTTTGCGAAATTTAAGTCAACAAACCGATAAACATGAAAGAGAAGCTGTGTTAAAAGCAGGATTAAAAGAAATTTTAAAATGGTTTACATTAGCTGCGCAAAACATCATCGAAAATAAAATCAAATTACCAAAACAAACCATAACGTACATGACAAAACATAGAGCAGATATTGAACAGCTAGCAGATCCGTCCATAGATGAGGAAAGTAAACGTAAAATCATTTTAAAACCTGGAGGGGGTGGATTTCTAGGTGGTGTGATTATCAGAAGTTTGCTGAGATGGGATGGAACAAAAACCATCAGAAAATTTGGAGCTGAAAGACAAACTCGAAAACGTGTTCCACGAAAGCGTGCTCCTCAAAAGAAGAAGTCTCCGCAAAAGAAGAAGTCTCCAACAAAGAAGAAATCTCCAAAAAAGCTTACTCCAAGAAAGCGTGCTCCACCAAAGAAAAAATCTCCAAAGAAGAAGAATTCACCACCAAAGAAGCATGCCCCAATTACGATTGATGAAAGATTTGTTACTACCCGAAAACGAAGTTCTGTAGGAAGCAACATTTCAGAACATCAACAGTATCCGAAATCCGAAGAGGAAAGAATGAGAAAAAAACTGCAGGATTACGAAAGAAAGTATTCAAGATTCATATTACCAGGTAAAAAATTATCGTTTCAAGAAATCCCCTCCAGCACGTGGTCTCCAAAGACATTAGCTAAACATAAAAAAGGGTTAAAAAAATATAAACGAATGCTTTATGATATGGTGAAACACAACGTTGATACGGGGAGATATAATTTTGACGACAAAAATGAGGTGCTCCACCTTGGGAAAGGAAGATCTGTTCCCGTGGATTCATCTTTATCTACAGCCACTACATTAGCCGACGATCTCTATTCACAGTTTTCTTAAGAAATTTTAACAACAAATTTTGTCTACAAAAAAACATTATATTAGCTATAAATGTTAGTGATGTGGAACTTGTATTATCATTTAATCCGAAATCGAGATCAAGTCAACATGAAGAAGAAAACACCTCTGATAAAAAAACATGGTTCAATGGTTATGGCTATGATACAGGCTAAACCAAAAGCACGTAAAAAACTTGTAAAAGATTCATCACCTGAAGTGATAAAATGCATATCGGAATGCTGTCATAATGTTTTAAAAGGCAATGTACATTTATCATCACCTCAGAAGAAGAAATTGTATTCAAGTAGGCAGCATCTCAGACGTTTAGCTTCGAAATCAGTCTCAGTAAAAAATAAAAAACAAATATTAAATCAAAAAGGTGGATTTCTTCAATTGCTTGGTCCTGCATTATTACCATTGTTAGGAAAAGCCGTTATCGGAGGAATAGGAGGAGCTCTTAAAGCCTTGTAATTTTATAATTTTTAAATTATGTCTGTTAAAAAAATGGTTATTGTGCCTTACCAAACCTTAGAAAATATGAATCGTTGGAAAGCCGAACAAGCTCAAAGACCTCGTTTACCACCCAATCCACAAGTTGTAGATGTAGTACATCTTCAACAGGACATGGGACATATTTTACAAAACACCAATTTATCAGAATCGGAGAAAGCTCAAAAGTATGGTGAGACTTTGTTTAAGTTACAAAATTCTCTTCAAAAAGCAAGACCGACTTTGAACAATTTACTTTCAACGACAAAAAGTGATGATAGTGCACAGAAATCAACATCTGTTACCTTGCATGATCAAATTTTGCAAAGTGTACCAAAAACCATGAAAAGAAAAGCCGAGTTACTTTTGAATATGATAAAAGATAACAATAATTTAACTTGGGATGAACAAGGAGTTGTGTCATATAAAGGCGGACGCATTCATGGTTCCAATATCATCGATCTTATCAATGATGCAATACGTCAAAGAAAAGGTGTTGAACCCAAAGGCTGGAAAACCTTTTCAAAGGCATTACATGAAAGTAATATTCCGCAAGAAGTCATTGGCAATCCAAGCAGATGGAGGTGGATGCATAAAACTTATGATAAAGCTTATGATAAGCCGCTGAGTGAAGATGAAGAATCCCATGGTGAGTCTGATTACTTATTTCACACACCAAAAAGTGTACAAAAAACTGCAAGGAAATCGCCTGCAAAAAGTGTTAAAAAATCTACGATGAAAACTCCATACATGAAAACTCCATACATGAAACCTGAAGAAAAAGAAAGACTGAAGCAATTCTATACTAAAGAGTTGTTAACTCCACCAGATTCTATAAAAAAGACCCCTAGTCGTAAAACGGCTCAGTCATGGGAGCCCTGGTAAAGCCTAAACTTGATTACGTGTTAAGAAAGTTATTTTATGATCCCAAAAGTACTGTCGCATTTACTGGAATAAACCAATTGTATCACGCTGCAAAATCTGTTTTGAAAGGAATAAGATACAAAGATGTTCAAGAGTGGTTACGAGGTGAATCCACCTATACCTTACACAAACCAATCCGTCGACGTTTTAAAAGACGAAAAACTATTGTAAGTGGTATAGATTATCAATGGCAAGCTGACTTGGCCGATATGCAACATTTAGCAAAACAAAATGATAACAAGAAATATTTACTTTGTGTAATCGACGTGTTTTCAAGATTTTCATGGGTTGTCCCTATTCCAAATAAAATGGGAAAAACTTTGATTCGAGCATTTCAATCTATTGTTCAGAAATCAAAACGAAAACCTTTGGCACTTCAAACAGATAAAGGTTCGGAATTCAAAAACAAACTGTTTCAACAATACTTGAAAAAGAGTCAGATTCATTTTTTCACCACCGAAAATCCAGAGACAAAAGCAAGCCTCGTTGAAAGATTTCAACGAACTTTAAAATCGAGAATGTGGAAATACTTTACGTACAAGAAAACAAGACGTTACATTGACGTACTGAATTCTTTAGTTCAGAATTACAATCATACTTTTCACAGAAGTATTAAAACATCTCCAGCAATGGTAACAAAATCAAATGAGGCAGAGGTTTCGAAAAATCTGTATCCTCGATTATCGACAATCGCTATGACGAAAAAGCCAAAATTCGAAATTGGAGATCGTGTTCGGATCAATAAAACAAAACGCACATTTGATAAGGGATATTTACCAAATTGGACGCAAGAAATATTTGAAATCACTCATGTTAACAAGACATTTTCACCTATCACCTATAAAATAAAAGATTTACAGGGTGAACAAATTTTGGGAACTTATTATGAATACGAACTTCAATTAATAAAAGATGACGAAGTCTATGAAATTGATTCAGTTCTTGATAGACGTACAAGGCGTGAGGGCAAAAAATTAATCAAAGAAATAAAAGTCAATTGGAAAGGTTATCCAAAAAAATTTCAAAGTTGGATACCAGAATCGCATTTGGTGTCTTTGAAGGGGAAAAAATCTTATAGATAAAAAAATCTTATAGATAAAAAATCTTATAATAAAAAATCTTATAAAAAGACAGTACATTTATGATGAATTCACAGTCAAACATTGAGTGCGCGACAGAAAGTGTCGATAGTGTTGGTTCTAAAAATTACAGCTGCTGTGGAAATCGTGTTCCAAAGAATCAGTTTACATATATTTCACAGATAATAGTCATTTACGCAATTATTGCAACCTCCATAGTACATTTAAGTATTCAAAGTCAGGATCGTGAATTGTGGTTGATACTGTTAAGTAGTTCACTCGGATATATTCTCCCATCTCCGGGGTTAAAATTCACAAAGACAGAACAAAAACAACCGGGGCTTGATTTCATTGACAGTAAAAAATAAAATATTAAAAAATGAATTCATTTTATGTTACTCTACCTAGCGATAGTTCCATAAACCTTTATCCGAACAACACACAGTGCTGTTTTAAAGTTCATTTACCAAAGACAGTTCATATTGATAGGGAAAATTGGGAAGTTGCATTAGTTCAACTTATTACCCCCTCTCAGTTTTTAAACGTAAGTGAACAAGAAGCAAAGTTCGAAATTATAACTGCAGATAACGCTTTATACAATGCAGCAGCAGCGGCAGATAAAAAAAGAGATAATATGGAGATATCTGTATTAAGGCGAGACGATAAAGCTAGAGCAGAAAAATGGTCAATTCTATTTACCTTTCCACCGGGTAGTTACACTTCACCAAAGCATATTATAGAGGTGATCGATGATTTGGTTCAAAATAACCTATCGGGTATCCTTCAAAAGAATTCAATGCTACTGTCTATTAGCTATTCAACCTCATCCAAACGTCCGAAACTTGCAATCAGAAATATTACAAAAACTGGAATCAAATTCCACTCATCGCTGTTTTTAAAACTGGGAGGATCGCCAGAATTTCAAAACGAGGTGATCTATCCGGGTAGAAGATTTTTAAATGCATTTAAATACAGTCCTAACATCGATGCTGGCTACAACCATATGTTTGTTTATTCAGATATTGCCGAACACACTATAGTGGGTGATACATTTGCTCCTATACTTCGTGTTTTACCGTTCAAACCAACCGAATCAGTTGAAAATAATTATGAAACCCAACATATCAACCATGATATTACATTACCGCATTATATCCCCGTTTCGAAATCTGATTTTGATACTATTCACATTCAAATAACGGGGGATTCTGGCATATCGTTTCATTTCATTACTGGTAAGACAATCGTCAAGTTACATTTCAGACAGAAAAAATAAGAAATATTTGATATTTTGAAATATTTAAACTGATACATTGACAAAAAATGCTGCCAGTTTATCGTGGCATAAAACATCAGTATGGCTATGGATTAGGTTCCCTATTTAGATCAGCGCTTAAAACAGTGACACCATTGCTTAAACCCTTGGTCAAATCTGGTTTTAATGCTATAAAAAAAGAAGGAATCAAACAAGGAATACGTGCAACAGAAGATATCCTTTTACGTGGTAAAAACCCTAAAAAAGTTGCAGTCTCGCGGGGAAAACAATATGTTAATAATTTAGCGCAACAGTTAATACCTGGGATAAATAAACGAAAATCACAAAAGACAAGTCATTTATCTTCTCGATCTCACAGGGGTAAGATTATTAATAAAAGACAAAGAAATCATTACACTAGACCGAGACCTCTTGATATATTTGATTGAGAGAAAAAATCTTTTTTAAAAATGATGCAAAGTGGATCTTGCGAATGCAGTAAATCAGAACTCGATGTTCTTTCTGTACCACCCACATTGACAACGATGCAAGAAAGCCAATGGGTTGAACACTTTCCAATATCATCTTTGACAAACAATTCACCGATAGAATTCATCATACCACCTCAAACCGAACATTGGACAGATTTATCACAATCGTATTTGTATATCAAATTCAAAATCGTTAAAGCAGATGGCAGCAACTTAGATGCCGGCTCAAATGTAGCCCCTGTAAACAATTTCATGCACAGTATGTTTAGCAGTATCGATTTGTATCTAAATAATAAACTAATCAATAGTAATTCAGACACCTATCCATACAGAGCATATATCGAAAATCTTCTGTCATATAATGCCGACTGCAAGACTACGTTTTTAAAAGGTGGTGTACTTTGGACCGAAGACACCAGTGGACAATTCGAAGCACTCAACCATGATGGGAATAATGAAGGATTACGAGGAAGAATCGCTGTAATCGCACTAAGCAGAACTGCAGAGCTTTTCGGACGATTGCATCTTGATCTATTTCAGCAAGAAAAATATTTACCTAACGGTATTGAAATCAGACTTAGATTAAACAGAGCTTCATCAAACTTTTGTCTTACGGGAGGTACTGGTGCACCAGATACAAAAATTGTACTGGAAACAGTCAGTCTGCATATGCGAAATGTTGAATTGTTGCCTGTTGTTGCGAATGATCTAAATCAAATTATTTCTCAGCAAAACATGAAAATTCCTATCCGCAGAGTAGAAGTAAAGACTTTTACCATTGGCATGGGACTTCAGTCTAAAGTTGAAGATCATTTGTTTCAAGGACAGCTTCCGAAACGTATTTTCATTGCAATGGTAACAAATGCTAGTTATAATGGAGGTTATGATACCAATCCATTTTTCTTCCAACATTTCAATCTGTCAAAAATAGATGTATCATGTAATGGTCACAGTATTCATAACAGACCCTTTGAGCCTGACTTTGAAAATGGTTTGTATTTGAAATCATATTTGTCAATGTATCAGGCTGTCTCAGCCTTCGGACTCAATAAATCATTTGATATTGCCAAAGAAGATTATGCTGGTGGATACTGTTTGTGGGGTTACGATTTGACAGCCGATCAAGGCAGTGAAGAAGGTCAACTTCACCCTATAAAAACTGGAAGTCTTCGAATTGAGCTTCAATTCGCCCAAGCCTTGGCAGCAGTGGTCAACGTTATTGTTTTTGCTGAATTTGACAATCAGATCGAGATCAACAGTTTGAGAGAAATCATCACAGATTACTAACTTCGGAAAAAATCACATCAGAAAAAACAGTCCTTTTCAGGACTAAAGAGCATATATAGAAAAACGATGCTTGGACTCAGATTTGCTATATCACTGAGAGAAGAAGCAGAAAAAGTGAAATATTCTACTTCAAAGTGCATTTCTACTCGGAAAAATGACATTCACAATAGCTTCGAAAAACATATGATTGAAGAATTACAAAATCTTATTGCCAGTGAAGTTCGCAACCAGTGTTACGGATGTCAAGTGGACCACCCCAGTCAAATACAGCACGACCTGTGTTTATTTAAGAACAGACAAGAACATACGGATATGTTCATAGAAAAAGCTATGATGGAATTAAATCCATACAAAATCATGGAAAAATGGTATCCTGAATTAATGGAAATGAAACTCGAGGACAGTGACTATGTGGAAACCTACAGATTGTGGAAGGATATAAAACAAAACATTTTATCTGAATTTGTGGATTCGTCTTGGTTACATAACTGGTGTAACAAAGTAAAACAATCCTGGGAAGAAAGTGACTAAGAAAAAACGTGATGTATACTTATGAAATTCAATACATATTAGATCACGGAACCTGGATAAAAAATCTACAGGCGAAAGTCTGTGCAAAAGATCAGTTGCCTCGACAGAAACCAAATCATGTGAAAGCTTACATTGTGAATACAGAGAGATCAAATAAACCAGGAGAACACTGGGTGGCAGTGATATTCAACAATAATGACAATGTGCTATACTTTGATTCGTATGGACTACCACCACTTGAACCAGAAATCATTAACTTTTTAGACAATCATTCTTCAACGTGGAGATACAATCGACAAACTCTTCAGAGTCTACAGGGTAAAGTTTGCGGACTTTACTGTATCTTTGTATTGGATGCTGCTGCTAGAGGATACAATATACAGAAATATCTTCAACAGAAATTCCTCTCAACGAAACACCATCGAAACGATCGAGATGTATCATTGTGGTTTAATCAACACTACGGAATTCTATACAAGAAAATTTCAGAGACTCAAACCTACAAACAGTGAAAAATGATCTTCTTTTTTTGCTATCAATTCATTGTAAATATTTCATTTTTTGTCTTTTTTTACAGGTCATTGTAAAATATGTTCATTGTAAATATGTTCATTGTTCAGTTCTGTTCAATAAATAAAAGTTCAAAAAACAATAGACTTTTTCATTCTGTTTTTCCCAAGACTTGTTTTGTCTACATTTTTCCCATACAGCGTCTCATAACTTTTTTTGCTATATTAGCATGAAACGTAGCATGGAAAAATGTATGTGTTTTCTACCCTGGCCGAGCTCTTTAAAAAATTTCAATCCTCCTTAAACGTATAAAAGCCCTGCGTTATTTCCATACATTCATCATTTTTTGACTCTCAGCTAACGAACACTTCGAAAGCGGTATCAATATTCGGAAGCAGTATCAATATTCGGAAGCAGTATCAATATGGAGGAGATAAATTATCAACTACGTGAGGCTCTCCAAGACTATTTGAATGCAGGTCAACAGTTATTACAACTAAACACTCATTTCGTAGGAGAGGAGGAACAAAACCAACTACAACGTATAACACAGCCATACAAAGATCTCGGCGAAAGATTAGTTCAACTATTTTTAAAGACAACACCGGATGTCATTTTGGTTGATATCGAATTTGGGAGGAAGATTACTTTCGGTAATGGAGCAATGGTAATCAGAAAAAAGAGTTGAAACATGCCCCATTTGTCAAGCGAATTTCGGATGCTGTCATTAGAAGTGGAAAAAACAACGTGAGACGAAAAAAACACAGCCTCCAAAACAAAACAGCCCTTTTAAGGGCTAACCCAACAGTTCTTTTCAGAGCTAACCCAACAGTCCTTTTCAGGGCTAACCATTTACCACGAAAGTTCTATCTTCAAGATGCCAGACGAAAGTTCTATCTTCAAGCTGTCAGACGAAAGTTCTATCTTCAAGTTGTCATTTCTTCAAATTGTCACAGCTCTTTTCAGAGCTAACCCAACAGTCCTTTTTCAGGACTAACCATCTACCACGAAAGTTCTATCTTCAAGATGTCAGACGAAAGTTCTACCTTCAAGCTATCAGACGAAAGTTCTATCTTCAAGTTGTCATTTCTTCAAATTGTCACAGCTCTTTTCAGAGCTAACCCAACAGTTCTTTTCAGGACTAACCATTACCACGAAAGTTCTATCTTTCTTCAAAATTGTCATTTCTTCAAATTGTCAAACTTCTTTCTTTTAGAAGAGTTGCACTCCAAAAGAGTTATACTCCAGAGAGTTATACTGCAAAGAGCAAAAAAACTCAGAAAAAGACTAAGTCCAACTCAGTGCTCAGTCTTTTAGAGAAAAAATCATTCATAATTGCAGAAAAAGACTAAGTCCAACTCAATGTCCAGGCATTTAGAAAGAGAGAAAATCATTCATAGAGATGTAAAAAGACTAAGTTCAACTCAATGGTCAGACATTTAGAAATCATTCATAGGGGAAGAAAAAAGTCTAAGTCCAACTCAATGATTAGGCAATTAGAAAAGAGAATTCATTCATAGGTGAAAAAGACTAAGTCCAACTCACTGATATAGGGACAAATTCCTTTTAGAGAGAAAAATCATTCATAATTGCAGAAAAAGACTAAGTCCAACTCAATGTCCAGGCATTTAGAAAGAGAGAAAATCATTCATAGAGATGTAAAAAGACTAAGTTCAACTCAATGGTCAGACATTTAGAAATGATTCATAGGGGAAGAAAAAAGTCTAAGTCCAACTCAATGATTAGGCAATTAGAAAAGAGAATTCATTCATAGGTGAAAAAGACTAAGTCCAACTCACTGATATAGGGACAAATTCCTTTTAGAGAGAAAAATCATACATAGGGTAAAAAAAAGTCTAAGTCCAACTCAGTGATATAGGGACAAATTCCTTTTAGAGAGAAAAAAATCATTCATAGGGTGAAAAAAACTAAGTCCAACTCAGTGATCTGGCCATTTTTTACCCAGTCTGTCAGTCATAAGGCCTGCACTTTGAATGCTAAATCCCTCTCAGGGTCATGAGCATAGGAAAAACTCCCCTCCCCCCCTTTTGCAAAAAATTCCGCTCAGGGACGGGAGCCTAGGGACAAAATAAAAAAAAAATCTTTCGGGGACAGCAAATAGGGACACATTTTTGTCAGGGACGGTGATGTAGGGCACTCAGAGACGGTAGCATACGGACACACTCAGGCCGGAGTGTGTCCGTATGCTACCGTCCTTTACTACTCCTAACGACAAAATTTTAGATTTGTCCAAACTGAAAGCATGCAGGCGACTATTCAAATGTGGTTAAAATGATGGAATTTGTATTTGATAGGTTAGAAAAAATTGTTGGAAAAGGAGAAAATTCTGGTTATCAGCATTTTCTCTTTTTTTCACAATGTTTTCAGAAGGCTATTTCCCCAGGGCCGTTAAAATTCGGGATTGTGTGGTGAAGGATTAATTGCAGCGAAAAGATCTATACTTTCAGACCTCGAAAAACGTCGGATCTGTTTTGTTAGTAGCGAAAAGTTATGTCTTCAGCCGGAAGAGTATCTCAACATAGACTCAAAGTGAAACTATGGTGGCAATTTCTGCCGCGAGATACGAGATAGCTATTGCGATAATTTAACAGAACTATCGTGATAAAACAAAGTTTCCTGGAAATAATATCTAGATAATAAAAGTTTTCACGATAAAAATATCGCGATAATTCTAATTCTACTTTTTTTGCTTTCGTGCCCACAACTGACATTCACGGTATCCATAATTTATGGTGGAATATTTCTGCCGCGAGATACGAGATAGCTATCATGATAATTTAAGAGAATTATCGTGATAAAACAAAAAAATTCACGATAAAAATATCGCAATAATGCTAACTCTTATCATGATTTTTTTTGCTTTCGTGCCCACAACTGACATTCATGATACCTATAATTAGATACGGTTTCGGAATACCTTCGTATACAACCTTATGAATTCTCCTTTCCCCTGTACGGTTTCAAAGTTGTTCGTAGGAGGCATTTCGAGTTGTCTTTGTGATTTTACAGACCTCTATCATTCGGGCATTGTCAAAATTTACCAATTAAGCTACAACTGTTAATTAATGATTCGAAATTTTACTGACTGCAATCTTATTAAAGGGTAACTCCACACCAAAATTTTCATTTCAAAATCGGATAAAACGACACTAGAGTATGTTAACAAAAATCTTGTTAGCGTTCTGTGATGCGTACTCCACGAGATATAGAGGTTTAAACTTTCGGATTTTCACCTGTGTGAAAGTCGCTAATTGCAAAAACCGTGACTTCCGGTAGTTTGCCGTGATCTCACAAGTGTGAGAAGATAATTATAGTCGCTATATATGAACTAACACAGAAAATTGAGAAAACTGCATGATATTTATAAAGATATAAATCGCTATTTCACGTTTCAATCACTTGTGTACTGCAGAGTTTCAATCTCTACAGACCTGTCACACCAAACTAGGTCTTACAACGTCTTAACCCGTCCTGATATAATCGGAAAACGGGTTACGGTCGGGGATGAACGTATAATTTTGGCCTGATAATGGCTGAAGCCCCTATCTCACCAAACCTATTCCCAGAAAGTCTTAACCCGGTCAACAAAATCGAAAAACTAGCTGGGATAGGACATGTAATTTCGGTCGATAAAATGCAAACGCACTGCAGGTTATTGCCCACCGCACTGCGTCTCTAATAGGATCGAAGTACAGCAGTTCCGTTCGTAGTACGTCCATCTCGCTTTAAGTACGTTGTTACTCCGTCTAAGCACAGGACGGGATGGATGGCAAAAAAATTTGAGCAGGCTCAAAGTTCTGGAGCACCCTTCGTAAAAGGATACTAATACGCCCACTTCGTCTAAAGACAGTTTCAGTCCGATCAGCAAAAAAATTCGGAACAGAGTGAGAACGAGTTTGGCGTGACGGGGGTATATCGCTCTTACATCTACAATCAAAGGAAAGAAATTTTGAATGAATTAGCTTAGTGGAGAAAGTACTTATAAAAAGGAATAGTTATTCTTCTGGTAACGAACATAAATATTTTGAAATTTATTTCTTGATGTTATTTCAATTGTACCACTACCTAATCAACGAGTTGTAATAGATAAATATAAAAAAAAGAAATAATAAATCAAGATAATTGAATCATGCCAAAATTCTCTTCTACTAGGTCGTAGAAGGAAGAAGGAACGTTGCAATGTGAAAAGGAAATCATTCGAGTTAATTTCTAAGGCTGTTTCTACCAAATATAGGACACCGTCGATCATTTAACGGTCTACAAATCCTGCGCAGTCTGATCTTGATCTACACCATCAGTGTCAGCATTTTACATGTCTCCTTCAGCTTGGAAAGAATTAAAAGCCTTGATCTGCCTTAGAAATCTTATCCTCTCTTTAACATTCACGAACAACATGAAATCCAGCACATATCCGGAATTTGCTGTTAAAGTTAAAAAAAAAAAATTTCACTCGATCTTCATTTATTTTCCTACGTGCTTTTTTTTCATAGTCTCAAATTTGTTTCTTTCATCAACAACAACGTTAAAAGATTGTCTGAATTGCCTCCTGCCTTCCTGTCCTCCATATCATGCAGTAAACATTTTTGTTCGTCTGCAAAATACAGGGTCAGTCCATTTCCTAAATACTGAGACATGTAAGGCGTACAATTTAAAAGGAAATACCAACGTGTACAAAAATTGTTTAACTGTCTTCTCCCGTGTTTCTCCCCGTAATCATATACGAGATAAGAGATGCTGACCATAAAAGCAGCGTAAATTAAAAATTTATAACTGCATACAAACTTTACACAAAATTTTAGTGCGCCAACCTTTTATTTTTAGAAAATAATTGTGTGTTCCATCCATGTACAAGGACAAAGGGTTAATTCGGTGCCTCTTTTGTGATGATATCGCACCGTTGTGGTCTGACATATTTTTTTTTTACCCGGCTTGCAGCTTGAGGTTAACAAGCACTTGTCATAAACATGTCATGTACAAAGTTACTCTTTTGTTTTCACGACCATATTGAACCTTTTTTCGTAAATAATGTAAATGGAATTTGGAATTTTACACAGGTTAAATGGGTAAGTCGAACGTCATAACTTTTGTATTTTCCTCATTCATACGATCTTAAATTTAAAAAAAAAACGCATAATCTGCTTGTCGAATTTCTTTTCTAACTACTCTCTCTCTCTCTCTCTCTCTCTCATGAAAGAGATGGATAATCAACAGTGCATTTACCATTTATTGCTTGCCTCATTTAAATTTCTGTGGGGCCCCAAGGCTGCTGAGCGCGACTCAATGACCTATTGTGAACAGTGTATATTAAGATCAGACTGCAAAGAACATGCAATCTGATCTTATGTACAGTGTCCAATGCGGAAACATCTATTTTTGTTTCTCCAAAAACTAGCACTATTCAAAATTTTGCAATCGGCATGAAGGTTTATTTAACCTTTTGAGGATTAATGGTAGATCTGATATTAAGCCATGTCATTTAGTTCAGACAGACAGACAGACAGCAGACTGACAAATAAATAGTCATCTCCTGGCTCGAAATAGTGCTTAAACTCGGCACCCGGCATACGATAGGGATTTTTGTGACGAAAAAAGTCGTCTCCTGACATGAGGGAGGACAAGGCTGAGAGAAAAAAAGTCAGCATCAGATCAAATTAACAGTACACAGAAGCCGAAATAAGAGTGGCATCACATCCGGTTTATCGAACATTTCACAAACTCACACAGGTGTGCAAACCACATCTTCGCTTAAAACTCTCTTTCTACGATAGACATTGAAATGCGGTTTTTCTATTTTAAGATGGTTTTCATTTAAGGATTCATATGTCCAAAAAAGAGATTTTGGCTATAGTTGCCCTTTAAGTCAAAACTACCGAGTTCATCCAAATGATGAATTTTCTATTTATAGATATCGAGAAACGGATAAAACTATCACAATAATTTTATCTCGCATGTCAGCTTCGAGCACGGTGGAAAAATTTTGCGATAAAATATTAAGTTTATCGTGATATTTTTATCATGAAACTTTTCACGATCTTGATAAGATTTCCAGGAAACTTTTAATTTATAGCGATAATTTACCAAAATTATCATGATAGCTATCTCGTATCTCGTGGCAGAAATATGCCACCATAATAATTAGATACGGTTTCAGAACACCTTCGTCTACAACCTTATGAATTCTCCTTTTCCCTGAATGGTTTTAAAGTTGTTAGTAGGAGGCATTTCGAGTCGTCTTTGTGTTTAACGGACTTCTGTTAGTTTCGAGTCTTGTCAAAATTAACCAGTTAAGCTGCAATTGTAAATTATTCAAATTTTTACTTATTGCAATCTTGTGAAGTCAAAAACTACCGAGTTAATCCAAATGGTAAATTTTCTATTTATAGGTATCGAGAAACAGAACTATCCCGATAATTTTATCTCGAATGTCAGCTTCGTGCACGATTGAGAAATTTTGCGTTAAAATATTAAGTTTATCGTGATAATTTTATCAGGAAACTTTTTACTTTCTCGATAAAATTTCCTGGAAACTTTAATTTATCGCGATAGTTTTCAAAAATTATCATGATAGCTATCTCGTATCTCGTGGCAGAAATATGCCACCATATTTTATGGATCCATAATTATGTGATGACTTGTTTGGTAAACTGCATCACGGAGATGTATTAACCTTCTTCTGCCAGAGCATGTGGCTCATGTACTTAGAACTAGATCTAGTGTTCGATGAAGATTAACGATATACTCGTACAAGTTCTACGTTCGCTTGCTTAACTAACATAGCTGAATTTCGCGAAAATGTTAGATTTGCTAGATTTTTTTTTAAACAGGTTTGCATTTAATGGGAGATTAAATGTGTGAAACCAGTAAACTTATTCAGCACCAAATAAATTAACCAAAGATTAGACTGCATGTTCTGTGATGTCTGATCATGATCTATGCCATCCTCAAAATTTGCTGTTTTCGCCTGTGGCGCTAAAAAGGTTAAATGAGATGCAAAGCCCGTAAACCGAAATCAGATCGTGTATTTAACGCCGTTTCCAGTTATATCTCGGCGGCCAGTGCACCTATCCTTGCTTTCCTGGAGATTTTTTTTTTTTTTCAACAGTACTTCTACCAAGATCAAAATACACGTATGTGCATGTTGATCTTAGTTGACATTCTCCGCAAAATTTGGGTACGACTGGATTTAAATGCATTTTTACAGATTGTGCCTGTACGTATTCCATTTTTTTCGATTTGTCTATTTAACCCTTTACCACACAATCACAAGGGTTAAAGACTCTAGTGACGAAAGGTTTTTGAAAACATTGTTGGAAAAGGAGAAAGTGCTTGTAACCAGCATTTTCTCTTTTTCCAACAATGTTTCCTACACGATCAAAGACAAATTTTATCATTTGAAACACATTTAATTTGTCGTCTGCAAATTATTTGAATTTGGATGAGTCTAAAATTTTGTCGTTTGATGAAGAGTTTAGTACCTCATAAAAGCAGGTTATTTACGTGGAAGATCTATAGCGAATACTGAGAGTGTTCTGGAGGCATATAATTTCAGTTTCAAATATTTATTCAAAAGTATAGGCCACCGGCCAATATATAAGTGATTTTTATAAAACATTCCCTCACAAGATTTTACATTTTATTTAAATCGAGACATTATCATTTTCGACGGACGGGGAAATTTTGTCTTATTCAAATTGAAAGCGTCTGCTGCAGATAGATCAACGGCTTGATTTGTTTCTATAATAGTAGAAGCCATTGTTTGAAAAGGAGAAAATGCCAGTACTGAGCATTTTCTCACTTTCCCACAATGCTCTCACTGTTTACAATTCTTAAAATCAAATTCAGTTTTTCTTTTCGAAAAAATAGCCTACTGGCCAATGATAAAACATTTTTGTAAAACATTTCCTTACTAGAGCATTACCGTTCAAAATTATTTAAACCTGGACATTTACCACCGAATAAAATCCGAAAATTTTAGCTTTATCCAGAATGAAAGCGTCTGCAGACGAGTCAACTGTGGCACATTTGGTCGGGTCTGTTTTTATAAGACATAGATAGTAGAAGACATTGATTGGAAAGGAGGAAATGCTCTCGGCGTGTATATCCTCCATTTCCCGCAATGTTCAAGTGCGAACAACTTGTTACATTGAAAATGACTATTCTAAAATATAGGCCAACGGCCCAGGATTCAAACATTTTGTAAGATACTACCTTACAGAGAAAAATACATCAATTCACAATTGTTAAACTTTAACACCTTACCAGATGGAAACATTTCAGTCTTGTCCAAATTCAAAGCGTCTGCAGAGTGTAAAGCATGTGAGCTCACATATTTCTTCTCAGTTGAAGACATTTTTGAAAAGTAGAAAGTGAACGAATCTGATAACTTTATGGGAAAATAAGAAAATGCTACTAACCAACATTTTCTCATTTTTCAACAATGTTTACTACACGATCAAAACAAATCTTAGCATTTTGCACATACATACCGGTATTTAATTTGTCGTCTGTTTTTTACTCGATTAAGGACATTTCGTTATTTGAAACATATTTAATTTGTGTTCTGCAAATGCCTTGAATTTGGATGAATCTAAAATTTTGTCGTTTGGTGAAGAGTACCTCATAAAAGCGGGTTATTTACGTGGAAGATCTATTGCAAATATTGAGAGTGTTCTGGAGGCATCTAATCTGATAACTTTATGGGAAAATAAGAAAATACTAGTAACCAGCATTTTCTCATTTTCCAACAATGCTTTCTACTCGATCAAAGACAAATTTCATCATTTGAAACATATTTATCGTCTGCAAATGCTTTGAATTTGGATGAGTCTAAAATCCTGTCGTTTGGTGAAGACTTTAGTACCTCATAAAAGTGGGTTATTTACGTAGAAGATCTATAGCGAATATTGAGAGTGTTCTGGAGGCATCTAATCTGATAAACATACTTTAACACTCCATTTTACATAATGTACCAGAAATAAACTTGTATATCGGATCTGGAAACCATAAAACTTCTACCTATCATCACACCGAGATTTGATTCTGCATGTCGATTTATTGGTAGAATCTTCTGCATTACTTAACTCTTTCGGTACCATGACGACACTAGAAGTTGTTGTGAACAGTGTAGATCAAGATCAGACTGCACAGAAGGTGCAGTCTGATCTCTGATCTACACTGTCCACTGCTATGTTCTAGATTATGGTCGAATGTCTCTTTATCTTGCACAAGAAATGTATTTTTAGCCTTTGAGAAAATGCAATTTATTTATTCAGTAGTGAAAGAGTTAACGCTAAAATAGTAAAAAACGACAAAATTTAGCCCTTTACCGTACGACAAATTCTAAGCTTTTCCAAATTAAAAACCTCTGCAGACAACAATCTCGTAAGTTATACAAATATACTGAAGTTCTTTGACAGAGTAAAATCACATTGTGAAAGAAGGAGAAAATGATGATTAACAGCATTTTCTCCACTTTCCTCAATGTTTTCAAAAGCCTCATACATGGTTGTTAAAAGTCGGTATTTTGTGGTAATGAGCTAAACCCTATCTAAATTGAAAGCATGTGCAGACGACATATGAAAATGAAATGTGCACAAAATAATGAATTAATATGATCCGTCTATGAAATGTTAGGAAACATTGTAGGGAAAAGGAGAAAGTATTTGTAACTGGCATTTTCTTTTTTTCCCCAATATTTTCGAAAACCGTCCTCACAATGTCTTGAAAACACGTACTTGTTATTGTTTTTATAAGGGGTTAACTATCTTTCTTTTTCTCTCTTCTTCTTCTAAATGAGCTGGATATTTCGGTGTCCCTGCGGAATTACTTTTAATGGAAATATGCAATATAATGCGTAACATGTATTTTAGCCATGCATCTCCGTGATGTAGCGCACCGAGCAAGTCATTACACAATTATGGTTCCATAAAATCCACTATGTCTAACAATCGACTAAATCACGAGGTAGAATGGTCCTTGGACGTACAGAAAATGAAAAGCAAAATTTTTCGACTCAGGTCTATCTGCGCGGAGTGCGCAGGCTGACCAGGGTCGATACTTTTTGCACATGCATTAAACCCCTTCGTACAGAGCATGATTCATATGTATATGAACCATGCTCTGTGAAAAGGGGGCTTAATGTATTTGCGAAAAGTATCGACTCAGGTCAGCCTGCGCAATCCGCGCAGGCTGACCTGGGCCGAAACTTTTCGCCATTGCTCAATTTTCTGTATGTCCAAGGACTAGTCTACTTCATGATTAAGTCGGTTGTTAAAAAAAGTGGTTGCTTAAGATCCATAAGTATGTGATAGCTTACTTGGTATGATGGATTATGGGGATGCAGTAAGCCCCCTTTTTGCCGGAGCACGGCTCAATTATGTTTTCCAATATTTCTCAGCAGCAGTGAAAGAATAAAGATTGAAAAGATTAGACGAAAAATATTTAAATGAAATTCTATCTGTCTTATTACATGTATCATTAAAACCCATCAGTAATGTTTACGTAAACAATAACCCCTTTTTCCCACAATATTTTAAAACGAGGTATGCTGCAGTACGAGAGAAAGTAGAATGTTTACCCTTTCGACTGCTAACTGCGACTAAAAGACCTTTTGCGGACAGTGTAGATCAAGATCAGACTGCACAGAACGTGCAGTCTGATCTTGGATCTACACTGTCCGATAAGGAGATATATTTCCCCTCAAAATACCTTTGAAATAGCAAAAATTGGGTTATTAATATCGGCTTGAAAGTTTCATTCCACTTATTTCGCAGTTAACACCTACTCTGCTAAATAAATAAAATGAAACTTTCAAGCCCATAGTAAAAACCCATATTGTTATTTCAAAGGTATATTTCGGGGAAATATATCTCCGTATCGGACAGTGTGGATCCAAGATCAGACTACACGTTCTGTGCAGTCTGATCTTGATCTACACTGTCCGCAAAAGGTCGCGCTCAGCAACCGATGGGTTCAGGGTTACGATAAAAAAATAGATAATGAAAGAAAGTTAAGAGAAACCCTATCTTACTTATTACATATATCATTACAACCCTTCAGTAATTTCATGTGATCCACAGAGATTCAAGATAAAAGTTCTTTACTTCGTAATGAGAAAACCAGAAATCAATACAAGCGTCTACCCTTGGACTGATAAGCCTTACTATAAATATACAGAGGTCTTTTTCCTGACAGTTTAGATCAAGATCATACTGCACAAAATGTACGGTCTGGTCGTGGATCTACACACGCCCGATTAAATAATAAATCTTTTTTTTTTCTTGGGGGTGGGGGGTTCTAGTTTTGATATCGATATGCCTGTATGAACTGTTCATCTAATATCTGAAGCAGTTTAAAGGTTAGGTTATTACACATCTCTTTTTTTCTATTTCTAACCTACCTCTGTTATAGTGTTCAACCGCGAAGAGAATGGGCACAAATCAATTCGTTACATGTGTATATAACCAGCAAAAAGGATGGGAGAGAGAGAGAGCGAGAGAGAGAGAGAGAGAGCACAATATATTAGCTACAATAAAATCAAAGCATCACGAATGGAACTATTTAAATAAAGTACAAGAGCAAAAGGATCCGCATAGCAAACTTGTAAAAAAATGTTAGCACATAAGTTCTGTTTTTAATATTCACACTGTAAAGTGAAGTGTAGAATATAAACTTTATAATGTTTAGAATGTTCCCTAAAAATCAACCAATTCTGTCATGGCTTACATCCTGAGTTGCTGGGTTGTTTATGAAAATGGAACATTGTTGTCTTTCTTTTCGTAGTTTGTCCAACTTTACATTTGACTTGCAGGGCTGACCTATGGAATGCTGTATAAAATGTTGTAATGATAACCAGGAATTGAAGCCATTGATTTATTTATGGTTTCTTCATAATTAGGGACAAGCAAGAAAATGTTAAATTGGGTATTTTATAAATAAAATCAGTAGGTAGGCTAAGTAGTTGGTTAGTTTTCGTTTTTGAAGGAGCATTAAACTTTGTGAAGATAGTATTTTACTGAGATCAGCTCTGTATAAAAAATGAGGAGAGAGAGGGGGAGCATTTGAAGCTGTGTGTGAAATTAGCATTTAGCACGAACTGGATAAGTTTAACCCTTAGAGAGTCGAGGAACCTTTTCAATTTGAAAAAAAAAAAAAAGTGGCAATATTGCAATTTAAAAGTTGTTTTGGTCGTAATATGCTACAAAGTAGTGGACAGTGTGGATCCAGAATCAGACTACACGTTCTGTTCATTCTGATCTTGATCTACACTGTCCGCAAAAGAAACATAAGTTAAGCACAGCGCTCTAAGGACTAGTGCCGTAGGTGGCGCTATAGCCGATAGAATCTTCCGGTATAGTTTTCAAACATATCGTAACCAGTCCGCGCATCTTGACGCATCTAAACCGGCTAACAACTAGATTGCTAATTTGTCCCTTATTTCAAGAGGCTGAACTTTTCTTCCGGATGATATCTTCACATAGAATAATCTTTGTCTTCGATTACCATAGAAGTCCTACCTTGTTTTAAGGCACTCTGTCACACGATGTCTGATTGGTGGACATTATATAAAACAGCTTTCATCCATAGGTCGCACGTTGCCTGTTGACTATTGGACAGCCACGGGAGATCCAACGGATACCTGATTTGGCAATGTTTCTGGTACATACGCCACGAGTTGCAATCCCAATCGTTTAATCCTTTAGCACACAATTCCGACCTTTAATGACCCTGAGAAAGAAGGCTTTCGAAGACATTGTGGGAAAAGGAGAAAATACAGGTAACGGGCATTTTCTCTGTTTGCCACTATGTTTTCTTCTTTTCCAAAACCAATTTTCTTATATTTGAGTCACGTTTATTTTGTCGTCGGGAAATGCTTTTGATTTTGAACAAGTCTACAATATTGTAGTTTGGTAGAGTTGAATAAACCGCCATTATTATTATGTACAGTTTCACTTCAGCACAGGGCCAACAAGGCGAAAGGTCAGTACTTGAATATTATGTTACTTTATTAGATATGATCTGCTTAATATCTGACATGCATGAATGATAAGAAAGGTAAATGTTCCTTATCAGTGCTTAACGTATATCGCTACTACTGAGATAGTCAGCTCATCTTAATCTATAGGCTCATAAGCGAGACTCAGTGACCAATTGCGGGCAGTGTAGATCAAGATCAGACTGCACAGAACGTGCAGTCTGATCTTGGACCTACACTGTCCGATATGGAGATAAATTTCTGAAAAGATATATTTCAAGTAGTAAAATTTATGTTTTTTATTATCGGCTTGAAAGTTACCTTTAACTTATTGAGTAGGAATAAGGGTTAACCCGTGCCAAAGTGATCACGTGCTGAGTAAGCCAATTTATAAGAACTGATAAAATGTGAAAGATGCCATTGAGCAAAATCTTTGAGTCTTTACCAGACGGCACATTTTATTTTTTATTTGTCCATGATTGAAATGCATCCACCGCTGACTTCTAATTACATCTGGATAAATACGATGGTTGGATTTGTTTTTAAAAAGTAAAGAAAACAACAACTACAAGAACCACAACAACGACGACGACAACGATGACGACGATGATGATGATGATTATGATACTGATGGTGGTAATAATAATAATAATAATAATAATAATAATAATAATAAGAACTAAATAAAGGAAAAAAACAGAAAATGCTGGGTAATAGCACTTTAGTCTTTTTCCATGATGTTCTCAAAAAATCCATCTCTCCCAGGCTTCTTTAAACATGGAATCGTTTGGTAAAAGATCCGAACATTTTTCGCTTTTTACTCTTTTCCTGCTGAATAAGTAAAATAAAAATTTCAAGCCGATAGAAAAAACCCAAACAACGCTATTTCTAACTTAATTTTTGGAAAAAAATATCTCCTTGTCGGACAGTGTAGATCAAAGATCAGACTGCACGTTCTGTGCAGTCTGATCTTGATCTACGCTGTCCGCAAAAGGCCAGTGAGTCGCACTTACCAGCCTGAGGGTTAAGCTTTCCAAGAAGTGGATTAGATCTGCTGATATCTATTGATTCTGATCAGTACACCTACATGTATGCATTGATAATGAAGATCCTGCGAAGTGAAATACTGTATGGGGCAACACAGACTGACATTCTGATAATCAGATAAATACAGTATTGATTTAAGAATTCACAACGTTGGTTTTTGTGAATAACTTGTGAGTGTATAGTAATTGATATACCAAATTCACCGGGGCCTTACGCTCGGACCAGTGCATTGCAAACACCTCTTTGCTCAAATAGATACGCACAATATGGGACTTGGTGAAGAATGTGTAATAGAAGACAAGGAATACTCTTTTATTTTCACAACCCTTAAAGTGCCCAAAGAAATAAACGGGAATTTCCAGCCAACAGTAAAATCAAAGTTTTGGACTTTTTTTGGGCGTGTGCTAGTTTTGACCTACTTTTTGTTATTGATAGCAAAAGAATAAATAGAAATTTGTGATTGATTAAAAATGTTGACATGTTTATTTTAAGGGACCCAAATTTACGCTGTTTTTTTTTTAAAGATATTTCTTGTTTTAAGTTGTTTTTTTTTTTTTTCAAAAAATCGCACCATATGGGACAGTGAAGATTCAAGACCAGACTGCGGGTTATGTGCAGTCTGATCTTGATCTACACCGTCTACAAAAAAGCTTCTTGAGTCGCGCTTGGTAGCCTAAGTATTAACATAGTGCTTAGAAAAGTCCATATCTAATATTGCTGATTTCCATCGAATCTGATCAGTAAACAACGGTATATATCATGAAATCCGGTAACTGCAAAATGTAAAACTGTTTGGAGGAACACAGACTGACATTCTATGATCAGCAGATAAGGACATTACTGATATGTTGCTGATAAGCCTTTGTAGGCTTACATGTTTTTGTTGTCTTCTGCGGTAGAAATAAGTTAAGCCTCAGACTGCTTTGTGAGACTCAATAAGCTATTGCAGACAGTAAAGAGCAAGATAAGACTGCACAAAGCAGGCTTACAGAAACACGTATGGTAGAAACACGTTGAGCCTCAGACTGCAACGTGAGACTCTACGGGCTACTGCGGAAAGTAAAAAGCAAGATCAGACTGCACATAACGTGCAGTCTGATCTTTGCTCTTTACTGTCCGATAACGATCGATACAGCAAGATTTCCCCCAACGACTAGAACTTGAAAAATCGCGATATATAAGTTTTTCAATATTTGCTGTAAATTTCAATACATTTATTCACCAAGTGCGGATTAGTGTTTTGCTGTCCAGAGTCTTCATCTGAAAACATAGAACTTTACAAATACCGCTTTTGTTTATATTGAGTTTCGGCTTTGGTACTTGTAGTAGTAGTATAAATAGTAGCTGTACAGGCAAAAGCAAAGTGTTAGGAGAAATAGTAGTAGTAATAGAAGTAGTAGTGGCAGTTATGAGTAGTAGTAATAATAGTACTAATAATAAGTAATACTCATAATGAGTAGTAGTAATAATAGTAGTAGTAATGGCAGCAGTAGATATAGGTGATGTTATTGTAATAGTAGTTGTTGTTGTCATTGTAGAAGTAGAATTTTACTGCTTAAAGAAAGGAATAATAAAACAACGAAATATCGTTTTTAAAAAATAACACGTTTAGAGACTGTAGAGTCTTTTCAACGGTTAGACCTTCCAAATCATTAAATTACAAGCCAAAGGACCAACATTTTAAGGAAAGAAAACCATAATTATTTTTACAGCACGGAAAACATTGAAGTAAAAGAAGGAATTCCTTGTAACCAACAATTGCTCCTTCGGCACGTTTTCAAAGCTTTCAATTCTTTACCAAACGACAAAAATTTTAACCAGTCCAAACTGAAAGCATTTTGCAAGCGACAAAATAATTGTCCTTTAAAAATTTAGATATGTTTGGGAAAGGGTGGAAAACATTGTGGGAAAAGAAGAAAATGCTGCTTACCAGCATTTTCTCCTTTATCCACAATGTTTTCAAAAGGCTTCTTTCCAAGAGTTGTTAAAAATTCGGTAATGTGTGGTGAACGATTAACTGGAGGGGCGGAAAAGTCATACATGAACTTGCATTGTATTGGTTTTTGAGGATATGCCACAGAATAATAAATATGCGATCTTTTCATGAGTTATAGTTGAAACGTGTTCAAAGGTAAGTTATTTACATTGTTTTATGTAATGGCATTGCTATTGCCATGGCAACACAACGCTGTCAAATCTGACGCTTATTTCTCCACCGTTCGTTGTCAGATACGAAAAGGTTTATCGAGAATCTTCGCCTACATTCCAACTGTTTTCGCCATTCGCTTTTTTCCAAGTTTCAATGATTACCAGAGCTGTTCATCGCTTTTTTTTTTTGTGGAAATTCAAAAGAAGTACAGGTTATTCAAAAAAAGATGCACCCGTGAAACTCTTTACCAGACGTTAGTAGTATAGGGAGGTAGCGTAGGGACACGGCCGATCCGCCGTGTCCCTACGCTACCTACCCTGTAGAGCCCCAGGCTACCTACCCTACAGCGCCCAGGTTGCCTACCCTGAGGGGAATTTGTCCCTATATCACTGAGTTAGACTTAGTTTTTTCACCCTATGGATGATTTTTTTCTCTCTAAAAGCCTAACCATTGAGTTGGACTTAGACTTTTTTTTTTTTTACTCTCTGGAGTGTAACTCTTCGGAGTGTAGCTCTTCGGAGTGTAACTCTTCTGAGAGAAAAGAAGATTGACAATTTTGAAGAAAGATAGAACTTTCGTGGTAAATGGTTAGTCCTGAAAAGGACTGTTGGGTTAGCCCTGAAAAGGACTGTTGGGTTAGCCCTGAAAAGGGCTGTTTTGGAGGCTGTGTTTTTTCTCTACCGACAGCTTTTCTTTGGCTTTTTTGGGATCTTGAAATCGTCGTGATTATCAATGTTTTTCCCGTATTTACCCTGACCTGTCATTATCGGTGTAGGTCTCTTTTGATCAACTTGCTGTTTTTTGTGGAGATGGCTATCGTCTTCCTCAGATTTCCGTTTTCTTGGGTTTGTTGTTCTTGGTTGTTTTTCCTTTGGCTGATTTTTCTTCACAACAGTTACGATAGAGTCCACTAACTTGTGAAGATTGGTTTTATCAAAGTCAAACTCCACAGGGATCTTCACAGGAACTGGTGAAATGCGCTGACTCTGTTGGCGTACTGTCTCGATTTTTCTACTGAGCTGTTCGGTGTTTGTGTTTAAAGTTTTAATCTCCTCCAAATGTCTGTTTAAAGTCTCCAGTTGTTCTAAGATCCGAGTCATCATGCCATCTTGTTTTGAATTTAACTGTTTCATCTCTTCATAAATGTTGTCCAACACCGTCGACGGATTGATGATTGTCGAATTTAACACCGGCGACGGATTGATGATTGTCGAATTTATAACTGATGAAAGAACGTCTCCATTGTTTTCCACTGGTGGGAATTCGTCCAAGTTGAATTCGTCTAAGTTGTGGTCCATATTGAAACTGCTTCCGAATATTGATACTGCTTCCGAATATTGATACTGCTTTCGAAGTGATCGTTAGCTGAGAGTCAAAGAAATTGTGAATGTATGGAAATAACGCTGGGTTTTATACCTTTACAGAGGATTGAAAATTTTTAAAGAGCGCGGACCTGACGGGAAACACCAGGATTGTACTGTGTGACACTGAATTAGGAGTGGTGAAAAAAACAGCATGAAACGCCGATGCGGGAAAAACATAGGAGAAAATGACGTCATGAGTCACACAGTTCAATCCTGGTGTTTCCCGTCAGGTCCGCACTCTTTAGAAATTTCAATCCTCTGTAAAGATATAAAATCCGTCGATATTTTTTACATAAAATCATATTTGTTCCAGGATGGTTCGAATTCTTGTCTGTCCCCACTGCGCAAGCAGATGTCAGATAGAGTGTGGGAAATGTTTTTCTATACTTGAGTATCTTGGACAGAAATATAACTGTCCAGATCCTGATGAAGGATTTTATGATGATGATGAAGGTTCATCGACTTGTTGTGAACACTGTGGGTGTGAAATCACCCCAGTGGATCGGCTAGAAGAGTCGTAGAACTCGATGTTGTCGTGAAATCCTTTTAAAAAAGCCCTTTTCAGGGCTAACATCTTCAAGAAAAGATCTTTCTTTCTCAAAATTGTCAAAAGTAAAAAAAAAGTTAAAAACTAGAAAAAGTCAAAAGTAAGAAGTAATTATTTTTATGTTTTTTTATTTTCAAAAGAACTTATGTACAATGAAAAAATCAAGTCATGAACTGTAAAGACAAAAAATGAATGAATGAACTGTAAAGACAAAAATGAATGAAAAAAAATCAAGTCAGTCTTTTTTGTTTTAAATTCAATATTGTGTTGAAATCTTTTTTTCACTCAGTATGTTTTCTTTTTTTCTTCGGAATGTCAGATTCACATTTGATTTTACGTTTTCTTCCCCTTTCATTGTTTTTTAATACTATATCTGGACAGATTTTACCCTTGTGTTTTGTTGATTTGCAAAAGAAACAGTTCTTTTCGTTGTTTTGCTGTTTTTCCTCTCCGTACGAACAACCCGGTTCTGTAGAAAATTCGTTGTTTTTTAGGTCCGAAGATTGTTGTTTTCTTAGATTATAGCTTGTAGATATTTTTTTCTCTACCTGTTCTGTTATTTTACAATTCTCTGTATCGGTGATATCCGTTGTGTCGGACTGCATGTCTACGGTCTGATTTTCAACCGATGATGTTGTAGTCTGTAGTGAGCTTGTTTTCCATGTATTTTCGTTGTAGAATGAATATAGTGTGCCGACGAATTTCATATGTTGGAGACTGGCACCGTTGTAAAACGTTGGTGAAAATTCGATGTCATGACTGTGTGGGTTCACGTAGACAAAAACAAATCTTCCTATCTGATTTTCTTTTTTTGGACAATTTCTGGACCAATGTCCTACTTCGTTGCACGTAAAACAAATATTTATTCTCTGACCATTCACCCCATATCGTTTGTCGGCCATCGCTTGATCCAAAACTCTGTAGGTGATAGTACGGTAAACATCTTTTTCTTCTAAATGTTGGTGGGATAAAAATGATCCCACGTAGTTTCCGATATGATTAACATGATACTTTGACGGAATATTGCTGACCTCATAATCGTGGTTGTATGGATTAACATACAGATGTACCCTCTTTCTAAACGGTGATGTGTTTTGCAGCTTGAACTCGCTCATATTCTTTTATCAACTGTACTGTCTGAGATTGAGCAGAAGAATGATTAGATTTTCACAACAGTCGTCTCTATTTATGCACTGTTGCAGCGAAGAGGATCTATAAATTTGAGAAAATAATACTACATCACATTGTTGTGTGACAATTAGTCAAAGTAAGTCAGGAAAAAATATTAGCTGTTGGTCAAAAAACAACAATCATGTTGCCATTACCAATAGAACTACGTGAAAAAATTTATGGAGAATTTGTTCGACAGCATACGCTTGATGAGCGAACACAGGTTAACATTAAATTTTTCTGTGTGAAAATTTGGATCGGAAAATTGTTTAAGTGGGTTGCAAAAGGAGAAAAGTCCTACAAAGTGTATGGTATAATCAACTTTATTGCGATGATGGTGGACGATTCGGGTTTGGATCTCGTTCTCAAGACTTATTTAGCAGATAGCTGTTTGAAAGACAATGTTATTAGTAAGCTGTTTCGATCCACAAGCCGATGGACATTTTTTATCATAGGAACAACAGAAGAAAGTTTTCTTAACGTTCTGAAAACGAAATCAGTTCTATTTGACTTTTACTTACGCTACAAAAAAGGATCTGTTCAATCCTACGGAGAAACAATGGAAACCATGTCAGGGTATATTCTATTTGATAGAGATGTTACAGAAGAAGTAGTAAATTCAGCTCTTTCAACAAAAGACGCTTATAGACATGTTGCTCCATTCATAGGACTACGAGATTTCAACGATATGGATAGTGAATATACAATGTTTTTGGGTTATGAGCAATTGCACAAAGACATTACGGAATATGAAGACAAATGTGAAACTCGCGGTATTTGCGAATTTGCATTGTAAAAAATTTGTTATATACTGTATTGTAAAAAATGTTTCATTGTGATTTTTTTTCATTGTCAAGAAAATTTTTTTATGGTGCATTGCAAAAAAAATGTTTCATTGTTTAGTTCTGTTCAATAAAAATGCTTTCATTTTCAATGATGTTATCATTTTATCATTAGCCTTTAAAGAGTAAAGTAAAAAAAATATGGATGTACAATCCATATTATTTCAGCATCCTTGTAATATTTTCATCACAGGGTCGAGCGGTTGTGGAAAAACAGAGTTCGTTCATAAATTAATTGAGTATCGAGAAGACTTGTTCAACATCGTTCCTGAGTTGTTTGGTGTTACAAAGAATGGCAACATGCCTACAGTGTTATGCAGGAAAAGTTTAATTCACAATTTGAATTGATAAAATTCGTGGAGGGAATTCCTGACGACGAAAACGAAATTGTCAGTGATGTATCCATTCCACATTTAATTGTCTTTGATGACATGTTGGGCGAAAAAGATGAGGAAAAAATTAAACTTTGGTTTACAAGAAAAGGTCATCATCGTAATGCAAGTGTGATTTACATCACGCAAAATATGTTTCAGCAATCGAAATCGAGTCGAACCATCAGCCTTAATTCTAGATATATGATTTTATTTCGAAATGAACGAGATAAGAATCAGATTAAAACATTAGCTCGACAAATGCAAGCCCCACATTTGGTACCTGCTTATGAAGATGCTACATTGTCGGATCATGGATATCTAGTCGTAGATTTTCATTCACAAACAAACAAAGAATTAAGACTCCGAACAGATATATTTTACCGTTGGTATACACAAGGTAATGAAAGAGGACCTGTTATTTATTCTTCTGCTTAAAAAAGTTTCTTTAAGAAAAGTTTTTTATGCAAAAGTTCTTGCTTTAAAAGAGAATTACATTTTTGAATATAAATCATTTTTATGATACCCATCCGTGAGTAAACATGGACTTACCACCTACACCAAGTTCGGTTTTAGCTGCTTTGCGAAATTTAAGTCAACAAACCGATAAGCATGAAAGAGAAGTTGTGTTAAAAGCAGGATTAAAAGAAATTTTAAAATGGTTTACATTGGCTGCGCAAAACATCATCGAAAATAAAATCAAATTACCAAAACAAACCATAACGTACATGACAAAACATAGAGCAGATATTGAACAGCTAGCAGATCCGTCCATAGATGAGGAAAGTAAACGCAAAATCATTTTAAAACCTGGAGGGGGTGGATTTCTAGGTGGTGTGATTATCAGAAGTTTGCTGAGATGGGATGGAACAAAAACCATCAGAAAATTTGGAGCTGAAAGACAAACTCGAAAACGTGTTCCACGAAAGCGTGCTCCGCAAAAGAAGAAGTCTCCGCAAAAGAAAAAATCTCCAAGAAAGAAGAAATCTCCGAAAAAGCGTACTCCAAGAAAGCGTGCTCCAGCAAAGAAAAACCTCCAAAGAAGAAGAATTCACCACCAAAGAACCACCCCCCAATTACGATTGATGAAAGATTTGTTACTACCCGAAAACGAAGACCTGTAGGAAGTAACATTTCAGAACATCAACAGTATCCGAAATCCAGAGAGGAAAGAATGAGAAAAAAACTGCAGGATTACGAAAGAAAGTATTCAAGATTCATATTACCAGGCAAAAAATTATCATTTCAAGAAACCCCCTCCAGCGAGTGGTCTCCAAAGACATTAGCTAAACATAAAAAAGGGTTAAAAAAATATAAACGAATGTTTTATGATATGGTGAAACACAACCTTGATACAGGGAGATATAATCTTGACGACAAAAATGAGGTGCTCCACCTTGGAAAAGGAAGATCTGTTCCCGTGGATTCATCTTTATCTACAGCCACTACATTAGCCAACGATCTCTATTCACAGTTTTCTTAAGAAATTTTAACAACAAATTTTGTCTACAAAAAATTACATTAGCTATAAATGTTAGTGACATGAAACTTGTATTATCATTTAAGCCGAAATCGAGATCAAGTCAACATGAAGAAGAAAACACCTCTGATAAAAAAACATGGTTCAATGGTTATGGCTATGATACAGGCTAAACCAAAAGCACGTAAAAAACTTGTAAAAGATTCATCGCCCGAAGTGATAAAATGCATATCGGAATGCTGTCATAATGTTTTAAAAGGCAATGCACATTTATCGCCACCTCAGAAGAAGAAATTGTATTCAAGTAGGCAGCATCTCGGACGTTTAGCTTCGAAATCAGTCTCAGTAAAAAATAAAAAACAAATATTAAATCAAAAAGGTGGATTTCTTCATTTGCTTGGTCCTGCATTATTACCATTGTTAGGAAAAGCCGTTATCGGAGGAATAGGAGGAGCTCTTAAGGCCTTATAATTTTATAATTTTTAAATTTTTTAAAAAATTCGAATTATGTCTGTTAAAAAAATGGTTATTGTGCCTTACCAAACCTTAGAAAATATGAAACGTTGGAAAGTCGAACAAGCTCAAAAGCCTCGTTTACCACCCAATCCACAAGTTGTAGATGTAGTACATCTTCAACAGGACATGGGCCATATTTTACAAAACACCAATTTATCAGAATCGAAAAAAGCTCAAAAGTATGGTGAAACTTTGTTTAAGTTACAAAATTCTCTTCAAAAAGCAAGACCGACTTTGAACAATTTACTTTCAACGACAAAAAGTGATGATTGTGTACAGAAATCAGCATCTGTTACCTTGCATGATCAAATTTTGCAAAGTGTACCAAAAACCATGAAAAGAAAAGCCGAGTTACTTTTGAATATGATAAAAGATAACAATAATTTAACTTGGGATGAACAAGGAGTTGTGTCATATAAAGGCGGACGCATTCATGGTTCCAATATCATCGATCTTATCAATGATGCAATACGTCAAAGAAAAGGTGGTGAACCCAAAGGTTGGAAAACCTTTTCAAAGGCATTACATGAAAGTAATATTCCGCAAGAAGTCATTGGCAATCCAAGCAGATGGAGGTGGATGCATAAAACTTATGATAAATCTTATGATAAGTCACTGAGCGAAGATGAAGAATCCCATGGTGAGTCCGATTACTTATTTCACACACCAAAAAGTGTACAAAAAACTGCAAGAAAATCGGGTGTAAAAAGTGTTAAAAAATCTACGATGAAAACTCCATACATGAAACCTGAAGAAAAAGAAAGACTGAAACAATTCTATACTAAAGAGTTGTTAACTCCACCAGAATCTATAAAAAAGATCCCTACTCGTAAAACGCTTCAGTCATGGGAGCCCTGGTAAAGCCTAAACTTGATTACGTGTTAAGAAAGTTATTTTATGATCCCAAAAGTACTGTCGCATTTACTGGAATAAAGCAATTGTATCACACTGCAAAATCTGTTTTGAAAGGAATAAGATACAAAGATGTTCAAGAGTGGTTACGAGGTGAATCCACCTATACCTTACACAAACCAATCCGTCGACATTTCAAAAGACGAAAAACTATTGTAAGTGGTATAGATTATCAATGGCAAGCTGATTTGGCCAATATGCAACATTTAGCAAAACAAAATGATAACAAGAAATATTTACTTTGGGTAATCGATGTGTTTTCAAGATTGTCATGGTTTGTCCCTATTCCAAATAAAATGGGAAAAACTTTGATTCGAGCATTTCAATCTATTGTTCAGAAATCAAAACGAAAACCTTTGGCACTTCAAACAGATAAAGGTTCGGAATTCAAAAACAAACTGTTTCAACAATACTTGAAAAAGAGTCAGATTCATTTTTTCACCACCGAAAATCCAGAGACAAAAGCAAGCCTTGTTGAAAGATTTCAACGAACTTTAAAAACGAGAATGTGGAAATACTTTACGTACAAGAAAACAAGACGTTACTTTGACGTATTGAATTCTTTAGTTCAGAATTACAACCATACTTTTCACAGAAGTATTAAAACATCTCCTGCAATGGTGACAAAATCAAATGAGGCAGAGGTTTCGAAAAATCTGTATCCTCGACTATCGACAATCGCAATGACGAAAAAGCCAAAATTCAAAATTGGAGATCGTGTTCGGATCAATAAAACAAAACGTACATTTGATAAGGGCTATTTACCAAATTGGACGCAAGAAATATTTGTAATCACTCATGTTAACAAGACATTTTCACCTATCACCTATAAAATAAAAGATTTACAGGGTGAACAAATTTTGGGAACTTATTATGAATACGAACTTCAATTAATAAAAGATGATGAAGTCTATGAAATTGATTCAGTTCTTGATAGACGTACAAGGCGTGAGGGCAAAAAATTAATCAAAGAAATAAAAGTCAATTGGAAAGGCTATCCAAAAAAATTTCAAAGTTGGATACCAGAATCCCATTTGGTGTCTTTGAAGGGAAAAAAATCTTATAGATAAAAAATCTTATAGATAAAAAAATCTTATAATAAAAAATCTTATAAAAAGACAGCACAATTATGATGAATTCACAGTCAAACATTGAGTGCGAGACAGAAAGTATCGATAGTGTTGGTACTAAAAATTACAGCTGCTGTGGAAATCGTGTTCCAAAGAATCAGTTTACATATATTTCACAGATAATAGTCATTTACGCAATTATTGCAACCTCCATAGTACATTTAAGTATTCAAAGTCAGGATCGTGAATTGTGGTTGATACTGTTAAGTAGTTCACTCGGATATATTCTCCCATCTCCGGGGTTAAAATTCACAAAGACAGAACAAAAACAACCAGGACTTGATTTCATTGACAGTAAAAAATAAAATATTAAAAAAATGAATTCGTTTTATGTTACTCTACCTAGCGATAGTTCCATAAACCTTTATCCGAACAACACACAGTGCTGTTTTAAAGTTCATTTACCAAAGACAGTTCATATTGATAGGGAAAATTGGGAAGTTGCATTAGTTCAACTTATTACCCCCTCTCAGTTTTTAAACGTAAGTGAACAAGAAGCAAAGTTCGAAATTATAACTGCAGATAACGGTTTATACAATGCAGTAGCAGCGGTAGATAAAAAAAGAGATAATATGGAGATAACTGTATTAAGGCGAGACGATAAAGGTAGAGCAGAAAAATGGTCAATTCTATATACCTTTCCACCGGGTAGTTACACTTCACCAAAGCATATTATAGAGGTGATCGATGAATTGGTTCAAAATAACCTATCGGGTATCCTTCAAAAGAATTCAATGCTACTGTCTATTAGCTATTCAACCTCATCCAAACGTCCGAAACTTGCAATCAGAAATATTACAAAAACCGGAATCAAATTCCACTCATCGCTGTTTTTAAAACTGGGAGGATCGCCAGAATTTCAACAGGAGGTGATTTATCCGGGTAGAAGATTTTTAAATGCATTTAAATACAGTCCTAACATTGATGCTGGTTACAACCATCTGTTTGTTTATTCAGATATTGCTGAACACACTATAGTGGGTGATACATTTGCTCCCATACTTCGTGTTTTACCGTTCAAACGAACCGAATCAGTTGAAAATAATTATGAAGCCCAACATATCAACCATGATATTACATTACCGCATTATATCCCCGTTTCGAAATCTGATTTCGATACTATTCACATTCAAATAACAGGGGATTCTGGCATATCGTTTCATTTCATTACTGGTAAGACAATCGTCAAGTTACATTTCAGACAGAAAAAATAAAAAAATATTTGATATTTTGAAATAATTAAACTGATACATTGACAAAAAAATGCTGCCAGTTTATCGTGGCGTAAAACATCAGTATGGGTATGGACTAGGTTCCCTATTTAGATCAGTACTTAAAACAGTGACTCCATTGCTTAAACCCTTGATCAAATCTGGTTTTAATGCTATAAAAAAAGAAGGAATCAAACAAGGAATACGTGCAGCAGAAGATATCTTTTTACGTGGTAAAAACCCCAAAAAAGTTGCAGTCTCGCGGGGAAAACAATCTGTTCATAATTTAGCGCAACAGTTAATACCTGGGATAAATAAACGAAAATCACAAAAGACACGTCATTTATCTTCTCGATCTCACAGGGGTAAGATTATTAATAAAAGACAAAGAAATCATTACACTAGACCGAGGCCGCTTGATATATTTGATTGAGAAAAAATCTTTTGAAAAAATCTTTTTTTGAAAAAATCTTTTTTGAAAATGATGCAAAGCGGATCTTGCGAATGCAGTAAATCAGAACTCGATGTTCTTTCTGTACCACCCACATTGACAACGATGCAAGAAAGTCAATGGGTTGAACATTTTCCAATATCATCTTTGACAAACAATTCACCGATAGAATTCATCATACCACCTCAAACTGAACATTGGACGGATTTATCACAATCGTATTTGTATATCAAATTCAAAATCGTTAAAGCAGATGGCAGCAATTTAGATGCCGGCTCAAATGTAGCCCCTGTAAACAATTTCATGCACAGTATGTTTAGCAGTATCGATTTGTATCTAAATAATAAACTAATCAACAGTAATTCAGACACCTATCCATATAGAGCATATATCGAAAATCTTCTGTCATATAATGCCGATTGCAAGAGTACGTTTTTGAAAGCTGGTGTACTTTGGATCGAAGACACCAGTGGGCAATTCGGAGCACTCAACCATGATGGGAATAATGAAGGATTACGAGGAAGAATCGGTGTAATTACACTAAGCAGAACTGCAGAGCTTTTCGGACGATTGCATCTTGATCTATTTCAGCAAGAAAAATATTTACCTAACGGTATTGAAATCAGACTTAGATTAAACAGAGCTTCACCAAACTTTTGTCTTACGGGAGGTACTGGTGCACCAGCTGCAAAAATTGTATTGGAATCAGTCAGTCTACATATGCGAAATGTCGAATTGTTGCCTGTTATTGCGAATGATCTAAATCAAATTATTTCTCAGCAAAACATGAAAATTCCTATCCGCAGAGTAGAAGTAAAGACTTTTACCATTGGTAATGGACTTCAGTCTAAAGTTGAAGATCATTTGTTTTAAGGACAGCTTCCGAAACGTGTTTTCATTGCAATGGTAACAAATGCTAGTTATAATGGAGGTTATGATACCAATCCATTTTTCTTTCAACATTTCAATCTGTCAAAAATAGAGGTATCATGTAATGGTCACAGTATTCATAACAGACCCTTTGAGCCTGACTTTGAAAATGGCTTGTATTTGAAATCATATTTGTCAATGTATCAGGCTGTCTCAGCCTTTGGACTCAATAAATCATTTGATATTGCCAAAGAAGATTATGCTGGTGGATACTGTTTGTGGGGGTACGATTTGACAGCTGATCAAGGCAGTGAAGAAGGTCAACTTCACCCTATAAAAACTGGAAGTCTTCGAATTGAGCTTCAATTCGCCCAAGCCTTGGCAGCAGTGGTCAACGTTATTGTTTTTGCTGAATTTGACAATCAGATCGAAATCAACAGTTTGAGAGAAATGATCACAGATTACTAACTTCGGGAAAAAAATCACATCAGAAAAAACAGTCCTTTTCAGGACTAAAGAGCATATATAGAAAAAACGATGCTGGGACTCAGATTTGCTATATCACTGAGAGAAGAAGCAGAAAAAGTGAAATATTCTACTTCAAAGTGCATCTCTACTCGGAAAAATGACATTCACAATAGCTTCGAAAAACATATGATTGAAGAATTACAAAATCTTATTGCCAGTGAAGTTCGCAACCAGTGTTACGGATGTCAAGTGGACCACCCCAGTCAAATACAGCACGATCTGTGTTTATTCAAGAACAGACAAGAACATACGGATATGTTCATAGAAAAAGCTATGATGGAATTAAATCCATACAAAATCATGGAAAAATGGTATCCTGAATTAATGGAAATGAAACTCGATGGCAGTGACTATGTGGAAACCTACAGATTGTGGAAGGATATAAAACAAAATATTTTATCTGAATTTGTGGATTCGTCTTGGTTACATAACTGGTGTAACAAAGTAAAACAATCCTGGGAAGAAAGTGATTAAGAAGAAAAAAACGTGATGCATACTTATGAAATTCAATACATATTGGATCACGGTATCTGGATAAAAAATCTACAGGCGAAAGTCTGTGCAAAAGATCAGTTACCTCGACAGAAACCAAATCATGTTAAAGCTTACATTGTGAATACAGAGAGATCAAATAAACCAGGAGAACACTGGGTGGCAGTGATATTCAACAATAATGACAATGTGCTATATCTAGATTCGTATGGACTACCACCACTTGAGCCATTAACTTTTTAGACAATCATTCTTCAACATGGAGATACAATCGACAAACTCTTCAGAGTCTACAGGGTAAAGCTTGCGGACTTTACTGTATCTTTGTATTGGATGCTGCTGCTAGAGGATACAATATACAGAAATATCTTCAACAGAAATTCCTCTCAACGAAACACCATCGAAACGATCGAGATGTATCATTGTGGTTTAATCAACACTACGGAATTCTATACAAGAAATTTCAGAGACTCAAACCCACAAACAGTGAAAAAAGATCTTCTTTTTTTTTTTGCTATCAATTCATTGTGAATATTTCATTTTTTGTCTTTTTTTACAGGTCATTGTAAAATATGTTCATTGTAAATATGTTCATTGTTCAGTTCTGTTCAATAAATAAAAGTTCAAAAAAACAATAGAGTTCTTCATTCTGTTTTTCCCCAAGACTTGTCCTACCTACATTTTTTCCCATACATCGGGTCATAACTTTTTTGCTATATTAGCATGAAACGTAGGATGGGAAAAAATGTATGTGCTTTCTGCCAGGTCCGAGCTCTTTAAAAGTTTTCAATCCTCCTTAAACGTATAAAACTCAGCGATATTTTCATACATTCACCATTTCTTTGACTCTCAGCTAACGATCGCTTCGAAAGCAGTGTCAATATTCGGAAGCAGTATCAATATTCGGAAGCAGTATCAATATGGAGGAGATAAATCATCAACTACGTGAGGCACTCCAAGACTATTTGAATGCCGGTCAGCAGTTATTGCAACTAAACACTCATTTCATAGGAGAGGAGGAACAAAACCAACTACAACGTATAACACAGCCATACAAAGATCTCGGCGAAAGATTGGTTCAACTATTTTTAAAGACAACGCCGGATGTCATCTTGGTTGATGTCAAATTTGGGAGGAAGATTACTTTCGATAATGGAGCAATGGTAATCAGAAAAAGAGTTGAAGCATGCCCTATTTGTCAGGCGAATTTCGGATGTTGTCATTAGAAGTGGAAAAAAACAACGTGAGATGAAAAAACACAACCTCCAAAACAAAACAGTCCTTTTCAGGACTAACCATTTACCACGAAAGTTCTATCTTTTCTTCAAAATTGTCAAAACTCAAAAAAAGACTTACAATCAAAACTAAAAAAAGTCATAGAATAGTCAAACTCTAGTTTTTTTCTGACCCGAACAAGAAAAAATGTAACAAAACTACGGGTTGGTCAACAATAAACATTTGTTATTAGAAATAAAACGGTAATTCTGATTGGACAACATTAATTCAGAACCAAAACGGTATGAAACGCCGACGCGGGAAAAAACATAGGAGAAAATGACGTCGTGAGTCAAGTAGGTCAATCCATCTGAAAAGCTATAAATCTCTGCGATATATTTTCCATACATTTCAATTTTCTCAATGGCTTCAAGACCAACACTCGACAGACGTTTCACTTGGATGGATGCCGAGCGAAAGTTAAGAAGAGCGAAGAGACAGATCATTTTGCTTAATCAATGCTTAAAACAGCGTTACGAGAGGGCTGAACTTGCAAATAACAGGGTGTTCTGTTATAACCTTCGGATGAAGGAATTGATCATTGAAGGCACGCTTGAAATGTATTTTCAGTATGTTATTTCAAAAACTGAGCAGGTAGACCGTCTTTTCCGCGAGCAAATCGCCGCTGAAAGGACTGAGTCAGACAGCGAATCGACTGATACTGAATAAACATTTTCAAGATGATTCCTTCTCTCTAAAAACAGCCCTTCTCTAAAAACAGCCCTTTTCAGGGCTAACCATCTTCAAGAAAAGATCTTTCTTTCTTCAAAATTGTCAAAACTCAAAAGACTTACAATCAAAAGCCTAAAAAAGTGTTCCAGTGCACATAAACATATAAACACTAAACTCCGATTAATTTTTCTCATTCACCATTAACTATCGTAAAGCTGAGTCAGTATCCCACAATGTTTGGATTGACATTTTTCCTCTCATTGCTCTTCTGGTTAGAAGAAAGAGAACGTTTCAGATATATCAGATATGAAATTGAGCATCTGCTACAAATGCTAGATACAATGGAAACAATCGAAAGAAAGAGAGGAGGATAAAAAAGTGTATTCTGCACAAAAACAGCCCTTTTCAGGGCTAACCATCTTCAATGAAACATCTTTCTTTTCAAATTGTCAGAAGACTCACAATCAAAAAAAGTCATAGGATAGTCAAACTCTAGTTTTTCTGATCAGAACAAGAAAAAAATGTAACAAAACTATGGATTGGTCAACAATAAAACATTTACAATTACAAATAAAACGATAATTCTGATTGGATAACATTAATTTGGAGCCAAAACAGTATGAAACGCCGACGCGGGAAAAACATAGGAGAAAATGACGTCATGGGTCAACTAGTTCAATCCTCCTGTAAAGCTATAAAACCCAGCGTTATTTCCATACATTCATCGACTCGCTATAAGATGGAAACAACACTTAGAGATATGGACTTTTGGGAGCTCGCTCAATTGCCAAGGAGGAAGAAGGAGGTTGTCGTACCGAAAACTGAAACCTGAGATGATGATAACGAGCCAGCGTTTTCGCTGCGGTTCAACCTAAGCGAGCAGGAGTTAAAAAGGTTGAAGAGGCGGGCAGCGAGTAGCTGCCCAGCCTGCAGAAAAGTTGGAGGTTGTGCTTAAAAACACAACCTCCAAACGAGGTCATTTTTAGGACACCCCAACAGCCCTTTTCAGGGCTAACCATCTACCATGAAAGATCTATCTTTCTTCAAATTGTCAGACGAAAGTTCTATCTTTTCTTCAAATTGTCATTTCTTCAAATTGTCAGACGAAAGTTCTATCTTCAAATTGTCAGACGAAAGTTCTATCTTCAAATTGTCACAGCTCTTTTCAGAGCTAACCCAACAGTCCTTTTCAGGGCTAACCCAACAGTCCTTTTCAGGACTAACCATTTAGCACGAAAGTTCTATCTTTTTTCAAATTGTCAATCTTCTTCTTTCTTTTAGAAGAGTTACACTCCGAAGAGTTACACTCCAGAGAGTAAAAAAAACTCAGAAAAAAGTCTAAGTCCAACTCAGTGCTCAGGCTTTTAGAGAGAGAAATCATCCATAGGTGAAGAAAAAAACTAAGTCCAACTCAGTGATATAGGGACAAATTCCCCTCAGGGTAGGCAACCTGGGCGCTGTAGGGTAGGTAGCCTGGGACTCTACAGGGTAGGTAGCGTAGGGACACGGCCGATCCGCCGTGTCCCTACGCTACCTCCCTATACTACTGACGTTAAAGTTTTATACTTATTGTGAGAAAAGTAGAAAATGCTGGTTACCACTGTTCTGTTTTTGCAAAATTTACATTAAACGTCTTCCTCATGGTCGTTAAAACACGGGATTGTTCGGTTAACTCGGCGGCACAAAACGTGCAGTCTGGTCTAGGATCTACACTGTCTGACACGGTATTTTCTCCGATGAATTCAACTTTCAATACATGTATTTGTGTTTTTACGATCAAGTAGAAATTTTCGTTTCATTTATATAGCAACTTAATTAAAGGTTAAGATCTTAAACCGAGAAAAACTATCATTAAGTGAGATGTTTTAGGTGATACGAATGAAGACGTCATCAAACAGAAACACTGGAGCCATGCTGTTGGAAAAAGGTGCTTAATGCATCTCCTTGAAGCATTATACCAAGCAAGTCATCACATAATTACATGAATACATGCAGGCTAACCTGGGTCGATACTTTCTGTAAATGCATTAATCCGCCTTTTCACAGAGCCTGTCTCATTTTCTTCTTCTTCATCTGTTTATATAAAAAGATACACTTTAAGAGCTGCTTAATCAGTACAGAACATTATGCAATGTTGCAAATGCTAAATACGTGTTCATTTATTTATTAAAAATCTACCATTATTCATAGCCTTCGAGTCAACGCTCGCTTGCTTCAGAAACGAAGATTTAACCCTTGTACTGCTAGACGCGGCTCAAGAACTTTTTACAGGCGGTATAGATTAAGATCAGACTGCACAGAACTTACAGTCTGATCTTGGATCTACACTGTCCGATGAGAAGATTATTTTCCTCACAAATATATCTTTGAAATAGCAACATTTGGGTTTTTACTGTCGGCTTGAAAGTTTTATTTCACTTATTTAGCAGGTTAAGAGTTAAGTCTATGAACTCTTGATACTTAGACAGGAAAGGTCGACTATGATGAGTGATGTTTGGAACGTATGCTAGCTAAACTTGAGAAATCTAATTACTTCACTTGTCTGTTACATTTTGTGCTAACCTTTCAACCAAACTCTCCCAGTAACATTAGGCAGGTATCTGCCACACCTTTGCACTAGGGAAAAAAAGGACAATCATAAATGTTAGAGCTAAATTGTTAACCCCTAGGCTGCTAAGCGCGACTTAAGGGCCGTTTGTAGACAGTAAAGACCAAGATCAGACTGCACAGAACGTGCAGTCTGATCTTGGATCTACACTGTCAGATAAGGACATATACCTATTTTTCCCTAAAAATATCTTTGAAATAGCAAAACTTGGGCTTTTACTATCGACTGAACAGCTTCATATAACTTATTTACTTAACAGCATAACGACGTATGTCACATATTTTTCTAACGGACAGATTTTTTTTTTTAAACTTTGCACATACAAAGCGCATCGTGTCTCTAGGAGACTACAATAAAAAAAGTTATGGGTCACCGCGCTCGTTTCTGAGAAATTTGCCTTCGAAAAAGGTATATACAGTTTCAACATTCAGCTTATATTGGATTAAACACGCTTTTCTTTGATAGTCAGTTAAACAGGAAATATACCAGAAGAATATACAAATATACACCATTTTAATGAAAATTCATTTAGTTTTGCACAAAAAATATATAAAAGCCTGGTGTTGAGCATGGTAAATGTACAAATATGCATGTTATATAAAGACCATTGAGTTAAAAAGGGAGATATTTGACCGAATTAAGCTGGTTAATCTTTAATAAATATATAATTTCTCACGGACAGATTTTTCTTAAAATTTTCACACTTATAGTATTTGTGATTCCAAACAATAAGAAAAAATAAAAATGGCACCTATCCGTGCTTATTTCGTCAGAAAATAGGGATCTCACTGTGGAAGTTAATTTTTCCAAGGAAAGAAATAGGATAAAAGCTCAGCAGACACAGCGGGAAAAGGAGAAATTGCTCATTAGGAGCGATTTCTCCTTTTCCCACAATAATTTTCAAAGTGGAAACAGCTATGCTTCCACAGCTTTAAATTTCCTGCTTTTGTTTGCTTGTTTGGTGTGTAACGCCGTGTCAACAGTATTTTGATTATTTCACGGTGACAGTTTAAAGATCCATTTTTCCTCTTTACCAATACTACCCGAAGAAAGTACTACTTGTTTCAGTGCACCAATAGTATTACCATATGTGCGAAAAATACATAGGTTTGATTGAATTTGCGTTTATTTATCGTCGCCGCCGGTTGCCCATATGGGCGACTCCCCCCTGAAGGCTGTTAGTATTGTTACGGGGGATAGTGTAGATACAGGACGAAACCCATCTTAAGTTGCGCCTGGTTCTTTTACGTGCTCGGTGTATAGCACCGTCACACGGGACTTCGGTTTAACGTCTCATCCGAAAGACAATTAGTAATTTTAGATGGCCAGCCGTGGGGATCGAACCCACACCCTCAAGTGACTCGAAACATCACGTTCACGAGTCCTACGCTCTACCTGTTGAGCCATGCGGGCTGGTCATTATACATAGGTGCACTTTTGATTCACTATTTATGACAAAAACACATGCGCAGTAGGATGCGCGCGAACATTTGTGATATACGTCGTTAAGGGTTACTCTTTGAACCTCGTATTCTACAACTCCTGTTGTAGTCGTATAGTGCCTTTTCAATACAGATGTACAAATGTTGTGTTTCTCCGTTTTTTCACACGTAACGAGATCTTATGATAGTAATAGATGAAGGCTGGCCAATAACAACACAAATACTAACATAACGAAACAGAATGTTCTTGAAACAACGACCATAAAATACCTGTATCGTAAAGATTTAAGTAGAATCACGCCGTGCGATTGCAAGAAGTATGCGATTTGTGTTACTTTATTATTTCTCATAAAACTGAGATCTAACCAAAATTATCTATGCGAACACTTATGAGTCATGCTCGGTGAAAAAAGTGGTTTAATGCATCTACAAAAAGTATCGACCCAGATCAGCCTGCGCAGTCCGCGCACGCTGACCTGCGTCGAAATTCTTTGCTTTTCGTAAATTTTCTGCGTGTCCGGGGACCATTCTACGTCAAAGTTCAGTTTGTTTATTACAAAATAGATAATGGACCCATAATTTTGTGATGAATTGCTTGGTGTAAGGCATCACGGACACGCTTTAAAGCCCCCTTTTACCGGAGTAAGACTGAAATTATTTACAGACTCATTTATTTCGAGGGGATTCAGAGACGTAGAATTTGTGTTAGGTTGCTTCAGACTTTTTCGATACTAAAAGATAAAGCTTAAAAAAGAAGCAAACATCAATGCACCAAGAAATTCCTGTCGGCGGGCTTTGGATTCATAACCCTTTGACTGCTAAGCGCGAATCAAGGACGTTTTGCTAACAGTGTAATTCAAGATTAGACTGCACAGTACGTGCAGTCTGATCTTGGATCTACACACTCCCATAAGAAGATATCTTTTCCCAAAGAATTCCTTGGAAATAGCAAAATCTTAGTTTTTTCACTATCGACTTGAAAGTTTCATTTCACTTATTTAGCAGGACAAGGGTTAACATACAAAAGGACAGATAGTCTGTCTTTAACTCTTAACTTTACAATGTCCAGTTCTAACGCCATCAAAAACATTGTGGGAAAAGGAGAAAATGCTGGTGACCAGCATTTTCTCCTTTTCCAACAATGTTTTCTCACCTATCAAATACAAACTCCATCATTTAAATCACATTTGAGTTTTCGTCTGCAAATGCTTTCAGTTTCTGCAATTCTAAAATTTTGTCGTCTGCGTAAGAAATAAACAAACCGAAACTTTGATAAAGACAAGTAAAAGTTGATTTCTAACTTTGTCCTATGTGATAAGTGAAGAAAACATGAATTTTCACATGTCTAGATCTGGAAATAATGCGGCATAGCTAAATGTGCTGGCTTTTGACCTACCTTTTGGTACTGATAACACTATTGAATAAATAGCTATTTGTGATTGGTAAAAAATGTAGACATATTTATTCTAAGGGCCCCTGTGGTAAAAAATGTAGACGTGTTTATTCTAAGGGCCCCTGCTTATTTGCTGGTAAATTTACACCGTCTATCTTTTTTAAAAATATTTCTTGTTTCTAGAACCCATCGAATTTTCACACGCCCACATCTAGAAACTATCAGCGTCTCACAAATACATTTTTCTAGAATCGCTGACTCAGGACTTGAATCACATGCGGGGGCGTTCAAACTGAGTCACGAAATTTGTGTACACTTATTTTGTCTCCGCAAAGAACTGCACTAAAACTTTTGCAACTTACGAAATGCTAGCCTTCATCTTGCCGAATCAGCTCTTAACGCTTAGGCTCAAGGACCTTTGGCGGACAGTGCAGATCCAAGATCAGACTGCACAGAACCTGCAGTCTGATCTTGGATCTACACTGTCCGATAAAGAAAAAAAAAACACCCAAAACACCCCCCCCCCCCAAAAAAAAACACTACATTGAAATAGCAATATTTGGCTTTTATACTATCAGCTTGAAGGTATGAGTTGACTTATTCAGCAAGCTAAGGGTTAAACAGACGACCAGTTGTAGACTTGTCGATATTGAAAACATGCGTAGTCGACAAATTAAACGTGGCTAAAATTATGGAATTTGTTTTTCAAAGGGAAGAAAAATATTGTTTTTTATCTATAGGTTATTGGCATTTTTTTTTTTTTCTTTTCCTTAAAGCTCTAGCAATCATTTCATTTGACATGGAAAATAGTATACCAAATCAGGAGGCACGGATCTACGAGCGTATAAGCTGATCTTGATCCACTCTCTCAGAACATAAGATTAGGGGTCGCGATAGGTAGGGCAAGGGTTTTAGGGCTATAAAAAATTAAATGGAGACATTCTTAGTCAACACAAAAGATGCAGATATTACAATTTCAATGCAGATGTCTGACAAAAAAGCGGAAAGTGTAGATCCACGATCAGACTGCACGTTCTGTGCAGTCTGATCTTGATCTCTACTTTCCGCAGTAGAACTCAATTCGGGTTGAGTTGTTCATACTCCTCGAAGCTCCTTTTCTAAATTACCGTTGCTTCACCAATAGAAATTTCTGGAAACACCGACTCCATAGGTCTTACCTGGATAAAAAAAAAACAGAGAGGCAAAAAAAATCTACCGTTCTCGTAAATTCTTCATTCCAAAAGGTTCCCTCATCACATTTTTTTTTTTACTTTGACTTATTGCCGAGTTATGTTCTTAAAATAGAAACAGCATAGAGTATCACCAAAACAGAATGATAATCCACGGAAAGACTAGCAAAGTTGAAATATATGTCAAGATACCAGAAGTAGGAAGTGCTGATTGTGCCGACAGGTAAATTGACTACAATTAAGTTCAGTAGGGCCGGGCAATTAACTGGGGCCTTGGATAGTGCTTACGAAACCCTTTTTGTGCTTAACTGAGAAGATCATACAGTAATGTGAATGAGTCATGATCCGTTAAAAGATGGTGTAATGCGTTTGCCAAAAAAAGTATAGATTCATGTCAGCATGCACAGTCCGTGCACGCTGACCGGGGTTGAAATATTTCGATATTGGTGAATTTTCGGCATATCGAAGAACTGTTACATGTAACTGTTCAGCCGATTTTTAGATGAAGTTGATCAAAATTATTCTACGACTTGCTTCGTAGGACGCATTACGAAGATTGGTCAAATCCGCTTTTCCTAGAGCTCCGGTCAATTGCAATATGATGTACCATATTGAGTAGCTAATTTTTTTTCTTTTAAATCTAAGACTTACTTTCATTCTTTTTTTTCTATTTTACGCCGAGTCCCGGTAACTCAGTCGGTAGCGTACAGGACTTAAGAACAGAGGGTCGCAGGTTCGATCCCCGGCTTGGCAAATTTCTTTCCAAGGATTGATGATAGTCATTGTGACAGGATTCATTCCTCTCTCACCGCTGACCATTGTTTCTATAATAGCTATGTGGGAAAGCAGCCAGTGGATTGGAAAGAATATTGTGCGGAGTGCTGGTAAAAAAAAAACCTCCGGGAAAGCATGGAAATGAGCACCGGCTGCCGCGATATAACTGAAATAATGTTGAAAACGGCTTTAAACATCATACAATCGATCAAATGTTCTAATTTAAACATTAATGAAGCATAACGTTTGGACAAGAGCTCAGTTGCGAATGCACTGTGAAGTTTTTTTTTTAACTTTGGTTCCGAATGTACATTTTGAATAAAGGCAATCATTTTATTAAAGAGACCTCTCTACAGCCAGAGAGTAAACAAACGCTGTTAAAACTTGACGGTGTAATAATTTAGTCAACTGTGTAAACGTAGATAAAAAATTCAATATAAGGTGTATGTGGTAAAGAAACTATAGGGATTTGTCTTTGATTTAAACCAGAAACTGTGGTTATGTCTATGGCAAGCCGCAATAGAATGAAATGCATTTTCTATCTGCCGTAATCTGTGCAACCTTGCAACCATCAGGTTCAATATTTGGCATGAAGATACAAGAGTGATTATATTTTCATTAAAACAAAAACGGTTAATAAACTGGGTGAAAACGAGTGAAGATATATCTTTAAGCGAAGAAAATCATTAGTCTTATACAGTCGGGCGCTAAATTCATTTATAAGATATTTTTATTCTGTTATAAAACCTTGGCACTGACTATCTAAGAGTATCTTTGAATATCTTACACGAGAGTGCACTGTGTAGATCAAACACACAACTGTTCGTTTTCGCAGTCTAGTTCATCTTCGCAAGCCAAGGATACTAAGGTAGTACGTAACGAACAAAGTGGAGTTAGTATCCTTGGCTTGCGAAGATGAGTCTAGTTGTGATACACACAATTTATACTAAGCATTACAGCAGTATCACAGTAGGCCTATTACTCAGTATTACGTTTGGTAAGTCTGATATTTACTTCGTTTTTCACAAGAGCAGCTTAGAACGTTAGCTTAAGTCGTATTAATGTGCTGTGCCATCTGATCTTGATCGTAATTGTCCGAAATGCAACCTAAGTTGAAATAGAACAGGCATTGTAAAGGTAAAATGATAATGGGTAAACGTAGAAATGGTATAACTTTACTGGATAGATCATAGATAGGAACGTAGAGTAGGAATCTACCTGTAATTTGTTCAGACAACTTCCTATTTACTCATCGACATTCATACCTGGGTACAGTGAGCATCGGGAAGTGGCGGCAGTCGGGACTCTGTTGCGGAATAGGCTACTTGGAAGTGATTAAAAATCTCAAACTTTCGGACTTAAAAATAACTAGGATTTATCTTTCGGATACTAGTTTACACACATCGCTAGAAGCTATCACCATGCCTACCCGACCAAATCTTCCACAAGGCTATCTGGGACCACAACCGAAGTTCGCCGAGCTTGGCTTGTCTATGTTTAGCCACGTGGATCCTGAGTTCACAATCGACAAAAATTCCTTGGAAATTAAAATTAAGTTTGGATCGAAGGTCAAGGTCACTCATCAACTGATCCGATGCAGCGACGACAAGGATGTTTCGGAGTTCGTGTTTACGCAGACCCTCAATAATCTCATCACGTTCATGATCAGCCTCCCGTGCTCCGATTATTACAAATTCCAGATTTTTGCTCTTCCTGCTGACGACGATAGCAAGTCACTGCCAAACGTCCTGAATTATTTAATCAACTGCGACAAGGCCCTACATCCATGCTTCCCGTACCCGAAACAGTATGCCCAGTGGAAAGATGGTTGCTACTTGAAATCTCCGGTATGTTTGCACGAAGACATGCCGCTTGGTAACGTCCATTTTGATGTAACTATTCCTGGCGCCAATGGAGTAGCTATAGTGGCCAATGATGAGTGGTTCCATTGTGAGAAGAAGGGCAACCACTGGGAGGGGAACTTTGACCTAAACAGGTTTAAGGGGAAGGGAAGCAAGATCACCCTAAACGCCAACTTGGTTCCTTCTGATGATACTAAGTACTCCACAATGCTTGAGTACAAGGTTTAAACTCGTCTAGTGTCATAATCTGTTGGGAATAAATTGAACTACCGTTGTTATACAACCGAACATAGCTAGTTTAGTTAGTGAGTTAGGATAGTTTTGTATCATTCATCTGGATAGAAACTGTAAAAACTGAAACAACGATCATCGGAAACGCTTGCAGGAAAAAAAGTGTTATTAGTTTTATTGAATACTTGAACAGCATTAAGATTTTTTTGTTTTTTCATCTGCGACCGACTTCTAAAAGGAATGGGTTTTCTTCGGAATGACAAAGGAAGTTGCATTCTTAGCCAGGACGGGAAGCTGATATGTAGAAAACAGGCACCAAAGACAGATGCTTTTTAATCCTGTATCTATATTTTCAGGTTTAGCTAACAAACACACAAAATTTTCCAGAGTTATGTATACTTTAGAATATTAAATAAAAATAACAAGATTTCGTATCAACGAACTTAAAGGAAAATCTTCACTGAAGCTTAACTCTATATTTGTGTGTACAGGTTTGGAGACTGATGTTTCATTTCTTTCGTATTTTTCTGTGAAATTTCTTTTGTGCCATCGAGGATTACCGAAGTTGACAAATTTCCAAACAGTGAGAACCAAAATGGTGTCATTAGTAGATTCTTGTGAGATGTCTTAATTTTTTGGGCCATGTGTTAAGTTGTTTGAAATGTGTTAAAGGGAGTAAATGGACATACCTGCAACAAAACAACCAATAACATGAATAAGTCACACAGATATCAGACTAACATTTTTCCCCTTTTCCATGTTTTCCAAATGGTATCACTTTAATAACATTTCATCTGACGTCTGCAAAACTGATGCTCTGAAATAGGACCGGTCTGAAATTACGTCACGTGGTAAACCATAAGATGATCAAAGGAAGCAACAAACATTGAGGATCCTAACATTGATATAATGTCGTAACTCATACAATCTATCAGGTATCGAGAGGAGAAGACAAAGATCAGTATCTACTGATGTACAGGCTGATCTTCGTCTACGCTTCTCGAAAAGGACATTAATAAAGATCACGGACCGCAGGATCTAGTTTGATTAACAGATTAACATATTCCATCAACCCAGTTATCTAACATCGAACAAGTTCAGCAGAAATTAAAAGACTTGTACCAGTTAATTTTTTTTTTCGCGAATCGGAATCGATCGTTGTTGCCTATAATTGACGAGGCACTTCAGTCTAGGCATATGGTATTTACAATGGTTTGTAAAATAGGCTATTTTTATACGTTTAATTGTGGTTTTACAGGATGAATTTTTGCTCTTTTTTTTTCTTTCAGCCTGTAGTTTATAATTATTGCTATGTTATGTACGGCTCATGATTGTCTTTTTTCTTGAAATACAATGTTATGCTTAATTTGATTCAGTCTCTCTGTTTTTGAATTTCTTATTCAATCCGACAATCTATACATATCATGAAAAAGGCAAAACCTCAATACGAGCGACGTGAATGATTTGTGGAACAAATATCTATTTATTCGAATGACGAGCTAGATTCTTGATCTTGAAATCAAACGGTTTTGAGTTCGAATTCTGTCTTTGCCAAAACTAATTTTGAGCGTTGTCAAAAGTAGAAAGCATTTTTCTTTCGTAGATTTATACATGTGAAATAGGGCGAACTGTCCCTAATTTCCTGAACAAAATAAAGACAGTTCCTTGACAATTTCGTTAAGTTATGTCCAGAAAAAATATCTTGGAATGATTATTGGTCAACATGTTTACAAAGACCATCTTATGGGAACATTTCCTCACTGCATGTAGATCTAGATCTATATTAGAGAGACTTTGATTTTTACGAGGAAGTCAGTAGGTTGGGAAGAATACTAGTATTGAGCAGAGTACTGGTAAAAGGAACTTCAGGAATGCATGGTAGGTGCACTTGCCGCAGCAATGAATATACACACAAAAGGAATCGTCAGTGCACAGGTCTACCCACCTTTTACCTGGAGTTTCTTTACAATCGGAGTGCTTAGATCGCTAAAATCAGATTATAGACTATGTGGCTTTCCTTTTTCATCCCATATGCTTTCCTACACATCCGTCGTTGAAACAGTGATCAGTGCAGAGACAGAAATGAATTCTGTCGCAATGACTAGATCTAGATCTATCATCAATCCAAGGAAAGAAATTTGCCAAGTTTTCGGATAGAGATCCAACTTATGGCAAAAATACACCAAACTTTTCGATCTATTAACAAGCTTTCGTAACATTAAATAGATCTAAATATATTTGCGCCATGTTGCGGTAAAAGAGGGTTTAATGCATCTCTGTGATGTATGATACCAAGCAAGTCATCACATAATTATACATCCATAATGTATGATAACTGACTGAATCAAAAGGCATGCAAACTGGTCCTTTGCCATGTAGAACTTGAAAAATAGATCTAGCAAAGAGTTTTGACCCATGTTAGCTTGCGCGGACTGCACAGGCCGACCTGGGTCGATAGTTTTTTTGCAAATGCATTAAGCCCCCTTTTTACAGATCATAAATCCGACTTTCTCTGTAAATGGCATTTTGAAAAAGCCAAAAAACTAGTTTAGTTATGATTTCTTCGACACAATGTTTTCCGCGAAAAACGGCTCGTGCATGACGTAAGAATAGTATGATTAATGACGTCATTATTTTCTAGCATAGATCATTGCGTATGTTTATACACAAATAGACGCTTAACACGCTGAAAGTAAGTAAGAAATTAGATAATCTGTACTCATTAAACTGCTAATGATTTTTCAGTAATCATCCGATCGGTAGATAATTTTTGTCATTTTTGACCAATCAGGTACTTGTGCGAAAGATTGTCATACGTGTGACGCTGTGCGACTAACCGGAAGACACTCAACTTTTAAGTCATCCCTATTTAGATTTAGAGTAAAACCCAGAACGAAGTCGGAATTTCATTTTTGAAAATCTAGAACGGTGTTACCGCAAAACGAGCTTCGCTCGTTATGAATCATGCTCGGTGAAAAGGGGGCAAAATGCATCTACTTGGTGATTGATACCAAGCAAGTCATTACATGATCATGGATCCATACTGTTTATTCTAACAATCTACTGAATCATGGAGTAAACTTGTCCTTAGACATGCAGAAAATTTACCAATAGCAAAAAGTTTATGGCCAGGTCAGCCTGCACGGAGTGATACTTTTTGCAGATGCATTAAACCCCCTTTCCTGCAAAGGATGGCTCATTTATCAAAAAAAGTTTTCGTCGCATTTATCTTGCACATTAACACTCAAGTCCTACCCCTTTTCATGTCAAGGCAGGGGTGGGAATAGGAGACATTTAACATTCATTATAAAACAAGCTCCCTTCTGTCAAGACATTCGAAGCCGAAATTCGTCATCTAGCTCCGTAAAGCGCATGCTTTAATCACTGGGCCGTGGGTTCGGAATATGTTTAGACACCATTTACAGATCCAGACCTAGTCGTATCAAAAGACCAGAAAGACTGGCAAAAACGAATTCTTACCTACGTGTTCAGGATGTTAATTCCATTCTGACTGGTCAGGCAGCGTCAGGTAATATGAATTCCTTGATCTATAATCATTAACCACTCTTAATCTGGAACATTCTTAGTTATATTCTCAAGAACTTTCTAAATTTGAAAGTAACACAATTTCTGATTGGCTAAACCGAATGCTTCGCCTAATCAGAAGGTATGTTACTTTCTAAATCTAAAATTAGACCAAAAATATTTTTAAGAATAAATGGTGAATACGGATCCAGCTGATTTATCTTTTTAAGCACAAAAAATACTTCGCGATTTAAAGACGCTTATAAAGATAGCTTTGGAAAAAAAAAACTCGGGAAGAGTATAAAATGCAGGTAACCAGCATTGTATTTTATTTTTTTTTTCAAAAATGTTTTTTGTGCTTTCAAAGACAAATGTCATCATATGGGTTGTATTAAATTAGTCGTCTACAAAAGTTTTCAACATGGACACGTTTGAAATTTTGTTTTCTGGCAAAGACTTAAAAGTACTGTTAAAATAAACGAGGAATCTGTGGAATGTCGCTGATATTTCATGAAAAAAAAAATCCTGCTTGAACCACATTGTAGTCATAAACGATAGGTACTACTGAGCTTATTCACAGTGTACTGACTTTTGGAGAGTTTTGTTCTAGCCCCAAACTAACTGAAAATGTCCATTTAGTAAATATAGCACATACAGGGTAAATCATTAGCCCTGGAACAACTTATGCAGCAGACAATTTCGAAAAGAAGTTGGCCATGCTCTGGCAGACGGGGGTTTTATGTATATCTGTGATCTATTATACAAAACAGGTCTTCATAATAAGTATGGATAACTGTGGATCAATAAAATCCATTTTGTCTAACGACCGACTAAATCTTGAGGTAGAATGGTCCTTGGACATGCAAATAATCGACCAATACTGAATGGTTTCGACCCAGGTCAGCCTGTGCGGACTGCGCAGGCTGATGTTGGTCCATATGCATTTATTTGTATATGCATTAAATCTTCTTTATATAGAGCACAACTCATTTATGTGTTGATAATCAACAGTTACATGGTGGCAAAAGGAGAATATATTTTTAAAAAATCTCTGGTTGCAAGACGCTAAAAAGTCGCCTGGAGAAATTAACCCTTAGGCTGCTAAGCGCGACTCACTGACCTTTTGCGGACAGTGTAGATCAAGATCAGACTGCACAACGTGCAATCTGATCTTTGATCTACACTGTCCGAAAAAGACATATTTTCCCCCCAAAAAAACTTACCTTTGAAATAGCAAAATTTGGGTTTTCACTGTCGGCTTTAAAGTTTCATTTTACTTACTTAGCAGGATAAGGGTTAGATCTAATGGTGAAAATTAAAACGGTTTTTTTTTTTTGTAACAGAAAGGCCTCCCAGAAACAACAGCTGTTAATTTCTTGGAACATGTAAAGATAAAAAGAAAGAATAGCGTGAACCTGTAAATGAGGGAAAAAAAAGTAACACTGGCTCTTTTTTGGATACAAGGGGGCCATGATGCAGCTATATTGCTCACCTGATTGTTAATGTACAGATTTCGTCAATATGGTCAACTTTTTTGAGAACTTGGACCCAACATGGCCAAATTTGTTAACCCCATAGGCTGCTAAGCGCGACTTACTGACCTTTTGCGGACAGTGTAGATCAAGATCAGACTGCACAGAACGTGCAGTCTGATCTTTGATCTACACTGTCCGATAAGGAGATATTATTCCCCGAAACAGGACTTTGAAATAGAAATATTTGGGTTTTTACGATCGAATTGAAAAGTTCATTTTGGTTATTTAGCAAGATGACGTTTAATAGAAAATCAAGCTCTAGGCGTTTAGCTTCCTGACGAGAGCAAAGTTTTTTTTTCCCATTAAAATAACTATTTGTGAAAAAACATACATAAATCTCCCGTAGAGGGACTATTCTGAGTATTTGAGGCACGATTTGAACACCATAGTAACATGTCCATTGGACGATTTTACAAAGACATTCTATTCAGTAACTAGGATACCACCCCATAATAAAAAATAAATAAATAAATAAATAAATAAAACATATATGAGCCATACTCTATGAATAGGTGGTTAAACCCTTTACCAAACGTCAAAATTTTACACATGTCCAAATTGAAAGCATTTGCAGACGACAAAATAAAAGTGACTCAACTATTCAAATTTGCTTTGGGAAAGGTAGAAAACATAGTGGAAAAAGGAGAAAATGCTGGTAACCAGCATTTTCTCCTTTTCCCACAATGTTTTCAAAAGGCTTCCTTCCAGGGTCGTTAAAACTCGGGATTTGTGGTAAAGGCTTAATGCATCTGTATAGGCCCTGCAGGCTGACCTGAGTCGAAACTTTTTGTTATTTGTAAATTTTCTGCATGTCAAAGGACCATTCTACCCAAGAATCCTGTAGGTTGTAAGACAAAATGGATTTTATGGATACATCTGATGATTTGTTAAGAATGATGCATCATGGAGATGAATTAAACCCCATTTTGGCAGAGAATGACTCATATACATGATTGTGAAGTTGTAGATTTGATCACTTAATATTAGTGAGATTTTACGCCACATGTAGGGTTTTTTAGGGATTTCAAACGGTACTTTCAGTCTCTTATCAACACTATTTCACTTACATCGCTGCGAAAACTTACTTATTTAGGTCTACCTTGGTTTTGCCAGACCTGAACAAGGTTCTGAAGTGTCTTGCTCAAAAACCTCACCACGATAAATCTGGCGTTTCAATTTGGGATCGAATCTAGGGCCTCCAGATTACGAATCCCACCTCTTCACAGCTCAGCCTAGCAGGAACCCCATGTTTATCTTCAGAATTATAAGCTAGTGCATTATGATCGGAAAGCGTTTGCAGGAGTAATTGGCTGTTGCCCAAGTAACGAGAATAGTTTCTGAAAAGGACAGAAAAAATGTTGGGAAAAAGAATAAAATGCTGGTTACCAGCATTTTCTTCTTTTCCAGCGATGTTTTCAAAAGCCGTCTTTTTCAGGTCGTTAAAACACAGGACTGAATGATGGGTAACAAAATCACCAAACCTATGGGCTAAACCGACCACCATATTGAATATACACAAATATTAAAAAAAAAACATTCTTTATTTCAACCCTTAGGCTGCTAAGCACACCTCGGGGCGCTTTTGCGGCCAGTGTAGATCAAGATCAGACTGCACAGAACGTGCAGTCTGATCTTGGATCTACACTGTCCGATATCGAGATATTTCTTTCCCCCCTTTCCCGAAAAAAAAGTTAGAAATTGCAATATTTGCGTTTCAACTGTGGGCTAGAAAGTTCCATTTAACTTATTAGCAGGTAAGGGTTAACATTTTACATCCTGTAGACCCTTTTCTTGTCCTACACCAGGGATCGTATATGTACACATATAGGATCCCTGCCTACACTAATGCAGTTTTTTTTTAAGTAAATATTAGCTCTAAGGGAGCAGTTGCTCTTAACGAGTGATTTTTTTTTTTTCAGAATGTTTTACATTTAACGTTATAAACTCCTCATTAAATGAAAAAAAAGAAGGTTTCAATTTAAAGCATTTGCAGGCAACAAATGTGGGAATGAGACTTTTATAAGACAGAGTAGAAAACGTTGTGGGAGAAAGAGAAAATGCTGGTTATCAGCATTTTATCCTTTTCACATGTTTTCAAAACCTGCCTTGCCCAAGGTCGTTAAAACTGCAGATCGTGTGGAAATGGGTTAAAGTATTTAGGCTTAATAAATGCGGGGTATCCATATTTTACAACAGTTAGTTCAATATCGCCTGCTGCTAATGTAAAGAGTGAACCCTTATCCTGCTAAATAAGTTAACTTTCACATCGATAGTAAAAACCCGAAAAATGTAATATCAAACTTAATTTTTGAAGAGAAAGTAGCTCCCTCTCGGACAGTGTAGATCCAAGATCAGACTGCTCCTTCTGTGCAGTCTGATCTTGATCTACACTGTTCGCAAAAGGTCAGTGAGTCGCTCTCAGCAGCTTAAGAGTTAAGATACTGCATTCCATTCCTGAAGTGGGGATGACTAAATCACGTATCAGTGAGATATGGAAAGAATTTATTGACTGAATAGACAAGTGATGAATTTAAATTTGATAATGCGTGAGACTTTGCACCGTATATACCAACGATGCTATTTATCGGTATTCAAGTTTAATTACAAATTCCACTACGAGCGATTTAATAACCTAACAGAACGCCTCAACCAATCAGATGACTAGTTTCGAAAATCAGAGCTATTTTTAGGACTGTTGGTGAACGTCAACCATAGTCTTACACCGCTCTCAACTCCAAGTCTTATGGCTGCACAACAGAACTGACCCTCATGCACCTGACTTGCTGTAACATTACTCTAACTCGACTTTCATGCAAGAGTCCTGACTAACATCCCAGACCTGCACCACATGTGTCTAGCTTGCCTTACATGCTATGGACTGGACCTATTTGCATCTGACTTGCCCTACGAGTCTCAAACTCGACTTAGATGTTTACAATAGACTTGACCTGTATGTATCTAAGTCGACTTACATGTAACAGACTTGACCTACATGTATCTAACTCGACTTACATGTTACAGACTTGACTTACATGTATCTAACTCGACTTACATGTAACAGACTTGACGTACATACACCTGACGACTTTCCCTACATGTCTCTAGCTTGACTTACATGCAACAACCTTGACCTACATGCACCTGACTTTCCCTACATGTCTTTTACTCGTTTTACATGCAACAGACTTGACCAACATGCCCCTGACCTGCCCTACATGTCTCTCACTTGACTTACATTAACCTAAATGGCCCTACATGTCTCCAGGATGACTTACATGCAACAGACTTGATCTACATACGTCCCCACCCCGACCTGCCCTACATGTCTTTAACTCGTCGTACATTCAACAGACTTGACCAATATGCCACCTACTTCGCCTTCATGTCTCTAGCTCCACTTACATGCAACAGTCTTGACCAACATCTCTTACTTGACCTGCATGCCACTGATTTGACATACATAACATTTGCTTGACGTATATGTCTTTGACATTCGTCGTTGCAACTTTTCTTGGTCCTGGAAAATTAAATTCGCTGTTACAATGGAAGGCAGCTAATGATTAAAGAACAAAAGCACTTTACTTAAAGCAAAGGCAATACTACCGGACAGGAAAAAATGTGTTCGAAGCATACAAATTTCACTTAAAAAACAATAAACAGTTTGACAAGATCCGGCATAAAATTTAAGTAATGACAGATCAAAAGTTCGTATATTAAATGATCAGACATGGACGGTTATTTATGAATTATAATGTACACGCGAGAATCTTAAAATACTGTTGAGGGTGAACTTTTACTTTACACTCGTTTGTCTCATTTCATGTGCCTTTTGCTTGGGCTGATATTAGTCATGAATATTGACCCTTAACAATTTGCCACACAATCCTAGGTTCTAACGACCATTAGAAAGAAAAGTTTTGAAAAAAAAATGTGTGTGAAAAGAATAAATTGCTGGTGACCAGCATTTTCTTTTCTTCCACAATGTTTTCTAACCTTTCACTGACAAATCCCATCATTTTGCCATTTTTACTATGTCGTCTGCAAATGCCTTCAATTCGGACCAGTCTAAACTTTGTCTTGTGGCTAAGTGTTAAACAGGTAAAGAAATTAGCTGAAAGTTTCCAGTCAATAATGAAATCGAAACGACTCTGAGAAAGACAGCTTTTGAAAACATTTTTGTGAAAAGGAGAAAATGCTGGTAACCAGCATTTTCTCCTTTTCCCAAAATGTTTTCTACTCTTCAAAATAAGACAAATTACTAACTTTGAATCAAATTTATTTCGTCGTCTGCAAATGCTTTCAACTTGGACTGGTCTAAAATTCTGGCGTTTAGCAAAAGACTTAAGATAATTGGATAAATGCTACAGTGTACCTCCCACAACTTTCCCTTGAGTGTAGCAATAAAACAGCAGCAATATATCTACTAATTTATCAGTATCTTCAGCAGAACTTAATCATCAATTTTAGTGAGGCGGCTTCTTTCGCTCGTTATTTTATATCCCCTCTTTCATCTTTAAATCCTGGCATAAGTCAGAAAATGGGAAATAATGCTTTCCATGACCAATTTATTCGGTGGATCTTTCATCTGCCATGGCCTTTTTTACGTGATACTTCAGCTAATTGATTAATTTCCTTCTTTTTATCAAAGAACTAAAGTCTAAATATAAATGGGCCATATTCTAGCAAAAGGGGGCTGAATGCATCTCCCTGATGCATTAACCAAGCAAATGATCACATAATTATAGATCAATAAAATCCATTTTGTCTCACAAACGCCTAAACCATGCAGTAAACTGTTCCTTGGACATGCAGAACGTTGGCCAATAGCAAAAAGTTTCGGTTCAGATCAGCCTGCGCGGACTGCGCAGGCTGACCTGGGTCGATACTTTTTGCAGATGAGTTAAGCCCCCTTTTTACAGAGCATGGATTAAATGAAATTGCAAAGAGTAAAAAAGTTCTAACGAAGATGTTTATGTGAGTGAAAAGATACTTCAGGTCAAAAGTTCAATAGATAGACATATATCTCAAGTAACGGAAAACCAGTTGTTGGGGCCAGTACGGTTTATGTACATGTTTATAAATTAATTATCGTTTCCAATTAACTTTATCATTATTCTCCAACAAAAATACTTGTAGATTATTTTGTGCTGAGATTGTAAATAAAGATATCTATTCGTAACAAGCCTGTGTATATTTTCCCCTTGGAAACGCTCAGCCTAGCCGAATTTGTAAGCGGGTCCTATTGCTCGGTGAGTTATCTTACGTAGATCTCGTTAGCTGTTCACCAGACGACAAATTTTAGACTTGTCGAAATTAAAAGCCTTTTTCGCATAAGTTTTCCTTACGAACCCGAAAAATAAACTTTTCTAACTCCCAAGTCCTCATTATCTTCCGCTAGGTGGCATTTTTTAAATACTGACCTGTCTGATTTGGGCATGCTGGGTACAGAACCGGACTCTTCAAATCGACAACCGTTCCTTCGAATTTGGAAATAAACGTTTACTCAATAAAGCGCTATTTGGTACGATTCATTTAGCTATGGTCAGCTAGCATGTAACCTATGCACCAGTCATTTATAAAAACAGCCCCTACAGGCTTGGGTAATAGCTTTGGTATAAGCCTAGACACTTCTTGTTGATAAGTCTGTGGAAAAACTCTGCACGAATCTTGGTTTCCCTGAAGTCTATATTTAGAAACTTCATTAAAAGATGTGCAGTAAAAACAATAATATTTATAAAAAACATTTTTCCCGTTTGAAATAATCTAACTTAAAGGAAATTTGGAGCGAAAAACAGGCTAGATTTTCTACAGAGGTATTGTTTACAGCTATTTTCTCCATTGCTGCTTTATTAGCGCCGAGTTTTAGTTTAAACACCGCGTATTTATATTTATCCTGTACAGGATAGTGATGCATCATAGCAGACAAGTCGAATCTTCGAAGAATATGACATGCGCAGACAACGCCTAGGTCCCTAAATTGGCACCCGTTGTATCTCTCGTAACTGTTTGATAAGAAGATCGATAACAGGCCAACAGTGCACTTTGTCCAGCCTTTTATTCTCGCAAGAACATCGGTAAAATACAAGAAAAAGTTGATGCAAAGCATCAAAGTCGCCGCAAAAAAAATTGTTTAATGCTTCAAGAAATCCAGGACAAGTAAGTAAATGTCAGTTCTCATCAGCAGATTTTTTAACACATTATGAAATTGATGTGACTGTGAATCTATATCAAAACTTGTCTTCTGTTACAGTTTTGAACATAACTGAAAAGTGGAATAAGAGGAAACTGTACCAATAAACTACGAAAGCTCTGGGTAAAAGGAAAGAATGCTTGCAATCAACACAGGCCTCCAAAACCGTTTTAAACAAGAGGCCCATGAGGGCCATGAGGGCCAGAATCGCTCTACTGGCATATAAGTATAGGCTGGGGAAGACTTTTTTCAGCACATATTATGACTATAAAGTAATCATGCACAGTAAACAAAAGCATAAAAATTATGGTGATGCCAACGCTCGGCTGCTACCCTGAATAAGAGACCAACATTGAAAAAGAGGGTATAAGTCTGTGAGTTTCCAGCCCTTGTGGTGTAGTTCTCCTTTTGATGATGAACAAGTAGCAAAAGTTTAAAGTTTATTCCTTCCGTATTGACTGATGACAGATATTAACCATGTCAAAATGTTTACAAGCAGGAACAGACTATACACTAAGTATGACAATACCTTGTTATTGTATTTTTTTTGTTTTTGTTTTTTTCTAAAACAAGCAAGCTAAAAAAAGGATAAAAACATTTGACTAGTTCCATTTTCTATAATATTCAGAAAGCAATTATTACCCAAAAAAAGTAACCATTGACATTACCTTGTCGGCATGATACCGATAAATCGTGAAAACCCATGAAAATCGAAATAATATGTCAAAATAATTGCATTTCTTTTACGAATTCATTCCGTATGCATCAACTACATTATTTATGAACGGAATGAGGCTGAATATTTCATTAAATTCTTCTTTTCACTCGGAAAACAACATCTGATGTTTGCATGGAGTCATATAGCGGCGGGGCGTTTTCCGGTATTACGCCACCTTGTCAGGTTAAAGATTGTACAGAAGTAATTTTTCTGCGTCTGCTAACAAATTTTGTCTACCAGGAAGAATTACAAACAATCCGAATATAAGCACATGCCTTACTTGATTTTCTACACAGTCCCTACCAAAGTGCTCACTGAAATCGAATGCGGCCTTCAGTTGTACCACGAGACACTACTGCCTTAGAATTCAAGATACATTATGTAAGAAAAACTGAAGTTTTTATGAAAATAATGACATTATCTGTCTCTGGGCTGATGATTGTACAGACAAACTTTATTCCATACACAAAATGGAGGTACCTGAGATTGCATAATCAAGTGTAACCTACGCCAAAAAGTTGCGATTGCATTGTGTTGACAGAGCCTCGACCAAGGGAAACAAGGCATTTCTTTGGATGAGTCCATTTCTCACGAATAGCGAAAATAAAAGTATTAATTGGGCAGATTTTTTGATGTTGTAAGTATTAACAGAACAAAAATAGTATCAGTACTGTACACTTCGTACTTTAAGAATGAATTAAAAAGCCAGTTTTAGGCGAAGTAGAAAGATTCCTTGTTAACCTTAACACCCCTATAAAAAAAGAAATCCCATTGCCCATGTCCTAACTCGAAAAACTATTAAAAATGAGTCGAGCGCTTCTGCGCGGCGACTAACGAAAGGGATATTCTACTTGCATGTTGACGTTCATAACGAACGATTTCTCGTTTTCTTGCCTACCATTCTATATAAATGTTAGAGTCACAAAAACATTTCATTCGCCATTCTTAAAGAGAAAAACAAGTAAGTGAGGAGGATGAAAAACTTTAAAGATTAGCCCAAACTCGAAAGTGTCTTGTTGAAAATAACTCGGCGAACTCGAGACAAACAAGTCATGCACTGGCCCTTTCGGTTAACAGTGTACCTATTCATGAATTTCTGAAGCCTTTTTCTAACACAGCACTCTTTCCGTGTCACTGGCTAATTTCTCACAGGCACATCGTCGAAACAGCGGCGAGAGAGAAAGAAGTCTTGCCGTTAGGAGTATGTCTCCTATGCTCGAACAGCTAGGATTCGAACGCGCGACCCCTGGTTTTCTTGTTCTGTACGTTACCACCAACCATCCATAAATGCGCTTTACACGTCCTTTCCACAATGCTTTCAAATACCTTTTTCTTTCCGGTTCATTGAAACACGGGATTGTTTGATAAAGGGTTAAAAAAAGAGGCAGAGAGCTAGAATACAGCCTGATCTTAGCCTACACCCACCACAAAAACAAGGTTTGGTCGCAAATGGCGGGATTTTGTCGACCACTTCCTCCCTTTGCATTTTGTACTGCCCTCTACTCAAAAAAGGAAGACTAAACCTCTCTGCAAATCAGAGAGCTCATGTTAGACCTAAATAGCCCTTACCACGCAATACTGCTTACCAGCATTTTCTCCTTTTCACGCAATATTTTCCAACTTTCCATAAACAAATCCCTTTTTGTATGCCACATGGACCTAAATAGCCCTTGCCACACAATCCCAAGTTTTAACGGACTTTAGAAAGAAAGCATTTGAAAATATTGTGGGAAAAGGAGAAAATGCTGCTAAACAGCATTTTCTCCTTTTCCCGCAATATTTTCCAACTTTTCATAGACAAATTTCTTTATGTATGCCACATTTGAAATGCTGTCTGCAAATGCTTTGAATCTGGACCAGTCGTGTGGAAAAAAGTTAGAATAAGGAACATAGTATATACGTAGATGGCGTATACTAACTCAGAAGTGTGCATCTTTTTACCTGTATAACTGAAGTTTGGTGTTTGCTGTCTGATTGACGTGTGTTTTCGCCCATGTGCCAAATAATTTGAGAATGCAATGGATCAGCTGTCAGGCTTCGTGATCATTCTAATTTGTTCTTGTTTAGCTTCTGAATTCTGTTCTTTTAATGCGATTTTTCACATTTTTTTCTTTTCAGAATAAGTAGAAAACTGAGTAGATCCGCGGTTAGCCTACAAGTTCGTTACAATCTGATCTTGATCTGCACCGTTCGCTACAGCTCCCCGAATACAGCGCATAGTATACATTGATTGATCAGTTGTATGGTGGTTAACGCCGCTTTCAACATTATTTCAGTATACCGCGGCGGCCAGGGCACCTATCCATGCTTTCCTGGCGTTTCTTTTACCAGTACTCCGCACAATATTCTTTCTAAGCCACTGGCTGCTTTCCCACATAATCACCGTTGAAACAATGGTCAGCGGTGAGAGGGGAATGAATCCTGTCGCAATGGCTATCATCAATCCTCGGGGGATCGAACCAGCGACCCTCTGTTCGCAGGTCCCGTTCGCTACCCGACTGAGCTACCAGGGGTCGGCGCGTATTGTATAGAAGTAAACGTTGTATTTGAATGATGCAATAATATCGCTGAAATTACTTATCGCCAAGTTTTGATGGACATAACACATGCGGCCTTCTTCGTTTCTGTAACTTATACTCTATGTAATAATTCTTTAAACCCTTTCAATGCTAAAGAATAAGAGTCATGCTCTGTGAAAAGTGGGTTTAATGCATCTGCAAAAAGTATCAACCCATGTCAGCCTGCGCAGTCCGCGCAGGCTGACATGAGTCGACACTTTTTGCTATTTGGAAATTCACTGCATGTCAAAGGATCATTCTACCTCATGATTTAGTCGGCCATTTAGACTAAAATTAATGTATTTTATGGATCCATGATTATGTGATGAACTGCTTGGCCTAAAGCATGACGAGATGCATTAAACCCCCTTTTGTCAGAGCGTGGCTCAATTGAAATGAGAATTTGTATGAAAAACTCATAAAGATAAACTTCAAGTATGTAAGAAAAGGAAATTCTTTGTAAGAAGCCACTGCGTCATTTTCCCTACAATATTTAGACAATAGGAGCCGTATTCTATAAAAAGGGGGTTTCATACATCTGTAAAAAGTATCGCCACGGGTCAGCCTGAGCAGTCCGCCTGTCCAAGGATCATTCTATCTCAGGATTCAGTTGGTTGTCTGACAAAATAGAATTTATCGATCCATAATTATGTGAATACATTCATTAAGCCCCCTTTTGCTAGAGCATGGTCCATACGTAAATTGAGCATTGCACATTTATAATAATGAATCAACGGTTAACCCAACTATGGGTACACAACAGTGCTACGAGAACTCTGTAATTTCAGAGCGCTTCTCTCAAGTATCTCTTGAAATTATAATTGTAATTCTGAAAAGAAAATGGCAACCGACTCGTAAACTCGGGTAATAACGTAAGCTCCACTTGAAAATTCAGACAGATGTAAAAACCTAATCAAATTTGCCAGGTATTATTTGTTCTACCTGCAATGTGCAGTTTTCCTTACCCTTGTCGTGCAAATCTATCGATGTATTTTACTGTTAATGGAGATATAGGTTCGGATTCACCAACCATTCTAAAGAAAATTCTTAGCCTTATCTTCCAAAATTTTCTAAATTTGAAAGTAACACAACTTCTGATTGGCTAAACCATTTGGTTTAGCCAATCAGAAGTTGTGTCACTTTCAGATTTAGAAAATCAAAGCTATGAAGACTGTGAATTTTCTTAAGAATAGTTAGTGAACACTTACTTGTCTTGTGCACAGTATAAATTCTCCACGTTCTGTGCAGTCTGATCTTGATCTATATTGTCCAAAAAGGGTATCTAGTTGCACTTAGCAGTCTAAGGACTGGACTGTTCATAGATTCAATATAAATATAAAGAAAAATACAAATTGGGCGAGTCAGGGGTAAAAGTATTCTTTAGCATAAGAAAATGCTGAAGTTTTAACCATTAGGATAATAAGTGCAACTCAATGACCTATTGCGGACAGTGAAGATCAAGATCAGAGTAAACAGAACGTGCAGTCTGATCTTGGATCTACACTGTCCAATAAGGAGATATTTTTCTACAAAAAAGAAAAGAAATAACTTTGAAAAAGCAATATTCGGATTTTTACTATCGGCTTGAGAGTATTATTCAATTTACTTAGTAAGTAATGGGTTAAATAAATTTAGAAAATCAGTCACAGTATATATTCAGATGAGTTATCGAGTCATTGGTGTCCCGTATACTTTTAAACAGTTTGCCAAAACAATTTATGTTCAAAAAAGTTTCAACTACGAATCAAAATTGAAACAGTAATGGTGGCCCTGAAATAGCTCACCTAAAATTTCAGCATTTAATTTTCAGCGTCTTAACTTCTGGGAATTCATTGACCCCCGGAAAGAATCCATGTTTGACCCCCAGGATTACATATCTGCTAGGTAACATCAATCAAATCACTAATTTGCGGTAGAGTCTGTTTTTGTAAAGCTTTAAATTTGCAGTACTCGTTGTCGACTGATTTTATCACACCAGGTGGTAATTCTAACCCCTTAACTGACGAAAAAAAAGATAGACTTGTCCAAATTGAATGCATTTGCAGACGACAAAATACAAAATATATGTGACTCAAATATTGAAATTCATTTAGAAAAGATGCTAAAACATTGTGGGGAAAAAAGAGAAAATGCTGGTTATCAGCATTTTCTCTTTTTCCCACAGTGTTTTCAAGAGGCTCCGTCCTCAGGGTCGTTAAAATTCGGGATTGAGTGGTAAAAGGGCTTAAACATTGTTTGTTGTAATTAGTCCAGATAATGGCCGTATCTAAGTTGAAAGATTCTGCAAAGGTAAATAACGAAGCTTAAATATTTCTATTTTATTTTTTTAGATGCAAAAACAAGTTTTGCAACTTATTTCAATCAATGAATGACTGTAACCATGAAAACTGAAGCAAATACTTGCGTCAGGATAAGCGTACTTCCAAAAGTCGATCTCGGTGATCGAACCCAGAGCCTCTGATGCGAAAGATGACGTTCTTCCAGAATCACTGCCTATTTCCCCACTTCCCCGTCCCTATCACCCCCCCCCCCCACCCCCAACCCCCTTCCCAAAAAAATGAAACCAGATTCTCATTTGAGATCATTGACCCTTAATCTGCTTAAAAAAATAATGAAATTTTAAAGTTGATAGTAGAAATCCAAATTTTGCCAGTTCACAAGTTTGTTTTTGGAGAAAAAAAATCTTCTTAACGGACAGTGTAGATCCAAGATCAGACTGCACGTTTTGTGCAGTCTGATCTTGATCTACACTGTCCGCAAAAGGTCATTGAGTTGCATTAGCAGCCTAAGGGTTAATTAATGTATTTGGCATGCACAAACAGTATAGACCTGGAATTATGTGATTGCTCAAGAATGCATTTTGGCCCAAAAACAAATGCAAAAAGTAACATATTACACCCTGTGAATAACAGACAAAAAATTTTGATGAAATACGAGTTGCAGAAGACGGAAATTTCAACAGACGTCAACAAAAAAAACATAAGTCTGCAGAAACACACCAGAGAGAAATTGTAAAAGACGAAAGAGCGTAGCAACAACGACAATTCTAACGGACAGAAGAATGTGTACCTATTACCTACTTATTACGAGTCAGTTTTTGTATGATGCTGCATCAACAGTTTTCAATTTACTTGAAGGGGACAATGTATTGTTTTTTTCCCTCACTATTGAAAATAATGGTTCATCAGCTACAAGCATAATCCTTCGTTTGAGGACCAGTCTTGAGGGTATCTCTAGAATTCTAGATTCTTACGTTGCCTCAACTCAGCGCTATAGGCAGAAAACAGAGGCTTTTTCGAACGGCATAGATCAAGATACAAGTGCACAGTCTGATCTTGGATCTGTATTGACGACTTTTTTACTCATGCCAAGATAAATAAAGAAATTCTGAATTTCAGAGGATTATATTCTCAGACGTCGAAAGAGTTTAAGTTTATATGAGACATGCTCTGGCAAAAGTGTGTTAAATGCATCTTCGTGATGCATTATACCAAGCAAGTTATCGCATGATTATGGATCCATGAAATCCTTTTATCCTAACAACCGACTGAGTTATGAGGTAGAATGGTCCTTGGATAAGCAGACAATTGACACCCAAAGCAAAAACAATGACACAGATCAGCCTGCGCGGACTGTGCAGGCTGACTTGGGTCAATACTTTTTGCAGATGCAATTAACTCCCATTTCACAGAGCATGGTTCATACGAGCGTATGTTTTATCACTGTTCAGAATTAAAGGTATATCCTGTCGGCGCTACAGGAAACTTTTGTTCCTTCTCGAACACTTTGGATCAAGGTCTGAGAGCACAAACAACATAATTCTAGACGGAATTCACCAGTCGTTCTATTTTCAAATTTAGTACTTAATTCCAATCCATCTTACTGGCATCTTATTGGCTTAGGCATTTTCAGCCTATCAGAGTCCGTGTTCACTTACCATTTCTAAGAACAGTCTTAGTCTTAGTCTCAAGAACTTATTTCTAAATTTGAAAGTAACACAGCTTCTGATTGGCTAAACCAAATGGTTTAGCCAATTAGAAGGTGTGTTACTTTCTAAGTCTAGAATAAGACTCAAAATGAATTTAAGAATGGTTGGTAAATAAGTACCCAGATGGCCAGTGTTGGAATATAAGATTGATAATAAAAAAAAAAGTATTCGGAATGGTTGGCGAATGAATGCAGCCCTTTTTTCTTGGTTTTACGCGGCCCTGTTAGTCTGAGGCAAATCAAAACAACAGCAGTCTTGAAGTTAATGAGTATGTACATGTAGTTACTGTTATTTTTCTGACTAAAAATATCCATTTCGTTAATTTGACGCTCAAAGCCTTAAGAAAACAGTGCCCATTTGAGCTATGCTCTGGCAAAAGGTGGTTTAATGCATCTCCGTGATAAATTATACCAAGTAAATTATCACATAGTTATGGATCCATAAAAATCCATTAAGTCTAGCAATCGACTTGATCTGGACGTAGAATGGTCCTTTGACATGCTGAAAATTTAAAAATTGTAAACACTTTCGACCCATGTCAGCCTCGGCGAACTGCGCTGGCTGACACGGGTTGAACTTTCTTGCAGGTGCATTAAACCCCCTTTTCACAAAGCATGGCTCATTTTCATAAATTATATAGTATATTATTAAAGAGGTTGAATTGACCGTGTACGTATGTAAAATCATCCCCGGAATATTTACCGATATTCAAGCTTGTTGATTTGATTGTTAGCTTGTCATCTGGTGCCTGGCGCTGTAGTAATCAATGTTTCAGTTAAATTACTGTGATCAGTGCACCTACATATATGTAGTCCTATGTCCGTATTCATCAACAATTCTTAACAATATTTTAGTCTGGTTCTCAAGACTTCTCTTATTTTTAAAGTCGTACAATTTCTGACTTGATGAACCAAATGGTTCAACCAACGAAAACTGTTACTTTTTCTAAATATAGAGTAAGAATAAGACTGCAATTTAGAAGGTTGGTGATAACTGTCTCTGGAGTTCTCTGGCAGTATTACACACAACATCATTTCTATGCCACTGACTACATTTTCACATACACAAAGATGTTGAATGGTGAGAGAGGGAATTTCTCCTGCCAAAGCAGTCTAAAGTTTGCTGAGGGAGGCCGATGCTTACTGAGGGAAGTCAAAGCTTACTGAGGGAGATCATAGCTTGCTGAGGGAGATCAAAGCTTGCTCAGGAAGATTAAAGCTGGCTGAGGTTGGCCAAAGCTTGTATAGGAAGGCTAAACCTTCCTGAGTGTGGTCAAAGCTTGATGAGGGGATCAAAGTTTGCTGTGGGTGGCCAAAGCTTTACGATGGAGGTCAAAGCTTGCTTTGGAAGGCCAAAGCTTGCCGAGGTAGGTCAAAAGTTGCTTCGGGTGGCCAGAACTTTCCACTGCAGGTCGTAGCTTGCTATGAGCAGCCAAAGCTTGCAGATGGAGGTCAAAGCTGTCTGTGGTCGGTCAAAGCTGGCCAAGAGAGACGATGATCTTGTGATATCCAAATCATATGGCAACAGAAGAAATTGCTCGTTACGACCAATTTCTTCTTTTGCCACTGTCTTTTCAAAAAGGTCTTCTGCATGAAGAAGAAAAGTTGTCTGAGGAAGATTAAAGAGGTGACGAGTTAATGCATTCCGAGAGATACCTGTAAAGTTTGTAATCTCCAGTTTTTGTTTATTTACCTTTGGATCTGTGAATGTTTTGAACCGGGAAACAGTCCGTGCCAAATGGATTGAGACTCAAGTGAATCGAGTTTCCCGGTTAATTATTCATATGGGTCACAGAGGCAATCTCTCAGATTTCCTGTGGATCAAGGGACGGTCTAAACTCTTTAAAGGGTCACCAATTATCTTCCACTAGGTGGTATTTTTCAAATACTGACCTATCTGATTTGGGCATTCTGGGTACAGAACTGGACTATACTTTTCAAAACGGCAACCGTTACTTCGAATTTCAAAATAAAATAAACGTTTACTCAATAAAAACCTACCTGGTACGATTCATCTAGCCATGGTTATCTAGCATGTAACCTAGGCACCAATCATTTATAAAAACAGTCCCTATAAACTTGAGAAACAGCCCCGGTAGAAGCCCAGCTTGTTGGGGACGTTATTTTTGTTGACAAAATCCTGTGCACTTGTCACAACTCGGCCGATTCCGTACCTACATCTAGCCTCGTCTGTATAACGGTAGTTTCCATTTGAACTGCCAATCACGTGATCTTATCCATGGCGGCACCACTATTAGTCGTTTAGCAACGACATAAACAACCTCGATGAAGTTATTCACATCTATCTATCTGTCGGTGAAAACTTCAATCGGAATTGATAAACCGTGTTAAAAAAAGAATGTACGAACTGTTTGTCAACTAAAATATAGTTAGAAACATTTCGATAGAAAATTGAGACTCAAGTTTTCATTTTTAAGAGGAGTCTCACAATTTTCAGAACGGTAAACCGGCGTATTTCCGGCGATGAAATGTACCGTGTAGGTGCATATCAAGCTACCAGATAGAGCCCAGGGACTTGATCACCGGATCACCCGAGGTATGCCGAATAAATCCTTTGCTCAAATCCCGGTTTAAAATAATTTTCTCGTGTGAAATAATCATATTTCTCGGAAATTAGGAGCGATTAATAGGCTTGATTTTTCCACATACTTAAAGTTAATAGCTACTTTCTGTCTGCTACTTTAGCGGCAGATTTTTTTATTTTACACGCCACGTATTAATATTTATCCTGTACAGGATAATGATGCGTCATAGCAGACAGGTCTAATCTTGGAAGAATATGACTTGCGCTGACAACGAAGGGTCACCTTGCGCTGATCACTGTATCAGCCAAACAGAATCCTGCTTTCGTGTTTTGGAAAAAATGTGGAAAAACATTAAAATGCGAATCACATCTTACCCTACCTAAATATTGTAGTGACATCTTGGCTGTTTGTAGGCCTACATTTTACGTTTTTCTTTGTTTGGCAATTTAACTTTATGCAAATATTTATCCAGACATCACATCATAAAGAAGTCGTAAAATTATAGTGACGCGTTTTTGGTTGAAATTCAGAATAGATCTATTAAAATTATCATTACGATCTTCATTAATCCTGTTATTTTGAAGACATAAAAAATAAAATTACAACACGTACAGGTCTATCGGAACAGTTTAGCATACCGTCGTTATCTTTACCAATTTCACGATGTTTTGTATCATGATCACCCTGTAGACGAGATAGTATTGTCTCTGTTGAAATATTTTGTTATCAGTCACTGTCAGAACCAGATAAAGCATTAACGGCTTGAAGGTGATGTTTCAGGCTTTTGATTAGCCTTATTTGGCAACTATTTCCTCCGAAATATCTCCTCATCGGACAGTGAAGAACCAAGATCAGACTGCACGTCTTGTGCAGTCTGATCTTGATCTTCACTGTCCACAAAAAGTCCTTAAGTCGTGCCTGGCAGCCTAAGGGTTAACTGCGTCAAGGCGATGTTCCAGGCTTTCGATTATTTGGCAGTTATTTCCTCATGATAACTCTCCTATATTTTAATTTGTGCAATTAACTATTAACCTGCTGATTAAGACAGATGAAACTGTCAAGCCGAATGTAAAATAGATACTCTTATTTCAAAGTTATTTTTTTCTTGGGGGGGGGGGGGCGAATATCTCCTTAACGGACAGTGTTGATTCAAGATCAGACTGCACGTTCTTTGCAGTCTGATCTTGATCTGCACTATCCGCAAAAGGTAATTAACTCTCACTTAGCAGCCTAAGGGTTAGCGGCGTTAATGCGATGTTTCGTGCTTTCAAACAGGTTTATTTGGCAATTATTTCCTTTTGAATACTCTCCAATATTTTAATTTGTGCATTTAACTATTGAGGTATGAAAATAACAGACAAGATTTGTGTGAAATATTTTTGAAAGAAAACTGTAGGCTTACTTACATAGTACTTGAAAGCATAGAAATAACGAGAAAGCAAGATATTTATGTACATCTGCTCTATTTTGCAGTGCGCCAGATATTATTGTCTAATGCCCCGTTGGCAAGCTCTGAGTACTATCAATTATGTTTAGTTTTGAACTACGGCTTTGTCAGAGTGTTGCCGCGTGTTGCATTTTGCAAGAAAGTTAACCCCTAGCTAAGCTAAGCAGGACACAAGGACCTTTTGAGGATAATGTAGATCAAGATCAGACTGCACATTCTGTGCAGTCTGATCTTGGATCTTCATTGTCCTATAAGGAGATATTTTCCGCGGAAAATACCTTGGAAATAGCAACGTTTTAGCTTTTACTATCGGCTTGAAAGTTTAATGTAATTTATTTAGCAGGTTAAGAGCCTAATGGGAATGCATTGCAGACGACTATGAGGTGCATATCATCAACCTTCCAATACCATCACTCGATGTGCGGTTTTGTTCCTCTTTCTTAACTCTTTGCCAAAATTTTACGGTTGTCTGTAATGAAAGTATTTGCATTTGCAATGTGCCTCAATTAGGCTAATGGGAACGTATTTTAAGAAAAAGTGGTGTGTCCTGAATACCTGCATTTTCTGTTTCCCCACAATTCTTTAAAAAGTCCTCTTCTTCCATATCGTTGAAGCGTAGGATTGTTTAGTAAAGCATCAGAATGTATCGCAATAACAATAAAAGAACAAAGAAATTTTGTTGGTAATAAGCTCTTTGGATGCTAGGCAAGTAAAATAAACACGTTGCAGTCGTAAAAACAACATCTAAGAATTGCTTTTTAAGTCTTCCTTGACAAGAATATCTTGGGTTGATCTGATAGTGTAGACCAAGATCACGGTGTTTGCAGTCTGGGTCTGGTCTACACAACCTGCAAGAGAAACTAAAGTTTCCAGAAGCATGCAAAGGGTGTGACATATCTTTGTTCACAAGGTTAATAAAAAACGATAAAATAGACAAATGCACCAACAAGAAAGTATCGACCGATATCAGCCTACGCAGTTCGCGCAGGCTGACATCGGTTGAAACTATTTGCTTTTTGGAAATTTTCTACGTGCCAAAGGACCATTATACCCCATGATTCAGTCGCATGTTAGACGATATCGATTTCATGGAACCATAATTATATGATGACTTGCTTGGTATAATGCATCATGGAGTGCAATAAATTCCTTTTGCCGAAGGATTTACATTATTACAGATCAAAGTACGAGCCATTACGGTTTCTCACCCCCGCATTCAGGTACACATTTAACAGCACATGGCTGTGACTTGCAAAATGTTTGAGCAGATGGAAATTAGCTAGATTCAAACAGCAAATCGGCTGAGGAACGGACAACTTGCATCAATCATGCCTAACTTTTCTGACAGGAAACGATTTCTTTTTAATCATGGCTTTAGTTTTTTATGGTTCATTCTGCAAAGACGAAAATCTGTCCACCCATTAACTTACAACAAGACAGCGATTGTTTGTTTGTTTAATTGTTTACCACACAATCCCGAGTTTTAACGACCCTGAAGAAAAAGCCTTTCGAAAACATCGTTGGAAAAGGAGAAAATGCTGGTTTTCTCCACAATGTTTTCTACCCTTCCCGAAACAAATTTCAATGTTTTAGTCACATTTATTTGTCGTCTGCCAACGCTTTCAATTTGGACAAGTCTTTTTTTTCTTTTGTTTGGTAAAGAGTTTAAAACATATGAAAATTAAAACGGGGTCCTGCGTGACTAAGTGTTTATTCATCTGGAGGCCCTGGGTTTGGTTTTTACCCGGTGCATTTAGTTTTTTGCAGGCGTGTCCTTTGGCAAGGCATGGAAGAATCCAACCTACTCTTGGTGAAACCAATGAAACATATAGGTAATTGAACTCTGGTTTAACTGAATGTTTTTAAAAACACGGCGTTGATTTCCAGCTGAAAATATACGTGTTGGTAAAACGTCGGTGACCCTATTGAATATTACATACTTAAAGCGTAAGATCGTTACTCACATTGACTGGACAACGCCCTGGGACAACAGAAAATGTTGAAACAAAATTATGTTTGATAGAACTTTATATCCTTGTAATTTCGGTACCTTTATGTCATAGCCACAATGTTCAATACTTTATAGTTTGTTTGTTAGTCTGTCTTTGCCTTACACTATTTCTTCATTTGTTATAATAATTCTTTGGATTCTTTTTCGACAGCCAAATTATGTGTGCACGATTTTCTTTGCCTTTTCAAAAGAAGATCTGACTATGGAGATGTCTGCAACCTGCTTCGTATTATTGGGAAAAGTTATGAGTGAAATAAGATTGTTACGTTGAGAGTACTGAGCTTATGAGGCAAGAAGACCATGATTTTAACTCGCCCGGAATGTTTCACTGTAGTTTGGAGGAGCATATATATATAATGTCAAAATCAGACTGCACAGAACATAATTTCAGACTCGTCCATATTAAAATAATTAAAAACAACTTAAATATGGCGCAAATGATTGGATTCGTTCATGAAAAGGCGGAAAACATTGTGGGAAAAGGAGAAAATGCTGGTTACAAGCATTTTCTCCTTTTCCCACAATGTTTTCCAAAGCTTTCTTCTTCGGGGCTGTTAAAACCCTGGACCGATCGGTAAAGGTTTAAAGTCAAGTACTCTCAACTTTTCACCTTTCTTGTAATGACCGGAATGTAATCGATAGGTCTAAGAATAGAATAGTTCTGATTTCAAACAAAAATATGTTTAAAAAAGATAGACGACATATTTGCCAGCAAATAGGCAGCGGTGCCTAGAATAGACTTGTCTACATTTTTGACCAATCACAAATTCCTATTTATTCATGTGTTATCAGTACCAAAAAGTATGTTAAAAGCCAGCACATTCCGCTACGCCGAAAAAAAATGCTTCTGAGAAGTTGGAACTCCTGCTAAAAGCATTTTAGTGGTGCTTTTGAAAAAGGGAGTTCAACGCATTTGCGTGATGCATTGTATACCAATCAAGTCATCCCTTAGTTAAAGATCCATAAAATCCATATTAGCTAAAAACTGGCTGAATCATGAGGTAGGATGGTCCTCGGACGTGCAGAAACTTTCCAGATAGCAAAATTTTTTGACCCATGTCAGCCTGTGCGGTCTACACAGGCTAACATGGGTTGATATTTTTTGCAAATGCATTAGACCCCTTTTCACTCAGCATGGCTCATATCTTTTCTACATTCGACCGCTCAATGAATCCTATTAAATAAATGAACCTTTTACTAACTATGTGTTTTACGATCCCGGGGAAGAATTTCTATGAAAAAATGTTGAATAAAGAGGAAAATATCGGAAAATATCAATAACCAGAATTTTCCAATTTCCCACAATATTTTCTACCGTTTTATAGCAATTCCTATAACTTTGGCCACATTTCACGTGTCGTATGCAAGTCATTTGTCATGCTCTGTGAAAAGGGCCTTAATCCACTTGCGAAAAATATCGACTCAGGTCAGCCTACGCAGTCTGCAGAGGCTGACCTGGGCCGAAACTTTTCGCTTTTACTCAATGATCTGTATGTCCAAGGACCAGTCTACCTCATGATGAAGTCAGTTGTTTAAAAAAAGAGGCTATTATATATCCATAATTATGTGATGGCTTGCCTGGTACCATATATCACGAAGATGCATTAAGTCCCCCCCCCCCCCTTTGCCAGAGCATGCATCATTTCTATTTGATCGAGTAAATGGTTTGGTCATCTGGTTAAAATTTAACTTTTTACCAAACGACAAAAATTTAGACTCTTCCAAACTGAAAGCATTTGCAGACGACAATTCAATGTGGCTCAAATGATCGTACGTGTCTATGAAAGGGTAGACAACATTGTAGCATACAAAGAAAATGTTGGTTACCATCATTTTCGTTTTCTTTTTTCCCACAACGTTTTCAAAGGTCTCTGTTCCGAGAAACGTTCAAATTCGGAATTGTTTGGTAAAGGATTTTAATTCTAAACTATTGCCGACTTTTTACGCTGCTCCTCTGGACAGCTTTTGACAACATTGTGGGAACAGAGTAATTAGTTTCCTTCAGTTTTTTTTTTCTAAGTAAATGATAATAATTGCAAAAACATTTTCTTTTCCTTCAGGAATTCTTCTTTTTGCCCTTTTTGCTAGATCGTGTGTGTGTTTGAAAATAGACCGTTAGGCAATGAAGTCAAAATGATAAATTTCTACAGGATCTTTCCCGTCACCCCTATCTTGACATAATTCCAAAGTAAACATATATTAAAAATCTGTTAAAACAAATAAATTGCTCTGTGAAAAGGGGGTTTAATGCATCTGCAAAAAGTATCGACCCATGTCAGCCTGCGCAATCCGCGCAGGCTGACATGGGCCGAAACTTTTTGCTCTCTTTAAATCTTCAACATGTCAAAGGACCATTCTAGCCTTTGATTAAGTCGATTGATAAACAAAATGGATTATAGTGATCCATAATTATGTGATAACTTGCTTGGCATAATGCATCACATAGATGGATTACATCCCCTCTTGCCATAGCTAGGCTCATAAATTATAGGAAACAGTTTTTTTACCTGTTATTTACAAGGGTAACACCCAAAGGAAACACTCAAAGAGTTTTTAACTCTTTACCACATGAGCAAAATTAAGACTTTTCCAAAATGTAAGTATTTGCAGGTGACAATATAAATGTGGCTAAAATGATGAAGTTTGTCTTTAATAGGATGGAAAACATTGTGGGAAAAGGAGAAAATGCTGGTTACCAGCATTTTCTCCTTTTCTCACAATGTTTTCAAAAGGTTCTTTGTCAGGGTCGTTAAAATTAGAGGTTGTGTTGTAAAGGGTTAACTGTTATGTACCTCCCTTATGTCATTCAATGATAAGCATCTAGGAAAACCTCCTGACTTAATCGATAGGCGCTCTGGCAAAAGGGCGTTTAATGCATCGCCGTGACATATTATACCAAGCAAGTCATCAGATAATTGTATATAAGCCATACTCTGTGATAAGGGGGCTTAATGCATCTGCAAAAAGTATCGATCAAGGTCAGCCTGCGCATTCTGCGCAGGCTGATATTGGCTGAAACGTTTTGCTATCGGTCAACCTTTTGCATGTCAAAGGACCAGTTAACATCATGATTCAGTTAGTTATTCGGCAAATAAGATTCTATGGATCATAAAATTATGATAACTTGCTTGGTATCGTGCATCATGGAGATGCTTTACGCCCTCTTTTGCCAGAGCATTGCTCACATGTAGATCAATAAAATACATTTTGTCTAACAACCGACCAAATCATGAGGAAGAATGGTCCTTGGACATGCAGAAAATTTACATAAAACAAAAAAATCGATCCATGTCAGCCTGCGCGGACTGCGAAAGATGTGGATCGATTCTTTTTTGTAGATGCATTTAACCCCCTTTTCACAGAGCATGGTTCAATTTATTATGTTTACTCCCACATAAATATTTGAAAATCGTTTAATCATTTAAGTGTATAAAAATTTGATTCTTTCAAGAAAAAACGCTTTCGAAAAAACTGGTAAATAGATACTTGTTTCGAGCAAAGGCTGTGTGTTCAACACGCTTAAAGAAGTTTAAAGAGCCTAGGTATTCACCATAATACTGAGCTGCAAATTATGTCTTTTTCAGAGCAGTGTTTAATTTTTGTTTATTTCTTTCAAATATATAAGTCATGTTCTAGCAAAAGAGCGTTTAATGCATCTTCGTGATTCATTCGGTATGCCAAGAAAGTCATCACATGATTACATATCTAAAGAATCCATTATGTCTAACAACCGAATGATTCATACGGTAGAATGGTCCTATGGCATGCAGAAAATTTACATAAAGCAAAATGTTTCGACCCAGGTCAGCCTGCGCAGTACGCGCAGGCTGACCTGAATCGATACTTTTTGCAGATGAATTAAACCCTCTTTTCATAGAGCATGGTTGATGTACATGTAATTGTTCTTGTCGTCCATGCTACTTACTGAAATGTCTTAGAATAGCATTTATTATAATGGATTTAGAAGAAAGATATCAAGCCTTGCTCAGATAGGCCTATAACAAGAAAAATCCTGATACTAAATGTCCCAACCACGATTCCATTCGGGAGACCATGTAAATATACAAGATTTTATTAAAGGCCGTTTAACATGATCATTGTATTTATAACCTTTGCCAAAGGATTTTTCAAGTGTTCTCAAAACACAATGAAATATTAATACAAGATCACAAATATTTGAATAGGTACATTTATGGGTGCTTTGTGCATTAAAAAGAAAGTGCTCGTCTGGACTGGCGTCTACAGCAGACAGGATTTTTTCGGTCTGGCTGTGAAAGCTGGTCTTTGACCTACTTCTTGGTACTAGCCTCGAACGAATGAATGAGTCATGTTCTGTGAAAAGGGGGCTTAATGCATCTGCAATAAGTATCGATCCAGGTCAGCCTGTGCGGTTCGCGCAGGCTGACCTTGGTCGTTACCTTTTGCTTTTAGTATATTTTGTGCGTGTCAAAGGATCAGTGTACCTCATGATTCAGTTGATTGTTATCCAAAATGGATTTAACGGGTCCATAACTATGTGATGACTTGTTTGGTATCATGAATCACGGGGATGCATTAAGCCCATTTTTACCAGAGAATGACTCATTAACAACAATTCTTGATTCAAATGTAGACATGTTTATTCTGCGGGCCTCTATGGGCCTTTCAGCATACTTATATGCGGACCCATTCATGACAGCAATATACGCTTAATGCCACTATGGCAATGGATATGATAAGGGTTAATCCTTTTTTTCTGCGTACAACGTTATTTCTAATTTGATATTTTTATGCGTTACCCTATAACCCATCACTGTATACTTTACAGGCATGTTCAAAATAGTTGGTGGGTATTGGCCCTGGTCCCGTCTGATTCAAATTCGTACTAACTCATAGAACAGAATAGCTACACCATTTTAAAAAAGATGGTTGTTATATCACCGAGTCCGAGCATGAACGAGAGGAGTGAAGGAGATCACACATATTGCTCGACATTACGAACCTTTCCTTTTCCACGACGTTTTACAAGGTTCGATCGGTTTTGTATATGAAGGAGAGAGCTTAGCAGGTTGAAGCTTTTCGCCATTCTTAACCCCTTTACCGCACAATCCCGAGTCTTAACGATCCAAGTGAGAAAGCATGTAAGGTCTACAGCCCCTAAGTCTCATATTAAAAGACGGAAGCTGCCGAGATTGGCCGAATAGCCTTTACGAAAACGTCGATATTACACGATATTTACCGATGAATTAGTGATTCTACGGCCCCTAACTCTCGTATTAAAAGACGGAAGCTTCGAGATTGGCCGAATAGCCTCTACGAAAACGTCGATGTTACACGATACTTACCGATGAGTTAGGGGTCGTTATCCTTAAAAACATTGTGGGAAAAGGAGTAACCAGCATTTTCTCCTTTTCCCACAACGTTTTCTATCCTATCCGAGACAATAGCGATCATTTTAGCTCAGTTCATCATTTCGTCTACAAATGCTTTCAATTTAGTCTAGTCCAAAATTTTGTCGTGTGGTTAAGACATTACCCCGCCGATTTCGTATTGTTTGCAATCAAATCGATTTTGTTTCACTCATTGTTATTCAATGCGGTTTATGTGACTGAAATTACTAATAAATAGGTTGAGATTTTAGACAAAGATCAGACTGTATGTATGAGCTGATTCATCTTGGTCTGCACCCACGCAAAAAAAAACATAAGTAATTGCAAACAGCAGAAAAAGATTTAATGTAGTTGTGATAAAGTTTTCTGTTTACATTATGATAAGCAAAGCTTCTTTACAGATAAGCAAACACGTTTTACAGTTATTTTTGCGGAGATCTAAATAGAAATACTCAGGTTCTTATTGCTTTTCATCAACTGCTATCTTCTTTAACTCTTTACCACACGTTCCCGAGTTTGAACGACCCTGAGAAAGAAGGTTTCTTTATTGAAAACATCGTTGGAAAAGGAGAAAATGCTGGTAACCAGCATTTTCTCCTTTTCCCACAATGTTTTCTACCTATTCAAGGAAAAAACATTTGAATTGTCGTCTGTAAATTCTTCCAATATGGACGAGTTTAGAATATTGCCTTGTGGTAAAAGGTTAACGATCCAATTTTATCTCAATACAAGAGTAGCTTGGTACAAACATCTTTCGCTAGCCAAGGGCGACGATCACCACCCTGCTCTATGCCACGTATTAAATAGTCTCCCTTGGCTGGTGGAGATACTTATAGACAGTTCGATGTTCGCTCGTCCAGAGAATTTTCTTTCTGTCGCTCATGAGATCTTCTCTAATTTTATGTTTTCTTCAAATACATGTTCTGTAATTGGCTCATTCTCGCTACTCATTATTTCAGACTGCTTTTAAAAACTATACGAGGCTTTAGGGTCGTACTGATCAAGATCAGGCTGCATGAAATCATCCACTGATCAATCCATTAACCCTCGACCTGCTAAATAAGCTAAATGAAACTTTCAAGCCAAAAGTAAAAACCCGAATGTTGCTTTATCAAACTTATTTAAACCTGGGGTTGCTAAGCGTAACTCAGGGCTCTTTTGCGGCTAGTGTAGATCCAAGATCAGACTGCACGTTCTGTCCTAGTCATTTTCCAGTTTTCAAACAGACTAGAGTAGGTGGAAATGCTAACATTTACCCTGCCATGCGGATGTATTTGGCAGATATGCAATACGCGACCATCACTGGCTACAGCTCAGCCGATTCTGTAATTCATCAATGGTGACATTTTTCTGCCACGAGATACGAGATAACTATCAGGATAATTTTAGAAAACTATCGCAGTAACTCAAAGTTTCCTGGAAAATTTATCGAGACAGTGAAAAGTTTTCTGAAAAAAAAAGAAGAAAAAATTCGCGATAAACTTGGTAAAAGTTTATATTAATCGGTAAATATTTTAACGCATATTTTCTCATTCGTGCATGAAGCTGACATTCGAGATAAAATTATCGTGATAGTTCTACCCGTTTTTCGATATCTATAAATCATTATCTTTACCTAGATGGCATTATTCAAATACACATCTTTCTGATTCGGGCATTCTGGGTACAGAACCGGGCTACTTTTCAAAACGACATCCGTTACTTTGAATTTCAAAATAAAATAAACGTTTACTCAATAAAACGTTACCTGGTGCGATTCATTCTGCTATGATCAGCTAGCATGTAACCTATGGACATTTATCAAAACAGCCCCTACAGGCTTGGGTAATAGCTTTGGTATAAGCCCTACTTTTCCCCTGTATATGAGAAGGGTGATGCGTGACAGCAGACAGGTCGAATCTTCGAAGAATATGACATGCGCAGACAACGATCTATAAACAGAAAATTCAACATTTGGATAAACTCAGTAAATTTTGACTGTACCAGATGGCAGTAAGTTAAAATTCGAATTATTTACGATTGTAGCTTAATAAGTAAATTTTGACTACATATGAAATGAACTGAGGTCTGTCAAACACAAAGACAACTCGAAATGCCTCTTATGCACAACTTTAAAACCATTCAGGGAAAAGGAGAATTCATAAGGTTGGAGATGAAGATGTTCCGAAACCGTGTCTAATTATAGATACCCTGAATTTCAGTTGTGGAAACGAACGTAAAAAAAGTCGTGATAACAGTGAAAATTTTCCTGATATTTTTATCGTGAAACTTTTTATTATCCAGATAATATTTCCGGGAAGGTTTGCTTTATCGCGATAGTTCACTTAAATCATGGCAATAGTTATTTCGTATTTCGTGGCAGAAATATATCACCATACTCATCCAACCTCGCTCGTATCAAGCAGGTTTCCATTTTGTATATGTTGTCAGTCACGTGATCTTACACTTGGTGGCGCCAATGAAAATTCGATTATCAACGGCATCAACAACCGCAATAAAGTTATTCAAATCTGTCACTCTGCCAACGGAATCGATAAACCACGTTTAAAATGTCAACGAAGAAATATTTGATAAGACTTTGATACAATGATCTGACTGGTGTTTTCATTTTGTAAATGGAGTGTTACTTTTCTCAAGAACGGCAAAGCGGTCGACTTCCGAGAAAGAAATGCACCGAGTAGGTGCATGTCACCCATCGTAATGCAGCCGAGGGATTTGATCAACGGATCACCCGAGGTAAGACGAATGACGTACGCGCGGTCTGATCTTGTAACACACTCCCCGCCCAGACACAATGTCGTTTTGAAATTAACTGACTGACTGACTGACTTGTTGGTTGGTTGAGGACAGAATATTTTCATTCTCAACCCTTTACTAAACAATTTCGGGAAAAGGAAACAATGCTAATAACCAGCATTCTTTCTCTATTCCACAATGTTTTCTACCCTATTCAATTCTAGCTCCACCACTTGAACCACATTTTTCGTTCTCTGTATTGTTCAGATACATGGAGTAATTGCCGAAGATATGACACTAGATCTACTAGATAGTAAATTATCCCTAGTATTTCTAGTAAAATACATCTGCCTATAATTGCCCTGCAGCACGCCAAAACGGGCATTCGAACATTTGCGTCAAGTGTCGTCTCGGATCAGCCTGCGCAGTCCGCGCAGGCTAATCCGAGACGGCACTTTATGACTTCATTCGATTTTGTCCTACACTAGACTTGCACAAAACAGAAAATTACATAAGAACGGAAAGTGTCGTCTCGGATTAGCCTGCACGGACTGCGCAGGCTGATCCGGGATGACACTTTACGCAAATGTCCGACTGCCCCTTTTTGCGTGTTGGAGGCCAATTATAACTTAACACTTACTGAGATTTCAAACCGTGACTATTTTTCACATAACAATTTTATTACTGTACATGCGTTTCATCAGTGTACAGTGAAATACATCTATCTATTATGAAACATAACGCTGAATCTGATTTCAAACTTTGACCATTTTTACCAATATATTCTGTAATATTTTTATAGATCTATGGCTTTTCATCAGACAGCGATTTCGAGACATTTAAAATGTGCCTTTGTTTCAAGTTTCGTTGGATTTATTGTTCTAGCAGTTGGAATTTTCAGTCCTGCTTGGTTATCGAACCTCGGTCAAAATAACTGCACGGTACAGGAAGGAATCTGGTATTCTCGTGCATGTCAAAGTGCAGGAGGACCATGCATTATCTCCTCTCGAGAGTGGATCTTACAGGAGTATGGAACTGTAAGAAAACATCCAGGTTTGGTGCAGTTTTTGATATTAATTACAATGAACGTGTAATTACAATATATGCCTCAATATTTCCAGCAAAAGATTAGAAAGCAACACTTTTTCTCTGTTATTTTGAAGCATACTTACCCTGGAGGGCAAATGCACAAATCTACTTTGGTTTAAACCAGACTGTCCGCTTTTTTGACAGAACAGAACAAAACATCGTTTATTTGACAAAAAATTACAAAGTTTATAGTCATACATATTGTATAAATATTGTAAAATATGCATACGTCACGCGGTTTCTTTCAATGCTCTATTTGCAATTCCAAAAGGTCTGTATATATAATCATATATTAAATACGTGAATAAGTGGATAAATGACAGATACAATGATATAAAAAGCCTTTAAAAGAGTCTATTTAGATATTTTGTTGTGAATAGGTATTTCTTGTCAGTCTTTTTGTATCGAAGCAGACCTCGTCTGGAAGCATTGTGCTACATTGATGTATTGCTTGCAATGAGCATGTTCTGCTTTTTTAGACACTCTGGCCAGTACCGTTAATAACGTGGAAACAACAATTGTTCAATTATTTCGATGTTTTGTTCCTGTCTGAAAATTTGATTTTTTTTTTTTTAATTTTGGTGTTTAAAGGGAGCTGAAAAAAAAAGCCAATAGCTGGCAAATCATCAGTAAAGAAGAAAGAAATATGTAAGAAAAATATCTTTAATGGTATTTCCTTAATGGGTTATGTAGCGTCTTCAGGTATTTATAGATTTCGCGCCAGAAATTTGCAAAGACTTGTGGGAATGTCACATCATCAATTACGCGCATAGCTTACGAGGATTCGTATTCAAATCAGTATGATGATGTCATATCCGATGTTATGAATATTGACGGAGTTATCTATATGCAAACCGACCATCTCGTTATCTAAATGCCCAAGAATTGCACCTTTTTTTTTTTTTAATGAAAATAGCCGTACGGTTTATACCACTGCAAAGGCAAAAAAACATAGGAGCCATGATCAATGAAAAGAGGATTCAATGCCTCTGCAAAAAAGTATCGACCAGGCCAGCCTGCCCAGGTTCGCGCAAGCTGACCTGTGTCGATGCTGTTTGCTTTTGGTAAACTTTCTGCATGTCAAAGGACCACACTACTTCATGATTTAGTTGGCTGTTGGACAAAACGGATTTTAATAGATCCATAATTATGTGATGACCTGCTTGGTATCATGCATCACGGATATGCATTAAGCCCCCCTTCTGCAAGAGCATGACCCATATCTAGTAGTATAGTTATAAAGCAGTGTTTTACGAGAAATTCTGATTTACATCATAAGACCAAATAGGCCCCATTCAAAGAGTAATGAGAACGTCTACAAACGTCTGTATATACAGGATACGAGTTAATTAATTCCCTCCTACGACTTTTTCAGTTTATGAAACATTGAACTGGGATGAATTTCGGGCATTGACAGCTATTTCGATAATTGGAGGATTCATCATCATGATTATACTGACAGTGTGCGTTTGTGGGAGGGATACGACATGTGACGTTCCTTTCCTCTTTATTGCTGGTTTTTCTGCTTTGCTGTCAAGTAAGTAAACCGTTCACGGCCTGTTTAAAAGAACATACTATTTTCCTCCTGGTTTTTGTTTGCCGTGCGGCGTCCACGAATTTTATATTGTAGGCCTACGGGCTTCTTTCAATTCTTGCTCAACGCAAAGTGCCCTGTCCTCGTCATTGCTGGATTTTATGTCTACTATCATGGTCGATGAACCAAGTCATGTTCCCTACTTGATGGAAAAGCGCGACATTTTGCGACATGCTGGTTACAGAAACTCTAGGAAAGCATTGATAGGTGCACTGGGCACTACGCTATTTATATAGATCAAATATTGTTGAAATCGCCATTTAACACCAAATAAACTATAAAACAATCATGGATCCTACTTTAAGCTACATGTTTCTGCCTTTTAAGGTCATGTGTTCGTTCCTTTGAAATGTCGCTTCCTATAGGCTTCTCTGCATTTGGCAATTTACGACGTGATGCGACATTAAAAAGAATAATTAAGCCATGCTCTGTGAAAAGGGGACTTAATGTATCTGCAAATAGTATCGACTCATCCCGTGCAGGCTGACCTAGGTCGAAACTTTTTGCTTTTGGTAATTTTTTGCATGTCAAAGGACCAGTAAATCTCATGATACAGAATGTTGTCATACAAAATGGACTTGATGGGCCCATAATAATGTGATGTCTTGCTTGGTATAATGCATCATGGAGATGCATTAAGCCCCCTTTTGCCAGAGCATGGTTCAATTATGTATTTTTCCCATTCCCCCAGGTATGTGACAGTTTAATAATTGTAAAACGTAACTTTTACAGACGAATGGTTTCATTTGCCCCATAGCGCTTGAACTAATCTATCCTAAATTTTAATACTTTACCAAGCAACCCCGTATTTAAACGACCCTGAAAAAAATGTTTAAAAACATCGTGGGAAAGGGAGAAAATACCAGTAACCAGCATTTTCTCCGTTTCCCACAATGTTTTCTTCCATGTGAAAGAAAAATCTCATCATTTCAGACCCATTTATTTCTTCGTCTGCAAGCGCTTTCAAAATTGAGCCGTCTCAGATTTTGTCGTCTGGTTGAGGGCGGTGTCGTATATATAATCCATGCTTTGTGAAAAGGGGGCTTAATGCATTTGCAAAATAAATCGACCCAGGTAAACCTGCGCAGTCCGCGCAGGCTGACCTGGGCCGAAACTTTTTGCTATTGGTCGATTATCTGCATGTCCAAGGACCATAATACCTCAGGATTCAATCAATTGTTGGACAAAATGGATTTTATGGATCCATGATCACGTGATGACTTGCTTGGTATAAAGCATCACTGAGATGCATTAAGCCCCCTTTTTCCAAAACAAGGCTCTTAATGGCTTATATATTGCCCGCATAAATGAATGTGAAATAATGAAATTACGATAGTTCAAGCCTAAAGATCAAAGATAAAAGTTACATAAAAATATTTCCCCATGGATAGACAAAAAAGTTTCAGATATGTCAGAATGAATAAGTTAATGTATTAACCCTTTGGCTGCTAAGCGCGACTCAAGGACCTTTTGCGGACAGTATAGTTCAAGATCAGACTGCACAGAACGTGCAGTCTGATCTTTGATCTACACTGTCCGATGAGGAGATACATGTACTTCCCCCCACCCCAGATATTTTTTTGAAATAGCAACATTTGGGTTTGTACTATCGGCTTCAAAGTTTCACTTCAATGATTAAGCAGGATATGGGTTAAAATCAAACTAGGGATCTTTAATCCTGTACCAAAAATGTTACGTGTTTTAAAGACCCTGGGGTAGGCACCTATAGAAAACATATACTAGGAGTAATATGAAAATGATGACATGCTAGTAACCAGCATTTTCTCTTTCTACCACAATGATTTTTTTACCTGTCCATCAACGAATTCCCTCATTAGAGCTACGTTTGATTAATCGTTTGCAAATCCTTTCAATTTGAGCAAGCCTAAAATTTTATCGCGTGGTAAAGAGTTATCTTTTTCAGTGCGTAAACTCGACATTTTTCGAAGATTGAGAATACAAATTCACTACAATTTTTTACGCTCGACTAATCAATACGACGATAAAGATCAAAGATCATACTGCACGTTCTGCTTATCCTCACCTATTCCACACCAAAAAGCATTTTTTTTTTTCAACCTACGGCACTGGAAGGGTTAAAAAACATCGCGACAGGAGCTTATATCGCTCACCCAAGCGATCAGAATTCTCGCTGTGCTTTTTAATCCTCCAGAATGAAAATACTTTTAAATTAATACTTTCAATACAAGAAATCCGAATCACCCTCAACAGTCAAATAGCTAAAGACTCGAAAATCAAGTCTCTCACTGTGATTTTATTAATTCTTTGCTATACGACAAAAGTTTTGAAGGTTTGTCAATAACGAAAGGGCTTGAAGACAAAAAAGTACATTATAGTTCAAGTAATGACAGTTGGCTCCCAATTGAAAAAGGAGAAAATACTGGTAACCAATGTTTTCTCCTACACATACACAATATCTTTTGACCAAAGCACTTAAAAGCACTGCTGAGGTGGCGTGTGTTTAATCTAACCTAAGTTGAAATCCAAAGGTTATACCATATAATATGCACGGAGTGCTACATTATATAACAGAAAGAGTTGAACAGAAACAAATGGGCATTTGAAGAATGTTAGCTTTATGTGCAAATCAAAAGATTCATACAGTGCATTTTAAAGATTTATTTGCCTAGTCAGCTGGCTTGCCCGTGTATTTTATAAAATTCATAAAACAACTGATTTAGCTTAATTTCAGTTCAGAACACTGCATTTTCATTTCTTTTCTTATATTTTCATTCACAATTTATGGATTATTATAGAATTTTCTTGGTAATTTAGTATCTTTTAAAAAAATAAATCTCAGGGTAAATTTGCTAAACTACATTTATTTGCTTTTAGTCATGCCAAAAAGAGACCAATGAAATTACCATGGAAAACAAATTTCTGAGATTTACCTGGGCACGTTTCTTTTTCTCAGTTATACATCATAGAGTAAGGATATTTTTAAACCAGGCGATCTGCAATTAGTCCTGCCAAAAGAGACAGATTTTCTCTTTTTTTCTTTTTGCATGATCATTTTTGATCATTATGGAGTTGATTATATTTTTGGATACAACACAAAAACATGATTCGACCTCTCCGTAACTCTAAACAGGCGGTGGCCTTTGCGAGTAGTTACCATAAATTGCAAAGACAGACATCGCCACTGGCTAGGCTTATTTCATGACGCTCTGTCCGTCATACGTTTTCACGAGCGTCCTTCAACTTTCATTTAAAACAGTCTTCTTCTCTGGACGTCTGAATGTTGACCAAAACTTTACAGATAATATTATGATCCTACCATCGTCTTCTTAAGAATTAATTCAAAGAATTTGATTCCATCCAGAAGGTTAAACTTATGATGATTATACGAAAAAATATAAATAAAAGATATTCGTTACCATTTATGTCCCTTAATTACTATAACATTCGGGTATTATGTTGTCTGTGTATTTTAGAAAATCCCTAAGGGAAAGCAGTATATTTTCTTTATTAGGGAGGGGCAGTGTCAAAACTATTTCATAATAAAAAAGTGTGAAAAAGGTAGTATCAGCCAATACTAGATCTAGTATTTCGATTAATAACCAAGTATATTCAGAGAAACTATTATAACATTACTCATGTCGCTTCTAGCATTTTCTTAACGTTTTGTGTCTTTTCATTGCAATTTTTGACGTTTGTTGTCGTTTTTTTATCTGACCGATACGTAAACACCTGTTCAGGAGTGAACTACATTTGCTTCTCTCTAACCATATTTGGCGCTTCTAACGCTCGGGTCTTAATTTTGTTATTAACATACTTTATTTGTTTATACACCTATCGTGCAAGTCGTGTAAGTTTCCCTTTCAATTACTTCGTCTAAGTCATTCATGCTTCAAAATGAATAAAAAGTTTTTCTTTGTGGAACTATTTTGCTAGGTAATGGTATTTGCGATGTTAGCTAGGCCTACCCGAGAATCAATATTTTGGGGTTCAGTTTCCCATATGGTCAATCTGAGTTGGCATGTTTTGCACCCCACCTCAAAAAGGTTTCCTTCACAAGGTCAAAAAAAAATGTTCGGTTGCGAGTCAATTAAGCAATAATCACTTATCAATATTGAGATCTAGAAGCATGACCGCAAGCTATGAAGTTATATAAGTTATTATACAAGATCCGTAAGATAAATCGTTCATATAATTCGGTGTTTCATAAAAATGTTGCAAATAAGAATATTTCATAAATTAACTGGATGCATAGATATATAAAAAGAATTCTTAAAGAGAGGAAGATGTATAATTAAAATGGAAGGAAGGAAGGAAGGAAGGAAGGAAGGAGGGGAGGGAGGGAGGAAGGGACGGAAGGAACGAACGAACGAACGAATGAAAATGTCTATGGCTCTGATCTTAGATCGACACTGTCAAATTAGGAGATATTTTCCTCCTAAAATATATTTGAAATAGCAAATTGTGAGTTCTGACGATCGGCTTGAAAGTTTCATTTCCCTTACTTAGCAGGCTGACCCTTTACCACACAACACAATTTTAGACCTGTCCAATAGCATATACAGACGCCAAATCAAATGTGGCTAAAATGGTGGAAGTTGTCTTTGATAGGGTAGAAAACATTGTGGGAAAAGGAGAAAATGCTGGTTACCAGCATTTTCTCCTTTTCCCGCAATGTTTTCCAAAGTCTTCTTTCTCAAAGTCTTTTAAAGTCGGGATTGTATGGTAAAGGGTTAACTAAGGGTTATCTACTGTATTATTTTACCATTTTTAGGTATCTGTGTCCTCATCACGGTGTTGAAGATTTCTGTACTAGAACGGGATACTCTATCAACAAGATCCTGGTCTCGACTTGTTGCAGCCATTGGAAGCATCACTCAGTTCGTCACGACGATTTTCGTGGTATTTGCCGCCGGTCAGAAAATTGTAAGAAACATAAAGTCAAAACACCAACAGCAGAGGTCAGGCTGTGACCCTAGAACAAGTGCAAACACGGACTTTGTTCAACTGATCATGTTTCCTGTAGAAACCAGACCTGGTTTCGCATATAATATGAACATATATCAGGACGGGGAACATATGCAAAGGTCGGCTGTTGGTTGTCATGCATCAGTATCAGCAGATATGTCGAAATCTACCTCAGGATTTATAATGTCGTCATCACCATACCTGGAGAGCCTTCCATCTTACACAGAACTCGACGGCAGAATTCTTGCATCAAGATGATATCAGACTGCTGCTCGAGTGCTATGTTTTCTTGCCATGCATTTCACGTGCAACTTTCAATAGTTTTTAAGTAAATGAGCTATGCTCCGTGAAAAGGGGGCTTAATGCATCTGCAAAAAGTGTCAACCCATGTCAGTTCGCGCAGCCTGAAAAGGGTCGAAACTTTTTGTTATTTGTTAAGTGTGCATGTCCAAGAACTGTTCTACCTCGTGATTCAGTCAGATGTTAGACAAAAATGGATTTATTGGATCCATAATTATTTGATGAATTGCATGGTATGAATTAAAACCCCCTTTTGCCAGAGCATAGCACAAATATAAGTACTTGCTCATATCGTGGGTCAATATCATCTACGCACCATTTCCGTTAACCCTTTACCACATACTTTAAAGACCTCGAATAAAAACAGCTTTAAAAAGCATTGTAGAAAAAGAGAGAAAATGCTGATTACCAACATTTTCGCTTTTTCCAGCAATGTATTCAATTTGCACGTCCCGTGAGTTGAAGCACATGTACATCCAATTTTGTCGTCTGCAATTAATTTCAATTTTGAAATGTCGTTAACTTTGTCATCTGGTAAAGATTTAAACTGCTATTTAATTACGTGAGAATATCTGCACATCCGAGTATTCAGATTTGATAGTACCCTTCGCTAGGAAAAATCTCGCCATATCGGACACTTTAAGATCCAAAATCAGTCTGCATGCTCTGTGCAGTCTTGTCTTGATCTACACTGTCCGGAGGAGCTCATCGAGTCGCGCTTAGCACCTTGAAGATATAAACCATATCAACAGATTACAGTATAGGTTGACTGAGCGGAACCTTAATGGAGTTGATTTGAAATTAAATCTTATAGTGTTTTTTTTTTTATTCAGTTTGTACAAAAATAACTCTTTCAGTGCTAATTATAATAATCTGGCCTGCAACACGTGAAAAGGGGCATTCGGACATTTGCGTAAAGTGTCGTCTCGGATCAGCCTGCGCAGTCCGCGCAGGCTAATCCGAGACGGCACTTTCCGCTTTTGTGTATTTTTTTGTTTTGCGCAAGTCTGCTTTAGCACAAAATCTAATGTAGTCTTAAAGTGCCGTCTCGGATCAGCCTGCGCGGACTGCGCAGGCTGATCCGAGACGACACTTTACGCAAATGTCCGAATGCCCCTTTTCGCGTGTTGCAAGCCAATTATTATAATTTCGACCTCTTTCCACGACTGAGAATACAGTAAATCGAAACTAAAATAATTGTCTTATATGCTTGACTGAATAAACAGACGGTGTAGATTGAAGATCAGGTTGCACCTTCTGTGCTGATCTTGAATCTTTGCCGTCAGGAAAACTTCCTGTTTTCGCCATACCGCTGAATGGGATAAGGCAAGAAAACTCATTGTGATGATAGTAATAATGATGATAATGATCATCGTGATAATGACGATCACGATGATGCTCATGACGACGACAACAATGACGACAACGATGACGTTAAGGCTATTAATAACAACAAAAGTAACAACAACGAAACAAAAACAATGAAAATCAAATCATTTACGGCTCATTTGTAACCAACTGTTTTGCATCTAAATGGTGGCAGTCATACGGTATAATGGAGCAACACCTTCATTAAGAGCGTTATGAAAGTTTTCAGAAAAGCAATTATGACATAGGCGTCTCCTGTCTTCCCCTTCCCGATATGGTGTTCATACAAGATTCACAATTTCGTTCAGCTGTTTCCAGGGCCGAGGTTACTTCCGGATTATACAGTGTTGAAATGTCTGCCGCAAGTACATGAGCACGAACTGAAATAACAGAGTGTGTTTTATTTCCTTATGGTAGTTTTTTCCCTCCATGCTTGATTGAATGGTGTTTTACGCCGCTTTCAACATTATTTCAGCCATATCACGGCGACAGCTCACATATTCATGTATTTCACTGGTTTCACCAGTACAAGGCTAGGGCTCTAGGACACTCCCACGAAAAACACAGTGGATCGAGTGAGGCTCGAATCAGGGGCTCTTAGGTCACGAGTCCTACACTTTACCACTGAGCCACACAGGACCCCTTTTTTCTCCTTTTGCACAAACAAAATACCTTATATACGCTGTGCACTCTCTTACCAACGAAATTCGTTGTCCGCGCATTTGATATTATTCTTCAAAGATTCGACCTGTCTGCTATGACTCGTCACAACTCGGCCGATTCCGTACCTACATCTAACCTCGTCTGTATAACGGTCGTTTCCATTTGAACTGCGAATCACGTGATCTTTATACATGGCGCGCCACTGTCAGTCGTTTAGCAACGACATAAACAACCTCGATGAAGTTATTCACATCTGTTTATCTGTCGGAGAAAACTTTGATCGGAATTCATAAATAATGAATGTACGAACTATTTGCCAACTAAACTGAAATATAGTTCGAAAGATTTCGATAGAAAATTGAAACTGAAGTTTTCTTTTTTAAGAGGAGCCTTACAATTTTCAGAACGGTAAACCGGCGTATTTCCGGGTATGTTCCGATCTGGTGCATATCAATCCACCAGATACAGCCCACTCGTCACAACTCGGCCGATTCCGTACCTACATCTAACCAGGGATTGTATATACACATATAAGATCCCTGATCTAACCTCGTCCGTATAACGGTCGTTTCCATTTGAACTGCGAATCACGTGATCTTATACATGGCGCGCCACTGTCAGTCATTTAGCAACGATATAAACAACCTCGATGAAGTTATTCATATCTGTTTATCTGTCGGAGAAAACTTTGATCGGAATTCATAAATAATGAATGTACGAACTATTTGCCAACTAAACTGAAATATAGTTCGAAAGATTTCGATAGAAAATTGAAACTGAAGTTTTCTTTTTTAAGAGGAGCCTTACAATTTTCAGAACGGTAAACCGGCGTATTTCCGGGTATGTTCCGATCTGGTGCATATCAATCCACCAGATACAGCCGACACTCGTCACAACTCGGCCGATTCCGTACCTACATCTAACCTCGTCCGTATAACGGTCGCTTCCATTTGAACTGCGAATCACGTGATCTTATACATGGCGCGCCACTGTCAGTCGTTTAGCAACGACATAAACAACCTCGATGAAGTTATTCACATCTGTTCATCTGTCGGTGAAAACTTTGATCGGAATTGATGAATAATGAATGTACGAACCGTTTACCAACTCAACTGAAACATAGTTAGAAAGATTTCGATAGAAAATTGAAACTCAAGTTTTCTTTTTTTAAGAGGAGCCTTACAATTTTCAGAACGGTAAACCGGCGTATTTCCGGATATGTATCGATCTGATGCATATTAATCCACCAGATACAGCCGAGGGATATGATGGCTCCCATCACCCGAGGTATGCCGAATGATTTGATGGCTCCCATCACCCCGAGTATGCCGAACGAGATGTGTATTTGAAGAATGCCATCTAGCGGAAGATAATGCAACGAAAGTATCGCAGTTGTCACCAGTAATTATTCGCTAAAACATGTGAGCGGTAGAAAATGGTCTTGTATGCATCCCAATGATCCATTATACCGAGCAAGTTATCTATAATTATAGATCCATAAAATTGATTTTGTCCAACAACCAACTGAATCATGAGGTAAACTGCTCCTTTGACATGTAGAAAATTGACCGATGGCAAAAGGTTTCGATCAAGGTCAGTCTGCTCAGACTGCACATGTAGAAAAATGAATTTCAAAACTAGGGAAAAAGAAAACACAAAATAGAGCGACCTGGCAACTTTTGACCTACTTTTAGAATTAATTTTTCTGCTAGCGACTGACACTTGGACCGATTTATAATAGTTCCCATACTTTTAAAAGCTATGATCTAAATTCAAATGCATTTTTACATCCAATTTGCTTACTTTTAGCCGCTATTGGGGCTTTAAGTACTACCTCAAAAACATTTTAAGCAACTGCAACAAGTTTTTGTTTTTTCAAATAATTCATTTATACTTGCAACGGAACCGTAGGAAAATTGAGAGTGGATGCTGTGCCCCCATTCAAAATAATTTTCCAGGGTAAGTGAAGGCAACCTGGCCGATTTTATCCAAGACTAGTACCCCGCCGCTCCAATTACACTTTACTTTCTACCTGGCTATGTATTCATTTCGAATACAGATATTCCTAGACGAAATATTTCTTGCAGCATTACCAGTAATTAAACAGCCCTATCAAATTTCCAAAATTTCATTTTGCATTCAGACCAACCAGGTCTCACACCCTAACACATGATGATTGGTACAAGGTCTCGTCATGTGGTAAGACCTGAATGGACGGTAAAAAATGTGGGCTTATTTTTATCATATCATTCTAAATTCTAAAGTTTGTCTTTTCGTAAATTCAAAATTCCTAAACGCAAAGACTAGCCATTTGATTGGCTCAGACAGAAGGATTTCCCCAAAATACTTGTTTTCAACGAGATATTACCGCTAACATTCCTGACTGTTTCCTTCATCTCCTGGAGTTCACGGTTCAACTTGTTGAGGCCATCTTTAAGCTCCTGATGATTGTACGTGTTGGCAGCCATAACTGAACTTTCAGGTTTGAGCACTTTTTATCTGTCCTGGAATATATACAAGTTAGTGTGACCCTTTAAATGCTGAGTTTAGCTCACCTTCCAAAGCAGATGTGGAAAAGGGATAGAACCCCTTTTGAGGAGGCGGTCGATTTCGGTTTGTTTCAGCTCACCTGAGCTAAAAGTGATAAAGGTAAGCTATCGTGATTGACAGGATGTCCGTCGTCCGTCGTTTCTCGTCCGGTGTATGACGCCATTTAGCTATTCCCTTGAAACTGTAGGCCAATTTCAATTATGTAACAGCAATAGTCTTTCGGCAATACTAATGACAAGTCACACAATAAGAAATATTGTCATAAGACCATGATGGTCGACATTTCTAGGCTTATTCAAAACATCGACGAATCTCCATTTCAAGAGTCGGAAACCATCTGGTATTTAAACATGGCATAGATGGTAGGTTCTCCATTTCAAGAGTCGGAAACCATCTGGTATTTAAACTTGGCAAATGATTCTGAAAAATCTTTGCCTGAAAATACATCGCTTATAAAAGTAACTAGATCTTCTTAGTATAAAGCATAATCTGATGGATCTGATGTCTCATATCAAAATTGCGCGAATTTTGTCTCTAGGTTTAGAGATTGCCTCGCCAAAAGGGGTCTTTTGTGACATAGAACTGCATAGGCTAGAGTAAGTTCGTCTATTGTCGGACGCTTCCGGCCTTTAACCTTATTGTGTGTCTCACACCTACAGTACATGCTCTAAATCGGGCTACAGCAAAGCACCGTATGTCTTCTACAAGATACTGTGTCTTCTACAAGATACTAGTTAGCTGCCTAAGACATTTATTTGCGTGATACCTTCCATAAAATTGACAAAATACGCTTTATGACGGGTAAATTTGGACGGTTGTGTTTATTATCGGACAGGCATTTCTGTAAAGGTTTTTGCTTGATAAAACTGAACTATAATTCAGTCTTTTCCCCAGTTCACTATTTTACGATGTCCAGAATCGTAAGAATTTACAAACGACAGTTGAAGGGTGATAGGAAGTAAACAATGAAATACTGTTAGACCTAGTAGAGAACACATTTAGTGGGGAATGGGAAAATTTTAACTTTTCCCACAATATTTCTTAAAACTATCTTATTCAAGAGTAATAGTATAAAAACATGTAACAGAGAGGGTTAAAGCAGATGTAGGCTAAAAAGGCCTATTTACCCGCTTATGTGGTCACTTATTTTCCTTTGAATGAAGAGTAGCCTATGCTACTTCTGTCCGATGTCGCGCATAATACTTTAGAGAGTGATCTTCGCGGGTATGATCGGACTTTGTTAACTTTTAGAGAGAGAGAGAGAGAGAGAGAGAGACAGAGACAGAGACAGAGACAGAGAGGTGGGGGGAAGCATCTAGAAATTCAAATTTGCAAAACATGGTTTCTGCACAAGTCACTTCAAAGTTCGGGTATTAAACGCGTCGATCATTAGACCAACTTATCGAGAAAAACTCATGAACTAAAATCCCGTCTGACATCATAATAACGCATAAAAATAGATATTATCGGACAATGAATAACAAGGGTCATCAATTACCAAGCAGAATATTTTTGAGGATTTTAAGGACGACAACGACATGAACATGTGAGGTGTCACGGTATTCATCGAGGTATTTCTGAGACTGTCTGATATCGCACGCTGTCCAATAACGTTACTAGGCGAACTTACTCTATGGAAATTCTTACGAACGAAGTCCGTAACAAAGAAACAAATGAAGAAATGCATGGTTGAAACACAAACCGCATCTGGCGGGATTCGAACCCACGGCGGACAAGATCCTCGTTTTTTTCGAGGTTTAAAAGACTAATACCATAACCACCAGATGCAGTTTGTACTGCCATGCATTTGTTCATTTGTTTCTTTGTTACGGACTTTGTTCGTAAGAAAATGCACGACTATGGACCATGATATTTGTACGCACATGTAGATCTATATAAATCTAGTTCTAGATCTACCTTCAATTAACAGATATTTACAAAATAGTTTAAGGTCACTTTTAATTAGGCCTTCTGACTTTTTAAGGTGCAGTGACATCAACAATCTATGAGTTAGATTAAAATCTTTGTTGATCTAGATGATGATATGAACGCGGGTATACACAGCTGAATCCATCGATGATCTAACAACATTGCCTAGATTTAGTGATCTATAATATAGCCTAGATTTAGTGATGATCTAACAATATAGCCTAGATTTAGTGGGTTATTATTACTAGATTCTAGATCTAAATCTTCATCTTATAGTCGATATTCAGTAGCCTTTATAATAAACCATCTTAAATAGAGCTCTACTCCATAAAATGCTCTGTTAGCACCAGGATATAGATTGTATTTGGAAGTTTCCGAGGGCATATCTCCGCTCTTTTCTCCCATTCTCCTCCATTTTTCTCCCACTCTTTTGTCCCACTCTCTTCCACCGCCTTCTCTAGATCAAATGTTCATTCATCGGATCGGATCCACACTGCCTTTATGGATGGCCGGGACCGCGCCTTTACGTCATGCAGCTATTCTGCAAAAGGTCTAACCTACTGAACACCGGAAATCTTTTTAAATAAATGGTGCAGGTCTAACTTCAGACCGACGGTAGCTTTTGAGTCAAGAATCGCCGATCTTTGACAGTCTCAGTAGCGGGCGGGCAGCCTGGAGTCTCGCATATAGAAACGTTTTGTCATACAGCGAATTAGTCGTTTACGTTCACTGGCTTAACTAGCTATTAAACAGTTCAATCTATATCATTTACAATTTGATTCAATAAAATCATAATTGAGAGCATGACATTAAGATAAATCCGCACTAACCCTTTAGGCCTATTCAACGATTTTCAGACGAACTTTTCAGCAAGCATACTCTCTAATCTGACAACCCTTTCAAATCATAAAAAATCTAATATACCTATTTATAAGAGTGTAAATGATGTACCCATTAGCCTGATATAGAATTTAGAGCATATGATTTTGCATAAAATATTCAGACAAAAATGTATCAGGGCGATTTTAGTATTTATTCTTGTGTGTTTTTTCTTTTAGAGATTACAAATTCGGCGCGATAATGTACATGTAACTAAAAACAACCAACACTGAAAGGTGCAAACTGGATGAGGGCCTCGAATATCTTGCACGCTTTTGCAAAAGTTAACCCGTGGAAAAGAGAAGTTTTGCAAGCCTTGGGTTGCATTTTATCCTTTGCGTCGTTAGAATTAAATTCATAATAAATTCATCACATTCCATAAGTCAAAACTGTGTAGATCTACTATATGATGGGACGAAACTGCGCAAGAAGTTTGAGAATTATGATTGCATTCTTTTAAATAGCATTCGTATATAAGTATGCAGAATGCATTATCAGCTTTCTGATTCAAATATAACTATGGATTTATTTTTTTTTTGAATTTGCACGGGTGCAACTACTTGAAACGATTTTGACTACGTGTTCGACGGATTTGATCTTTCGTCCTAGACTTTTTCGCTCTAGTAGGAACCTGTATCACATCACAATAAAACACGTACACTAGAGGGGTCCCCCAACCCCCCCTCCCCCCCCCCCCCAAAAAAAAAAAACAAACAAAAAAAACCAAAAACTCTTTTGCAAGAAAAGCCCCTTCAGAAATAGGTGACTTGGGCCAGCCTACTGAAATTCGAATAAATTGCTCAGAATCTGGTTGGAGCAATTCTTCTATATGTTTATTCCATCTCTGCTCTCAGATCTTATTTTTACAACTTGCAGTATTCTTTCATAAATTTTGATAGTTTAGAAGCCGGAAAGGATTATAAGCTAGCTGCTAAACGACAGATGTTTCTTGAACACTTCATCATTGAGAATGTTATTAAAATGACAATGTCATTTAGAATACTTCATGTTTCCTTAACTCTTTACAAAAAGATGAAATTTTAGACTAGTCTAAATAGAAAGGATTTGCAAAATAAATGTGGCTGAAAAATTGAAATTTGTTCTTGAAAGGATAGAAAACATTGTGGAAAAAGGAGAAAATGCTGGTTACCAGAATTTTCTCCTTTTCTCACGTTTTCATAAGGCTTCTTTCTCCGCATCATTAAAAGTTTGTTTGTCTGGTAAAGGGTTAAGTAAAACTGTTCAAACATAAGACCTGACTTCCTACCAGGGCATGTTAGCAAACATGGCATTTAATCTGATTTAACATTTAATACAAGCGTCTACAACAAGACAGGTACATCTTGCTGTCTGAATGGCATATTTGTCACTTGTTATTCTCATCTTGGATTTGTTTATGATTTGTGTACCTTGCAGGTACCTGGATGTCCTGATAATCTGGTGAGACTTGTTCTTTTTTATGCCAAATATGTAGAAGATAGCAGTTGCGAAACATGTATAGGTCTCACATGATAAATCCTTCATCATTACTTTGTATTATTGTTTGTGTTTGTAAAATAAGGTTTAAAATCACATACCATGAAAAGATAATGAATTGAAAACAGAATCAAGATATGCATGATGTGTAAGCTTGCACGCTTACTTATTCATTGGGCTTTTGTGAATTTTACTGTAGTGTGGAAAGTTAATATATATCAATAAAACTAATATCTAAAATAACCCTATACCTACCCATATTACTGCAGTGAGATTTTTCAATAATACAAACATTAGGGAGTGCAGTTTATAATTACTCATTTATGAGATAACTTTAGGCTACTGGTCATTCAGCTTTACATTTATAGATTACTTGTGACTTTGTGAATGTATATTACAGGCATTTTTGCATACATAAAATATAAAGGGTCGGGTTTCCATACTACAGGGGATCATTTGACTCCTTTCAAATGAATTTTTCATCAAACTCTAGATATCATTTTTCTGTGTTGTCTGATCTTGAACTTTACTGTATGCAAAATGGGGTGGGGGTTGAAAATAATGATTGATGGCATTTTTTTTTTAGAACAGCAAAAACTGAAGCATAAAGAACAGCTGATGGTGACAAGATGGCAAGAAAGCACAGCATGGAGCTGCATCAACAACTTAATGACAGTCTGACAGAGGGCAGGAGGAGATCACTCCACATGTGGGGACTGATTAGAAAAATACCATCTGTAAACTCCATGTTGCTGCAAAACAGAGATGAGGCTAAGGAACATCTAGATACATATGTAAATAAACTGTCCGAGTGCCTTTTAGACTTCAGGTATTTGATCTTTTCCTATATGAAAATAACTCTTTACAGAATTACATGAACTTGGACTTACCTTTTATTGAAGAATTTGTAGAACGCAAATTAGATGTGGTTGAAATGACAGGATTTGTCTGTCACAGGTTTAAAAAGATTGAGGGAAAAGGATTAAAAAAAACTGGTTACCAGCATTTTCTCCTTTTCCCACAATGTTTTAAAAAGCCTTCGTCGAGTTGTGAAAAAAGGATTGTTTGCCATAGAGGAGTATTAATGTATTCTCAGTAACTGTGGATAGTGAAGATAAGTTCAGGTTTAAGACTTGAGTACAATTACATGTATAAACATGAAAATTGGAAAATGCTCAATACTAGTTTTTCATTTGCCAAGAGATTTACAAAACTACTCTTCTGTGAGCGTTGAAAAACTAGTTGCTGGTTGTGATTTGTAAACAATTCTCCACAAAACCTTTTGTGGCAAGTGCTGCCAAAGCCATTATTAAGCAAAATTCAGGACACCGCATTCTGTACAATACCATATTCATGTGTCGCATCCAAATACTTTACAGTTGGTAAAAGTGTTGATCACACTTAAAATCAACACTTTTTATGAATGGAAACGTTACGTATATCTTTGGGGGAATACCATAAGAAGATTTTAAATATGTTTTTTCTGTGATTTTTGTATAATTGGAATTACATGAAGTGACTGGGAAAGGCTTGCGCCATGCTCCATAGTCACATTAAAATGCAAAATGTCACATCCTTTTAACCGCCAAGTGCGCCAGTGTCCTTCTCAATTTCCAACCCTAGTAAAGTACGAAACTAAGTGGGACGAATCTGCTTTGATCAGCATCAAGGAAAACGCTGTATAAAATGGGTAGCGGTAAGTGCATGTGACTCATCATGTTGTCAGTGAAACAAACGCTTATTAAATATAAAGCTTATTTTGTTGTTATAAAATTCGTCAGTTGAAACAGGTCTCTGGCTTTAGTTTTGCCATAACATGGAATTTCATTCATGGCTAAAACAGTAAAAGATGCCCCTGAAAAAGAAGTTAAAAATGCCTGAAGGTCAGGGCTCCATCAATATTTTTTTTCTTCCTAAAACATTGTGACCCTCAGATCATGTCTGCGTCCGAGGCTACTCAAAGCATGTCTTGATATAAGCTTTCATACAGTGCATATAATGCTGAATGAGAAGGCTACTTAACTATTTTGTGGTCAAATGACTATGCTTTTAAGCTGGAAACCAAACATAGGTATTAGCCTGCAAGAGAGTTAACACTGTATTTGAATGGTACAGTTTTATACAAATAAATGAAAGCAATTAAGATTTTGGTGTTCCTTTGAAATTGTCTCATTGGTTTTCAAAATGTCACATTGATTTTCTTGGAGGAAGGGCCATTGTCCCATTGAAAAAAATTCTTTCCCAATCACTGTACATGACAATGCAGATTTTTAACTAAGCTCAACTTGTGTTTGATTTAGCAAGGTCTTCGCATGTGTTACCTGGCTTTCTTGTACTAGTTCTTAGATAACTTTCTTTCCAAGCCACTGACTACTTTTCCCACATGCATCATAGATGAGAGGCAAAAAATCACTGGAAAGAAAGTTTGCCTCAAACGATCAAAATTTCAGGGTCATGTGTGGAGGTTCACTGACCGTCGTGATATGACCTAAGCTGTAAAACATTGTTAAACTCCAATACATACAAACTAAGCAAGGTCTTGGTTTTTTTTTTTCTGAAGGTCAGAGATGATGAAGGAGTTGGAAGGATACCTGAAGAAGAAGCAGGATGAATTAGCTGTGTTAATGAAGAAATATGAGGATGATGTTGAGACGTTACTCATGCTCTGTGCAGAGACAGAAAAGCTTGTACAGTTTGGTAAAAACCTGGAAAACCCATCTGACTATGAAAAGGCGATATCTCTGCTGCAAGCTTTTGGGTAGGTTTTAGTTTCCTATTTTCTATCTCTTTGATTTGCAAGATATTATTTTTGCAGATTCTGCTAGTTCAGTCTGTAACATCTGTTGCTTGTAATCTAGGGGTCATGTGATGGAATCTTGGCTTAGCCAAGCTTTTTTTTGAGGATTAATCATTTATCATACAACCCCAAGTTCTAACAAACCATAGGAATAAAGTGAAACATTGTGGGAAAGGAGAAAATAGTGGTAACCAGCATATTTTCCTTTTCCTGTTATGTTTTCTAACCTTTCACAGAAGAATTTCAATTTGGACAGGTCAGCATTTTTAGCTCCACTGGTCAAAGGCCAGCGGGCTTATGTCATGGCCCTTTGTTCATTGTGCGTCCATCCGTGGGTCAGTCTGTCTGTCTGAGCCTGCCCGGGTGGCTCAGTGGTGAGCGTGTCGGACTCATGACCTGGTGGTTGTGAGTTCGATACCCAGTTGAGGCGAACTTTCTTTTCGGCGTATTTTTGCCTCTCACCTCTGCTGAAGTATATGAGAAAAGTAGTCGGTGGCTTTGGAAAGAAAGTTGTGTTAGTACTGGTGTGAGAAAGCCAGGAAACACATGTGCGTCACCGACCGCCATGATATGACCTTAGCTGTTAAAGTGGTGTTAAACCCCAATACAACCAACCAACCAACCATCTGTCTGTGTGTGCGTTAACTTGTATTTCAAACATCTTCTTCTCTGAAACTACCTATCCAATTTTAATGAAACTTTACAGAAATGATCCTGCCATGGTTCCCTTTAGATTTTTTTGAAAGAATTTGATTCCATCAAAAATTCTGGTTGGTATGGCAACAAATTTGAAAAATACTGAAAATCTTCTTGTCTGAAACCAAATGTCTTCAAATTATAGCCCTGGAGTCAAAATTGGTCCTGCCCCAGGGGTCACAAGTTTTACATGGGCTTACATAGTGAAAACTTTGGAAGTCTGCCTGTACCTACCCATAAGGTCTAGGGCTACCAAATTCTGCATATAGCTTTATCTAGTAGGCCTCTACCAAATTATAGCCCTACGGTGAATTTTGCCTCGCCCTGGGGGTCACAAGTTATACATGGGCTTACATAGTGAATACTTTGAAATGAAAATCTTCTAGTACCTAGCCATAAGGCCTAGGGCTACCAAATTTTGCATGCAGCTTTATTTAGTAGGCCTCTACCAAGAGTGCCCAAATTATAGCCTTGGAGTCAAGTTTGGCTCTGCCCAAGGGGCCACAAGTTTTACCTGGACTAATATAGTGAAAACTTTAAAAACTTTCTCGTTACAAACCGTAAGACCTAGGGCTTAACCAGTTTTGGGTCTTATGTGGGCTCGCACCATGAATCATGAGTTTTACATTAGCTTATATAGTGAAAACATTAAAAATCTCCTTGTTTCTGATCGTGAGCTATAGATGTAATATTTTATGAGTGTTATCATCTAGTGGGCCAATTCCAAAATTGGCCCAACGCCATGGGTCAGTGCTTGTAGAGTGAAAATTCTAAAACTCTTCTTGCTCCGAACCATAAATCCTAGGGCTACCAAATTTGGCACATAACTTCATGTTGTGGTTCACTTCCGAATTTGTTCAAAATTTAGCCCTGGGATCAAAATTAGCCCTGTCTCAGGGATCTCATGAATAAATCTATTCAAGGTCAGTCTGCATGTTCTGTGCAGTCTAATCTTGTTCTGCATTGCCTGCTGAAACATTTTAGCCTCTCTGAGCGCTCCAGAGTACAAGACATTGAATATGAAATTTTGAAGGAGTGATTTCTAGGCCTTTTTGTTTTCTTTGTCAGAATCTTCCTGTCCCGACAAGCTGAAGAATTTTGTACAAAAGATTTGTTCCACTTCGATTTAAGGACAACTATACAATTGGATGAAATAAAACCAAAAATATTTGGACATGTTAAAGTTGACTCTGCAGAACAAGAAGTCAAACAGGAACCTCGAGATGATTACCACCAAATAGAAGATTTGACGAGCATATTTAAAAAGACACAATGTTGTATGAAAGAAGATGATTCTGGGATATCTCTGCAAGATTCAAGTACACAAACCATGAAACTGTGTGGGGATGTATGTATACAGACAGAGGAATCAGAATTCTCACAGATTAATGGTTCAAATACAGGACAACAAAAGCAGCCATTATTATATGGGCCAAAGAAGCAAGAAATTGATACTTCTATATTGACTGGATGTAATCATCATTTTTCTCCTCCCCCTGGTCTCCCCAGTTACCCTATGTTTCCAGGTTGTCAGAATGTGAGTCCAATATCCATGATAAATAGTCCTATACCAAATGTAAGTCCTGTTCTATTTTACAATCAGTGTTTGATGGCTGGAGAAAATTTTGAACTTATTGATAAGGACGTTTCAGTTGGTAAAAGTAAGAAGTCAAAATGCAGTAGTGACAACATGGCACTGGCAGGTGAAGAGCACAGACAGGAAAAGAACATTGGTCAGGAAGGGAGAAAATTTCCTCCAGGTTTTTCAGCTGACATGCTTTCATCAATCCGTGATGCAAACAAAGGTTCACTGTGTTCAAGTTATGTTGTAGATGCTACAGAGTCACAGTATCTACCATCAGCTGCACCAAAAACAGCTCAAGATATTAACATAAATTTTAATGACATGGGTGTTAAAGTTGGTTGTCAGCTTGAAAAAGAACCATTAATCCATCCATTAAACATCAAAAAGGAACCGTTTGACAACTTTCAACATAGTACACCTGTGAAGAGCTCTCTTTCACGAAAATCAAGCAGAGAACTAGAAAGTGATACAGTGGAAAATAACAACCAAGATTTGGCCTTACTTGGAAGTTCTTGGCAAAATTTTATCGACTGTCCAATTATATCAACAGCGAGTCATCATTCTAAGAATGAAAGAAAATTTTGTAAAGAACCACAAGCTGGAGAAGTAAAAGAAGGAAGTTCTGATGCTGAAAATCTTTCAGTCAATAATAGTGCTGAAGTCGCACATCTAAGTAGGCTGAAACGGAATTCAACTCGGTCTGTTCTAGAAAAAAGCCTTCAGGCATTAAAAGAGGCTGAAAAAGATGACACTAAATCTTACTCTGACTTTACTCCAGAAAAAACTTCAGTGTGTTGGGATGATGATGACAGGCAAACTGATCCTAAAGTTAATACCACCTCTCTCTTGGACAAAAATCTGTCTGCTGATACAGAATATTCATTGGACCATGACTGTAATGTAACAAAAAATTTATCATCTGACAAAGTGACAAACACATCTGATCTTATCCCTAAAAACATTGTAAGCAAAAGAGTAGCTGGTAGCAAAGATGATAGCGAGATTTATGTTGGTGACAAAAATGCCTATGATAAAGTTAAAAAAGTTGCTGGAAAAGCAAAAGAGGCGGACTCCTTAACTGCTGAAAAAGGACAAAAGAAAACCATGAATGATGATTATACAGCTACCATGGAGGAAATCGGATTGAGTACAGTGAATCAAACAGCTTCAGAGAAAGACAGACTGCCTTCTACTCAAAATCAGTTTAAGAAAAGGAAGGCTTCCAGATCATCGCATGGTAAGCAGTGACAAACCCTTAACTGTTTTATGAATCAACATCACTGTCCGAATTGAATGCCTTGCAGAAGACCAATTGAATATGGTTCAAAGGTGGTATTTATTTTTATTAGGGTAAAAAAGATATTTGGAAAATGTAGGTTTTTCTCCTTTTCTCACACTGTTTTAAAAAGGTATCTTCTGTAGGGTACATCACTTGATTGTTTGGTAAAGTGTGAACCCTTTACCACACAATCACAAGTTTTAACAACTCTGAGGAAAAAGTCTTTTGAAAACATTTTGTGAAAAGGAGAAAATGCTGATAACCGTCATATTCTCCTTTTCACACAATGTTTTCTACCCTATCAAAGACAAATATCACCATTTAAGTCACATTTTACTCTTTCCCAAACAAGCCCTGGTTTTCACAACCCTAAGAAAGAAGCCTTCTGAAAACATTGCAGGAAAAGAAGAAAATGCTGGTAACCAGCATTTTCTCCTTTTCCCACAATGTTTTCTTCCCTTCCCAAAACAAATTTCAATTTTTGAGTCACATAAATTTTGTCGTCTGCAAATGCTTCCAATTTGGACTAGTCTAGAATTTTGTCGTTTGGTAAAGAGTTAAATTGTAGTCTGCAAGTACTTCCAGTTTAGACAAATCTACATTTTTGTGATGTTGTTAAGGGTTAGGGATTAAAATGCCAAATACATGTAATAAACAGATTCAGCTTGAAGAAAAAGACCAAGCTGTTGCAGCATTATAGCTGCTTTTGCCAGACTTTTTCACAAATTATTAAACAGTGTAGATTTGTAATCACACTGCATGTTCTCTTCAGTCGAATCTTAAACACTATTTTTACATAGTCAACAAAATCAAAGATATAGTCTAATCTATGTAAACAGCCACTTGTCTACAGCAGCCACCTGCATTAAGTCTACCAGACAACAAAATCTTAGACTTGTCCTAAATTGAAAACTTTTGCAGATGACAATCCATTCATCTTAAATAATGGGATTGTCTTTTGAAGGATAGAAAATGTTTTGGGAAAAGGAGAAAATGCTAGTTGCCAGTTTTTTCACCTTTTCCGACAACCTTTCAGAATCAAATCTGGTCATATGAAATGTATTTTATGTGTTGTATTCAGATGCTTTCAACTTGGATAAGTGTAGATTCTTTTCATCTGCTAAAGGATTGACCTAGAGGTGTTAACATGAGGTAAAGTGTTGGTCTTGTTTTTTTCAGGAGAACAAAAGGAAGCTGATTCTGTGAGCAGACGACTTGGAGCACTACAAGCTCATTGGCTGAGGACCTGTCACGGCTCAGGTATTAAGCCTTAGGCTGCTAAGCGTGACTCAAGAACCTTTTGCGGACAGTGTAGATCAAGATCAGACTGCACAGAATGTGCAGTCTGATCTTGAATCTACACTGTCCGATAAGGAGATATTATTCTCCCAAAAATAACTTTGAAATAGCAATATTTGGGTTTTTACTACCGAATTAAAAATTTCATTTTGGTTATTTAGCAGGATAAGGGCTAATGGCTCAGGTATTAATGATTAGCTCACCTGAGCATGGAGTGCTTAGTATGAGCTGTTCAATTTCAGTTGTTCAAGTTCAAAATTATTGCACCAACCCCTCTAAGATTTTAAGGGTAAACCTTTACCAAAAAGTAACTTGTTTTAACAAGCCTTTGGAAGAAAGCTTATTAAAATATTGTGGGAAATGGAGAAAATGCTGGTTATCAACATTTTCTCCTTTTCCCAAAAAAGAAGTGGCATCAAATTAAAATGTGGGAAGGTTAACCCTTTACCAAACAATCCCTGGTTTTTACGACCCAGAGGAAAAAGCCTTATGAAAACATTGTGGGAAAAGGAGAAAATGCTGGTAACCAGCATTTTCTCTTTTTCCCACAATGTTTTCTACTCTTCTAAAGTCAAGTTTCAATTTTTGAGTCACATTTATTTTGTCGTCTGCAAATGCTTGCAATTTGGACAAGTCTAAAATTTTGTCGTCTGGTAAAGAGTTTATGCGTTTTCTACAATGTTTTCACTCCTTTCAAGGATAAATCCCATGATTTGAGCCACATTTAAGCTACATGTAAGTGTTTACAGTTTGGAAAACTACCAAGTTAAACCTTCTGGTAAAGAGTTTACTTTACCAGTTGAAAAAGTTTTAGTCTTACCCAAATCAAAAGCATTTGCAGATGACAGATCAAATGTTATGCAAAGCAGGAAATGGGAAATTTTCTTCTGGGTTGATGGAAGTGGGAATTGATTTTGATGCATGTAAATGCAATGAAACACATCATTTGGTCTGTGTTTGTGAAAGAACAAATATAAATCTTTTATTATTGCCTGGTGTAGTTGTCATTGTGATGGGTTTACTTGCTGAGTGAACCTGCCATGCTATATAGTGTGTTACACTTCAGTGTGACTGTACTTGACACTTTATTATGCCCACGCCATGAAATGGGGGGGGGGGGGCATATAGAGTTACCTGTGTGTGTCTGTGTGTGTGTGTGTTAGTGTGTGCGTGTGTGCGTTAGTGTGTGTGTCCCATTCTTGTCTGGAGCATAACTTCTACATTTATCAATGGATTTCAAAAAAACTTTGCACACTTGTTCTCCTTAACAAGTACTAGTGTCATGTGAAAAGTTTGTTTCGATACGCCCAAGGTCAAGGTCACAGTTGAAGGTCAAATGTTTAAATTGACCTTGTCCGGAGCATAACTTCTACATTTATCAATGGATTTCAAAAAAACTTTGCACACTTGTTCTCCTTAACAAGTACTAGTGTCATGCGAAAAGTTTGTTTCGATACGCCCAAGGTCAAGGTCACAGTTGAAGGTCAAATGTTTAAATTGACTGTTCAACCCAGTTTTACATCCTGCTCAGCAAATAATTTGTTCCTGTCTCATAGAGGAAGTCCAACAAAGTAATTATTATTGCTATATTTCTCACTCTCATTCCTCAAGTTAAGATCTTCATAATCCTGAGTATAAGTAACCCTCAGTTGAAAGATTAAGGAAAACACTGAATAAAAAGAAGTTAATGCTCAAAACCAGCATTTTCTTCTTTTTCTCACAAAGTTTTCTACCATATGCAATACAAACCATATAATTTATTGTCTGCATATTGCTTTCAACTTTGACCAGTCCTCAATTTTGTTATCAGGCATAAATAATCTTTTATCTGCTTGGCTATATATATAACAAACCTTCTTAACCCTGTCTAAGCAGTTATCCAGAACAACAGTTTTCTGTAATACCTATTGATTCACTCATATGACATATCTGTGACCAATACCATTTAGCGGGGGCATCCGTGTCTCTGACACACCTATTTCTAGTTTTATATGAAATTTTTATTTTCACAGTCACTTCCACTGACTTGGAGGCAAAGTTTGTACATGAAATCAGCTGTGACTTCCATTTTCCTATTGGAATTTCAACAAACAGCGAAAAACATATCATTGTCACAGACACTGGTAATCACGTTGTTAAGAAATTGGATGAAAATGGGAAGTTAGTTTGTGAGTTTGGAAAAGATGTGAGTAAACTTTGATTTTCTCAATTAACTATTTACCAGACAAAATTTTAGCAGTGTTCCCACTAGCTTTTTATTTCAAGGGTACACTTACCCCCTGAGCTGTAAATCTGGGGAGTATGATTTCATATTAGAGGGTATGACAATAATGCTTCCCAACTAGAGGTAAAGCAATCCATATTGATGATTTGCAGCAAAAAAGTTGGTTATATTAAGATATTTGTGTAAATTTACTGCTTAAAGTCATTAAAAAGCTGAAAAGAGGGTCTGAAGTGACCCTGATCGGACACTGTCAAAGAGACATGTTGTTGTGTCATGGGCTTCCACGTTTTTTGCACCGATCAATTTTTCATGTCTGTTATTTTCTGGATAAGTATTTCCGCATAATTTGACAAAAATTTGTCAATATGGGTAACAAGTAACTTCAAAACCTGTCATTTTACACAAGATGAGCAGTTAGTGGCCTTTTTTGTCCATGTATTTTCTTATGTGAGGTCTTGAATGTAACCAGAATTTGTTGATGGGAATTTCAATTCTATAACATGATTTACGGAGTAATTTGCGCGAGTGGGAACAGTGTTTTAGATTTGTCCAAATTGAAAGCAATTGCAGACTGTGTATCAAATGTGGCTTAAACGTTCAGATTTTTCTTTGAACAGGTAGAAAACATATTGGGAAAAGGAGAAAATGCTGTTACCAGCATTTTCTGCTTTTTCCACATTGTTTCTAAATCCAGTGTTGTTAAAACTCAGAGTCTGGTAAAGGGTTAAGGACAATATTTATGAAAGAGTGTTTTAATTTCTTTCAGAGCAAAATTATGAAATATTTCCAGCTCTAGAAATACATCCTCAGAAACTCAGAAGGATTTTTATCTTGTACGAATAACTAAACAAGAGGGCTGTATAGATTCAAGGGTAGACTGAACATTCTGTACAGTCTGATCTCTATTTATGCTGTCCTCAAAAGCCTCTGGTTTTTTGCCTATGGCACTGAGAGTGTTAACCCATAAAGGAGAGATCCCATGGTTTTACCACCCTGATGAAGACAGCTTTTGAAAACATTGTGGGAAAAGAGAAAATGTTGGTAACAAGTTTCCTTTTTCCTCCACCATGTTTTCAACCCTTTGAAAGGAACATGTAATTCTCTTCAGTTATGCTGCCTTTGATACGTTCTCCGTAAGTACTTTGAACAAGGTGATGAAAAAAAAAAAATTGCCTTCTGCTGAAGAGTGTTTTGGGTTCAAATCAAGATGAAACATTTGATATTTTGATGACATAATGTAGATAGGTCAAAAGATTCCATATTTTGATGAACCATAGGTAAAAAGCTTTGGAAAATGGCTTGTCAGAACAGGACAAAATCCTGGTGACCAGCATATGTTGAAATTCTAATCTATTGTAGCTTCCAATGAAGAGACCATCTGCTGTTGTAGTGAATGATGTTGACAGTATGTTCATAAAAGACGATGTTTGTATACATGCGTTTGACAAAGATGGACACCATATCAGGGACATTGGAAAATCTGTTTTCAAGAAACCATTCGGTTTGTATCATTTCTCTGATTGTTTTATTACTGTTGGTTTTGTTTTGAATTTACACATAGGCTTCCAAGCTTGACTCAAATAGATATTGACCATATCTTGTGAAAAGGGGGCTTAATGTATCTGCAAAAAGTATGGACCCAGGTCAGCCTGCGCAGTCCGCGCAGGCTCACCTGGGCCAAACCTTTTGGTTTTTAGCTCCACTGGCCGAAGGCCAGAGAGCTATTGTCATGGCGTGTGTCCGTCGTGCATCCGTCCGTCCGTCCGTCCGTGCGTGCATCCGTAAACTTTTTCTTTAAACTATTGACTGGATTTTTACCAAATTTCACAGGAATGTTCCTTTGGTGGTCCTCTTTCAAATTCCTTCAAATAATTGTGTTCCATGAAGAATTCTGGTTGCCATGGCAACCAAAGTAGAAAACCTTTAAAAATCTTCTCCTCCCAAACCACTATTTGGATAGCATTATTATTTTGCAGGAATGTTCTTTAGATACAGGTTTACAGAATTCCTTAAAAAAAAAAAGATCTGTCAAAAAACATGGCTTTTATGGGAGACTCATTTTCCTTTTATGGTATAAAGTAAAATCTTTGAAAAATTTCTTCTCTAAAACTATTCATTGGATTTCATTGTTGTTTTGCAGGTAAGTTCCTATGGTGGTTTTCTTAGGCCAGCGAGCTATTGTCATGGCGTTGTGTCCGTCGTGCGTCCGTCCGTCCGTCCGTTCGTCCGTCCATTCGTCCGTGCGTGCGTCCGTAAACTTTTTCTTTAAAAAACTTCTCCTCAGAAACTACTGACTGGATTTTTACCAAATTTCACAGGAATGTTCCTTTGGTGGTCCTCTTTCAAATTCCTTCAAATAATTGTGTTCCATGAAGAATTCTGGTTGCCATGGCAACCAAAGTAGAAAACCTTTAAAAATCTTCTCCTCCCAAACCGCTATTTGGATAGCATTATTATTTTGCAGGAATGTTCTTTAGATACAGGTTTACAGAATTCCTTAAAAAAAAAAAGATCTGTCAAAAAACATGGCTTTTATGGGAGACTCATTTTCCTTTTATGGTATAAAGTAAAATCTTTGAAAAATTTCTTCTCTAAAACTATTCATTGGATTTCATTGTTGTTTTGCAGGTAAGTTCCTGTGGTGGTTTTCTTCGGCCAGCGAGCTATTGTCATGGCGTTGTGTCCGTCGTGCGTCCGTCCGTCCGTTCGTCCGTCCGTTCGTCCGTGCGTGCGTCCGTAAACTTTTTCTTTAAAAAACTTCTCCTCAGAAACTATTGACTGGATTTTTACCAAATTTCACAGGAATGTTCCTTTGGTGGTCCTCTTTCAAATTCCTTCAAATAATTGTGTTCCATGAAGAATTCTGGTTGCCATGGCAACCAAAGTAAAAAACCTTTAAAAATCTTCTCCTCCCAAACCGCTATTTGGATAGCATTATTATTTTGCAGGAATGTTCCTTAGATACAGGTTTACAGAATTCCTTAAAAAAAAAAAGATCTGTCAAAAAACATGGCTTTTATGGGAGACTCATTTTCCTTTTATGGTATAAAGTAAAATCTTTGAAAAATTTCTTCTCTAAAACTATTCATTGGATTTCATTGTTGTTTTGCAGGTAAGTTCCTATGGTGGTTGTCTACCAAATTGTTTCTTCAGTGAGCTAAAATGCAGGATTGAATGATAATTGTTAAAAACTTCCTTTCGCCATTATAGAAATATCAGGCCTGTGGAGCGATACAGGCGCTCAAGCGCCTCTAGTTGCTGAATTTTCTGCATCTCAAAGGACCATTGTACTTCATGATTCATTTGGTCGTAAGACAATCTGAATTTTATGGATCCTTAGCTATGTGATGACTTCCTTGGTATTATGGATCATAGAGACACATTAAGCTCCCTTTTGCCAGAGCATGGCTCATATTTTTGTGCTTAGTGCATGTTAAATTGAACAACTCTCTTCAAAATCAAAGCAGTAGATCTACATGCATTTTTAGTTATTAAGTCAATTTTTGTGGCAGTTATATGTTATAAATTTCAGGACTTGCCATGACTCCTTCTAGGCACCTGCTAGTGCTAGAGACCCATAGTTCACATCCCAGCTTAATTCACTTGACTCAAGATGGAAATGAAGTCTGGAGATATTTGTATGCTCCTTTGGTGAATGCTCATCCGATGAGTAAATGTAGATTTCTTGGAATATCAGACAATCACGTGATTGTTAGCGATTTAGGTGAGAAATACTTCTTAAATACAGAGTTTACAGAGCTTTGGAGAATTGGGGGTCCACTTGACCCAACCTTGAAAAAATCAGGGGCCCAAGCCCTAAGTTTAGGGGTCCCATGTTACATTGTCAGATTAGATTGTTCATACAAGATTTTCTGGCTAACTAATTTGGTGTACTAGGAAGAAATGTGAATATAGATGTAGGTTGGACTTGATTTGCTTCTCCATTTCTTCTGAAGAGCTTTCTAAAATCAAGTGTGCCGTTACAGCTGTACGGTTAGACACTAATACCATAGAATCGAAGATAACGTAAAAAATGTAATTCATGAAAATAATGGCTTTTCCTGTCTTTAGTTACTGATGATTTCGCTGACTCAGTTTATTTGATGTGGCTGTTCAGAGTAAATGAGAAGTACCATAGATCACAAATCAAGTACTACCCTAATGTCCAAAGAACTAATTCATTGTGTTGGCTGCAGTGGGGTAGAGGACATTTTTTAAAGAAAGGGTTATTCACGAGAGAATTTTTGTTTGATTCAAGACTTTTTATGCAGGTTTAATGGAATTTTTGGAATTAATTTTTATGCGACCGTGGGATGCGTGCTGCTGAAAAATGTACACACAGTCTAACATTTAGGCATATATAGACGTGGAAATCTGCGTCCCGTAAAACCCTGTTGAATACAAAAGATATGAGGGCAACCTTCTGTATCTTGTGGTAGACCATAATAGAAATAAAATGTGAAAGAAATAGCAATTAATAAGTAATTTTCCAAATTTACACAATATTTCCCTTGGATTAATATAAAAATCAACACGTTCAACTTGGCAAAATAGCTTAACTCTTTGACTACTAAATAAATAAGTTAGCTTTTTCAAAGGCCACTAATACACTTTTACTGCAAGATGAAGAACCACTCTGGTCATAATCTAGAATAAAGTAGTGGACAGTGTAGATCAGAGATCAGACTCCATGTTCTGTGCAGTCTGATTTTGATCTTCACTGTCCACAAAAGCTTCTTGTGTTGTCTACAGTAAGGAAAGAGTTAAGCATTGGTATTTTTTGAGATTTGTTGGGCTAGATTATACATCAAAAAACTGATTAGTAGATGGTGTAGTGTAGATGGAAGATCAAAATGCATGTTGTGTGCAGTCTGATCTTGACCTTCACCGTCAGGGGAGTCCAGGGCTTTCAGAGGTAAACGTAAATTAATTGTGGTTTCACAAGGATGTCTTCAATTTATGCCTCAAATTTTTACAGTAGGGAGTGAATAGTTTGTTGTATCTTTACCAGACGACATTTCAGAATTGTCCAAATTGAAAGCATTTGCAGACGATAAATTAAGTGTGGCAAAATAATGGGATTAATCTCTGAAAGGGTAGAAAATATAAATGGAAAAGGAGAAAATGCTGGTAACCAGCATTTTCTCCTTTTCCCACAATATTTTCAAAAGCCTTCCTCCCTGGGATAGTTAAGACTCTGGATCATCTGGTAAAGGGTTAAAAGCTAAGGGTTCAACTTAATTTGTGAGAGATTTGGGTGGATAAAAGCATTTTCTCCTTTTTCCGGGAAAGACAGCTTTTGAAACTATAGTGGGAAAAGGAGAAAGTGCAGGTAACCAGCATTTTCTCCATTTCTCACAATGTTTTCTCTCCTATGATCGACAGATTTCATATTCTAATTTACAGATCATTTGTGGTCTGCAAATTCTTTCATTTTGGACAAGTCTAAAATTTTGTCATCTGGTAAAGGGTTAATACAGCATTTTCTGGGCATGTCAGCTGTCAATGCCTCAACCACGTCGGTGTGAAGTAAACAAAATGGCCTGTTTAATAGTTGGTAAAAAATCAGCATTTCCATTTGATGGTTGTCCTTGGCATGATTTGCTAACTTTTCTAATTCGTATTCCTAGTCTAATTCTCAAGTTTTCCAAATTTCAAAGTAACACAATTTCTGATTGGCAAAACCAAAACTAAACTTTATGGATTAGTCAGTCAAACATTATGTTACTCTTTCAACTTATAAAGAGACTGGTTAGTGAATACAGAACCTGCAGCTAGTTATAATCTCTCAGATAATATTATCTCACAAAATATGAACATTGTAATTACAGAGTGGAGTTTGTATAAATTTTGACCAGAGTTCTAAGTTGTCTGTATGGATAAAATAGCCAGTAGCCCTGGTAGCTCAGTTTGGAGCATACAGGACTTGAAAATAGGAGGTTGCTGGTTCGATTCCTCGCTCGGACAGTTTCTGGAAGCAGCCAGTAGCTTAGAAAGAATATTGTGCAGAGTACTGGTAACAGAAACTCCAGAAAAGTATGGACAGGTGCACTGGCCCCCTTAATATAACTGAAATAATGTTGAAAATGATGTTAAACACCATACAATGTGTAAAATATTTTCATCCTTACTGAATCATGTATGTAGATAAATATCTTACAGGAATAAGTCAGATCTACATCACCACATTTGACGGTATTTATCTAAAGAAGGTGGGCTTGTTTGGCAATGGAATTATGCATTTTCGTGAACCATCTGGTATTTCTGTAGACAACTATGGAAATGTTGTAATTGGTGATAGCAAAAACAACAGGATCCAAGTAAGACTTATCAACAGTTTTCCCAAAGCTTACTTTTATATCCCTTTGCATTTGTATGGAGTGGTAATGTAGCTGGTGTGTCCCTCTGTAACTCTGAATGCTGGAAAATTTGTAGTGGTCCACCACAGAGTTGTTTACACAATGTACTGAAATTTTCCCAACACAAATTATCAGTTTCTTGAACATAACAATAGTTAACAACTGCTCTTGTCATTAAGACTCATTGTGGAAACATGGCAAAAGGGATTGCTCTTCTCCAGCAATTTTTCTTTTTGCCACAATTTTTTCACATGAATTCATGCATTGAATTCTTAAAAGATACATGTTTTCACAAATTACCAATTTTAAACTTGTGCACTCAATGATTGCTTATATTTGAGCCATGCTCTGGCAGAAGGGGGCTTAATGCATCACTGATGCATTATATCAAACATTCATCAAAGTGTTATAGATCCCTAAAATCTGTTCTGAAGAACACCCTACTAAATCATGAGGTAAACTGATCCTTTGACATGCAGAAAATTTATCAAAAGCAAAAAGTTTCGGCCCAGATCAGCCTGCGTGGACTGAGCAGGCTGACCTGGGCAGAAACTTTTTGCAAATGCAGTAAGCCCCCTTTTCACAGAGCATGGCTTGTATCATTATCGTGACCAAAAAATTATAATAATGTGAAGTCTTGGAAAATATTTAGGTACCCAGGTGGATTTGGGCCAATAAGAAAATTTGCAAAGAGCATTGCTTGAGCTGTCATATTTATAGAGTTATATCTCATTTTTGTCTACAAGCATTTTTCAAGAGCTTGCTAGTACAAGGGACGTAAAGGAAAATTAATTGAAGGCAAGGAAAATGTCTTTCGGCCCAATCTGCTTCTGCAAGGTGTCATTTTTAGTGTGTCTAGAAATTACATCAACCTTCAAGTAAACATATCCTCATAAATGGTAGTCCAATGAAATCTCAGAAGTAAATAGGGCCCTATAGGTCAAAATGCGGAGAGCAATAACCATAACTCTATCTCAGTGATCAAGTTGTCTCATTTTCTTACCTTAATAAGTTCTCTGACTTCAGATTTACAGATATGACGGTTCCTACACAGGTCTGCTGAAGATGGATGAACCCATTGTACGACCCTCAGGTCTGCACCTGACCTCGGACAATAGATTGCTGGTTGTTAATTTTCTTGACAATTGTATCAAGGTTTATCAGCTTTAGTTACAAGATGATCAATGGGACATGTGCAGCAGATCACATTTGAAAAATTATTTTGTCAAAGTGAGAAATTGCTCATTACAATTGCAATTTATCCTTATGCCACAATGTTTTCACATACAGTCATGTAGAAAACCTGTTGATAAATCCTATTGCAAAGCTGTTTTGTGCCAGTCAGTAGTTAATGATATAACACTTTTGTCAAAATTGAAAGGTCATAATTCATAGATTGCTCAGATAACAGGATTTATCTTTGAGTGGATTGTAAATATTGCGTTGGGTGTAAACATTGTGGGAAAGGGAGAAAATACTCGTAACCAATTTTTTCTCCTTTTCCCACAATGTTTTCAAAAGGCTTCATCCACAGAGTTGTTAAAACTAGGGAATGCTTGCTCAGAAATGAGTAATCCAATACTGTGCTTGTTGCTGCTAGACACAGCAGTAGCAAGTATAAATGACACAGACAGAAAATATTTGAAGAAAAGGAAAAGGTCTTTTGTGAATGAAATGGAAAACATTGTAGGAAAAGGAACAGTTTGCTTGTCAGTGTTCCCACTTGCACAAATTCCTGCGTATATCATGTTATGAAATTAAAATTCATGTAACAATTATTGATTACATGCGAGACCTCATGTAAGAAAAAACAAGGACGAAAAAGATCATTATGGTATTTTCCTTATTGAGTGTCAGACTTTCCATTCTTAATTCTGAATTCGGTTTGCTCGTCTTTTTAAACATCACAGGCGCATACCTTTCATTCATATATCGTACATGCAGTATTGCAATGTAAAAATTCATACAGCGACATCACATTTATGTAACAAAGACTTGAACCATTTGATCCTACATCCAGGCATCAAATGACAGATGTTTTTTGTCTGTTACTGAAAAATATTAGGAGAGCAATCAACATTAATAAGAATGTTTGGCTTTGGCAGAAACAAACAGTCAAAAGCCATTCAAGAAAATCAAATGGCATATTCAAAATAGTTGCCACTACATCTTATATTGAGAGAAATGAAGGTATCATGTGACTCTTTGTCGGGGCTCCCGATGTCGATCTCAAGTGGCGCCAAATGCGTCAATTTAGAAAAAAATGTGTTCAAAAATGTAAAATGACAGATTTTGAAGCTACTTGTTACCTTAATTGACAAATTTATGTTAAATCATGCGGTAATAACTATCAAAAAATTAACTGATATGAAAAATCGATCGCTGCAGAAAATGTGAAAACTCATGACACAACAAAATGTCACTTGGACATTGTCTGATAATTGTCACTTCAGACTGCCTTTTCAGCTTATTTAATGACTTTAAGCAGTAAATTTACGTAAATATCAGGATAAAACAATTTTTTTGCTGCAAATCATCAATATGGATGGCTTTACCACTAGTTTGGAACCATTTTTGTCATATCCTTTAAAATGAAATCTTACCCCCAGATTTTCGGCCCAGGGGGCAAGTACCCTTGGAATAAAAAACTAGTGGGAACACTGCTTGTACAAGCTGTTGTGGAGTTATTTCTGCATACTTATGTAAATGTAGTGTATGATTATTTTGTTGTGAAAAGTGGTCCATGTATGTACATAAAAAGCCTTATTTGTATGTCTGTGTGCTCTACTTAAAAATCTTACGCTTTTTCTCTATTTCTCTCTCTCCATCCTCTTTCATATCTCTCTCTTACTCTTTCTATCCCCCTCTCTGTCTACCTACCCTTCACCCTGTCTTTTTTCCCATCCTCTATATTCTCTACATCTCCCCTTTACACTCTTAGCCCTCCCCACTCTCTCTCCAACCTCTCTTCCCTCCCCCTGTCTCTCCCTCCTACCTCCCCCATTCACAAACTTTCTCTCCCCTATCCCTCCTAGTCGTCTTATGTATATATCACTTTATTTTCCTGTATATAGGTGTTTGATGTTATGACATGATTGTAAGTTGAACCTAGTGCCATTGAATTTAAGAATCTTTGAGGCATTCTAAGTACCAGTATTTCAAACCATTTTTGCTCAAGTTACCTATATTCTTGATAAACTGGTTTTTGATGTTATTTCCTAGTAAATGCGATGACAAGATGTGTGAATGTTTACAATTAAGTTGAACAGGTATTATAATTATTTCATGTAGATGAAAAAAACATACAGCTTAAATGTGATAAAAAATATGTGTGAATATGTTTACAATTAATTAAACCTGTATGCTTATTTCATGTAAATGCAAAAACATACCACTAAAATGTAATAAAAGTATGTTTATGTTCACAATTAAGGTGAACCTACACATTAATTTCATGTATACATTTATTCATGTAGATGCAAAAATATTCCATGGTGCTGAAAAACCCAATGTTATGTCTTTCAATTTGCCCGAATTTGCAAAACTATATCAACCCTTTACCTCACAGTCCAGAGTTTCAATGACCCAAAGGAAGAAGGCCTTTAAAGACATTGTGGGAAAAGGAGAAAATGCTGGTAACCAGCATTTTCTCCTTTTCCCACAATGTTTCCTACCCTATCAAAGACATATTTTCTCATTTGGGTCACATTTAAATTGTTGTCTGCAAATGCTTCCAATTTGGACAAGTCTACAGTTTTCTTATGTAGTAAAGAGTTAAAGGGAGCATTTTAGATTTTTTGTAATCCTACCAAGCTTTGAAATGATTATCATTAAATTATGTGAAGGTGATAGCTGGCAAATCATCAGAAAAGAAGAAGGATAAAATTAAGGAAAAGATTTTTAATGGTATTTCCTCTATAGGCTATGCAGCCTCTTAGGGTATTTTACAAATTTCACTTCAGAGTTTCAGAAGGACTTTTGGGAATGTCACATGATTATGAAGATTTGTGTTCAATTTGTACAGTGATGTCATATTTGATGTACTAGAAAAAGACAGTCTGTCCCATTATCTAAAAGCCCAAATTACACCTTTTTACTGAATGAAGACATACATTTTCTTTACTGCTGCAAAAGGGATAAAAAAATGTATACGAGTACATTGGTGTTTTGCAAGAAATTTTGGGTTACAGTATAAAATTGAATAGGTCCTTTAAAATAGGAAACAATTTTCAGTGGGTCACTTTTAAATCACCCTTATTTATGTATAGTGAATATGAATGAAGGTTTGATAGATGAATGAATTTGAAAACATTTAGGGAAAAAAAGAAATTGCTTTCTGCCATCAGCTTCTGTTTTTGCTACAATGTTGTCAGTGGTCAGACTGAAAAAAAAAAATCATGTGGTAAGGAGCTTAATGACATTTGGTAATCCTAAAATGGATAGAGATTGAAAGATTCCAAAAAAGAGAATTGTGGAACAGATTTTAAGCTCCTCATTTATTATTCTTGTTGAGGTATAATGAGAATTGCTGTTTACATATCTCAATATAATGGTATTCGAATGTGTGAAAATTAACATGCTGAATTGAGTCTGTGTGTTTTTTGTGTTCTTATTAAGTTATGAATTAACCTTTAGAATGCAGGATAAATCTAACAAACATTTTCAGTCTAGAATTTAGAGCTAGTTAGATGCAGTTTCAAGGTTGCTTTTATCTAGAATGTCTCACCAAAGCAGACAAAATGGCCCAAGATCAGACTGCTCAGTCTCTATAGTCTGATCTTCAATCTACACTGGCAGCAAAGGCAACTAAAGTTGTGAAAGGCACTTAGGGGTTAATGCAGATGCATGTGACATATCTATCAATGTTCTTTTATAAAAAGATCCTTTGGTCCTTTTATATCGTTAATTCTTTACCGCACGACAAATTTTTAAACTAATCCAAATTTGCATATGAGAAATTAAATGCCACTAGAACGATAGAATTGACTGTAGAAATGGAGAAAACAGTGTGGGAAAAGGAGAAAATTTTGGTTACCAGCATTTTCTCCTCTTCCCACAATGTTTTCAAAAGGATTCTTCCTAGCGGTCGTTAAAACCCAAGATTGTTTGGTAAAGGGTTAAGTTAATTTTGAAAATTGTCTTTCAATGGGAAAGATCTAGTCTAGAAATTTGTATGGTTACTGTATACTTGTTTATAAGCTAGCATATGATTAGAGTAATGATCTCATTTTTTATCTCAGAAATTGAGAAAATTATTGCCATCTCTGGACAAATACAAGTTTATGCAGCCTACGTTTGGGAAAATGGGAAAGAGGCAAATTGGTTTGTAACAATAGCTCTTTTAGTCACAATGTTTTTCAAATGGTTTATATTTTTCAAATGTTTATCCTTTGCATAATTTGTAAGAGTTTTATAGATACACCAAAAACACTGAGGCACAAAATAAACTTTAACTCTTTACCAGACTACAAAATTTGAGACCAGTCATAATTCAAAGCAGTTGCAGATAACAAAATTAACATGACTGAAAATTTGAACTTTGTTTTTGGAGGGGTAGATAACGCAGGAAAAGGAGAAAATGCTGGTAACCAGCATTTTCTCTTTTCCACAATGTTTTCAAAAGGCCTCTTTCTCAGGGTTGTTAAAAGTCAGGACCATGCGGTAAAGAGTTAACCAATTGAATTGTCCAAAGTGTAAACGTAATGGGCTGCAAAATGTGCCTTTTTTAAAGGCCTGGAAGTGGCCAAAATTAAACAATGCAGATATTAAAATGGATTTGAATTATATATCATACCATTTGAAAGTATGGAAATTATTGTGATGTCAATCTGTTATTGTACAGTTGCTGCAAGGTTAGTTTTTTGGAGAAAAACTGATATTAAAATCAGGTGTGCAGCTTTTCACCTAGTTTTCAGTTACTTTTTGCCCATGACTAACTCTACACGAACAGATTGTCATCTTCACAAGAATAACTATAATTTTAAATGGTATGATTTAGATATATATGCATTTTAACACCCCTTTTATTTACTTTTGGTCACCTTTGGGCCTTTAAGCTCAAGCACATGTGTATTGTGTGATTTCCAAAACTCAATTGGCCAATTTTGGAATCTGCCTTTAATTGGATAGAAAACATCATGGAAAATGAAGACAATGCTGGTTATCAGCATCTTTAGCTTGGCTGTTTTGAAGAGAAAGTCGAGTTACTGTCATAGCCCTGTCGTCTGCATCTGTGTTGTCGTGGGCAAAAACTTTAAATCTTTAATATCTCTATTATTATGGAAGATATTTACTTCAAACTTTGACAAGTTGTTAACTATTAAAAGGCAAATCCATACAACAAGGGTAGGTAACCAGCGAAGTATTTTTGACAGTCATGGCCCTTGCAAAATCATGCAACTGCAGCCAAGGATTAGCACCTAAATGCAGTCCTCTTGTTTCCTTTTCCCATGATGGTTTCAAAAGCATACTACTTCAGGGTTGTTGAAACTCAGGATTGTGTGGTAAAGGGTAACTCTTTACCAAAAGACAAAATTTCAAGTTTATCCAAGTTGAAGACATTTATAGACATCAAATGTATCTCAAATGATGGCAATTTCTTTTTGTGTATGTGGGGAAAAAAAAAAGCTATCTCTGGTATGTGTTTTCAAAAGCTTATTTTCTGATGGTTGTTAAATTTCAAGATTGTTTGGTTAAGGGTTAGATGAACAGGTATGTTAACATGAAACATTGTAACACACTGAATAATCATATGTTTGACTTAATCATTTGTCAAGATGTTTTGAAAGCAGTTTATTACTGATGTACAAAAATGTGTTTGTATTATGAAAAGTTGTAGGACATAAGTCATCACACTTGAGGCTTGGTTACAGATGAATAAGTTGAAGAAATTAAAGTAAAGCCTTCAGTTAAAAATCGTCCAGGTATCCATTGCAATGTCAAGGTTTTGGTTTGGTCAGAAGATCTCACAAATTGCGGACATTGTAGAACCAAGGCCACATTACACAGTCTGTTCAGCCTTGTCTGCAAAAGTTCCGATTACCCTAAACCCTTATCCTGCTAAATAAGTGAAATGAAACTTTTAAGCCAATAGTAAAAACCCAAATTTTGCTATTTCAAAAGTATAGTGTATACGTGTAAAGGACAGTGTAGATCAAAGATCAGAATGCACGTTCTGTGCAGTCTGATCTTGATGTACACTTTCTGCAAAAGGTCAGTGACCAAACAATCCATGTTTAAACAGCCCTTATAGCCAGCACTTACTCCTTTAAGAGTTAGCTCCAACATACTGTTTTTTAAACAGTCTTGCATTAAGCAAGGATTGCCATCAAAAACCAGCCAGCATTTTCTCCTTTTCCCAGAATGCGTTTTATCCTTTCAACGACAAATTCCATTATTCGAGACATATTCGAGACATTTTAGAGATTAACTCTTTAGCACACAATTCCAAGTTTCAACGACCCTAAAAGGGAAGCTTTTTTAAAACCTTGTGGGAAAAGGAGAAAATGCTAGCAGCAGCATTTTCTCCTTTTCCCAAAATGTATTTTACCCTATCAAAAGAAGACTGTCATTTGAGCTACCTTTTAATTTCGTCTGCAAATGCTTTCAATTTGGTCAAGTCCAAATTTTTTTGTGTCATAAAGGGTTAACATGTTACAACCTGCAAAGGTCTTCTTTTCTTCTGGTAGCAGTCCACTCACAACATTGAGGCAACAGGAAATGTTGCTTGAAATTAGCAATTGCTCCTTTTACTACAATGTTTCCACGTGTTTTCATGTGTTATACCTTTACCACACAACAAAATTTTGGACTTGTCCAAAATAAAAGCATTTGTAGATGACAAATTCACTGTTGCTCAAAAGATGATTTCTGTCTTTGAGATGGAAGAAACCATTGTGGTTTAAGGAGAAAATGCTGATTACTAGCATTTTCTCCCTTTCCCATAATGTTTTCAAAAGTCTTTCCTGTCCAGGTGGTTAAAATTTGGTATTGTTTGGTAAACAATTAGGACTGGCATCAGTTAAGCCTTATTTTTGGTAACCAGCATTTTCTCCTCTTCCTGCAATGTTTTCAATAGACCTCTTTCGTTAAAACTTGAGATTATTTGGTAAATGGTTAAGATGACTTGAAATTTGTCTACTGCAAGGTTGTGTCTGACATTAATGAGTCATTGTATGTAAATATCTACCAGTTTGTGTTCATTTTTGTTAATTTAATGTATATTGGAGGGCATTTTTGGAATTCAATACTATTTATTTTTTTTTTCAGAATGTTATATTTTGTTTATAGTCTATGATGTAGGTACATCAGTTTTTGTTGGCTAATTAAACTTTCTCAAAACTATAGTCTTCTGTTCTAATATTATCCTCTTTACATCTTTCATATGCATGAGAGTTGCTGGCTGAACTAACCATAGCAACTGTAGAGTGTCTTCGGGCAAGGCACTACAAAGCCATATCCTAAAGGGTACACATGAGATGTCTCTGATGTACCACAGGTGTAGTGTCCATAATGCACTATATGGGAGTGCATAATGTCAAAAAAATGGGAAAGGGCAAAACAATCCTTTAGCACTTTATAGAATGTTTCCATCTTTATTATTAAGCCTACTACTGCTAAAAAAAAATTGAAAATTTCCAAGCAAAAGTAAGAAGCTACTGAATATTGTGATTTCATCCTATTTGTTTCGATGACAATCTCACTGAATCGGACAATGAGGATCAAGATCAGAGTGCAGATTCTATGTAGTCTGATCTTGATTTACTGTCCGTAAAATCGTACTGTGTTACACTTAGTAGGATGAAACAACACTCGAGATTGGGAGTAGGTTATGATTCTGTACAGCTCACATGCTGTAATGACCAGCTCCCATAGGTGGTAGAGCGTAGGACTTGTAAACATCAAGTCTTAGGTCACTTGAGGGTGTGGGTTCGAGCCCCACGGTTGGCCATCTAAAATTACTAAGTCTTTTGGATGAGATGTTTGAAACCGAGGTTATATGTGATGGTGCTATATACTGAGCTCGTTAAAGAACCAGGTGTAACTTAGGATGGGTTTTGTCCTGTATCTTGCACTCTCCCCCGTAACAAAACATAATCTTCAAGGGGCATCACCCATATGGGTAACCCCTGGTGATGATAAATGCAAAATTCAATCAATCACATGCTGTACAAGACGTGTCACAATTCAAACGGTAAAAAACCTGATGAATCACTGGAAGAAAATAAAATGCTACATTGAATGACACTGAAAATATTGTGGAGAAAAAGGAGATGTAACAAGCATGTGCTTGTTATAACTGAAATAATGTTGCAATGGTTTTAAACCCATACAAACAAATGATTTGGCCACAGAGCAATTTCTTCAAATGCAGACATGTTTGTGTTTCATTCTTTCACCATCTTCAAGTGCTCAATTTGAAAATACAAATGCAAGATGACTGTTCAGCACTGAGTTTAATGAATATATAGAATTTTTTTAAATTATTAGCATTTTTTTTGACAACAGCATTAAATTAAAAAACATACTGTGTTTACACTTGCATGTATTTAACCCAAGAGTCTGGGTTTGGGAGTTCAAATGGGCATGCCCAAAGGTATTTTGAAAGTCACAGGATTCATTTCTATCTCCTTCCTAAAAACTGAATTAACAAGAGAGCCACCAGTTGCTTTTATAAGGTCAAGTATTGTGTATAAAAATGCCAAAGAAATACCAGGAATGCATGAATAGTTGTACTGGACGCCCTGAAATATTGTTCAAAAAAGGCAATTTAACATGCACACACAAAACCAACCCGAAAACCTGCAATTACAATAAAACTTTAATTTCAGTGACAAAAAAACCAAGACTAACTCTTCCTCTCTTTACCCTTTATCTACACAACCTGGAGTTTCAACAACCCCAACAGAGAAGGCTTTGGAAAACATTATAGGAAAAGGAGAAAATACTGGTAACCAGCATTTTCTCCCTTTCCCAGAATGTTTTCTACCCTATCAAAAATTATCAGCATTTTAGCAACAATGAATTTGTCACCTGCAAATGCTTTCAGTTTGTTCCAGTCTAAAACTTTCTCGTTTGGTAAAGAGAATTAGAAACATTGACACAAATCTGTTAGCTCTTTACCAAGTGTGATTTCATCCTCGTCCAAATTGATACAAATGTGAGTTAAATGATGGGATTTGTTAACTCGTTACCAAATGACAGAATTTTAGACTTGTCCAGATTCAAAGCATTTGCAGATAACAAAGTAAATGTAACTCAAGAACTTAAACCGCTTTTTGGAAGGGTAGAAAATATTGTGGGAAAAGGAGAAAATGCTGGTTAGCAGCATTTTCTCCTTCTCCCAAAATGTTTTTAAAAGGCTTCTTTTATAGGCTTGTTAGCCACATGTAATTTGTTCTATGCAAATGCTCGCAATAAGAACAAATCTAAAATTTTGTAGGTACATGTATATTGGACTTAGTTCAACTTTTAGTCATAACCTCCTGCAGACAACTTTTTTGCAACTTTCAACAGACCACATTTGGAAAAGATACTATTGTTGGCAGAAGAAAAACTTATATATGACCATTTTTTTTTTTTTTCCTGCCTGAAGTTTTTCATGTGTATTAACATATTAAATGATACTTCATGTAGGAAATTCATGTTTTATAATAATACTTTACAAGTCAGCTGTTGCAAATTTGTCTTGGGTGTCCATGAGTTTAAAAGACAGTCCTCTCAGACAAGAGTAGAATTACCAAAATAATGTCAAAGAATTTACAGTCAAGAGGAAGTGTTTGCAGGTCTGTCTCTAACTTCCTGTTATAGACTGTGCCCACTTTCTCCTGCCATTTGACAATAATGCTGCACTGCAGACTGGTACTGTGTTACAATGAGAAACTTGGCAAACTCCATGTAGACCTTTTCTGCAATAATAAAATAGCTTCAGCTACCAAACAATCTCATGTCAACCCTGAGGGAGACAACTTTGGAAAACATTGTGGAAAATGGAGAAACTGCTATTAAGTAGCGTTGTCTCCATTTCCAATGATGTTTCTTATCGTATTTTCATCCAGGGAACATACTTGATTTTTTGTTGGAAAATGTACAGATAGGTTCAAAATTCGGTCATCTAGCTAAAATTTATCCAACCATTCTTATTGAAAATCTTTCTCCTTTTGTAAAATGTTTGCTACCCTTCATTTTAGCCACATTTAATTTCTTGTCAGCAGCTGCTTTCATAATGGACATGCCTAACATTCTGTCCTCTTGTAAAGAACCAACAAAATGTATCTCTGTGATAGTCAACAGTACAAACCCAGTAGAAATACAAAACAAGAGGGCCATAATGGCCCTGGATCGCTCACCTGAGTCAATAGGCGAAATTTCATTCCGCATGCAATAATTCAATTTCTGACCAATTGTCAGGTCAATTGAGCTTAAAATGTGGCCTCTAGAGCGTCCACAAGGAATTTCCTTAAGTTGACCTAGTGACCTACTTTATCTCAATAGGTGACCCAATTTAGAACTCATCAAAAATTTATGGAGACAAACATTCTGACCAGTTTTCAAGTCAATTGAGCAAGAAATGTGGCCTCTAGAGTGCCCTAAAGGTATTTCTTTAATTTAACCTAGTGACTTAGATTATGACCCCAGGTGACCAAATTTTAAACTCATCTTAGATTTCATCACGACAAACATTCTGACCAAATTTCAGGTCATTTGAGCAATAAATGTGGCCTCTAGAGTGCCCACAAGGTATTTCTTTAATTTGACCTAGTGACCTAGATTATGACCCCAAGTGACCCAATTTTGAACTCATCTTAAATTCTATCAAGAGAAACATTTTGACCAATTTTCAAATCAATTGAACAATAAATTTGGCCTCTAGAGTGCCCTAGAGATATTTCTTTCATTTGACCTAGTGACCTACTTTATGACCCCAGTTGACCCAAATTCAGACTCACGTGAGATTTTATCAAGACAAACATTCTGACCAATTTTCAAGTCAATTGAGCAAAAAATGTGGCCTTTAGAGTGCCCACAAGGTATTTCTTTAATTTGACCTAGTGCCCTAGTTTATGAACCCAGGTGACCCAAATCCAAACTCATCCGATATTTCATCAAGACAAACATTCTGACCAAATTTCAGGTCATTTGAGCAATAAATGTGGCCTCTAGAGTGCCCTAAAGGTATTTCTTTAATTTGACCTAGTGACTTAATTTATGACCCCAGGTGACCAAATTTCAAACTTATCCAATATTTCAGCAAGACAAACATTCTGATCAATTTTCAAGTCAATTGAGCAAGAAATGTGGCCTCTAGAGTGCCCTAAAGGTATTTCTTTAATTTGACCTAGTGACCTAGATTATGACCCCAAGTGACCCAATTTTGAACTCATCTTAGATTTCATCAAAACATTTTAACCAATTTTCAAATCAATTGAACAATAAATGTGGCCTCTCGAGTTTCCTAAAGGTATTTCTTTGACCTAGTGACCTAGTTTATGACCCCAGTTGACCCAAATTCAGACACGTGAGATTTTATCAAGACAAACATTCTGACCAATTTTCAAGTCAACTGAGCAAAAAATGTGGCCTCTAGAGTGCCCACAAAGTATTTCTTTAATTTAACCTAGTGACCTAGTTTATGATCCCAGGTGACCCAAATCCAAACCCATCCGAGATTTCATCAAGACAAACATTCTGACCAAATTTCAGGTCATTTGAGCAATAAATGTGGCCTCTAGAGTGCCCACAAAGTATTTCTTTAGTTTGACCTAGTGACCTAGTTTATGACCCAAGGTGACCCAATTTTGAACTTGTTGTGCTCAGGTGGGCTAACAAACTTAGAACAGGTTCACTACATACCAAATATCAAAGCTCTATGCCTTCCAGTTTCACAATAGAAGAATTTTAAAGTTTTCCTTCTTTGTTCCTATGTTCGAACTTGTGACCCCTGGGGCGGGGCCAGTTTTGACCCCAGGGGCATCGTATGAACAAACGTGGTAGAGGTCCACTAGGAGTTGCTACATACCAAATATCAAAGCTCTACGCCTTTTAGTTTCAGAGAAGAAGATTTTCAAAGATTTTGCTATTTTTTTCCCTTTGGTTGCCATGGCAACCAGAGTTATGGGTGGAATTCAATCTTTTGAACAATTTTGGTAGACCTTCACCCAAGGAACATCCCTGCCAAGTTTCATCAAGATTGGCCCAGTGGTTTAGGAGGAGAAGATGTTTAAAGAAATTGTGGACGACGGACAACACACGACGGACAACGCACGACGGACACCTGACACTGGGCGATCACAAAAGCTCACCTTGAGCACTTCGTGCTCAGGTGAGCTAAAACTACTATCAGCTTGCTCTATATACCTGTATTCCCCAAGTTTGATAGCAATCCTTGCACTATGCAAGGCTATAAAAAAATAGTGCTGCGGTATCAAGAAGGCTTTTGAAGATATTTTCTCCTTTTCCCACAATGTTTTCTACCCTTTCAAAGAAAACTGCCAGATTTCAGCTACATTCAAATTATACCTGTATTCTCTGAGTTTGACAATAATCCTTGCTCTACACAAGACTGTAAAAAGAGTGCAGCTGTATCATATTGGCCCAGACTGAACAACATGCGTAATACAGTCACATACTGTCCCACAGATATCATTACAAGAACTGCTTTCATCTGAAATTAACAGGAAAAATAATTTGCATAGCAGTCTCAAAGCCCATGTCTAAAAATCTTTTACCACACAGCCCAAAAGAAAAGCCTTTTGAAACATTGGGGAAAAGAAGAAATGCTGGTAACAGTCATTTTTCCCTTTTCCCACAATGTTTTTTTAAGTCTTCTTCCATAAGCTTGTTAAAACACAGTATATCTTATATGGAAATCGAGTTATTTTGGCAACATTTAATATGTCCTCTGCAAATGCTTTCAATTTGGTCGAGTCAAAGATTTTGTCACTTGGTAAACAGTTAACCCTTTACCAGATGACAAAAATTAAGACTTGTCAAAATTGTCCAGGGTCATTTAACTAGGTAAATGGTCAAGTCAGCAATCATTGAGGTCACAGAGGGCAAACACCTTGAAATGTACCTGTATTAAGCTAGCACCTCTCCTACACAAGAACATTCTGAGTTTCCCTTTGATGCTTGCTCTGTACAGGCTGGACTGTTGATTATCAAAATATGCAGTTAACCCTTTACCTTACAATCCTGAGTTTCAACAACCGCCTTTTGAAATAAAACTCTTTCAGTAACCAGCATTTTCTTCTTTTCCCACAATGTTGTCTACCCGTCCAAAAATAAATTGCATAATTTGAGCCACATTCAATTTAACCCTTTACCACACAATGACGACTTTTAACACCCCAGAGGAAGAAGCCTTTTGAAAACATTGTGGGAAAAGGAGAAAATGCTGGTAACCAGCATTTTCTCCTTTTCCCACAAAGTTTTCTACCCAATCAAAGCAAAATTGCACCATTTGAGCCACTTTGAAATTGTCGTCTGCAAATGCTTTCAATTTGGATAGGTCTAAAATTTTGCTGTGTGGTAATGGGTTAAATCTGCAAACACTTTCAATTTGATGTAAAATATTGTCATCAGGTAAAGGGTTAACCCTTGATAATTTCAAACATGTGAAGGATCAAGAAGTTAGTTCAGAAACCTAACCAGTACTTATGCAATGATGTTAAAAGTTACAAAGCTTAACCCTAATCAACATGGGTTTGAAACCCAAAACCTCTGATTTGACAGGCAGTCACTCTTATCTACAATACCCTTTTTTTAAAAAATTTAATCTTGATTGCCGAAGACCTACATGTTAGTTTTTTTGTTACCATGGGCATTAAAGGGATAAAATTTTAGCAAAGGAAAGATTTTGCTTCAGTTTGATTGGCACTGAGCTTATAGTTTTAGATATCACAGCCTAACATTGGTGAAACTCAGAAAACACATGATAATAGAGATGTCAATGTGATGTGACTGTAACAGTGTTGAAAACAGCTTAAAATCAAACACACAAACACTTATGTTTCACATACTTTCTGACTGTGCTGCCAAAGGTACTCTGCAAACTTACAAACAACACCAAGACATTCTTTCTCTGTAAGCCCAATCTGAAATATTAAAGGTTACAGCTGACAAAATGAAGTAAGCTTTCCTTGCAACACTTGTCCAGCTGTCATAATGTTCAGAAATATTGTTACCACAAGGCAAATGATTAGTCTGAAAGTGTAGGTGCAGTGTTTATCATCCATTTCTTAATTCTTTACCACACAATCCCGAGTTTTAACGAGCCTAACAAAGAAGGCATTTGACAACAACATGGGAAAAGGAGAATCTATCCTTATCACACAATATTTTCTAACCTTCAAAAAACAAATTTCATTTTCTGAGCTACATTTATTTTCATGTCTGGAAATACCAGTACTTTTAATTTAGACTAGACTAAAGTTTTGCATTTTGGTAAAGAGTTAACCCTTTACCAAACGGTAAAATTTAAGACTTGTCCAAATTGATAGCAGTTGCAGATGACAAGTTAACTCTTTACCAAACGACAAAATTTTCCACTGGTCCAAATTGAAAGCATTTGCAGTCGTCAAAATAAAAGTGACTGAAAATTTGAAATTTGTATCGAAGAGGAGAGAAAACATTGTGGGAAAAGGAGAAAATGCTGGTTACCAGCATTTTCTCTTTTTCGCACAATGTTTTCAAAATGCTTCTTTCTCAGGGTCGTCAAAAGTTGGCATTGTGTGGTAAAGGGTTAAATGTGGCTCAAGTGATGATATTTGAAATATATAGTGAAATTAGTGAAATATATAGTGAAAACATTGAGGGAAAAGGAGGAAATGTTGGTTACCAGTATTTTCTCCTTTTCCCATAATGTTTCTAATCTTTCAAAGACAGATCCCAATATTTCTGCCACATTTATTATGTCGTCTGTAAATGCTTTCAGTCTGGACCAGTCTAAAATTTGTCGTTTAGTGAAGAGTAAAGAGTTATCCAGATGACAAAATTTAATCTCATCCAAATTCAAACCATTTGTTGACAGCAATTCAGATGTGTCTCAAAATGATAAGCTTTGCCTTTGATAGGTAAGAAAACATTGTGGGAAAAGGAGAAAAATACCAGCTATCAGTATTTTCTCCTTTTCCCACAATATTTTCTACCCTTTCAAAGACAAATAACATCACTTGAGCTATATTTGATTTTTCATAATTATGCAGTTGCTTTCACTACCTATAAGTTTTGTCATCTAGTAAAGATATAAAAATGAGCTCTGCTCTGGCAAAGGGGTTTGATACATGTTTGTGATGCATGATACCAAGCATGCATCACATCACATAATAATGGATCCATAAAAAAACATTTTGTCTAACAACTAGGTGAATCATGAACCACTTTTGTCCTTTGACATGCATTAAAATTGACCAATAGCAAAATGTGTCTATCTGGGTTGATATGTTTAGCAGATGCATTAAGCCCCCTTTTCACAGAGCATGTCTTATGTTATACTTCTGAAGATACCTTAGCCAACCAGACTGCATCCAACCATTTACCATAAGTAATCAGGTATTTACATGCATCAGCTTGCTTATTCATCATGCAGAGTAGATCTACACCATCTGTAATGGAAACAGAAGAGTATCATACAAGGGCTTAATGCACATATTGTGCAATAATAAAAAGATTTGTGAAAATTGGTGATTACTAAAAAATGCCTATTGTCATGTTAATCTTACTCTGATGATGAAACATCTACAATCATGTTGGCGAACAATGTGGTTCTCATCATCATACACCCGTTTTGATTTGGGGTGTAAAATACAAGTGTAAAATTACATATGAGTCATGCTCTGTGAAAAAGCGGTTTAAAGTACTGTATCTGCAAAAAGTATTGACCCATCTCAGCCCACATAGTCAGTGCTGGGTGATATGGATCAAATTATTTTGCTATTAGTAAATTTTCTGCATGACTAAGGGTCATTCCACCTCATGATTCAGTCTGTTGTTAGACAAAATGGATTTTATGGAGCCATAATTTTGTGATCACTTGCTTGGTATAATGGATCACTGAAATGCATTAAATCCCCTGTTGCTAGAACATTGTTCATATCTTTTGACAAGTAAGAGAATGATTTTTTTCTCATCATCAAACTCTAGATTGGAGCTGCTAAGTGATTGCTGAAGGAATCTTTACCTTGTACTAGACTACACAGGAAGAAATTGCTGCTGGTTACAGGCAATTTCTCATTTTCCTATGTACAATCTCTTAAGATTAATTCGTGTTTTAACGTTTTACTATACATTGCCAAGTTTTAGCATTCCTGATGAAAAGGGCTATTGAAAACATTGTGAGAAAAGGAGAAAATGTTGGTAACCAGTATTTTCTTGTTTTCCACAAAGGCTATGAGACAAATCTCATCATTTGAACCACATTTCATTTATTGTCTGCAAATGTTTTTAATCTGAACAAGTCTAAAATTTTCTTGTCTGGTAAAGGGTTAAAACCTAATTCACATTAACCTTTTACCACATGACAAATTTTAGACCTGTCCCAATTGAAAGCATTTGCAAATGACAGTTTCAATGTGGCTCATATGAAATGATTTTTCTTTGATAGGGTAGAAAACATTGTGGGAAAAGGAGAAAATGCTGGTAACCAGCATTTTCTCCTTTTCCCACAATGTTTTCAAAAGCCTTCTCCATCAGGGGTGTTAAAAGTCGTCATTGTGTGGTAAAGGGTTAAATATCCATATTTACAAGAATGTTTCCAATGTTGAATCTTGCAAATCAGTTCAAATAGTAACAAGTACCTGCTAAAAATTTGAACCTGAGAAAAATCTACCTTGTAAATGGCCTGCTGCAATAAGGTGTGTGGCTGCTAGTTTTAAAGTACTCAGTGATTCTGCTGTAGGCTGTACACAGGATACAAGACAAGCCCTGGAAAAGATGGCTTGATGTAAAAGAGCTCCTGCACATTCTGTTGGTGTAAACAATGATGGTTAGGCTGTGTTTGGTTGGTCACAGTTATACACAACTGGTGCCAAAGAATAGTGTAAAAAAGTCATTTGGTCTACTTGAATATTCAAAATATGTATGAAATTTTGATCCCTCTTACACAGGGGTGTGCCTTGGAAACAATATGCACCATTACAAGGTAGCGTCTATCAGCATGTGTCCCATGGAAATTTTGTGGATAGAGTACTGTAGATGCATTCTGAGAGGTACAGAATAGGACGAAGTCAACAATTTTCCTATTTGTCTTTTAAGTTTGTTTCTTTCTCTTTAAGATTTTTAATTTTTCAGATAAATTGCACACATGTAGGTATGTACATATGGCCAAGCATACCCCTGCCATGTTCTTTTATATGAGATTTTATTTTATTATATACCAGTAAATTTTCAGACTCAAACACCTGTGTCATATGTGGATAAAATATCACACACAAAAGAAAAAAAAATCTACAGTGTCAAATATGGAGTGAAATGTGGTATGATGACACATGTGCAAATCATATGCATTGATTTGTGCTTTCATTGGTCAAAATAATACACTATCATATACATCCACCATTCCTGAAAATGAAGTTACCATCCACTAAAAACCATTTTTTTTTCACTGTTTTTTTTAAAAAATGTCAATAATTGCACTGTTTTGTCATTGAAAGTTGCAGGTATATAATAAAAGGAATATTACAGTAACTTTCCTAGTGCTTGTATTTACTTCTCGAAGTGTTAGAATATTTTGATATCTCACTAGCCCTCCGGTCTCATGCAATATAAAATATTCTCATTGCTGCTTGAATCAAATACAATCACCAGGAAAGTTACCACAACATAATATTCTGTATGTAAATTAGTTACAGAGATATAAAAACGTACTTAAGGCAGTCATGTCTGAAGTTTGAATTGTCTGTGTCTGTTTCCATGAGAATCTGGGTTGCCATGGCAACCTTGTTCATCATGATGTATCGACTTGTACACACTTTTTTCACTCTGTAACTATTTGCCTTTTTGTTATGAAGTATCAAGCGTGAACCTTCATAGTTCTGAAATAGTTGAAAATCATTAACTCTTTTCCAAATGACAGAATTTTAGACTTATCAAAATACAACTGCATTTGCAGACAGCAAAATAAAATGCGACTCCAAAATCAAACTTTGTTTTTGGTAGGGTAAAAAATATTTTTGGGGTAAGAAAAATACTAGTTACCAGCATTTTCTCCTTTTCCGGCAATGTTTTCAAAAGTAATTTTATTCAGGGTTGTTAAAACTTGGGACTGTTTGAGAAAGGGTTAGGTAGAATCAAGTTATACCAAAAGTCAACTTCTAGGATTCAAAACACTGCTGTTGGTGCTTTTTCAGGCAGTGCAGATCAACCTTGGATTGCTCAAAACATGCAATATGACCTTGGGTCCATATCGGTGGATGTTAATCATGTCCAAAATTAACTTATTGTTTGCAGAGAATTTCATCCAAGTTAGAAAATTTGTTTTGGGAAGTTTTATGCAATCTGTAAAAATGAGCACATGGATTTTTGTTCATATTGAAAATTGTGGTGGCAATGGTGTGAAGTCTATGTTAGTAAACTTATGAAACTAGAGCTGTTGCAAACTGGACAGTTGCCCCCCACCAGCACCTTGTCACTGAAGCAGCACAATCAGAGAGTGGAAATTATTTTCAAAACAAAGATTACCAGTGACCTTGACCTTTGACAAATGAGACCTAAAATCAATAGGGCACCTTCTTGGATCATGAGCAACACTTGCATAAAGTTTCAAGATCCTAGGTCAAATGGCTATTGAGTTAGAGCACATACAACAAGTTCACCTGTGACCATGAACTTTGCCCATTCGACACAATAACGATAGGGCACCTCCTTGGGTCATGAGCAACAATTGTATAAAGTTTCAGGGTCCTAGGTCAAACAGCTATTGAGTATTGGTAAAAAGAAATACAAGGAATGCATGGGCAGGTAAACAGGCTGCTGTAATATAACGCAAATGCTTTTGAAAACTTGTTTCAGTGAAGCTTTAATCTTCTTTTAATATGTAATAAGGGCAAAAGGTCAGTAAAGAATATGGTTTGGCTATACTCCTTACAAGTGACTTATGCCCCCTAATCAATAAATACATAGGAAAAGTCTTTACAAAAATGAAGGTTGTATTTACCTCAAATTCCTTATTTTTCATCAGTAAACCTGTGGATGATGCAATAAATTGCTCTCTCTGTATCATCAGACCATTTACCCAGCTAGAGTCTAGTTCACTTTCTGTTGTATAACTTAAGTGCAACTTTGTTTCAAGATCATTTGTTGACAGGTCAAGAAGATCATTGACCTCAGAAGTGGAGGTCTGCAGTTTTGAGATCCATTCACTAAAGTCAAAGGGTTTTTCAAGATTTCCCTGCAAGCATAATGAAATACAAAAGTATTTAAATGAGTTTATATACATCAATATGGGATCCAATAAAAACTAGAGCTGTCACTGAATGTGACTTAATACCCCCGCCAGCGCTTTGACAGAAACAGGCAATTTAACAAAAAAATTTCTAAGTTCAAGGGGAGATTACCCTTGAATCATAGGGAGTAGATGATTGAAAACTGTGTCTTGCACAACTTCAGTATACGATCAATGTATCAACAAACTTTCAATACAATAGCAGGAAAACTGTAGGAGGAGTTCGTGACACAAAATCACTAGTATTTTGTACACAGACAGACACATGGACGGACACATGGACGGACAGACAGGCTGATTCCAGTATACCCCCGAAAACATTCCTTTTGCGGGGGTATAATTAGCTGAAATTTGACATATGTTATGTAATATTGAACTAGTTGCCAAAAGAAAGGTCTACAAGCTTATTACTGTCATTTTTTCCAGTATGTAACTTTTGGATTCATAATGGTTGGACTATTATTCAAATTTTGGAATAAACATAAACTTCAGCCTGTCTCAATTAAACCATGACTCCATATTCAATTCTTGAGTTGTTTCAATTTGAACGTCTGTAAATAAATGATTCATGAAGAATAAATCCAAAAAACTTAGACATTAAGACAGCAAATATTACACTAAGATCAATGGGAATATTGGTTTACCACACGACAAGAGTGTAGACTTGTCAAGATGGAAGTCACTTGCAGAGGATGAGATAAATGTAACTCAAAAATTGAAATTTGTTCTTGGGAGAATAGAAAAACACAGTGGGAAAAGGAGAAAATACTTGTTACTGAAATTTTCTTCTTTTCTCACAATGCTTCTTTTTTAACCCTTTACCACACAATGACGCCTTTTAACGCCCCTGAAGAAGAGGCCTTTTGAAAACATTGTGGGAAAAGGAGAAAATGCTAGTAACCAGCATTTTCTCCTTTTCCCACAAAGTTTGCTACCCTATCAAAGAAAAGTTGCGTCATTTGAGCCACTATGAAATTGTCGTCTGCAAATGCTTTCAATTTGGATAGGTCTTAAATTTTGCCGTGTGGTAAAGGGTTAAGGGATGTTAAAACATGGGATTGTGTGGTAAAGGGTAAATCAGCTTCTTCATTTGGTAAAATATTTTTAAGCTCCTTCTTCAGGGAAAAATAGTCAATTCCTAAATGCAAGTAGACATGACGCATCTTCAACAGATACTTAGTTTAACCCTTTCCCAAACAATCCCTGGTTTCTACAACCCTGAGACAGAAGCCTTTTGAAAACATTGTGGGAAAAGGAGAAAATGCTGGTAACCAGCATTTTCTCCTTTTCCCACAATGTTTTCTACCCTGCTGGAAACAATTTAAATTTTTGAGTTACGTTTCTATTGTCATCTGCAAGTGCTTTCAATTTGGACCAGTCTAAAATTTTGTCATTTGGTAAAGAGTTCATACATTGGCAAATAATGAACCTATAAAGGACAAGGACAATCAATTTCTCACTTTTCCACAATATTTTCTTGACTGTTCAATCAATTATCATCAATATCTAATGTTTTGTCTATTAATTATAAATTAACTCTTTACCATAGAGGCAAAATCTATAGATTTGTCCAAGTTGAAAGTATCTGCTGACAACATTTTAAATGTAACTCAAATGATAGAATTAGTCTTTGATAGCGTAGAAAATATTGTGGAAAAAGGAGAAAAAGCCTTCTATCTTAGGGTTGTTAATACATGTACTTGAGAGTGTCATAAAGGGTTACATAAATTGAAACTATGCCCCAAATAAAAAAAAAAAAATCCTCAAATGGGTACTTCTATAATTGTCACGCTGTGAAAAAGTCTTTAATTGATGGCAGATAAGTTGTCTGAAATAGGAAAATGGTCAGATATCATATATATTCGGCATTCTACAAATAGGAAAATGGGAGGCAGTTAAAAATACATTTTTGAATGGACAGTCACAGGGTTCATTCTTCTAAACATTTATAGTTATTTAACTCTTTACCAAACAATCCCGACTTTTAACGACCCCGAAGAAGAGGACTTTTGAAAACATTGTGGGAAAAGTAGAAAATGCTGGTAACCAGCATTTTCTCCTTTTCCCACATTGTTTTCTACCCTTCCCAAGACAAATTTCAATTTTCAAGTCATATTCATTTTGTCGTCTGCGAGTGCTTTCAATTTGGGCAAGTCTTAAATTTTGTCGTTTGTTAAAGAGTTCAAAGTCTCCAAGAATGTCCATGATCCTTTCAAAGTTGTCTATCACTAATGGTACATTAACCTGTCTTCTTAAAGGAAAAGGATAATCCTTTACTACACAGTCCCAAGTTTTTATGACTCTGATGAAAATGGCTTTTGAAAACATTTCAGGAAAAGGAGAAAATACTGGTTACCAGTGTTTCCTCCTTTTCCCACAATGTTTTCTACCATGTCAGAGACAAATTTCATCATTTGAGCCACATTTAAATTTTTATCTGCAAAAGCTTTCAATTTGAACAAGTCTTAAGCTGTCTGCATAAAAGAAATGGTAAAAGTCAATAAATATTGGGCATTCTATAAAGGAAATTGCAGTGGGTTCAGTGAAGGAATATGGTTTTGGTATAAATCTACCATGGGAGGCAGTTCACAGTATACATGTACTTCGTGAAGGAAAATGGTTATAGTATTAATCTACCATGGGTGGCAGTTTACAGTATATTTGGTGAGGGAAGATGGTTGTATAGTAACATCTACCAAACATGTAGTATCCTTCTGCCCATTCTTGGAAACATATTTAAAAGTTTCCCAGAATTCCATGTCATATTCATCACCAAACAACCTAACAACATAGAGCATATTCAACAAAGTTTATTTGAAGCAATGTTGCACCTCAACGTGGCCTGGCTGGGTAGCTCAGTGGTAAGTGTATCTGACTCGTGACCTGGTGGTTGTGGGTTTGATACCAAGTTGAGGCAACTTTCTATACAGCAATTTTTTGCCTCTCACCTCTAATTAATGTGAGAGTAGTGGTAAGAGGACTGGAAAGAAAGTTGTGTCGATACTGACATGAGAATACCAGGACACACATGAGTAGGTGCACTGACCGTCATGATATGACCTAAGCTGTTAAAACAGCGTTAAACTCCAATACCAATGAACCTTCAACATGACTAGAATAATACTTATCCCCCTTAGTTGGATCTCATGAATATTGCCATAAAAGCATATGTCCGATTCATGTCAAATATAAAAGCATAATAGCATGCTGATTAACCCTTTGCCCTGTACACTCCCAACATTTAATGACCTTGAGGAAGGAGACTTTTGAAAACATTGTGGGGAAAGGAGAAAATGCTGGCAACCAACATCTTTTCCCACAACATTTTCTACCCTTTCAAAAACAAATCTCATCATTTGAGCCATGTTCAGCTTCTCTTCTAGGTTTGTTTTCATTTTGGGCAAGTCAAAAACTTTGTTGTATTGTATAGGGTAAATGCCCAACTAGTTACCTTGTCACAAAAAAAATAAGGAAAAGGGAAAATTAAAGGGACATAACTCCTGTTATGGTCAACCATTCGTTAGGAAAATTGCAGGTGTACAATTCCCAATATAGAAAAGCTTTCATTCAAATTTAACTCTTTACCAATGACCTAATTCTAGACTGTTCCAAATTGAAAGCATTTGCAGATGGTACATTAAAAGTAGATCAAATGATGAAATTTGTCTTAAAAAGAGTAGAAAACATGAGAAAAGGAGAAAATTTGTCAATGTTTCCTTTGAAAGCAGCCAACCTAATAAAACAAACATTCTCAATAAGTATTACACATCAATATGCTGCAATTTCAGAACTGTTTTTGTCAGAATACCAGACCAAGAAAGGGATAGTGTGGTGTAGTTTAGTGAACATTGTAGATCAAAGATCAGGCTGCACAACTAAATTTTGGTTCTGCTCTGTAATTCTTTACCACATAACAAAAATCTTAGACTAGTCCAAATTGATAGCATTTGCAGACAACAATTCAAATATGGCTCAAATGGTGAAATACGTCTTTGGTAGAGTAGAAAACATTGTGGAAAAAATTCTGGTACCAGCATTTTCTCCTTTTTCCACAATGTTTTCAAAAGCCATCTTCCTCAGGGTCCTTAAAACTTGAGATTGTGTGGTAAAGACTTAAAATTTATGCTACACTGTCTACAAAAATAACAAGGATGTGTTTCGGGTATTCTGTTATTTTTTTTTTTCCGGAGTCAAAATAAGATAGAGCATAGTACTATGTATCCATACCTTCCAGTTAATATACACCTATCAGCGATTGTGGTGGCATTTTTAAGGGCAGTCTTTAAGTCACTGTAAGGAAAATTGAAGCAAACAGAAAACTCTTCTAAATATATTAAATAATTTGTCAGAATTTCAATATACATACTGCAGTTCCAAATCAGCATGGATGTTTGCATTCCAAGAATATAGTTCATTCAATTTTTAATCTTTCAATAAAAGGACAACCTTTAGATCTACTTAAAACTGTTACGAAGACCATAATGGACATGCAGTTGAACGACAAGAAAATGTCATGTTTGTACAGTAAAAAAGTCATGTTTGTATAGTAATGACTACAACTCTACGATATTGGTGAGCTAATTGTTTATACAGACAATGGGATCTGCTGCTGCACTTTTTTTTTTTTTAAGAAAAACTATCATTCACAATTGTGTGAGGACAAAATGACAAGATGTATGAATAAACGTACATGTATGCTATAGACCTATTCGAAGTTGAAAGTATATTTTTACATAATTTGAGTACACGAATAATACTTATTATTACCTGTCCAATAGAGTTATCTCTCTTTGACCACTCTTTAATTTGTAGAGTTAGGATAGAAATAAGTAGTTTTGTAATGAATGGATTTTGAAATTTCCATTTTTTTCTATAAATAAAACTTAAATACAAACCTTTCAACAAGTTGTAACAAATGTTGGATGTCTAGACTGAAGGGTTCAATGTTACACTGCAGACTATACTTCAAGAGGAAAGCAGTCTTTCTGTCCAGTAATGCAGGGCTAAACACATCTGTAAAGATACATGTACATCTAGTTTAACCCTTCACCAACCAACTAAAAACTGGTCTCACTCAAATTGAAAGCATCTGCAGACTACAATACATATGTAGCTCAAAGGATAATTGCTGTCTATGAAAAGGAAGAAAACGTAGGAAAAAGAGAGAATGCTGGATACCAGCATTTGCTACTTTCCCCACAATGTTTTCAAAAGGCCTTCTCCTGATTCATTACCTCCCCTTGAAAGCTTTTCCTCTGAAAAACAAAGTGGTGTACATGTACAAATATCTGGACAGACGAGACGGTAATAGAAAAAAGATAAAATCCCTTTGTAGTGTATTAGTCTATCCTACAGACAGATATACAGTACATGTATAGCTTGTGTTTGTGTAAGAGAACACTAATACTGCCTTGCTATAGAGCTAGTTTGTGTAGTGGTGTGGAAGAGTGTTTGCCTTGGGATCTTGAGGTCCTGGGTTCAATCCCCAGTTTGGGAGGTTATTTAACAGAACTGCTACACCTTTAAAAGTCAAACAAAATTATCACAAAATTACTTCCTGAAACAAATCTGGAGCAGATGACCTTTAAAACATCCTGAAAAGGAAACAAGAGTTCAGATTAGACACATAAAACTACATCTATCTAACAGGAGAAACTACTTCTATAAGTGTGAGATAAAGAAAGGTGTCTTGCAGGTAGTGATATGTGAAGCAGTAGAATGATTTATAGGATATAGTTCATTGCATCCCACACTGTTTTCCAAATCCGTCTTTCTCAGGGTCATTAAAACTCAGGATTATGTGGTAAAGGGTTGATTAACTAAGATCGATCACTAAGACAGTGCCAGCTGAACTGTTCTGATCTGGTATTCTTTAGCCAAGATGATACAGTGTTAACTCTTTACAAAACGACAAAATTTTAGACTGGTTCAAATTGATAACATTTGGAGACGACAAATTAAATGTGCCTCAAAAACTGAAATTTGCCTTTGGAATGATAGAAAACATTGTGGGCAAAGGAGAAAATGCTGGTAACCAGCATTTTCTCCTTTCCCCACAATGTTTTCTAACGGCTTCTTTAGCAGGGTCTTTAAAACTCAGGATTGTGTGGTAAAGGGTTAAAGTAAATGCATTTTTAAGGGAACATTTTGAACCTTTTCTGCCTATGCTTTGCAGCTCAGTTGAAACATACAGCAGTCGAGACCCACAGATTGTTAGTTCGATTGCAAACCTTTGACTGATCATAATCACTCTCACCACTGAACATTATGTTTGAAAGAAGCCAGTGGCTTCCAATGAAAGTTGTGCAAAGTACTGGTAAAAGAAACTCCCAAAAAGTACGAACAGGTGCACTGGCAGCCACAATATAACTGAATTAATGTTGAAAATACGGTTATCAAACAAACAAATCAAAGCTTTTCAGCATTTTTAGATTTTAGTCCTTCATACTGTATTACATCCTCAGAACCCAGGTTTGAAGCATTACGTTACTCTCCATGCATCACCCCTGGGAAAATTGACTAGCAAATCGTCGTTTCTTAAGAATATTCATATGGTCGGAAAGTACCCTAGTAGCCAATCGAAAGATCAATAACATAATGATACTTTCTTGTAGAGAGGATAATTTCATTTCTTCCATTACTAAAAATAACCCTGGAAAAACCCGAGATTATCAACAAATATGGCGGCCGTCGGCGTGCTTGTCTCCCTTGAGATATGCCATTCTGCAATACAGGGACGACACTGTCGATCTTTGTGTACAATTTTAACTGACAATCTTTCGGTGTTACGCCAAAAAATCTCTTTTAAATGGTTCTCGATTGTAGTGTTGATGGGTGCTGCCATATTTCAAGTATCGCTAAGCTTGATTTTTAACAAATGATGTGATTGAATATCGACAAGTAAAAAATAGAAATGACGGCGTATTTGTGATAAAAATAGTTTAAATTTTCTCAAAGAAAAACTGAGATCACCAATCAAAATGCTTCATGAATAATCCATGAGAACGAGGAAATGCCAGCAAAATAACCCAGGGTCGATTACAGAATAAATCGAAACTGGGTCACCAGGGATGACTGTATTACAAAGAAAGTATTTTACATCATCACAGATAGGTGTTTGATCCATAAATAAAATGTTGAACACAAATTAGCCTACCTGACACTTTCCAGTTCTGCATTGGTATACTCGAAACCTTCATTGTTCTCTCATAAACATGGATAAAATCATCTACATTGAAAGAAAATTAGAAATATGGTATAAAAAGTCTCATCTTGCCTCTACACTGTTGGATATACTGGCCCGGCTCGGTAGCTCAGTGGTTAGCATATCTGACTCATGACCCGGTGGTTGTGGGTTCGATACCTGATTGAGGTAAACTTTCTTTCCAGTGATTTTTTGCCACTTGCCTCTGATGCATGTGAGAAAAGCAGTGAGTGGCTTGGAAAGAAAGTTGTTCAGCACTGGTGTGAGAAAGCCAGAAAGCACATGTGTTGGTGCACTGACCACTGTGATATAACCTAAGCTGTTAAAATGGCATTAAACTCTAATACAGACAAATAGCAGATATTGCCATACGCTAGCTGCCAAAAATAGCCATATACTTGCAATACCTGGATCTTTTGTTACTGAAGGAAAATTACTTATTTCATAGATTCAGTATTAACTCTTTACAACACAATCCTGAGTTTTAATGACCTTGAAGAAAAAGCCTTTTGAAAACATTGTGGGAAAAGAAGAAAATTCTGGTAACCAGCATTTTCTCCTTTTCCCACAATGTTTTCTATCCTATCAAAGAAAAAAATGCACCATTTGAGTTACACTGAAATTGTCGTCTGCAAATGCTTTCAATTTGGACAAGGCTGAAATTTTGTCGTCTGGTAAAGGGTTAATGGGTTTAAACCTCTACCAAACAATCCAAAGTTTTAACTACCCTGAAGAAGAAGGCTTTTGAAAACATTGTGAGAAAAGGAGGAAAAAGGAAAAACTTTGAGAAAGTAGGCCTTTGAAAACATCACGGAAAAAGGAGGAAGTGCCAGTAACCAGTATTTTCTCCTTTATCCAAAACATGCCTTTAATTACACTATGAAACATAAATCCCATCATTTTAACTACATTTGAGCTATGCTTTGGCACAGAAGGATTTTATGCATCTCTCTGGTGTATGATACCAAGCAAGTCACCACATAATTATGTTTGGCACAGCAGGATTTTATGCATCTCTGTGATACATGATACCAATCAAGTCACAACATAATTATGGATCCATAAAATTCCTTTTGCCCAACAACCAGGTGAATCCTAAGATAGAATGGTCCAGAGACTTACACAAAATTTACAAAAAGCAAGTTTTGACCTAGGTCAGCTTGCGCGGACTGTGCAGGCTAACCTGGGTTGATACTTTTTGCAGATGCATTAGACTCCTTTTTCACAGATCATGGCTGGTTTAGTTTGTTGTCTGTGAATGTTTTCAATATAAGCATCTACAAAATTTGTTGCCTGTTAAAGAGCAAAGGATGTGATTGCTTTTGGATGGTTTATGACAACAGATAATTCAATCAAATTTGTCATTATCTCTCAGTCTAAAATCATTAGTTCTCACTGAAAATCTCCAATTTTTGTATTCAACTCTTCATCAAATAACAAAATTTTGGACCCGACCAAATTGAAAGTCTTTGCAGATTACAAATGAAATGTGGTTCAAAACATGACTTTTGTCTTAGAAAGGATAGAAAATATTGTGGGAAAAGGAGAAAATGCCGGTAGCCAGCATTTTCTCCTTTTCCCACAGTGTTTTCAAAAGCCTCCTTTTTCAGGGTTGTTAAAACTCGGTATTGTGTGGTTAAGGGTTAAACTGGACATACCTTCTGAACTCTTCACAGGTGATGCTAGACCTTTAGCAGCGATTTTCATAACATGTAAACAGAAATCGTCTGTTGCTATAGCAACACTTTCTGGACCAGTCCATGTGGCATCTATAAAAGGTGAATTCAGAGAAGGACTGGAAATCACAAATTCAGCCTGAAAAATAAGTTTTTCTTCTTCAGCAGTTTATCATAAAACTTTACCACAAAATTCTGAGTTTTAACAACCTTATGAGAGAAGCTTCTGAAAACATTGTGGTAAAAGATGAAAATTCTGGCAACCATTGCCACAATGTGTTCTACCCTATTAAAAACAGAAATCTTTAGTTTAGCAACATTTAATTTGTCATCTGCTAATACTTTTATATTGGACCAGTCTACAATTTTGTTATATGCATTTAATCTGTAATGCTGCATTTTTAGCCGATGGCCTTTATTTACAATAAAAAAGATTGTATTTTATTGTACTGTATTGTATTTTACTGTATTGTATTGTAATCACTTAATCATTTACTGAACATGAAATTTCTCAACTCTTCACAAAACCAATAATAACAGTTATGCAATTAACCCTTTACCACACAATCCGGAGCTTTTACCCTCAGGGAAAAGCCTTTTGAAAACATTGTTGGAAAAGGTTGCTTGTTTCCCATAATGTTTACTAACCCATTAAAGACAAATACCTTGATTTTAACCACTTGTAATTTGTCGTCAGCAAATTCTTTTGAATTTAATGAGTTTAAAACTTTGTTGTTTGGTAAGGAGTTAATTGCAAACTTTTGAATTAAAAAAAAGTTCATATTAAAACAAACCTTTTCATTGATGAGTTCCCAGATATCAATACTTTGTTCATACAATACCAAAAACTTCAAATTGTTTTTTCCAGGAGCAAATTTGATACTTCTTGCACCTGTCCCAGGTCTCTCATGTATTTTTCTGTAATACAAAGTTTAAAATGGGTTTGCAAAGTTAAATTATCATTTTCAGGACTGACATAAATTTGACACTTCTTGCACCTGTCCCAGGTCACTCATGTATTTTTCTGTAATATAAACATGTAAAGGTCAGTTTGCAAAGTTCAAAAACTGTGTCTACAACTGATAAAAACACATAATAACTCTTACCGAATAATCCAGTGCCTTCACGACCCTGGGTAATAAAGCTTTTGAACATAATCATAATTTGGGAAAGTTACAAAATGATGGTAACTGGCATTGTCTTCTTTTTATCACAATATTTCTTATCTTAGCTTAACTAATCAAGGGGACAGTATAGATTATGTTCTGTGGTGTCTGATCTTAATCTATGCTGTCCACAAAAACTCCCTTGCTGCCAATTATGGTGAAAAGGTTCATAACTGAGCCATAGGAACCCTGCCCCCCCCCCAACTAAAATTTATGAGGTGTAAGAAAACAAACCTTGCGCTGGACTTGTTTTTCAAATAAACAGTTCCTGATCTATCAGCAATAATCAAGTACATCTCTTTCCAGGCTAATGCAATGATGTCTACTCTACCAGTCTGTAAATATAGTACATGTAGCGTAATAAAACCTTACAGTGCTATATAATGTGAAAACAATTCTAAGTAGAGTCCATAAAAAAGCTGAGTCATGCTCTGGCAATAGGGGGTTTTATGCATCTCTTTTTATGCATTATACCAAGCAAGTCAGCTACGAATTATTGATTCTAAAGAAATATTTTGTATAAAAACCAACTGATTCATGAGGTAGAATGGTCCCTTGACATGCATAAAATTGATCATCAGCAAACAGTTTTAATGCAGGTCAACCTGTGCCAACTGTGCAGGCTGACCTGGGTTGATACTTTTTGCAGATGCAGTAGACCCCCTTTTCACAGAGCATGGCTCAATTATCTCCGCATTCAATCAAGTGTAATTCTAAATTTCAAGACTAGCCTTTTTTTTTTTAGCTGAGACAAGATTTCTCAGCTCATCAGATGGTAAAGTTTTGGAATCTAGCATAAGAACAGTAATTATGATCATCAATGAATGTCAACCCATATTTTGTAATTTCAAGGCTATTTTGGAATGACAGTGTTCATTCAAGATCAGATTAAAGTTTCTCTAATGTCTGATCTGAATCTACACTGTTCAAAAAAGCAAGTGGAGTTGTGCTTTGAACCATATGGAGTAAGTTATCAAACTTTCAAAAAGGATGATACTGAGCACTTCGGAAATACTAGTAATTACTAATTATATTATTTACATGTTCATTACATGCATGTCTATATTTTTGCTTTATTTGCCACATCTTTAGGTATATTCATTGAGTAAAACTAATATTATGCCTTTATCTTTATTATTTTTCAGTATTATTTCCTAAGTGGTGACCAGTATTTTCTCCCTCTCCTACCATGTTTTCAGAATCCTTCTACCTAAGGGTAGTTAAAATAAAGCATTGTTTGGTAAAGGGTCTTAAAAGTATTGTCAAAGTTGTCTTCAACAAATTTGTTTCAAGTCTACTTACTTTATAGTACATGTACTTACAGTTTGTCCAAAAACTTTTTCACTTGTAAAGAAGACAATATTCTTTACAACTCCATCAGCGATAGCAATTCTTACAATGCTGCCAGTCTCGTAGGATATGGTGATGAATAGTTGCTCTACAATGGAGGATTTCTTGTCTTTGTCTTTGTTGGGAACTTGTGTGACAGAGGGATGCCAGGCCTAGAATACAAACATGTGGCTGTCATGGGTCAACAGGGGCATGGCAAAGAGGTGACTTTGACAAAAACATGTACCAGAGACTTAACCTTTAGGCTACTAAGCGCAACACAAGGACCTTTTGCAGACAGTGTAAATCAAGCTCAGACTGCACAAAACGTGCAGCCTGATCTTGAACCTACACTGACATTTTTTCACACACAAAAAAAAAAACTGTCAACTGGCAACACTTAGGTTTTTATCATCAGCTTGAGAGTTTCATTTAACATATTTAGTAGGTTTGGGGTTAAAGGCCCAGAAGCTGCTAAAAGTAAATGATGCAAGTGCTAAAATGCACTTGAATTTAAATCATAACATTTGTATGCAAATTATTGTGAAGATGACAATCTGTTAATATCTGGTTGGTCTATGTGTTAGCTGTGGGTAGAAAAATAAATTTTAAAACCTGGGAAAGGTAAACAAAAGAAAGAGCAACCTGGCAACTTTTTATCTAGTTTTAAAACTCATTTTTCTGCCAGCAAATATCATTTAGGCACAACATTTCAGACTTAACTCAGCAAAATAATAGACTAAAGTCTGTTACTCCCAATTATTTTGCCAAGTTAAGTTGAAACATTTTGTCAGCTCCAGATTAGAGAATGTTGCCAAAGTCTGTTGATGTTAGTGAAACGCATTTCAAATAAAGAACTAAAGTCTGTTAGCACATTTGAGCACAACAAGAGCCTTAAGTTTTTTTGTGAAACCATGCCCTGACTCCTGAACCATGGAGCCAGGGAAAGACACACACGAGAAACAAATGTTGATTTTGCATTTAGAGTGGTTTAACCCTTAGGCTGCAAAGCCAAACTCCAAGACCTTTTGCAGACAGTGTAGATCAAGATCAGACTGCACAATCAACAATGTCTGAAAAAGACATATTTTTCCAACAAAAATACATGTACCTTTAAAATAGAAACCTTTGGATTTTTACTGTCAGCTTTAAAGTTTTTTATTTCACTTACTTAGCTTGTTAACTCTTTCCATAACATAGACGACACCGGAAGCTTTTGTGGACAGTGTAGATCAAGATCAGACTGCATATTCTGTGCAGTCTGATCTATGATCTACACTGTCCACTGCTATATTCTAGATTATGACTGAACTGTCGCTTGATCTTGCAGAGGAAATGTATTTTTAGTCTTGGAGAAAATGCAATTTATTTATTCAGTAGTAAAAGAGTTAAGGGTTAAAGATCTTAGTGCACAGGATGCACAATCTGTTCTTTCCCTACACTATCCAAAAAAATCAACTAAGGTTCCAACTTGCTTACGTAATGACAGCTTTTCACTTACGATATAATTGGGCTTGTGCTGTATTGCTGTCAACTCTTTTAACAACTGCTTCAGTTTTATGTTCCATATTTCTATTGGCTTGTCTTTTATGGCAACTGCAATAAACTTTCTGAAAAGAAATGGAGAATTATAACAGAATATGAAATATATATTTCTAAGAATAGAACCTTAGTTAAAATAAGAGGATATTGGTATCTATGTATCTTCTATGCAGAACTGAATTATTTTTTTCCTCACACGCTCTACAGCTAAGATTCAAAATGTTGAGCTTATTTTGTTAGCATAGAGAACCTGTTATGGTGTCCTGTGTCAGAAAATGAGCTTAACCCTTTACCACAAAATCCCTGGTTTTAAAGAACCTAAGGAAGCAGCCTTTTAAAAACATTGTGGGAAAAAGAGATAATGCTGGTAACCAGTATTTTCTCCTTTTTTCCACCATGTTTTTTACCTTGACAAAGAACTTAGTCCAGAATTTGTCATTTGGTAAAGAGTTAAGTTGTTATATCAGTGGTTCTGACTATGGAGTGATACCCCCGATAAAGAGAGCTTTTTGAGGTAATGGAGCAGTTGCTTGCTAGGGTACACATACAGATACATTAAATATAAAGAGAATTTTTTTTTTAGTGAAAGATTGAGATTTATTTCATCAAGTGAACATCATCAGTAATGTTTTCACGAGCGGTGGAGCCATACTTGAAATATTGCCAATGGTGTTCAGGAGATGAAATAAATTTCAATCTTTCACTGAAAAAAAAAAATTCCATTTATTTCATGCTTCTAGCCCCTGTTTGTTGGGACTTTCATCAAAATCCAGCACAGTTGTCTTCAGTAATTCCCAGTGGTGTACCTCCCCCTACATAACAATGCATTACAATGTTATGTAAAGCACAAGAAATGTAGGGTATACTTCCGTCTGGTTGAATGGCATGAGCTGTTTATCTAGGTGACTAATGCGTGGGAAGAACTGCTTCCACCTTCAATTGAAGAGTTACAGAAATATTTATGGTATATTTCACTGGTCGTAACCATGAGTTATCAAACCTTATAATCCACCATTATTTCCCGATAAACTACCGACAAGCATGACATTAAATTACATACCCAGATGGAGATGCCTTTACAAACTGTACAGGACCTTCATTGTTTCCACTTCCACGTATAACATCAATCTCCCCTACAGTACACAGATTTTTGAGTCAGTAAACAAAACATACAGCATCTTAAAATTCAACATGGCAGTACTGCATGAGATGACAGATGATTAAACAAAAGTGGAATTCAGAAGAACTTAGCTATCCAAGTTGTTGAAACAGGACAGTAATCAAGCCATGCTCTGCAAAAAGGGGGTTTAATGCATCTGCAAAAAATATCAATACATGTGCAAAATATGTGCAGACTGTGCAGGCTGAACTGGGTCAAACATTTGCTATTGGTCAAGTTTCTGCATGTCAAAGGACCAGGGTGTCTTATGATTCAGTCATTTGTTATACAAAATGGATTTCATGGATCCTTTACCATGAAATAACTTGCCTTGTATCATGCATCATGGAGATGCATTAAACCTTTACCACACAATCCCGACTTTTAACGACCTTATGAAAGAAGCCTTTTGAAAACATTGTGGGAAAAGGAGAAAATGCTGGTTACCAGCATTTTCTCTTTTTCCCACAATGTTTTCTATCCTATCAAGGACTACTTTCATCATTTGAGCCATATTAATTTGTCGTCTGCAAATGCTTTCAATTTGGAATTGTCGAAAATTTTGTCGTTTGGTAAAGAGTTAATCCGTTTTGCTAGAGTATGGGTCAAATGTACAAAGTGTATATGCCTATTATCAATCTGACTGATGACTGGAAATACTGCATGGAATTAATTTATTCACGAATTACTCTAACTTCAACTTCAACAATTCTGAATTTCAAGACAAGCTATCTGATTGGCTAAGACATTCCATCAGCCATTTAGATGGCTAACCTAAGGAACTTAGAACAGAAATTGGATTGAGTATGGTTAGTGAATATAAATCCAGTTATTCAGTAGATGTACATGTGTCAGTAATGGATGAATATTTCCATTGGTTAAAATGGATAATATTAGGATTCAGACCTAAAATTCAATTTTATAACTTGTGAAAGTCCAACACAGTCCCAGTTGTTTAGTACCTGTGTTAATATTCAGGCCAATTATTTCACTTTTCACTCCCCTATTTCCATAGTTTGAGGGCTCAGTGTAGGTATAGGTGAGGATCTCTGAGGCTGACATCCATTCCATTCCACGTACAGGGTGAGAAAAAAGTTTGTACTCATGTTCTACTTGACCAGTATACACATTGACAAGTTGCACAGCTCCACACCCAGATCCTGAAACAACAACAACAGCAAAAATCTCGATAACCATCTAGAATACCTATCATGAGTAAAGCTCCTTTTACAGACAGTATATCTATTTTCACACCTACTAAAATTTAAAGATACATCTTTAAGCCAGTTTATAACCCATTTCATCTTTATTTTATCAAACTATAATCATTCTTGTATCTTCATGCCAAATATTGCCCTTGACGGTTGCAGGGTTGCATAGTTTACAGCCTGTGGAAAACACATTTCATTTTCTTGGGGCCATCGAAGAAGTCTTTATGATACAATACAAAATTTTAAGGACCCTGAGAAAGAAGCCTCTTGAAAACATTGAGGGAAATGGAGCAAATGCTGATTGCCAATATTTTCTCCTTTTCCCACAATGTCTTCTATCCTATCAAAGACAAATTCCATCATTTGAGCCATGTTTGAATTGTCATCTGCAAATGCTTTCAATTTGGAAAGGAAGTCTACATTTCTGTTGTGTGGAGAAGAGTTAATTCACACTGCATGGCTACATGTGCTACAGCCTTGCAAGCAAACTGCTCCTTTTCCAAATTTTCCCTAACAGTTGTGGGGACATTAAACATCATACTTGTACAGTACTATTTCATCAATATGTTGGTTTTTAGTATGTGCCCCCTAAATCCTTACCAACAGCTAAATGTTGCCCAACTTCATTTGCTGTAGCCTTGGAGGGTCTCATACAAGTACATGTGATAGGATAGTTCAGTCCAGACATAAGGCCCGATACAACCATTCTCAGAGTTATTTCCTCTTGATTTGGTTCTGTATGACTGCCAGGTAGAGCCACTGAGAGCCCATTCACCATCTCTCCCAGAGTAATATTGCTTTGTTCCATAGTAGTCTCATCCTGTGATAAAACAAGTAGACTTTTGAATCTCCACAAAGCAGATATTTGACTCATCATAAACTACAATGAAAACTTGATATAACACAAATAACACATTACCTTACACAGGTGACTTTTGTCTATCTTGGCATACTTTTAAACCTTGATTACACAATCCCTAATTTTAACAATGCTGATAAAGACAGCTTTTGAAAACACTGTGGGAAAAGCAGAAAATGCTGGTAACCAGCATTTTCTCCCTTTCCCACAATGTTTTCCATCCTTTTCAAAACCAAATTCCATAATTTGAGCAACATTTGAATTGTAGACTGTAAATGCTTTGAATTTTGACAAGTCTAAAATTTTATCATTTGGTAAAGAGTTAACCCTTTCAGTGCTATAGGCGGAAACAGAGACTTTTGCAGGCCAAAGATCAAGACCAGACTGCACAGCAAGTACAGTCTGATCTTGGATATATACTGTAAGCTTGTTTAGTCCAGCCTGCAGGATAAAAATCTTTTCAAGTGTCAGTGGATTGTATATTTAGCCAAGGGGATCAAGTGGATATATTTGGAGCTGGAAGAGTTAAAAACACTGTGGTAAAAGGAAAAACTTTGGAAAGGACATTAAAAGATTCACTACAGATGGAAAACAACAGGTGCTGATTTTCAACAAAAGATCAGACAGAAGATTATGTGCAAAGTTTTTGAAAGAATGGGATACCCCTAATGCTCTTGTAAAATCAACATGAGAAATACATGTAAGAGAGACCATGAAACATGAAGAAAGGAGAAGATACTGGTTACAAGCATTCTCTTTTCTCCCAAAATGTTTATTATAAAAGATTTTAAATGAACAGGTAATCCAATCCATATGACCTTTGCATACCTTGTTAAAGGTTCTTGTCATGACATCCAACACAATTATCCTACTGTCACTAAGATGAATAGAGACTTGTTTCTCTGTGATTGGCTGACACAAAAGTCCCACAATTCTTGTCTGTCTCAGTAGACGGATGGAGTCAGAGAGGCAACTTAACTCATATGTCAGGTCTAGGGCTTCACTTGTACTCTCTGTATATAAAGATTTACCCATAAATCTTACATGTTTATTCAATGGATCGCAGAAAAAATATCAGTGGATCATAACCTGATAATTTCACTGCCATAACTTACATGTTTCAAGCAGTTTTCATCTTTGACAGTGTATTAATCATAATAAGCAAAATGCTCCTCTAAACGTCTGGTTCTATAACAGTCAAAATAAGCTCTTTACTTTTATTTGCATTTATTCTCTTTTGTGTTTCCTCTGGATCATTATTTGATTGGCTGAACCCTTTACCAAACAATGCACTGTTTTAACTCTTTACCACACAATCCCGACTTTTAACGACCCTGAGAAAGAAAGCTTTTGAAAACATTGTAGGAAAAGGAGAAAATGCTGGTAACCAGCATTTTCTCCTTTTCCTACAATGTTTTCTACCCTTCCTAAATCAAATTTCAATTTTTAGGTCACAATTATTTTGTCATCTGCAAATGCTTTCAATTTGGACTAGTCCAAAATTTTGTCGTTTGGTAAAGAGTTAACAAGACCCTGAGAGAGATGGTAACCAGCATTTTCTCCTTTTCCCACAATGTTTTCTTCCCTGTCAAAGACAAAATTCAAAATTTGAGCCACATTCAATTTGTTATCTGCAAGAGCTATCGATACAAATAAGTCTAAAATTTTGTCGTCTGGTAAAGATTTCAACTTTGTATGGTAAAATGTAACTCTTTATCAAACAACAAAATTTTACACTGTTGAAAAATTTAAAGCATTTGCAGTCAACAAATTCAATGTAGCTCAAGTGATAATTTCTGTCCTTGACATGATAGAAACAAGAGGGCCATGATGGCCCTGTATCGCTCCACTGGCTTTTTAACCCTTTACCACACAAATCGAAGTGTTAATGACCCTGAAAGAGAAGGCTATCAAAATCATCGTGAGAAAAGGACATGTTGTCAGCCAGTATTTTCTCCTTTTCCCACAACGTTTCCTAACCTATCAAAGACAGAAATAGTCATTTAAGCTAAACTCAATTTGTCTTTTTGTAATGGCTTTAAACTTGGTACAGTAAAAAAAATTTGTCATTTCTTAAAGAGTAAAAATAATTTATCATGTGCTTAATTGGCATTGACAGAGACATACAGCATAAAAAGTCTGTATGGTAATAAACTTACTTTGAAAACATAACCCCCATTGAGCCCGCCAAACAAAAAGAGTCATATCTTCTTAAATGCAAAGATAATGTCAGTGAATACAAGCAGGTTTATTCATTAGCATGAAAGGTAAAGTTCTGAAAAAATTTGAGCGATAGAAACCTTACTTTAAATTAAACATTCCATTCATGTGAGCATAACTATTAGCATCAAAATAAATCACTCTCCCTTAAAACAGAACATTTCCTCTCCAAAAAACTTGAATACCAAACTCTAATAATGTATAACTGCAGTTTGATAATCAAGGGAGGTAAATAGTAACAAACTTTATCTAGTATAATAGGAGTTACTTCCCTTGATAACTATTTTAAATTACAGTCACTATCTAAGCCCATGTTAAACTTGTGATCCCTGGGGCAGAGCCAATTTTGACCACAGGGCTATAATATGAACACACTTGGTAGAGGTCCATTAGATAAAGCTACATGCCAAATTTAGTAGCCCTGGTGGGCCTTATGGTTTCAGACAAGAAGATTTTCAAAGATATTCAATATTTTTCAGTTTTGTTGCCATGGCAACCAGAGTTTTTGAAGGAATCAAATTCTTTCAAGAAATTCTAAAGAGGACCATAGCAGGATCATTTCTGTGAAGTTTCATCGAATTTGGATGGGTAGTTTCAGAGAAGAAGAAGTTTGAAAAAAAAGTTAACGCTAGCACGCACGGACAGACGGATGGATGCACGGACGGACGCACGGCAGACACAGGGCTATGACATAAGCCCACTGGCCTTCGGCCAGTGGAGCTAAGAATTGCAAAAAAAAAGAGAAAATGCTTGTTACAAGCATTTCCTCCTTTTCTTACAATGTTTTCAAAAGCCTTCTTCTCAAAGGCCACTAAAACTCTGGATTGTCTGGTAATGGATTTACAAAAAGCATCAGATGTAGGCTGTGTACAAGAGAGGTAAAGATTTAGATCAACTTACTGTCAGGATTCTTCTGCTTTCTTATCCTAACTGTAGTACTTCCATTGTCATGTAGGCAGAAAAACATGTCTGTTGTATGGCATGGGAAAACCTAGTAGATAAGGCATGGCACTTTACTCTTTACCACACAATCTTGTGTTTCGACGACCCTAATGATCAGGCCCTTTGAAAACATTGTGGGAAAAGGAGAAAATGCTGATAACCAGCATTTTCTCCTTTTCCCACAACTTTTTCTATCATGCCAGTGACAATCCCATCACTTGAGATACATTTAATTTATCACCTGCAAAGGCTTTCCATTTGCATAAGTCTTAAGTTTTGCTCTCGTTTGGTAAAGAGTTAACCCTTTACCACATAATCCTCAGTTTTAAAGACCCTGCTGAAGAAGGCCCTTTGAAAATATTGTGTGAAAAGGAGAAAATGCTGGTAACAAGCATTTTTTTCCTTTTCCCATAATGTTTTATACCATGTTGAAGACAAATTACATCAGTTTAGCCAAATTTCGTTTGTTGTCTGCGAATGCTTTGAATTTGAACCAGTCAAGGATTTTGTTGTTTGGTAAAGGGTTAAGACAAAGCATGTTCACTGTTTCTACATATGGCTTGCAACACGTGAAAAGGGGCATTCGGACATTTGCGTAAAGTGTCGTCTCGGATCAGCCTGCGCAGTCCGCGCAGGCTAATCCGAGACGGCACTTTACGACTACCTTAGATTTTGTGCTACACCAGACTTGTGTAAAACAGAAAATTACATAAAAACGGAGTGTTGTTTTGGATTAGCCTGCGTAGGCTGATCCGAGACGACACTTTACGCAAATGTCCGAATGCCCCTTTTCGCGTGTTGCAAGCCATATAACACATACCTCCTGCAGGTGACTTTTCTTTCTTGCAGCCAACAACTTTTGAAATCATTTTGGGGAAAAGGTGGAAATGCATGCAACAAGAATTAACTCATTTGGTTACCATATTCACACATGCATTAAGATTTTATGTATTAACCCTTTACCAAACAATACCCTGTTTTAACCCTTTACCAAACAATCCCTGGTTTTTACGACCCAGAGGAAGAAGCCTCCTGAAAACATTGTGGGAAAAGATTGAGAAAATGGTGGTAACCAGCATTTTCTCCTTTTCCCACAATGTTTCTACTTTTCTAAAGGTCAGTTTCAATTTTTGAGTCACGTTTATTTTGTCGTCTGCAAATGCTTTCAATTTGTACCTGCCATAAATTTTGTCGTTTGTAAAGAGTTAAGGACCCTGGAGGGAGAAGCCTTTTGAAAACATTGTAGGAAAAGGACAAAAATGCTTGCAGCTAGCATTTTCTCCTCTTCCCACAATGCTTTCTATTCCTTCAAGGACAAATCCCATCATTTTAGCCACTTTTAATTTGTCGTTTTCAATTGCTTTCAATTTGGTACAGTGTAAATTTGTCCTCTAGTAAAGAGCTAAATCAGAATTCATGTCAGCCCTTGGAGTACAATAGAAATCAAAGGGACATTTTTTGTCCATAAATACCCAATTAATTGCAATTTCAAAACTGCTTTTATCGAGAATGTCTAGGCAAAGAGGACAGTTTATTTATTATCAGCTTACAGGTAAGCATATTAAATCTGAAAAAAATCTGAAGCAGACATCTTCCAAAACATCCTTTCAAAAATGGGATGGTTGGTGATAATGAATAAATAATGTAAAGTCAGGTGGTGTTCAATTTTAAAATTTTGACTGTTACATATCTTGGTCAAGTATTTGAAAGCAAACAGGATCAGGAAAAATCTGCCTTTTATCTCAATTCCAGTGATATGATAAACCAGAGTAGTGTTTATATATATACCTTCAATATGAATGGAGCAGCTCTGTCAAGTCTTAATGTACCCACAACGAGTTCAACATCGACATCCATAAACTGGATTTCAGTGCTGAACACAAGCAACACTATATGGTTATGAATGGGACTGAATACTGCCTGTAGACAGCTGGCTAAAGTATCCTGATCATCATCACTTATACTCATTCTGGAAAAAAATAAACCAACACTTTTCTGAAACCTTTCAGTAGAGGTAAACAGCATTTTGCCCTTTTTCCACAATGTTTTTATAAAGCATCTTCCTCTCGGTTGTTAAAATTTGGAATTGTGTGGGAAAGGGTTAAACATACCCTTATTTTAAGGTTTAATCTGCACCTGGTAAGAGCCACTATCTAGATAAATGGATAATTCTTTAGTACAACGAGTACTGAATTACAAGATTCTGTCAAGATGAACAAAGAGCAAAGAAAACAAAGGATTAGAAACAAAGTAATACAACCATCACTAAAAGTGTGGTATAGAGTAATCGAGCAGTGTAGCTCCTTTGGATGGATAACAAATATAGAAGTCTGACCTTTTCGACAATGACTCGGAGCTGGAGACAGGAAGTATCATATTGGTAGCCAAGTTAGCCATCTTTGTCCATGAACTGGAACTAGATCTGCGCGGGGACTTCTCCCCTGAACTTTGACGCTTTAATGATGACTGACCTGCATTTATAAGAAACATCAATTTTTCTCTCCTTTTTTTTTTTCAATAACAGTAAAATTACCATACAAATGTTTTATACTTGTCTTGAAATGCATTTCAACAAAGTCATCCCCATTTAAAAACACAAAAAAAAATATAATAAATAAATATAAGAACAAGGAAAAACAATGAAACTAGACTGTATCAAAGCTACATGTATATTATTGTCAAGAATTTGACTTTTCATTTGAATTAAGTTCTCACTCTTTTTACAAAATGATATATAGTCTTTTACTATCCTGATTTGAAAAATGATATATGTATTATTTTGCAATTGTTCATAAAGGTTACATGTCACAAACTGATCATTAAGAAGGTAAGGGAATTGCTTACTATTAACCACAGGGTTGGGATCAGAGTACCGTAAGTACTTGAATCTATCAGCTTGAGGTTCTTTTGAGGCGTCCACATCTGATACCAAAACAAGATGGGTGACCTCAGATAAACCTGTAGTAATAATAGCAATGATAATAAAATTCATCTGAAACAAAAACTGTTTCAATTTCTTTAGATTTTGTTACTTTGGCAATAATTGGGTCTTTAAAATATTGTTGCAATAGTTGAAATTGCTCATCCTGAGCAATTTCAATTTTTGTCTAGTGTTTTCTATAATGAAATACATCATGATTGTTCACATTTTATTTTGTAAGAACAAATATGCTTTTCTTATCTGTCTACTAACATGGCTTCAGTTACCTACACTTATTTCAAATGTCCCGTAACAAAGCAAGTTGTTCTCCAGGGTTTGCCATCATCATCATCATCAACAAAACCAACCACAGTCACTGCCTTTAGATTAACAGCAATGATATTATGAATAAAAAAAACTAGAGCTGTCACTGAATGTGACTTTATACCCCCGCCAGCGCTTTGACAGTATTTTGTACACAGACGGACACACAGACAGATGCACGGACGGACGGACACACGGACGGACAGGCTGATTCCAGTATACCCCCGAAAACATTCATTTTGCGGGGGTATAAAAATGAGAAAAACTTACATATCAATCTGTTAATATCAAAAGGATCCAACGTAAAAGATATGAGGTTTTCTCCAAAATCTTTCTTCCAGAGCTGGACACCAGCATATGCATCCCACATTTCTAACAGCCCTGGGTACCGGAGTACAAGCAACAAGTCATGTGACTCATCATGGCCAGGAAACCATTCAAGTTCTAAAACTTACATAGAGAATGATAATTAAAGAACAAAAAAGAACTGTTGCAAGGCAGTGATCACCTCCCACCAGTTGGGTTGTAAGGAGGAAGGGTTTTGAAAACATTGTGGGAAAAAAGAGAAAATGCTGGTAAACAGCATTTTTCCCACAGTATTTTCTCGCTATATTCAATGACAAATCTCACTATACATGCTGTGTTTCATTTGTTATCTGAAAATGCTTTAGACTTGGACAAGTCTAAAAATTTGTCATGTGGTAAAAGGTTCATTATTCAACTTTAATATCATATCTTGAAAGCAAGTTACAGCAGACACCTTTAAAAACTTTTTAAAAATAACAGTGTGAAATGCAATGGTTTATGTATTAATCTGTGAAAATGCGTAAAAGCATGTGGCAAATATAGGTTTGGCTCATTAAGAAGAGTATCTGACACGATGTTCTCAAAAAGGTGTTTGCTAGTCAATAACAAATGTATGATAATGAAATGATTGGTCTCCTGCCTCTTTTCTCAGAGAATTTACTTATTGAGAAGAAGTTTGTCCATATGAAAGCAAAAGAGTCATAAAAATAATATTAGTTACATCTTATATGTACTGGCTGCCTTTGAAATTCTGTTCGTATATTTCCGGACACAACATCCCAGATAAGTATATTTCCTCCACTGTCTGCAGCAGCTATGGTAAGACTGTATGTCCTCCCTGTAGCAAAGGCATGATGGTACTTTTCTCTGGCCCATTTCACCTGTAGTAGTAAACAAGAGCACTTGGTGACTGGCTACCCCTTTCTCACACAACCCAGAGTTTTAATGACCATTAGAAAGAAACCTTTTGAAAACATTGTAGGAAAGGGAAAAAATGCTGGTTACTTTCTCCATTCCCCACAAAGTTTTTTACCCTTCGGAATGCAGTTCATATCATTTGGATAGAATTTAATTTGTCATCTGCAAATGCTTTCAGTTTTGACAAGTATAGAATCTAATTGTTTTATACAGATTTAACCCTTTACCACACAATGACGACTTTTGACACCCCTGATAGAGAAGGCTTTTGAAAACATTGTGGGAAAAGGAGAAAATGCTGGTTACAATGTTTTCTACCCTATCAAAGAAAAATCATTTCATATTATCCACATTGAAACTGTCCTCTTCAAATGCTTTCAATTCGGACAGGTCTAAAATTGGTCGTGTGGTAAAGGGTTAAGGGGGTTATTGCCAAAGTATATACATGTGTCTCAGAAAATATCAGACCATACAGACAAAGGATCAGACTGGATGTTTTGTAAAAACTTAACATGATCTGCAGTTTTTGAAAAAGTATATGAACATGTCTTATGTTTCCTTCAGCGTTCCAAGCGTGAAAAAGAATTTCATACTTGTAGCCAAAGTAAGGTTGACTTACATGAGTGACAGTGCTATTGTGTGGTCCTAAAGTTTGGATAACCTGTAAAAGAATACAAATAGAATAAATGTTCAGACCGATATGTTTTGGAATCATGAATTGGTGAAAACAACCAGCTCTTCAGATACAAATTCTCATCCAGGGTAAGACAACCCCCGAGTCTTACAAACCAAGCTACCACTGGACAGGCTAATTTCAGACCAATAAAAAATTAAAACGAGTCACACAAAGAAACCATTTGAAGAAAAGGAAAATGTTTATTCGTTCTAAATTGCAAGAGAAACATTTATGAAGATAGAGCTATTGCTTGTTGTAAGCATTAGCTCCTCTTCCCTTACTTTGTTGAATGCAATTACTCTTCATCACTCAATGTTTGTCAAAAGCTGTCCATTGAAAGAATGTTAGAAAGCAACTTTGTACAGACCAGGTAAACAGGTATGCTGGTAACTAGCATTTAATTCTTCTTTTCCCACAATGTCTCTGTCCTTTCAAAGTCAAATCCCACAATTTGACCAGATCATCTTCATATATTTTCAATATGGATGGGTTTAAAAAACTTTCATTTGGATCAGAGTTAAAAGATAGTTCTCAGTTGTCTGAATCTTCAAATTTTTCAAACAGCTCTTATTTGAAGTGTTTTAATTAAAGACCACCATTACAATTACATGTAATGTGAAATGGCTTGGTCATCGATCTACGCACTAACCATAACGCACATTGCTTAACTAGCTGAGAGAAATACATGTACACCAAACCACTTTGCTATAAAGCTGCTCAACAGCGATGAGGTTTGATGTAATTCTCTCTGTGCTGGTCAAACAACACATATTATGATTAGTGCTTCGATGAGTGTCTAAGCCATTGCATGTTACATTTGGTGGCAGAGGAAGGGTTATGACAACTGCTGGATTGGAGTTGCCTTACCCTTTTATGTTCCATCAGTTTATTTGTACATGAGTCTTGTGTTGAGACTTCTCACAGGGGAAATCAATGTCAGTGAGAGTGATTCAGTATAAGAATTAAAAGTCTGACTTGCTGTTGAGCTTGCTTTTACAACGATGCAGGTTGGTGTATTTCTCTCCATACTAGTTTAGCAACATGACATTGTGTTTTATTATACTGCAAAGAAATTTCTCATGATCTGATTGGATAATCTGCCCCGAACATATACATCATGTACACTGGCAAAACCAACATAAAAGCAGTTTCCCTTTCGGGAGCTCCGTAGACATGACTACACTATCAACACAACATCAAAAATGGCGGCATCGATCAAGATTAACATCAATATTATGCGCCAAGCTGCACATTTTAGCACGTATTACCAAGGTTTCAGTGATGTCAGTTCCCAGTGACGTCAGTTTTCATTGAATTGGGGCACTCAGAAGGGAAATTCTACTTCGTCAGCATACTCAATTTTTTAAACCAAAAAACAGGTAAAATTCGCTTAACAAACATTGGAATGGTAAAACTTTGCAGTATAATAAAATCGTTGTACAGTCAGGTGGCAGGGGACTTGGAAACTTGTTCACGGCTGTGGTTAATCATGTTGCCACCTCGGGGCGACATGATTCACCACAGCCGTGAACAAGTTTCCAAGTCCCCTGCCACCTGACTGTACAACTAATAATGTTTAGTGTTTTGGTGTATTTCTTTCCATACTAGTTTAGCAACATGACATTATTAGTTGTACGGTCAAGTGGCAGGGGACTTGGAAACTTGTTCACGGCTGTGGTGAATCATGTTGCCCTGAGCCGAAATTGTTCACGGCTGTGGTGAATCATGTCGCCCCGAGCCGAAGGCGAGGTGGCGACATGATTCACCACAGCCGTGACCAAGTTTCCAAGTCCCCTGCCACCTGACCATACAACGATTTTATTATACTGCAAAGTTTTACCATTCCAACGTTTGTTAAGTGAATTTTACCTGTTTTTTGGTTTAAAAAATTGAGTATGCTGACGAAGTAGAATTTCCCTTCTGAGTGCCCCAATTCAATGAAAACTGACGTCAATGGGAACTGACGTCACTGAAACCTTGGTAATATGTGCTAAAATGTGCAGCTTGGCGCATAATCTTGATGTTAATCTTGATCGACGCCGCCATTTTGGATGTTGTGTTGATAGTGTAGTCATGTCTCCGGAGCTCCCGAAAGGGAAACTGCTTTTACGTTGGTTTTGCCAGTGTACATGATATATACGAGGGGTGATCAGAAAGAACGCGTACCAGTGCCTTTATCGGAATATTGTTATAAAAATCAACTTGGAATGTTTACTGTTTTTCAAAGTAACCTCCTTTGTGTTCTATGCACTTATTCATTCTTGATTCCCATGCGCGAAACACGTGCGCGAGCCCGTCACGTGACATCACTCTCAACGACCCGGTCATGGAATGGGTTAGCTCCTCTCTGCTCTCGTAGCGCGTGCCACGTAGAGAATCTTTCAAAACAGGAAATAGCCAAAAGTCACATGGGGCCAGGTCTGGACTGTAGGCAGGATGGTCTAATGTTTCTATGTTTAGTTTTTTCAAAACTTCCTGTACAAGTTTGGCTTTGTGAGCGGGAGCATTATCTTGATGTAAAATGACGCCTCTCCATAGAAGTTCCGGCTGTTTTTTTCAGATGGCCTGTATTAAATTCATTCGAATAATGCTGGCATAATACTCAGCATTGACTGTAGTATGTATAGGTACAACATGATTTAGAAGAAAACGTTGAGAAGAGAAAAACATGATGCACATAACTTTACCAACAGACTTAGAAAGTTTGGCTTTAACAGGGGACGGCGATGTTGGATGTTTCCATACACTGCTTTGTTGTTTAGATTCGGGCTCGTAAAAGTGTACCCATGTTTCATCGCATGTCACAATACGATCAGTAAAGTTTGATCCTTCTTTCCTAATGCGTTCTAAAATTTCAGAACAAATTTCGACCCTAACCCCCATTTGCTCGGGCGTCAGTAGCCGAGGCACCCACCTTGCACAAACACGCGACATTCCAAGTTTGTCAGTTAAAATCTCCTGTGCACTTCCATAGGAAATGCTAAATGTGTCAGCTATTTCCCTGACAGTAACTCGACGATCTTGCTTTACATGCTGCTGCACATCCGCGATAGTTTTGTCCGTTACTGATGTTGATGGACGGCCAGATTTAGGGTCATTTTCAACGGTTTCGCGTCCTTCTCTAAATCGTCCAATCCATTTACAAATACTGGTTTTCTTAAGTGCTGAGTCCCCATAAACTTTATCTAAATCGGCCTTAATTTCCGATGAAGACTTTCCGAGTTTAACGTAAAACTTTATAATTACTCTCTGCTCAAATAAAACGTCATCCGACATTGTGAACCGCTAACGCAGTATGTGATGTCATTGAAATGACGTCACTCTTTTCTTATTTGCCTATGACGTCATTTAAACGCTTGAGTAAGTAACCAGGTAATTAATGTTCATCTGTGCAAATTTTTGTTATCTTAAGTAAAGTAGTTTTTGAAATAATCGGGTGGTTCGCGTTCTTTCTGATCACCCCACGTATGTTCGGGGCAGATTATCCAATCAGATCATGAGAAATTTCTTTGCAGTATAATAATGTGTTATGTTTAGTGTTTGGATGGATGGCTAAGCTATTGCATCTTATAACATTTCTTGAAATATTAAACCATTCATACCTGAATTGTTTTTGGGTCCACAATTACAACATATCTATGACACCCATAGGCTATAAAACCTTGGTATCCCCTGAAATTCAGTACAAAAGAAATGAGCAGCTCTCGTGAAAGGGGGAATAGTGTCAATTTTGGCCTCCAACTTCTGTTTACTAGTGTATTGTATGGCATCAGTAAGGAGATTATGTTAAGGAAAATATATTTCAGCCAATCAAAGTATGTTGTATTCTGACAAGAAAGATGTCGGGTCCAGAACTTGTCAGAGTAACCACTAATGTTTGAAAGTTATCTATGTAAGCAAACACCATTGAAGGGTGACTAAATCATCTGTTTCAAGTGTAAAGAGTCCGTCTTAAACAGCCAGTCCTCTTAAGCCTTTACCAAATAATCATAAATTTTCACAACCTTACAAATTTAGTAAAGAAGAAAGCCAACTAACCAGTCTGAAGCTCCTTTGTTATCAGCATGTAATGGTCCAGTGATTAGTTTAGACTGTGGATTTGTCATTGTGTACATCCACAAACCTCTACTTGTGCAACTGTTGTTTCAAAGTCAGATACTATCCCCTGTTTGACATGAGATTCATTTCAAAACCTTGTATAAATATATTGTACAATACAGATTCAGATTGATATATACATGCATGTAATGACATTTTGTGAAAATATTTCAATTACATGTACATGCAAGTATGCAGAACTTGAAGAGTGCAACAGTTCTAGCATCCAGGTTTGTTTTGATATTACATCATGGAGACCAAACATAAAATATCTTTAGTAAGAGTTCAAAAGTGACAGCCTGAACAGCATCCTTCGTCAATTTGAACTAGGCAACTGGAAAAAAAAAATTCACCAATAGCAACAGGCAGGTATTACCTGTATCTTTGAGAACTTTATTATTGATTTTTAACCATTTAAATGTATCTGACAATATGCTGAATTACTGAAATTCAAATTATTTTAAATTTGTAGCTTCTGATCAATATTGTTTTCATAGACTTTTCAAGATAGATCTACCTACTTATAATCAAACCCTTTTCAAACCTGTGCAAACCATGTCAAGTGCTGAAGCAAGAAAGACATTGTATGAGGGCTGTCCCAAAATAGCGTAGACAAAGGCTATAACACAATCAGTGGTAACACGATAGATTTAGCAAGTTTCGGAATTCTTTACAAGGGCTTTGTGCACATGTGTGTGAAATATAAACTATCTACCTTAAGAATTGCTCAATCTATCACGATTTAAGGTAAGCTACCCATACATACCTGGCGCACACTAACGTCAATGTGATGACGTCCCTAGAAAACAATTTATTCTTTTTCAAAGTACTCTCCATGGTACTTTATGCATTTCTGTTGGCGTGTGACCCACTTATCGTATACGTCTTCAAACCACTTGCTTTTCAAATTACTCAACACTCGCAGAGTTTCCTGTCCCAGTTCATTGAAGTTTCCAATCTATGTCCCCGCAACTGAGACTTTAAATAGGGGAAAAAAGTAAAGTCTAGGGGTGCTAAGTCTGGACTGTAGGGCGCTGCTCCTCTGTCCATTCGTCAACAAATCTCTTGTGTCATTTAAATACAAGAGATCTTGACACAGATTTGTATTTTTCTGTAACGTGCAGATTGCGTAGTGTTTGCGTAGGAGTCATATCTAATTGTACACAATATTTGATTAACATTCTGCTGCGCAGCCATTTCCTTTGACGTAGCCATTTCCAGCATGTTGGAATTAACCACCGCACAAGGTTTTATCCTATAACGTTTTTCAAAATAACATAACATAAGCATCCTTTGGTGTAATGACGTCAAATGCAATGACGTTAATCCATATTGAATGATGTCCCGCAATTATGACCATGTTTGGAATTATAGACATGTAAAGATATAGCATGCTCATAAAACCCAGTCATATTATGCTGTGCGCCGGGTCAGGTACCCCATTCGTGTAAATAAACTCATAAAATGTACTATTTGCGATGCTGATTTTTTATTTTATACGGAAATATACACAAATGACAAACGAATACAACATGCAAATTTTACTGAAATCTGACGTCGGGTTCCATAAAAAATAGTGTTGTCTACGACATTTTGGGACAGCCCTCATATTACAGATATGCCTACAAGGCTACATCTAAAAACTGTAGTTTAGATTAACCCTTAATCTACTAAGTGTGACTCACTGACCTTTTGCGGGCAGTGTAGATCAAGATCAGACTGCACAGAACGTGCAGTCTGATCTTGGATCTACACTGTCCGATAAGAAGATAACTTTCTCAAAAAAAAAAAACCAACCTTTGAAACAGGAAAATTTGGGTTTTTATTATCGGCTTGAAAGTTTCATGTTAGTTATCTAGCAGGATAAGGGTTAAAAACTGTGTAGACATAAAAACTTTTATAAGCAATTCTGTTTCTCACAAAACCTCTCCCAAATAAATCTTAATCCTCTACTGAAGAAAAACAAAGAAATATAAGACTCGTCCAAATTAAGAGGATTGATTGACATAATGACAAATATCATTTGTGGCTCAAATGGTAAAAATTTTTAGGTGTAAGGGAGGAAAACATTGTGGGGAAAGGAGAAAATGCTGGTGTGTACCAGCATTTTATTCTTTTTCTACAATGTTTTCAAAATCCCTTTCACTAAGAGCCGTGGCAAAGGGTTAAACAACTGCTGTTTGCATATTTTTACAGCCTCGTATACTAACATTTCTGAAAATCGAGTCTAAAAAATTCATTCTGGCTGATAGTGCTAACGACAATAATCTCATTGAAAATACTTAGCCAGTGAAATAACAAAAGCGCATAACAAATGATGACGGTAATACTCACTGAGACATCAATTCATGTTTTCTGGTGTGTATTGTGTTATTACTAGTTCATTCTAAATGAAACTGTACTACATCCATGTATAATGATGCACAAATCCCATCAGTAAGCTATGTATACAACATAGATAAATTGTATTCTCCTATCTCCATATGTAACAAGAACTCTTTACTAAATAAGAATATTTTAGATTCACTTAAATCTTTACCAAATAACAAACCTTAGCCTGATGCAAATTGAAAGTATTTACAGACGATAAATTAGATATAGTTCAAATGGTAATATTTGTCACTGAAAAGGGCAGAAAACATTGTGGGAAAAGGAGAAAACGCTGGTTACCAGCATTTTCTCCTTTTCCCACAATGTTTTCATAAGTCAGGGTCATTAAAACTTGGAATTGTGTAGGAAAGGGTTACTGTATATGTGGATATATACGCATGTCGAAAAATTTGCGAATTACCTGTTATGGACCTTTTACGAACAAAAATGTTTGCAAATTCAAGACACTCCATATTTGTTGGTATACTTGTGGTAAATATGCGAACAGAAAAGTTTGTGAATTTTTCGTGAGATCACGAAATTTCCACATTGCAAAAATTTCCACTTATACAGTAAATTGTAACAACTTACTGATGGAAAGTAAAATGTGACCCAAATGTTAGGACTTGCCTTTCCAAAAATAGAAAACATTGTGGGAAAAGAAGCAAATGCTGGCAATAACAGCTGGAGAAAGGAAGGTGAATATTGATACAAATAATATTTTGATGTGGACAGCATTTTTGAAATGGAAAGATAAAAGGAAAAGTTGTTCATTCTTAGCTTTTCTCAGTTTGTGACCACTATTTTTCCACAGTCTTACAGTGCAGAGACACAAAAAAAGGTTTTCTTTTGGAAAAGGGTAAAACATTCATTAGTCCTATACAATACAATCTTAAGTTTTCACTACCCTCAGGAAAAAAAGCTATTTAAAACATTGTGTGAATAGGAGAAAATGCTAATAACCAGTATTCTCCTTTTCCCGCAATGTCTGCTACACATTTAGCACCGAATTTCATCATTTTAGCCATATTTGTTTGCTAATGCTTTGAATTTGGACAAGCTTTAAACGTTTAACTCATTACCAAACGACAATATTTTAGGCTTGTCCAAATCGAAAGCATTTGCAGACGACAAAATAAGAGTGACTGAAAATTTGAAATTTGTTTTGTGAAAAGTAGAAAACATTGTGGGAAAAGGAGAAAATGCTGGTTACCAGCATTTTCTCCTTTTCCCAAAATGTTTTCTGAAGGTTTCTTTCTCAGGGTTGTCAAAAGTAGGGATTGTGTGGTAATAGGTTAACCTTCGACAATCAAAACTTTTAATGACCCTGAGAAAAAAGTTTTTTGAAAACATTGTGTGAAAAGAAAGTTAATGCTTATAACCACCATTTTCTCCTTTTCCAAAAAACTTTTCTACCCTATCAAGGACAATTTTCGTGATTTGAATCGCCTTTAGTTTTTCATCTGAAGTTTTTTCGTCTTCAATTTAAAGATGTCTAAAATTTTGTATTCAGTAAAGAGTTTACTCTTTACCAAATGACAAAATGTTGGACTGGTCCAAATTTAAAGCATTTACAGACGACAAATTGAAAGTAGCTCAACTGATGATTTCTGTCTTTGATAGGGCAGATAACATTGTGGGAAAAGGAGAAAATGCTGGTTGCCAGCATTTTCTCCTTTCCCACAATTTTTTCAAAAGGCCTCTTATTCAGGATTGCTAAATCTTGGGATTGTGTGAAAAGGATTTAGCAGTCCAAGGGTATCTATGGTTTCATTGATAAATTCATTAACTCATTACCTCCTGCAGCAAATTTGCTACAGATAACTTCTACCAACATCACAGATATTCAACAAAAAATATAAAGGCTAAAACTTTTTGTGAAAAAAAAACCTGTGAGAATAGAAGGAATCACTCATAACAAGCAAGTGGACTATTTGCAACAATATTGTCAGACATACTATGGTCTGCTAAATTACAAAAAAAGTGGTCTCTTAGAGGTATGAAGTTCATTTTTTACTACACAATCCAAAGTTTTAACATCCCTGATGAATGGTCATTTCAAAACATTGTGAAATAGGAGGAAATGCTGGTAACCAGCATTTTCTCCTTTCCCACAATGTTTTTAAAAGTCTTATTTTCCCGGGTCCTTAAAACTTGGGATTGTGTGATAAAAGATTAATCCCTATCCTGCTAAATAACAAATGAAATTTTCAATTCAATAGTAAAAACTAAAATATTGCTACATGTATTTCAAAGTTATGTTTTGGGAAATAATATCTCCTTATCGGACAGTGTAGACCCAAGATCAGACTGCACGTTCTGTGCAGTCTGATCTTGATCTACACTGTCCGCAAAAAGTCAATGAGTCGCGCTTAGCAGCCTAAGGGTTAAACTGACGTGTTTGAATTTTTATCTAAGACCCGACCCAGATAAGCGTCCTAATCTCATATTCATTAGGTTATCCTTTCCTCACTCACTATTGCTGTTTACATGTTTATCCCTTTACCGCACAATGCGGACTTTTAACGACCCTGGGAAAGAAGCCCTTTGAAAACATTGTGGGAAAAGGAGAAAATGCTGGTAATCAGCATTTTTTCCTTTTCCCGCAATGCTTTCTACCCTATCAAAGAAAAATTGCACCATTTCAGCCACGATGAAATTGTCGTCTGCAAATGCTTTCAATTTGGACAAGGCTAAAATTTTGTCGTCTAGTAAGGTGTTAACCTTTATTGAGCAACAAAATAATAGACTCTTCCAAATTGATAATATTTGCCGATGGCAAATAAAACATGGCTAAAATAATTGGATCTGTGTTTGATAGGTTAGAAACATTGTGAGAAAAGGAGAAAATGTTTTCTAAGATTGCTTTCCCAAGTCTCAACTCTTCTTCAAGGTCGTTAAAACACAGGATCGTTAGGTAAAGTGTTAAGCAGATTACTACACGCAGAACAACAGTTTGTGCCTTGCTCCAGATTAATTAATGTAGCAAAAAGAAAAAATTTTCAATACCAGCAACTTCTCCTATTTGCCTCATTTTTTGTTTTCTCTTGTATTCACTGTAGAATATATTTACTCTTTATCACACAACTAAATTCTAGACTTGTCCAAATTTAAGGCATTTTGCAGATCAAAAGATGATGTCTGTCTTCAATATGTAAGAAAACACTGATGAAAAAAGGAGGAAATGTTTAAAACATGGGATTGTTTGGTAAAGGGTTACACTTCAATACTTGTTATTGCCAGTTTAATAGAGTTATCTCTCTTTGAGCACTCTTCTGCATGTTTGGTACGAAAATGAACAAGTCTTGCGAGACAGTGTGATATCATTTAGACAGATACAGTGTCAGCCACGCATACAAAGCATAAACTGACCCATGCTGAGAATAACAAATGAGTAATAAAAGCCTAGACACTGCATCATAATGATAAGTGCCTCTGTTAACTCTTTACCAAACGACAAAAATTTAGACCGGTCCAAATTGAAAGGATTTGCAGACGACACATTAAATGTAAGTGAAATGATGATTTTTATTTTGATCAGGTAGAAAACATTGTTGGAAAAGGAGAAAATGCTGGTTACCAGCATTTTCTCCTTTTCCCACAATGTTTTCAAAAGCCTTCTCTTACAGGGTTGTTAAAACTCGGGATTATGCAGTAAAGGGTTGATAGTAAAGATAGTCGAATTGGATTGTATTTCAAGACAAACATTCTGACCAATTTTTAAGAGTATTTGACTGAAAATCAGGCCTTAAGGTCTACGGCCCCTAACTCTCATAGTAAACAACGGAAGCTGCCGAGATTGGCCGAATAGCCTTTACAAAAATGTCCATGTTACACGATATTTACCGATGAGTTAGTGAGTCTGCTGCCCCTAACTCTCATATTAGATCTAAACGATGGATGTTGCTGAGATTGGCCAAATAGCCTTTACGAAAACATCAATGTTTACCAATGAGTTAGGGGCCGTAGATCTTAAGTGTGCTTACAAAGTAATTGTTGACAACCACATGACGGATGACGGATGAAGGTGCATGGTTCTGGTAATAGGTCTAAATGTGCCTATAACCCTTTACCATACAATCACGAGTCTTAACGACACTTAAAAAGAAGACTTTGGAAAACATTGAGGAAAATGTAGAAAATGCTGGTAACCAGCATTCAGAATTCAGAAAATTCTGGAGACCGAGACCAAGAACATTCTTAAGAATGGTTGGTGAATATGGGCACAGGAAACTCTGGTGTGAGGGGCTAATACACTACCCTAACACAACCGTCTCTCACAATTTATCATTCATTTGGGTAAAGGTTGATATAAAATAATAAGAAAGAATTGTGCAAATTACAGTTTGTATTTCAAACAAGAAATTCACAGGCAAGAAAAAATAATGTAAAGCTTTAAGAAAGCAAAGTACTACAGTTGCTATGTAAATCTAGAATCACAGTTGAACCATTACCAAAAAGTAAAAAGAAATGTGTTGAATAAAATACAAGTAGCCATCAGCTGCACTGGTGTAAAAACTCAAAAGCAGCAACTGTATTCACTAAGCAGCAAACATAACTTCACAGCAGAAATTGCTTGTACAAAGCAACTTCCCCTTTTCCAGTAACATTTTCACACATGTTTACATTTCAAACCTTTAGTCATGTTGATTTTATCAACAATTTACAAGTATGATTTTACAGTCATCAGCGGCACCCTCATCTACAAGGGTTATGACTTAACCGTTTACCGCAAAATTCCAAGTTTTAACGACCTTGAAAAAAAAGACTTTTGAAAACATTATGGGAAAAGGAGAAAATGGTATAAACCAGCATTTTCTCCTTTCCCGACAATCTTTTATACCCTTCTTAAGGCAAATTTCAAGTTTTGGAGTCACATCGAATTTATTTGCAATTGCTTTCAATTTGAACAAGTCTGAAATTTTGTCATCTGGTAAAGAGTTAAACAAGTTTCATGACATGCTCAAAGTCCTGAGTCTTTAAATACGAAGGACTTAAGGGAGATATTGGTTGGTCTATGGTAGATATCATTGTCTCTGGATGAGCTAAGAGAACATGTGGTATATGTGAATTGCTGCGTTGAAGTGGCGGGTAATGCATTCTGTACACCAGGTAGGCTATCACAAGTCCCAGAAAACTTCCAACTGTTACATCTGAAAATGGAGTTAAGGGACTGTATTCACTATTTTATTCAAAATTTTAATTCATTTGAGCCATGATCTGGCAAACATTGGTTAAATACATATCTGTGATGCATTATATCAAGCAAATCATCATGTAAGTATGAGTGCATAAAATCCATTACACTAACAACCTTCTGAATTATCAGGTAAAATGGTCCTTGGACATGCAGAAAATTTACCAATAGCAAAAAGTTCGAAATGCACAGGCTGACCTGGGTTGATACTTTTTGCAGATGGATTAAGCCCCCTTTTCACGCATTATGGCTCAGAATACTTCTAAATGAAATAAAATAGCTATCTGATTGGCTGGGATGTTCTGTCTGAACCAATCAGATGCGTCTTCTTTGGATCAAGAACAAGGAAGACTGAATGGGCGATAAATACCACCCTTATATTAAGCCCTTCTCAAACAACCCCAACTTTTAACGACAATGGGGAAGAAAGCTTTTGAAAACATTGTAGGCAAAAGAGAAATTGCTTGTAACCAGTATTTTCTCCTTTTCACACTATATTTTCTGTCCTGTCCCAGGCCATCTTCATCATTTGAGACACTCTTTGTCATCTGGAAGTGCTTTCAATTTGGTCTGGTCCAAAAGTATGTCATTTGGAGACGGGTTAAACAACACTGCAATTTTAAATATAACCACACCTTGAAGTTCCAAGATTGGCCTTCTGAAAGGGCAAAACATTTTGTTTCAGCCAATCACATAGCCAGTCTTTGACTTTAGAATTACAATCAAATTAATAGTAGTTTGATAATACAGTCCCAGTTCACAAGTTTTAACCCATTACCAAACAATAGAGATAACTGAACGCTTTTGCAGATAACTAAACAAATGTGACTCAAACATAGAATATTACCCTTGAAAGGGTTAAAACATTGCAGGAAAAGGGGAAATTGCTGGTTGTCAGCATTTTCCCCTTTGACCTGTGATGTTTTCAAAAGGCTTCTTCTGTAGGGTTGTTAAAACTCATTTGTGTGGTCAAGGGTTAATTGGGGATTTTTGCAGCTATAAAGTCAAGGCATTCAAGCTGTAATCAGGCAACCCTGGTTTTATCCTAGCTGACTGGCCGGTGGCACTGGAATATCCTTGGACAAGACAATGCAGAGTCCCAACCCCTAAGAATTTTAAAAATAAATTAGTTACCTTTTTTTCTTACATTTGATTCTAGGAAATAACCTAGTCTTGAAATTCCTTTATGATTCAAATATTGTTGTAAACATCATCCAATTATACTCTATATTCTGACACTAAGTTCTTATATGAAAGATAAATAAGTTTTTCTAAGCTACTGAAAGGCAATGGTCATACCTTGCCAGTGATGATGATAATCAGCTGTCCTTGACACTGCTATCATGGTTGCCCATAGCAACGGAACAACAAAACAAATGACTCGCCATGAGCTGCCTCTACCCTGTGTGCTGAACACATGTAATTTCCCTGCTATATATAAGGCTATGAAGGCGAGACAGGAAAAGGATACTGAAAAAGAAAAAAAACATGTCATAAACCATGACGAAACACATATAAACAACTTTTGTTTTAGTGACCTTGCAGTTGATCATTTTGGAAAGCATTGTGGAAAGAAATCAAACAGTATGATTGTTTAAAATTTCATCAATATTAACTCTTTACCAAACGACAAAAAATTGTACTTAACCAAATCAACAAAATTTGCAGAAGAAGTCTTTAGACAAGCAGAACATTTACCAATAGCAAAAAGTTTTGACACTGGTCAGCCTTAGCAGACTACTTTTTGTGAATGCATTAAACCCCCTTTTCATAGAGCATGGCTCTAAAAATGTAAAATTATACAGTTCTAAACACACTGATAGTGAGGTTTTGTATCAACTTCCAGTATTATATTTTTCTCTCTATTTTTTTTTTGTCATACTAAGGTTTAAAGTATAGATGATGTCAGTAGATGTAGTGTTTAAATAGGACTTACATGATGAATGTCCACTTGGAAAACTTTTATATCCATCTATAACTGCATCAACTTTACCCGTACACTGCATGGAATCATCAATATTTCCATCTGGAAAACATCTTTCTAAAAAATCTGGTCTGGGCCTGTGTAAATACAATGTGCAGTAACATGTTTTCTGGGTCTTAATTGACTAACCATTCTAATTGAGACATGATCTGTGAAAAGGGGGTTTTATGTATTGCCAAAGAGTATCGGCCGATGTCCACTCAGGTTGACATGGGTCGAAACTTTTTGCTTTTTGTAAAATTGCTACAAGTCAAAGGACCAGAGTACCTCATGATGCATTCTGGTCTTGGATGAAATGGATTTTATAGATCTATAATTTATGTGATGTCTTGCTTGAAATAATGACTCATGGAGATGCATTTAAACCCCCTATTGCAAGAGAATGGTTCTATTAAATTCTAGTTCTATAGTCTGAGGCTACGTATCTGGTTGGCCAACCTGGGTCTCTCAACCAATCAGATGACTAGCCTGGGAATTTAGAACTTGAACATTATTTTAACTCTTTACCAAACGACAAAATTTTAGACTAAAAGCATTTGCAGACAACAAATCAAAGGTGGCCCAAATGACAAAATTTGTCCCTGATATGGTAGAAAACATTGTGGGAAAAGGAAAAAATGCTGGTTACCAGCATTTTCTCCTTTTCCCACAATGTTTTCAAAAGCCTTCTGCCCAAGGGTCGTTAAAAGTCGGGATTGTGTGGTAGATTGCGTGTTGATTCTTTTCCTTTTTTTTTTCATACAGAGCAGTTTCTTAAGAATTTGTAAAAGACAACATTTAGAACTTTTTGTCAATTGGAGAGATCGTGCTACAGCTCATTATTTTACTGGAAGACAATATAGAGAAGTTCTTTTCGATACCTGCAAAAATAATGAAATCTATCATTCTTTAGGCCTGTTACTATTTTTAACAGTGTTTTCAAAGTAAAACTCACTTTTTTTTTTCTATAAAACTCTGTAAAAAATCTTGTCAGTATAATGCTGTCAAGTTGTCTGTCCTCGTTTTTTAACCTATTTTGATAAAGATGAGAATAACAAATACATGTACTCAAACGGATCAGATTTGGGATAAATGATGTTTTGTGCACCCTTATGTTAAAGAGACTAAGTGTTGTCGAGAAAATTAAAGATCAAGATCAGACTGTAGAGAATGAAGTCTGATCCTGTATGTACACTGACCACCATACACAAGTTTGGCCAAGCAACCTGGCAAAAAAAAACCCATGACATATCTCCTTCTGACCAGCTTCAGTTCTTTTTATTATAACATCTATCCATGCGCTTCAGCATTTTCTTCACAATTATTGCACATAACACTGTGTCTAACCCACAGCATGATTTCATACATTAACACTTAGCCAAATGACAAACTTCTGGACTTGTCCAAATCAAAAAGATTTCTCAGCTGACAAGCAAAATAATGTTGCTCAAAATCGTCTTTGAAAGAGGGAAAAAAAAAATGTGGGAAAAGGAGAAAATGCTGGTCACCATTAATTCATTTTGTATTATCTCCAGTCTAAAAATAAAAACAGTGTGATAAATACCTGCCCACACCAAGCTTCACGACATTTGTAATGGAACCAGCAAAGAATGTGGAAAAATAAACACCTGAAGACATTAAATAGTACATTTAATATTAACCAATAAATAAGAGCACTATATGCAGGTGCCAATACTTGGCCACAGTTGCTTTCAGAAATAGACTGATTTTCTCTGAAAATTCTAATTGTAAACAGAGGCAAAAATATTTTGATGGTTTCCTGCTGAACTGGTATGGGTTCCCCTTCTAAAATTTAATAACCAGTCTTTGAAGTAAATGTCTTCAATAATGACAGAGATATCATACAATGTCAAAGTTTTTGAGCAATGACACAAAGATGATAAAGATGAAGACAACAACATGGCTACAACAATACCTCACTTTTTTCTTCAAAAACAGCCGAGCTAACAAGTAAAATACAAGTAGGTATTAGTCACTGAACATGTTTTAAGCCTTTACCATACAACATAAAATGCAAAACAATACAAATTGGAAGCATTTGCAGATGCCAACTTCAATGTGGTTCAAATAATTGAATTTTGTCTTTGATAGGCTAGAAAACATTGTGGGAAAAAGAGCAAATACTGATACCCAGCATTTTCTTCCATTCCAAAAATATCAATCATGTTTTACGGTACATTTTATATTTTGTCTGCAAATGCTTTTAATTTGGTGGAGTCTACAACTATGTTGTTTAGATGACCTATCAATTTTGGTATTGTATTGGATTTTTTTAAAGTTATTCTATCATTTAATGGCTAGTATTTATGAAGCATTCATCACTGGCAAAAATAAAAATTCTGAAAATCTAAGGTCTGCAAGTATATCCACTGCTTTATTTAAGGACTGGGTTCAAGCCAAGAATGACTGTTGTTTCTTTTTCAAGCAATAATCTTTCAATCTATTAACCCTTTACCAGACGACAAAATTTTAGCCTTGTCCAAATTGAAAGCATTTGCAGACGACAATTTCAGTGTATTTTACCTTGACAGAGTAGAAAACATTGTGGGCAAAGGAGAAAATGCTGGTTACCAGCATTTTCTCCTTTTCCCACAATGTTTTCAAAAGGCTTCTTTCCCAGGGTCGTTAAAAGTCGGTATTGTGCAGTAAAGGGTTAACTCTTTACCAATGATAAAACTTTAGGCTTGTCCCAATTGATAGCATTTGAAATTGAAATTTGTGTTTCATAGAGTAGAAAACATTGTGGGAATAGAAGAAAATGCTGCGTACCAGCATTTTCTCCTTTTTACTCAATGTTTTTAAAAGCCTTCTCCCTCAGTGATTGTGTGGTAAAAGGTCAATGACGAGTTTCTGATTCTCTCTCTATGAGTGGATCAATAAATTCATACTTACCTAAAAGAAACTGTACAGAATCTACTTTATCTTTGGTAAACCAGTAAACAACAAGAACAACCAAAAGTGGAGTGAAAGCAATTGTACACTGAAATGAGGAATGAAAAACAAACCCAATATAAAAATTTTGCTCTGGATAAGGCTGTAAGTCTGTATTCATCACCTGTTCTAAATTTAGCTCTTGTACTAAATCCCAAACCTCGCTGCATGATTCGTAAAGACAGAACCAAACTAGTCATCTGATTGGCCAATATGTTCTGCCTAGTTTTAGATAGACATATGGATAGTTTTGGGATTAGGATTACCAATAAAACTTGGAATAGCTGGTGAATACTAACTGACCCTTTTCTCACGATACTTATGGAAAAATGTTGATTATTCTATTCATGAATATTGCAAGGAAATTATTATTTTTTTTTTCCAAAAGCAGAGAAAAGATTGTGGGAATACAAACAATTGCTCCTTTTCCAAAAATGTTTTCAAAACCTGTCTACAGCAGGTGCCTCCAAAATCCATCAAATGATGAGCAGCAACAAATTGGCCTCTGCTATAATATAGACTAAACATCATGGCTAATGAGTGTTATCTCTTTTTCTTGAGAACCCTTAATCCTTTACCAGACGACAAAATTTTAGCCTTGTCTAAATTGAAAGCATCTGCAGAGATGACAATTTCAATGTGGGTTAAATGATGCAATTTTTCTTTGATAGGGTAGAAAACATTGTGGGACAAAGAGAAAATGCTGGTTACCAGCATTTTCTCCTTTTCCCACAATGTTTTAAGAAGGCTTCTTTTCCAGGGTTGTTAAACGTTGGCACTGTGCAAATGGAAAGTAGCTCAAATAATGATATGTGTCTTTGATAGGGTAGAAAATTTTGAGGGAAAAGGAAAAAATGCTGGTTATCAAAATCTTCTCCTTTTCCCACAATGTTTTCAATAGCCTTCTTCTTCAGCATAGTTCAATGCTCAATCTTGTAATTTGGAAAAACAGTTTCTTGATCATTCTGACTCTCTATACTTTCCATCCATTTTATTTTGTCCTTGATAGGGTTGTAAACAAAGTTCAATAGGTTCATTTCTTACCTCCTACAGATGACTTTTAATCTTGAAGAAGACCATTATTAAAAGCATTATAACAAGTGAGAAAATTGCTCCTAATGAGCATTTCTCCTTTTGCCAGAATGTTTTAACAGTTACCAAGTGTAATAACTTAAATCATACTAATTATCCAAATTTTACCATGATGTTTTGAAAATTGTCTGTTGCACATGTGTTCCAGGAGATAATTTGTTTGAAAGAAAAAAAGCAAACCAACTGAGTCAATCAATCAATATAGTTAAATACAGGTACATAAGTTAAGATCATGATGGTTCCTTTTCTTCCACTACTTATGTTTTTACCTTACATACATTTATACCTTCACTAAAAAGTGGTGTAAGCCTAAAACTAATATGCATTTATATATGCACTTTAATGAGTTAACCCTTTGCCAAACAATCCCTGGTTTTAATGACCCTAAGAAAGAAGCCTCCTGAAAACATTGTGGGAAGAGGAGAAAATGCTGATAACCAGCATTTTCTCCTTTTCCCACAATGTTTTCTACTCTTGCAAAGTCAAGTTTCCATTTTTGAGTCATGTTTATTATGTAGTCTGCATAAGCTTCCAATTTAGACAAGTCTAAAATTTTGGCGTTCGGTAAAGAGTTAACCCTTTACCAAACAATCCCTGGTTTTTACGACTCTGAGATAGAAGCCTTTTGCAAACATTGTGGGAAAAGGAGAAAATGCTGGTAACCAGCATTTTCTCCTTTTCCCTCAATGTTTTCTACCCTGCTGGAAACAAATTTCAATTTTTGAGTTACGTTTATTTTATCGTCTGCAAGTGCTTTCAATTTGGACTAGTCCAAAATTTGTTGTTTGGTAATGAGTTAAACCTTCGCCAAACAATCACAAGTTTTAACAACCAAGTGGGGGAAAGGTTTTGAAAACATTATGCGAAAAGGGGATACCAACATTTCTCCTTTTTCCACAGAGTTTTTTTTTTTTTTTTTTTTGATCGATTGTATGGTGTTTAACGCCACTTTCAACATTATTTCATTTATATCGCGGCGGCCAGTGCACCTATCCATGCGTTCCTGGAGTCTCTTTTACCAGTACTTCGCACAATTTTCTTTCCAAGCCACTGGCTGCTTTCCCACATAATCATCGTCGAAACAATGGTCAGCAGTGGGAGAGGAATGAATCCTGTCACAGTGACTATCATCAATCCTCGGAAAGAAATTGGCCAAGCCAGGGGTCGTAGCCAGGGATCGAACCCTGGACCCCGTGTTCTCAAGTCCTGCACGCTACCGACTGAGCTACCGGGGCTCGGCTTTTTTTTTTTAACCCATCTATAGACAAAATACAATCATCTAAGCAACATCTAATTTGTCATCTGCAAATCCCTTCAATTTGGACAATTCTAAATTTTTGTGTTGTGGCAAAGAATTAACTTGTAATATTAACAAGAAACACTTACCCATAACCAAGCACTTGGATAAAAGTCCTTTGTCCTAGGGTAACTGTATAGCCAATATTCCTCTCTTTGTATTTTTCTGACGAACCCTGGAAGCTTATCTGTATAGCTAAATAAAAATAAGCCACACTCTGTGAAAGTTTATTGTATCTGCACAAAGTATTAACCAAGGTGAGCCAGTCCAGTCTGCCCAGGCTGACCTGGGTCAAAACGTTTTGCTTTTGGTAAATTTTCTGCATGTCCAGGGACCATTCTAGTAAGTCTAGTTTTTCAGACAAAATGGAATTTACAGAACCATAAATATTATATTTCACGTGTCTATTTTTAGAAATGTTATGGGTAAAGAAATGTCGTAATTTAAGCTGGGGGGAATTATTTCCCCGTCACAGTGAATATTTTCCTCCTGCTGAAAATCTGGAACTACTTTTTTAAGTTTTTTAAGTTTTTAAGTTTTAAAAGTGGCATTCGTTGACAAAATAATCAGAGGAAATATAACATATAATTTATTTCATCAGCTTGTGGTTAATATGGGGAAATATTTGCCTCAAAAGGGAAAGGTATGCGAAAATAATGAGTGCCGTAAGGTAAGGCACTCGTTATTTTCGCATACCTTTCCCTTTTTTGGCAAATATTTCCCCATATTAACCACAAGCCGATGAAATAAACTCTATATAATGCATCACAGAGATGAATTTAACCCCCTTTTGCCACAGCATGACAGAAATACGTTTGGCAAAATCTTTGAATTTGAGACTTTTTGGTTGACTAGCAATCCTAACTATGATTTATGCAGATTAGAAGCTGTTCGAGCCTCACTGGCTCCACTGGGTTTTTCACAGGAGTGTCCTTGGGCAAGACACTTCAGAGCCTAGCCTAGTACTGGTGAAACCCAGGAAAACATGAATATGTGAGCTGTCGCCGTGATATGACTGAAATAATGTTGAAAGCGGCGTAAAACACCATTCAAACAAACAAAGATTAGAAGCTAACCAGAAACATTCTAAAAAAACACGAAATTCACATGTTGACAAAAATCTTAATATCTCCCTTAACCCTTTGCCAGACAATCCCAACTTTTCACGATAATGAATAAGAAAAGCTTTTGAAAACATTGTGGGAAAAGGAGAAAATGCTGGTAACCAGCATTGTGTCCTTTTCCCACAATGATTTTTACCCTTTCAAAGACAAAATTCACCATTTGAGCCACAATTAATTTGTCGTCTACAAATGCTTTGAATTTGGACAAGTCAAAAATTTTGTTGTTTGGTAAAGAGTTACAGCAGTCACATGGATTAAATGAACCATAAAAAAGAAATTTACATTGAAATACTTGACTGTCAGCTGCTTTAAGCTGTTGGACTGTGAACTAATGACTCTTGTGACATCTTTCCTGTACACATGTATAATCATGACCATATACCGCATACTCAAGATACGAGTCACCACATTACAACTGTGAATGCCAATGATGAACCTGTCTGATACATGTAGCTATTGCATATTGAATTATTAAATTACACTTTGTGATATGACATGTAATTATGAGCATGCTTTACCTTCATAATAGGGAATTCACCAACAACTGTATTTGCTTTCTACCACTGCAATATTAATCTTTGTCACGTGCAGGATTTTTGTGCCAGCTAAACACAGTAGCAAAATAATGTGGTCACTGCCATTATGAATTTATGAGATGATATTATTATTTTATTGGTACTCACAAAAAGAATAGAATTACAGCAATCCTTACAAGAAATTCTGTTTTAAGTGATGTTCCATGGTGATTCTTCATTCTTCAAGTACTTTTTGTTGCTTTAATCTTTTCATTTTATCTGAAAAACAAAGTCTGAGAATTTATCATACACTCATTTAAAGATTGATGAAATATTAACCCTATAAATGTACCACACAATCTCAAGGTTTAACAAACCTGACAGAAAAGATTTTTGAAAACATTGTGGGAAAAGGAGAAAATGCTGGTAACCAGAATTTTCTCCTTTTCCCACAAAATTTTTGTACCTTCCAGAGACAAATTCCATTATTTCAGGTACATTTACTTTGTTGTCTGGAAATGCTCAGAATTTGGACCAGTCTAAAATTTTGTCATTTGGCAAAGGGTTAACAAAATTGAGTATTACTTGCAGCTGCTTGGAATATCCCTCCAAGCACTTTTCCCTGTCACATTATGTCTTCTGCCATTCTAGCTAAACAATACTTTTTCTTGTCACATGCTAATAAAAGACAAAATTCAAGTTTTAATCCCTCCTCACATATAAAATCCACAGGATAACATCAAATTCATGAGGTCAGTTACATAAGATCATTGGAATTCTTTGCCCTAAAAATCATCAATTCCCAAAAAATAAGTGAATAAAAAGCTGAAATTTTCATGTCATAATTCTACGAGTACCTTATGGTGCTAGTCCGTTGAATATGTTTGGAATTCAGCGATGGTTGAAATTCCTCATTTCAGAATTTATCCTTTTTACATTAGTCAAACTTAGACTCTAAATACTAAAATTATGCGATTTAAAGCCACCTCACTTCAAGGCAATAAAGTTGACTGCAGGAAGTAATGACAAATGAAATGATTGGTCATACATTTTTTATGTGGATGGTTAATACGAGCTGAGGAATGATACTCTAAAAAACATTGCTGCCAAGTATACGAAATTAGTCCACTATATAAGGACAAAATCATCTGCTGTTTCTGTTCTGTAAAATAATCATACAACTGATTCCAAACTCTCACATTCCCCTTTCTAGCATGTGTAAATAATCCACTTTCTAACATTGACGTACCCAAAGGATAACTGAAAAATTGGCAAAATTTGGATACAGAAGATTATTCGGACATTTAACTTGGTGGAAATCAGTCAGATACAAGTACTTGATAACTTCTTTGCTGTACCTGGAGCCAGTTCTACTAGGGTTGTCTCCATATGGTACAATATGGTATGGTATCCCTATCCCTAGAGTCTCCAGGTAAAGTACCATACCTCTAGCCTAAGGGGCTAGAGTACAGTAATGTACCTGAACACACTACTTTTTCCAATATTTGATCTTTTCCAGAAGGTTCAATTTCATTCCAGTGTTTCTCAAAGTCCGATAATTGGTATCCAGTCGTTTCGACACCCGGTCATTTCGACACTCGGTCATTTTGACACTTTTTGGTCATTTCAACCCTTATTCTGGTCATTTGGACACCCCATAAAATTTTTTTGCAAAAAATGGTTAGTTCGACACCCGCTGATTTTTTACCCCCAAAAAACGAAGAAAAAACAGGTCATTTGTTGTGCAGTATGTTATAAAAGACATATTCTTGCAGTATAACGAAAGTTGCCTTTGCCAATCTTTGTGTTAACTTTGTTTATTTTGGCAGATGGCCAACTATGTTGATTGCTACATCGGTGGAAATTTACATGTCGAGGTTTCTAAAGGCAGAAGACCTGTCATGTTTTTTTACTTTATCAGTAACAATTAACCAATGTTTTGATTAATCTTATTGAATATGTGGTTTATTTTTCACAATTTTTACCCGATCATTAGTTGTTTAAATCATCTGCCTTAATTTGATTGATTGATGTTACATTAAATTACTGTACTTCAAATTTTTACTTTGTCGTATTATCGTTATTTTGTTTTAGTGTGTGATTAAAATATGCGCATTGGTTTTGTTAAAATAATTTTGTTTTAGGAAACTTTGTTCATGTCATTAAATATGTACATGTACAGAAAATTAATGATATACATGTATGTGCCTCAGTTCAGCAAATAGGACATACCCATCGAGCAAATTGATTGAAGGTTTCCATAAATGGTAATTAAAAAGATATTATGTAGTAATGTTTTTCACACCTTAACCTGGCTTTTGTTTTACTGTGATTGATAGTTGTTTTCAGCCCTCAGAATAAACACACAGTGAATCGACCACCTTACGGATATCAAAACTCTTCGGAAAGAGCCAAAGAAAACTAAAACTTAGGAATATTCATGATAAAAAAAAAAAGAGTGTCTATATAGGTCATTTTACCGAACCTGTCATTTACCGAGACTTCCGTGAATCAATCACAGCATGATGGTACATTTAGAACTCAGAAATGATTGAAATTCCTCATTTCATAACGTTTTCTTTTCATATCAATCACATTAGGAATCTAGATGAATACGAAAAAAGGAATCTTAAATCTTGACCATAAGGCAGTGTATCCACTCGCGCAAATTAAATTGCGTAAATCATGTTATAGAAGTGAAATTCTCATAACAAATTTTGGTTACACTCGAAACCCTCACCAGGTTTTGAAGTTACTTGTTACCCTATTGAAAAGTTTTGTCACATCATGCAGGAATACCTATCCAGAAATTAACAGACATGAATAACTGATCGGTGCAAAAAACGCGGAAACTCATTACACAACAAAGTGTCTCTATGACATTTCCTATCATAGTCACTTCAGACTGCCTTTTCTGCTTTTTAATGACTTTAAGCTGTAAATTTCCATAAATATCTTAATATAACAGACTTTTCTAATGCAAATCATCAATATGGATTGCTTTACCTCTAGTTGGGAACCAATACTGTCATATCCTCTGATATGAAATTTTACCCCCAGATTTACAGCTCAGAGGGTAAGCGTACCCTTTAAATAAAAAAGCTAGGGGGAAAACTGTAAGGCCCTATGCTTAATTTTCATTTTCTTCTCTAGCCGAGGCAGGCCTTATATGTTAATAAACTCTGTAATCCCGCTATTATTTTTTGTTACCACTTATCTTTCTTTTTTTAAGAAAATGACATATCTGATATGTCCATCAAATACTGTGTTGCCGTAATATTCCATACAAAATTTAATGATGTCATTATCTTAATAAGAAAAACATGACATTAATCGAACATTCTTCAACCTAACTTTTATCATTTGGTCCAAATGGTTCACAAAGTCCACAACGGGGTTTGCTCGTATTAAAAACTCTCACTGCCACAATAATATCAAAGGTTACCCTGCTGCACGACGAAAAATTCGGCTGTGCTGAATTTATAAGGATTTCTGTAAATAACAGCTTTGGTAGATACCTTTTAATCTTAAATGTGTCAATATTTCCTTAACCTCTTTTTTCTAGGAAGCTTTGACATTCGTAAGCTTGTCATTACTTATGATTTGTTCTGGTGGAGGGAAAAAAAATCGGATGAACACAGTTAAAGACAGGTGAAGGTGTGATAAACATTATACTGCATAGTCTCTTTTTAAAATGGTGCAGTATAAATACAGAAAACTGTACAGACATACTCATACTCGGGGTATCCGCCTTTGAATAAAGCTATTAAAAAACATATTTTGATCACACAACAACACAAAATTATGATAATAAGATACCTTAAAAAATAAAGCAATTTAATTATAGAAACTCGAGTCTAAAAAGTGATCGGAAAAAAATTGGGTGTCGAAATGACCAAATTTTGCCAAAAATTTTCTACCATGGGTCGAAATGACCGGGTGTCGAAATGACTGTCATTCCGATAATTGAACTGTTTCATTTTAATAGGTTTCTAGGGTCTTTCTCGGTTTTCCAATGGTTTAGCAGTCCTTAGACTAGTTTAATAAATTAGAGCCTGTTCATTGGTTCAGATCAATTTTGCTTTTTCCTTACACCAATTAGATCTATCCCCTATAGTGCAGATCAACATAACTAAAGGACTTCCATAGGTATTCTCTCCATTCCGGTCGATTCCAGTATTTCACACACCAGACTAAATCTTAAGGGGAAATAAAATAGATCTACCATTTAGTCACAATATAATATTTACTAAGGACAATAATTAACTGACCCTTTAGCTTACACAAATAAACTTTGCTGCAAAAATGCGGATGCCCCTGATTTATGGGAGACTTGCATTCATTAAATAAACATTAATTTTTTTGGTTTTCACGTCGACGTTGGATCTGCCTGTTTGTGAGTTACAGCTTGTGCTTTTCTAGCGCTACACCGGTCACAACTTTTTGGTTTAGGCAAATAAAGTCATAGTAAAAAAAAAAAATACGCATCAAGCCTTTAATATTTGCACTCATTAAAAATCATTTGACAAGTAAAAGAATATCTTCTCCAAAAAATATAATCCTTAAATATTATGAAGATTATTTGTTTCATCAAGAATAACAAAATCATTCTATAGAACGAGAATAATATTTATGAAATATAATGCAAACCAAAAGTAGGAAATGTCAACATCGGCAACACGGTAAATGCATCACAAGTTGAGTGACACCCCTCTTTAACAGATTAACATTGTAATGAAACTTGCTACCAAAGTGATAACTGGTGTTTTGAGTGCTAGCAATAAAGGCGCATGTGATTGGTAAGTTCCGCCAAGCTGACAAGAACTGACAGTCACAGTCCCGCAAGATCGATTATTCATCCTTGGCCCTGTTCGTCCTGACTCGATGAAATCCATTTTTTCCTTGGCTTATTCGTTCGAGCTGCTCCGTTTTCTTCTACACCGGACAGTTTATTCTTGTCACTTGGACTGTTATTGTGGCAAATGATGTCTAGAACTAAACAAGGATTTAAACAAGTTTTATAATTGTATCGGATTGAACCTACCTTCAGTCTGAAGGTCTGCTCCGATGCTATTTTTGTTACTGGTCTTCGCCAGACCTTCAGAGCAACATTCATTAAAAGTATCTGGAATTAATATGATTTTACCCGCATCTTTTCGAACGTCTCTATGCGACAAAATTGACAATGACAGCTAATAAAATGGGCATAGATTGTTAGATAAATGATTTATTTTTACAAAAAAACTTGTGTTAGTTAATATCTAAATCTTACCTTCGTGCAATTCCGTACTTTTCAACGTAAATAACCGTTGACCTACTTCACCAGAACTCAAAACATGGTGATATCATCAATGCGCATGTCTCGGCAGAAATCGCAGTATCTCTGACACGCTACAGGACGGTTTAGTTGCGAATTTCGCTGTTGACAAAGGCCCTTGTGCGAAAACGGTTGTTAGGGTTAGAGAACCAGACTGTACAAAATTCAAATTCCGTTGAGTGCGCATGTCTGTTTAACGGAAGTTGCCATGTAAGTTGTTTACAAATTTCACTGGATTTATTTACGTTGGGGAAAAAAGGTAAATTTCCATTGATTTAATTGGTATTTTGCAGCACAGCTTGTGTGATAATAAAGACTAATTTTATCTAACAATCCATGCCCATTTTATTAGCTGTCATTGGAAATTTTGTCGCATAGAGCCGTTTGAAAAGATGCCGGTAAAATCGTATTCATTCCAGATACTTTTAAAGAAGGCTGCTGCGGGAGTCTAGCGGAGAAACAATCACAAAAATAACATCGGAGCTAGACCCCGAATCGGGAGTAGATTGAACCTTACTTATAGGAGCGTAAGCAAATTTCGCTAGTAATCGAATTTCGCCAACTATGTTTTCGGGCAATATTTTCGTATCTGTGACACCATCCATTCATGGAAATGATTGATATATTAGCAGCAAAGGTGTTTTGAACTATCATCATTTGAATCTAATAACAGAAAAAAACCTATCAATAGGAAAAAAGTTCATAAGCGACCTCTCACATGCTTTTCCCCGCCATTTTATTATCACTTTTCAGGTGTCTCCTTTATATGCAGATTTTAAAAGATACTTTTAGCTTAAAACTTTTTTGTGTCGTCAATTTTCGGTTTGACAGGTTATCTTTTGAACTTTAATAGCCGAAGTTTCTTATGGGGCACCTAAAGGGAAATATATCCATATGAATGACAGAGGGGTCCTTATTCATTTTTTTCCTAAGAAGATAGACTGAATCAGGTACAAAAATTACTACAAAGACAAGAAAATAGCTTTTTCTGTGAGCTACAAAAGGTTATCTTTTTTAGATTTACAGCCTTTTTATCCCCAACACTGTCATTCTTAGTTAGATTGTAATATTTCAGTGCCACAGCAGAAATAATTACACGAAAAATCACATAACTGTTGATTTTGTTTTCTGAGAGCTGCATTTTGTTTTACGTCCTTCAGGTTTTCTCACAGGAAGTAAATGTAGAGTTAATATCCAAGGGAGGCAATGAATATTGCTGAAATGATGCTGTGAATTTTTTATTTCATTTCACCCTCTCTGGGGCCTCTAATTTTTGGAAAACCAGAGTTGTCGAAATTGGCTTACTCTTTTTATAGATGGCGACTATGCAGTGTCTCACTTCTAACGATATTTTGACAGATAAATTTAAATGTTTAAGTGGTAAAAATTATTTTTACAAAAGTATTTGAATACAAGTGCATAGATATTTAACCATAAAGAAAATTACCATTGTTTTGTGCAGTCAGCAAGAGCAGTTTCCCTTGCGATGGCGAAATTTGATTACACCAGTATACTAACTTTTAAGTTACTTAAAGTGGATTTCCAGACCAGGCTGAGGGACCACAATGCTGGACTCATCATGCTCCTTAATATATTTTCTGCCAAACCCCGTAGTTCAGTCAGTAGTGTGCAGGACTTGAGAACAGGGGGTCGTGGGTTTGACCACTGGCTCGGCTCATTTCTTTCTGAGGATTAATGATGGTCATTGCGACAGGATTCACTCCTCTCTCACTGCTGACCATTGTTTTGATGATGGTTATGTGGGAAAGCAGCCAGTGGCTTGGAAAGAAACTTGTGTGGAGTATTGGTAAAAGAGACTCTAGGAAAACATGGATAGCTGCAATGGCTGCCACGATATAACCGAATTTATATTGAAAACGACGTAAGACTGCATACAATCAATCAATCATAATAAATTTTCTTGTCACATGTCCTTCCGTAATGTTTGATTTGTAGTCGTCATTTATTATATCCTGATTCAACCAGTGCTTATCTAGTTGATTTTTTAATGTATTTAAGGATGGTGCTGACACTACACTCTCTAGCAATCCATTCCAAACATGTGCTGTTTTTATTGTGAAAGTATTTTTTCTGAAATGTGAATGTGCTCTTTGGATATATAGTTTCATACTGTGACCCCTATCACTTGTTCTTGGTACCATGTCTTTCCAAAGCTTCAGACAGCGGCTAGCATACCTTGTGCTTTTAGAACCTTAGAAGAGTTTTTTTTTTAGCTCACCTGAGCACAAAGTGCTCAGGATGAGCTATTGTGATCACTCACCGTCCGTCGGCGTCCGTCGTCTGTCCGTCCGTCCGTCCGTCGTCCGTCTGTTGTCCGTTCACATTTTTTTGTTTACACTCTAGCATCTACAATTTTTAACCAATCAGCACCAAACTTGGTCAAAATATATATGACCATAAGATCTCGGATGAGGTCAATTATGGGTCTAATCGGACCAGAGCAACTGGAGTTATTTGCCCTTGAATTAGAAAAATTGCTATATTTGACTTTGTTTACACTCTAGCATCTACAAATATCAAGCAATCAGCATCAAACTTAGTCAAAATATATATGACCATAAGATCTCGGATGAGTTCAATTATGGGTCTAATCGGACCAGAGCAACTGGAGTTATTTGCCCTTGAATTAGAAAAATTGCTATATTTGACTTTGTTTACACTCTAGCATCTACAAATATCAAGCAATCAGCACCAAACTTGGTCAAAATATATATCACCATAAGATCTCAGATGAGTTCGATTTTGAGTCTAATCGGACCAGAGCAACTGGAGTTATTTGCCCTTGAATTAGAAAAATTGCTATATTTGACTTTTTTTACAATCTAGCATCTACAAATATCAACCAATCAGCACCAAACTTGGTCAAAATATATATGACCCTAAGATCTCAGATGAGTTCTATTATGGGTGTAATCGGACCAGAACAACTGGAGTTATTTGCCCTTGAATTAGAAAAATTGCTATATTTGACTTTGTTTACACTCTAGCATCTACAATTTTTAACCAATCACCATCAAACTTGGTCAAATACTTATGACCATAAGATCTGGGATGAGTTTGATTATGGGTCTAATTGAACCAGAATGACTGGAGTAATAATATTTGCCCTTAAATTAGAAAGTTCTGTAGAATACATGTAGTTCTTTGTCCGGAGCATAACTTTGTCATCTCCAATCCGATTGACTTGAAACTTGGCATTTGTGTTTGTTGCAATAATACGGAGTGCAGTGCAAAAGAACCATAACTCTACCTTGTGCTGTCTGAGTTATTTCCCTTTGATCTTCATTTTTACAGCATTTTCTGCTTGTCCGGAATACAACTTTGCCATTTTTAGTCTGAACATCTTCAAATTTGGTATGCATGATTGTTGAAAAATTACAGAGTGCCGTGCACAAGAACCATAACTCTTTCTAGCACGAATTTTGAGTTATTCTCCCTTAGATCTTCATTTTTATAGCATTTCTTGCTTGTCCGGAGCATAACTTTGTCATCTTTAGTAGGAATGAATTGAAATATGGTATGCTTATTTGTTGCAATATTTGGAAGTGCAGTGCGCAAGAATTGTAACTCTACCTCATGCTGTCTTTGAGTTATTTCCCTTTGATTGTCATTTTTACAGCGTTTAGTGCTTGTCCAGAATATAACTTTGTCATCTCAAGTCAAAACGACTTCAAACTTGGTATGCATGTTTGTTGCAATATAATGGAGTTCAGTGCACAAGAACAATAACTCTACCTAGCACGGATTTTGAGTAATTCCACTTTGCTCTTCATTTTTACAGTCCAGTTCTTTGTCCAGAGCTTAACTTTGTCATCTCCAGTCCGATTGACTTGAAACTTGGCATTTGTGTTTGTTGCAATAATACGGAGTGCTGTGCGAAAGAACCATAACTCTACCTCGTGCTGTCTTTGAGTTATTTCCCTTTGATCGTCATTTTTACAGCATTTTCTGCTTGTCCGGAATACAACTTTGTCATTTTTAGTCTGAACATCTTCAAATTTGGTATGCATGATTATTGAAAAATTACAGAGTGCTGTGTACAAGAACCATAACTCTTCCTAGCACGAATTTTGAATTATTCCCCCTTAGATCTTCATATTTATAGCATTTCTTGCTTGTCCGGAGCATAACTTTGTCATCTTAAGTAGGAATGATTTGAAATATGGTATGCTTATTTGTTGCAATATTTTGAATTGCAGTGCGCAAGAATTGTAACTCTCCCTCATGCTGTCTTTGAGTTATTTCCCTTTGATCATCATTTTTACAGCATTTAGTGCTTGTCCGGAAGATAACTTTGTCATCTCAAGTCAGAACGACTTCAAACTTGGTATGCATGTTTGTTGCAATATTACGAAGTTCAGTGCACAAGAACAATAACTCTACCTAGCGCGGATTTTGAGTAATTCCACTTTTATCTTCATTTTTACAGTATTTCTTGCTTGTCCGGAACGGAACTTTGTCACCTCAAGTCAAATTGACTTGAGACTTGGTAAACATGTTTGTTGCAGTTACGAAAAGTGCAATGCACTGGAGCCGTAACCTTACCTAATGTCCTTTTGGAATTATTCCCTATTCATTATTTTTTTTTTTTACAGCTTTTCATGCTTCTGTACAATATAACTTTGTTTTTTCATGTTGGAATGACCTGAAACTTTACATGCATGTTTCCTTAACATTAGAGGAGACATTCATGCCTATTTCAATCACTTACATGATTTCTGCTGCACTATTATTTTCCTGTACCTGCCCTTTACGATTATTATTCCCCTTCGACAACTGGCGGTGGGATGGGCGTATCTTGCGACAATTTACCACTTTTGTTCATTAAATGTCATGTCATGGAAAAAGGGGGCTTTACAAATATTTTCATTATGGACCAATATCTCTTTCACTACGGACAAAATGCAATTAAACTTCATCTTTATTAAGCCACAGGCACTAGTTATTTGATTTTATTTTATGAAATGCCATGTCATGAAAAAAGGGGGCTAAATGTATAATTTCATTATGGACCAATAACAGTTAGTTCGCCCATTCGTCCGCCTGGACAGATATCTTCTGAAGTCCTTGACGAACATTTATGAAACTTCATACATGTCTTCCTTAGGATAGTCCGTTGATACAATTTTCTTTTTATATATAATGACGTGTCATGAAAAAAGGGGGCTTGATGTATATTTTCATCATTCGTTTTCATTTAATGAAATGCCATGTTATGGTAAAAGGGGACTTAATGTATGATCTCATATGGACAGCTTATATATTTTTCATTTAATGAAATGCTGTGCTATGGAAAAAGGGGGCTTAATGTGTAATTTTTTCATGGACCATTAACAAAAAGGCCACATGTTCATGCAACATACAATACCTCTAATATGTTTGTATCAAAAAAGGTCTTTTTTGGCAGGGGATCTCATTTCAACGAAATTGCTTGTTTCGTTACCATTTGGCCTTGAACCTCCATATTTGGTATTTTTCTTCATTGTAGACCTTTACTGCTTAGTACTCAGGTGAGCGATATAGGACCATCATGGTCCTCTTGTTTTTTCTTTATGTTAAATTCAAATGCAATAGAAGGTACAAGGTACAATTCTGATGATTATTTCTTTACCAGACAACATGTAAACCTTGTCCAGTTTGAAAACATTTGGAGACAACAAATTCAAAATTTACTCAAATCATTAAATTTGTCTTACAGAAATCTTACAGAAAGTAGGAAACATTTTGGGAAAAGGAGAAAATGTTGGTTACCAGTATTTTCTCCTTTTCCATTATTGTTTTCAATACCCTGTTCCTGAGGGTTTTCAATACTTGTGACTGTTTGGTAAAGGTTTAAGTTCTGAAATGCTGAATGTTTATTCTAGGGGATGGCAGGGTCAGTTGGCTCATGGATGCAACAACTGTGTGGTGGTGATAGACCCGGCAACAGTCCAGGTTGTCCATCAAGTTTACTTCATTTAACCCTTCACCACACATTTAACCCATCTCTGAACTGTATAAACCTGATGATGAAGGCTTTTGAAAACATTGAGAGAAAAGGAAAAAATGCTGGTAACCAGCATTTTCTCCTTTTCCTACAATGTTTTCAAACCTTTGAAAGACTGGGTTCATGTTTTGTTGAACATTTTTTTTTGTGGTCTGCAGATGCTTTCAATTTGGACAAGTCTAAAATTTTGTTGTACATGTATAAACTTAAGAGTTAAATGAAGTTTGGATATGCCAAAGAGAAGTTAAGTGCAAACATGCCAATTTTTCTAATGTCACTTATGTTTCATGTAACAGTGAACTGTCACTGTGCTACTGTTAGCCTTCTGTTTTAACTACCTTGGAGAATGGGGTTTATAGAAACATTATGGGAAAAAGAGAAAATGCAGGTAACTAGCATTTTAACATAAGAATATATCTGTTATTTCCAGGAAAAGCAAAACTATAGTTAAAGATGCCCGTCTACAGCTGGTGAGCAAAAACGCTGTTAAATTTCAAACAATTTAGAATGGTACAGAAATCAGTCCTTTGTGTAAACATGGATAAATTACTGACATATATGGTGAAATTGAAAAAAAGAAACGCGGAGATTTGTATTAGAAACCGAACATTGGTCAGAAGAAAACTGGCTGACAATCGAAGCTGTAAACAATGGCAGTGCGTCACGGAAATTTATCGTTGGTTTCCACCTAGAGTCGGATACGGTGTAGTTTGCATATAGGCCGCGACCTCCGTCTGAAAATCGAGACTGCAACAGAGAAGCCTCCGTTTTCCTTTGTTTACCTCATTAGACGCAGGGCAAAGGTCAAATATAGTCACGTGACAGAATGCATGACCATCATACAAATCTACCCGAGTGTATAACGGATGTATCGAAATCTTCGATTCAAAAATCGGAAAAGACGAGTCTGTTTACATGGAAGGCCGCAACTCAGCAAAATGCAATTTCTATCGACCGTAATCTAAGCAACCTTGCAACCGTCAGGCGCATTGTTTGGCATGAAGATATGAGAATGACTATGGTTTGATAAAATAAAGACAAAATGAGTTAAAACTGGCTGAAAATGAGTATAAGGGCCTCTTTAAAAGAAGTTATATTTTCTTGAATATCATTACATTTAACGATACAATTTCCTACTTACTCTGTGTCTGTCTTGCTGTATTTCAACAAAGTGTTTTGTTTATTGCCAGTTCTGTATGACTGTATTTGTTTGTGTGTTTTTTCAGGTTGTTCAAGTGCTTAACAGACACAAGGCATCTGTTGTGAAGGTAAAAATAATCCTGATTATTCTGTCCTATAAGTGGATGTATACAATCATGTATCACATGATACATCATTCTTGTGTGGTCAGTACTACAGAACATGAACACAAAGTCAGTTGTGTTTCTTATTTTCCTTGACCCTTTGAGTGCCAGAGAAAGAAACTGGACATTTTGATTTTTCATTTTTGGAAAAAGACCTGAAATGTTGCAACTGCAAGGCTTTCGTTGCTGGAATTTTTTCTACAGCAATGTAGAACATGATCAGACTGTACATTTTGTGCATTCTTGATTCATACTTTCTTTCTGCAAAAGCATCTGTAGTTGTGTGATAAATTACTTGTTACTTCTAAGGAGTAATTCTTACATTGCTTAACCCAACTGATAGTGCTTTTTCAGACATTGTAGATTAAGGCTAGACTGCAGTTTGATCTTGTCTCTATACTTTCCACTCCTCAGATATATATTCTGACCAAAATGATCTCAATATAGCAATATTTCAGCTGATTTTCCTTGGGGATTTGGTCCATTATATTTATGCTGTGTTCTTAGGGTTAGTACATAATAAGTTTTATACTTTGCTAAAAAAGAAGTCATAGACATTAAGGTAAAGAGAGTAGTCTAGTGTTTTTGGCAAGGAGAGAAATTGCTTATTTTGAACATTTTAACTTCAAAAGTGTTTGCATATCATTATGAATGTGTCATACTGCATCTACATCAAATTATAACTTATGAAAAAATCATACAAAAGGCATATGAACTGAGCGCTACAGGGGCTTGAAATGTTACGCTGATAAAGTAAAAAGAAGTACACTGACAGCAAAGCTATAATTATCAAAATAGTTGAACGTAATAGGTGATATGAGCATGTGAGAATTGATATCTTCGGTTAAATTAGCTTTGAAAATTGTCAAAATAGTTAAACTTACATGAAATCGACTGGTGAGAATTAGCAAAAAAATTCAACATTTCAGGTGAAATGGGCGCGTGAGAATTATCATCATGATACTGGAAGCCCATATTCATTGAGACTTGCCTCAGGTGATAGCAATGGTAGTGTCATCATTTGGGATGTTGGCCAAGGAGAAGCTAAAACTGAATTCTCTGATGGCAATAAACCTATACAAGGTGTGTAGATTATTATCTTGTATCATACAATAGAGCCATGCTCTGTGAAAAGGGGGTTTTATGCATCTGCAAAAAGTATCAACCCAGGTCAGCCTGCACAATTTGTGCAGGCTGACCTGTGTCAAAACTTTTTGTCCAAGGACCATTCTTCCTCAGGATTCAGCAGGTTGTTGGACAAAATGGATTTTATGAATACATAATTATGTGATGACTGGTATAATGCATCAGGGAGATGCAGTTAACCCTGTTTTGTAAGAGTATGGCTAAAATATGATTTTATGCCTTTGCCATTGACTGCTTTGTAAACCAGTGTGGTTAAAGCAGCCATGGCTGCTTTACCCTCACTGTTTTTTGTACTGTTAGAGCATAATATCTTCCGATCCTTAGAATGTTTGTTCTTTGTTTAATTTGTGTGTAGTTTTTGGAAGGTTGTAGAATAGCCGATACCGTAATCAATTGATAACCATGAACAATTTGACAGAGAGAAAAAAATCTTACTGTGTTGTTGGACTTGGTGACAGGTTACTTATTTGAATGCCTACCTGTTTAACAACATTTGTTGTTCTAGCAGTGAAGGTCACAATTTTTCCTTTTGCCACAGTGCTTTAAAAGTGGTGTGATACAAGATGAAGAAAGTCCTAAAAGAGATCAATTATAATACACAGAAGATGCTTTGAAAAATGGTTTGTGTAGTATACAGGTATATCATTTGGATTTGTACAGCCCTTTTTATTTTCACATTTTGTTTAGGTCTGGAATGGTTACCATGGCAAGATGCATCACATGACTTGTTAGTTGCCCTGCACCCACCTTATTCTCTGATACTGTGGAATGCTGACACTGGAACCAAACTGTGGAAGAAATCATACACAGAAAATTTGAACTCGTTTTCATTGGATCCCTTCAGTTACAGAAATATAGCTTGTAAATCCATTTATATGAACACATAAATTCTTTCTTGTTGAATTTTTTAAAGGCTTGTTTCTGCACAATCTCATGATTCCATGCCCAAGAGACCCTTTTATCACAGTGAAGTTGTGTGATATGATCAGCAAATTTGATATTAGTAGTCCCACAAGGGAATTAAAAGTTAATAAAAAAAGCACATAATTAATACATGTATTTAGTTGAGAGAAACAACACAAAGCTTTCCTCTTTATTTAAATTTGATTGCAAATTAATAAGCAATGATTCATGGTGCCAGAAGTGTGCCAGGCTCTATGAAAAAGGTTTTAATGGATTTGAAAAAATATTGACCCAGGTCAGCCTATGCAGTCCGCATATGTTCACCTGAGTCAAATTTTTGCTATTGTTAGATTTTCTGCTTGTCAAAGGGCCATTTTACCTAATGATTCATTTGGTTGTTGGACAAGTTTGATTTTATGGATCCATAATTATGTGAAGACTAGCTTGGCATAATGCATCACAGAGCTGCATTGAACCTCTTTTTGACAGAGCATTGCTGGTGTATTTATGAACTGCTGATGCAATAAAGGTTTAGCCTTTACCATACAATTCTGAGTTTTCACAGCCATGAAGAAAAGGTGCTTTTGAAAACATTGTGGGAAAAGAAAAATACTGGTGAATTGCATTTTTTCCCACAATTTTTTCTATCCTTTCTAGGACGAATTCCATAATTTGAGCCACACTCAATTTTCTCATTTCAAAATGCTTTCAATAAAAGGTAGTATCCTAACCTTTGAAATATTTGTCTCATAATAATTATAGTTTCATGTTTATGTCTTGTTATTAAGTAGTTTCTCCTATTACCACAGTGTTTTCATTTGTATTCATTTCTTCAATCTAAATGTATGTTTATTGTCCATATTACACAAGGAGGTTTTATTTTCTAGATTCATTACAGAGATATTTGTATAATTTACTTGTAGTTTTGGGCCAGGACTGTATTGTGTTCATTGACGACTTTTCCATTACTAAAACACCTTCAAGCAATGGAAAGAAGTACTATATCTCCAGTCCATCTTCAGGTATGTAGTTTTATTATGGCCTCCCCCCTCCCCGTCTTACGCAGAATAGAAGCTTAGGTTATCTTTAACGATCTTAACTCTTTACCAAACAACAAAATTTTAGACTTGTCAGAACTGAAAGCAATCACAGGAAACAAAATCATTGTGACTCAAAAACTGAAATTTGATTTGGGAAGGGCAGATAACATTGTTGGAAAAGGAGAAAATGCTGATAACCAGCATTTTCTCCTTTTCCCACAAAGTTTTCAAAAGCTTTCTTTCTCAGGATTGTTAAAAGTCAGGATCATGTTGTAAATTGACAAAATCAATAGGTCAAAATCCAAAGTCAGATCAAGATCAAATGTAAAAGCCATTTAAGTCACTGTATTTATTGACAAGGTACTCAAGGGAGGGGGAGAATATATTGGTAGTGTGAAGCTTACTTTGCTCTTGCTCATTGTAAAGTATCACTAAGTACTAGCTATAAGAATTTATTCGTTTTTCCTAACGTTTTTTAACTTTTCTATAATGGTATAGAGTTAATACTATTTTTAAAGATTCTCTAAATTCCATTTGATGTACATGTGAATGGTAAATCTTGGAAATTAAACAAGTAGTCTTAAATTTGAGGGAAAAATTTACTTTAATACCAGTATCTTCTAATGTAACTTGTCATGGTCATAGGAGAGAAGTTTTATGATGGAAATTGTAAAAATGATGGTAATAGTATTATCAAAAGTGAAATGAACTTTCTGTAACTGTTTCATTGCCATTGGTGACTTAAGTAACTTTAGTAGATGAAGATCATATTGTGCAAAACATTCAGTCTAATCTTGAATCTACACCTTTTACTACTTCCAAAGTATTATTAAAGTATCTCTTTCATAAAATTGCCATTCTGAAAGGAAACCTATGCTTTTGCTCTAACCTTTTTCCAGATTACATAAGTTTAGACTTAAGCTTTTGCATAAAGTGTTCGACATATAATTCCCAAACCCTTAAAGCCCCTTTCACTACTATAGTTGCCCTAGCAGCCAGTGTAGATCAAGATCAGACTTCACAAGATGTGCAGTCAGATCCTTCGTCTTCGCTGTCTGCTTTGTTGAGACATTGTAGACTAAACCAGCCTTGATATTGTGCTGAATAAGATTTACGTTCTGGACTGAAGATGTCTGTTAAGTTTATTTGGCACTTTGTTAAGGTTACTGTCAGTCAAATTTTGTATTTGTAGCAGCCAGTAAAGGGGACACCACAGCTGGAAGCCTGGAGAGGAAGTCTTCCTCTACTTCATCCTCTAGAAACCTGGCCAAAAGAATGACAGGGATATTGGTTGGTGAAGGAAAGGAAAGGTTGTCAGCTTTTGCTATCTTTCTCTCTATGAGAACTTCTCCCTGTACATTATTAGTTGTACGGTCAGGCGGCAGGGGACTTGGAAATTTGTTCACGGCTGTGGAGAATAATGTCGTCCCGAGCCAAAGGCGAGGCGGCGACATTATTCTCCACAGCCGTGAACAAGTTTCCAAGTCCCCTGCCACCTGACCGTACAACGAATTTATTATAGTGCAAAGTTTTACCATTCAAACGTGTGTTGAGTGAAATTTACCTCTCTTTTTTTTTGTTTCAAAAATTGAGTACGCTGACGGAGTAGAATTTCCCTTCTGAGTTCCCCAATTCAGTGAAAAATGACGTCACTGGGAACTGACGGCACTGAAACCTTGGAAAAACGTGCAGTTTGGTGCATAATCTTGATGTTTATCTTGATCGACGCCGCCATTTTGTATGTCGTGTTGAAAGTGTAGTTATGTATACGGGGCTCCCGAAAGGGAAACTGCTTTTACGTTGGTTTTGCCAGTGGACATGATATATATGTTCGGGGCATATTATCCAATCAGATCACGAGAAATTTCTTTGCAGTATAGTAATACTACATACTCACTGCATATCCAATCCTCTGTTTATTTCTTGCATACCCTTGCAGGTAACTTGTTTTTTAACCCTTTACCAAGTAGTCCCATGTTTTACTGACCTTGACACAGAGGGCTTTTGAAAATACGGTTGTAAAAGGAGAAAATGCTGGTAACCAGCATTTTCTCCTTTTTCCACAATGGTTTTTACCCTATCAAAGAAACATTGCACCATTTGAGCCACATTGAAAGTGTCGTCTGCAAATGCTTTCAAAAATTTTTCGTCTGGTAAATGGTTAACCATTTACCACACAGTCCCGAGTTTTAACACTCTTGAAGAAAAGCCTATTGAAAACATTATGGGAAAAGGAGAAAATGCTGGTTACCCTATCAAAGTCAATTTCCATTATTTGAACCACATTTAAGTTGTCTTCAGCAAATGCTTTCAATTTGGACAAGTCTGCATCTTTGTTTTGTGGTTAAAAGTTCAGTTAGATATCAACCTGCCATTAAAGCAACTAATTATACCTAAATTGTGCCAAGCCACTGTAGCTCACTCGGTAGCATGCAGGACTTGAGATCAGGGGGTCGTGGGTTTGATCTCTGGCTTGGCCATTTTCTTTCCGAGGATTGATGATGAGTCATTGCGACACGATTCATTCCTCTCCCACTGCTGACCATTGTCTCGAGGGTTATGTGAGAAAACAGCCAGTGGCTTGGAAAGAAAAATTGTGCTGAGTACTGATAAAAGAGACTCTGGGAAAGCATGGATAGGTGCCCTGGCTGCTGCGATATAACTGAAATAATGTTGAAAACAGCGTTAAACACCATACAATCAATCATTCAATATACCTAAATTGTTGTCTATCTTCACAGGGGCGATGATGAGAAGATAGGTATGAATGAATGCATACAACTGAGTTATCACAAGTCATGCCGACACCATCTTATACTTGTGTATCCCAGAGAAATCCTCATTCTAGATCTAGAAATCAACCAGACTGTTGGCATCATTCCATCTGAGAGAACTGGCTCTCCTTTTATGGAGGTCTGTGTAGTTTTGTAACTTTCTCCTTTTTTCAAACCATAACCAATTCCCTCCCTTCTCCCCCCTTCCCCATTTTATGTTGGTTCATGCTAATACTTCAACATAAAAGAATGGAAGATTTAAATGTTATAGAACCTTAGCAGTACTGATATGTCATTTCTCAGTTATTTGGACTTTTGATTTATTATCAAGGTAGCCAAGCTCAATCCTCACTAATGGTACCGGGAATGTCCAGGGGCAAGAGGCTGCAGGCCCTCAACCTAGTCCTTTGTGAGACTCAGGAAAGATGTGAATAAGTCAGCTTTTGGGATGATATTTCTAAAATACTGTTAAAAGTAGCAGAAAAATCATTCAACACTTTACCACACAATCGCAGGTTTTAACAACCTTAAGGAAGAAGCCGCTTGAAAAAACCTTGTGGAAAGTAATTTTTCATATGCAAAAAGCTTTAAATTTTGAAGAGTCTGAAATTTTTTTATTTGGTGAAAAGGTAAGGAAAAGAAAAAGGCTTCTTCAGCTGTAGATTTTGTTTTTGTTTTAGGTTCTACCAATGCGGCAGAGAGACGTTTTGTATTGTTTGCATGAGAATGGCAGTATTACATGCAGAGTAAGGAGAAAGACAAATATACAAGCTCTGCCTGCCTCGGAAGGGAATGGAGCATTTGGTATGACATACATTTTGACCTCATCTTCTATAAAAAAAGCTTACTTGTACAGCCTTGTGCCAAATAGATAAATATTGTACTCAAAGCATTATTACAGCCCTGTCTCATATATTTACTCCCCAGTCTATTTTGTGGAGGGGACTTTAGGCTTTCCCCCTGTGCGTTCAAAGGTCCACTTATTGATTAATAGTTCAGTCCTGCCATCAGTCAGTCTATCCATAGATATTTGGATCAGATGATTGAACAAACTGTTGTGGCCATCTTGATAAACTTTACCTTGACATAGATGGCAATATGCAGATGATGCATGCTCCTTAATATATATATGAAAGGCTATGGTCAAGGTAGAAAGAAAATCGAAACCCCTATAAAAAAAAGAATGCAGGATAAAATGGAATAAGCAGTGTATGAGCTAGGTGCATGAAACTTTGAATGATGGTAGATCTTGATATGTAGACTATGCATTTGCCTTCATTTTACAGCTTAGGCAAAAGTCATTGTCACTGTTACTAAAAAAGAAAACAAAATAAGATTCAAGGTCAACTTGTAGGGAACTTCCCTTTTGCATCACAAAATTCCAGCTCTGTCTTTTTATTTCTTTTCTTTGAAATAGTTTCATACGTTTCATTCTTTAAGTGAATTTGAACCTTCTTCAAAATGCTTTTTGTATTTACTGTCAAGCAAATATAAAAATGTCATGGTTCAACTTATGCAATTTATGAAATTGTTGTAAATAGCTTGCACTTGGACTATATTGTAGTTTTTCTTGTCAATTCCACAGATGATAGTCTTCCAGCCATTGCCCAGGATGTTATATATGATCTAAGATGTCAGTCAGATTCTATTCGAATGACACGACACTGTCGCGTTGCTGGTGTCATGTGTAATCCTGTGTCAGAAAAGACCCTTGCTCTCTTATTGTCTGATAGTCGAGTTATTTTATGGGATCTTCATACAATAGAATTACAGGTGCTGTGTCTATTTCATTTTCTCTGTAGATATTATTTCTGCATTCACTCTTTACCAAACAGTTCAGTGTTTGCACATCCATGAGGAAGACAGCTTTTTATCACGTACCCTCCCTTGTTTTCAGTGTAATATACCCATTACGAATTTTCTTATCTTATACACGTTTGATATCACAATTGTGTGACGTCATTTTTGACGTCATTTTGTACGTATTTCATAGAAGTGAACGGGTTTTATGGATATTACTGCGGTCAAATCTATACGTGGTTTTGCATTTTCCGATCTATAATTTGCGAGATATTGTTATGTGATAAAAAGAATCTGGCATTCGTTGGCGTCTGAGATAAAATTTTATTACACTCGTCAAGAAAAAATGTTATTAAGCTCGCCATAGGCTCGCTGAATAACATTTTTCCTAGACTCTTTTAATAAAATTTTGTCTCAAAAGCCAACTCATGTCAGATCCTATATATCCTTTCTTCAAAATGCTTTTTTTTCCCTTTCAAAGCATTATTTTAGCAACATTTGATTTATCATTTGCAAGTGCTTTCAGCATGGCTCTTTAACCCGTTCCCAAATAACAAATTTTAGACTCTTTTGTATTCAAAACATCTGCAGACGACAAATTCAAAATAGGTACAAATTAGCTTAGGCTATCTGATAGGGTAAAAAACAATGTGGGAAAAGGAGAAAATGCTGGTTACCAGCATTTTCTCCTTTTCCCACAATGTTTTCAAAAGTCTTCTTTCCTGGAGTCATGAAAACCCGGGATTGTTTGGTAAAGGGTTAAAACAAAGTTTATTTAAAACATCTGATTTGTCATCTGTAAATGCTTTTAATATGGACAAGTTAAAAAGTTTGTCAACTGGTATAAAAAGTAAAATGATACTATGTTAGATTACTTTCTTTAGTAATCTTAGATTTCTGAATGAAAATAAGTAAGGAGAATGTTCACCAACAATTCTTAATTCTATTCTGTCTTGTTCTAAATTCCATGACAAGCCATCTGATTGGCTGAGAGAGAACATTATAGCCAATCGCATTGTTAGATAGAATTTAGAATTGTAATAATATTTAGAATTCTTTGTGATAGTGAACCGATAGTTAAATTACATCTTGGACGTATGAACCTTGTTGCCTTCTGCAGAATTTTTTGTTTTTTTGTCCCGAGTTTTAGCAGCCAATAGATAGAAACCTTTTTAAAACATAACTGGCATTTTCTCCTTTTCCCAGAATGTTTTCCAACTTTCTAAAACTAATTCCATCTTTTGATCCACATTCTGCAAATTCTTTTGAATTCAGACAAGTCTAAAACTTTGCACTATGGTAAAGAGTTCATTGATGCTGATTGTCCATGTGTGTGCAAAGGTTACTCAAAGTCGTCTGCGGCAAAAGTGCTAATATTGTGTCCCTGATTTTTTTTCATACAATTTTTTATGACATAATTTGGAAGACAGTCAATAGGACCTTTCAAACTTAACAAAATCATTGTGTTTATGCTTGTCTGAAAACGATAAATTACAAGCGCATTTTAATGTTTGCACAGGGGTCAAAGTCTGATTCTCAGCTACAAGCAGTTGACACCACAGAAGGATTGACCAACCAGGATCCTTGTAAGAAAGTTGTTCCATGTCCTAAATTTACATTGTCTGATATGATTGGTCCACCAAATGACCAAGCTCGTAGAGGACAAGGAACAATTCTGCGGTTTCTGATGACTGGATTGATCAGTGGGATCACTTGCCCCATCACAGTTATAAGAATGTGCCCACCTCTAACCACCAAAAACTGGAACTTGTATGAGCCATTGCTAGCAATAGGTAAGTTTTTTGCAAGTTTGATTTTAAAAAAATGCCTACACTTGAAGGAATAGTTTCTGCTTTTAAGTTTAAAGGTTGAAAGGAAATCTCAAACAAGAAATATACACTTGTGATTCTAATAAAATTTTTAAATGTCTCTGTGAGTAGTGCATATCAAGATAGGTTGCAAGCAGAAAACATGCATCTAAGTCTTGCATCTACGTTGTTTGAAAATTATGAGGTACTTGTATTTTTCTGAGCTAGATAGCTTAGAAAATGATACAGTTTGGGGCTTGTTTCTTTCTTTTCCTGATTACTGTATCTAATAAGTCGAAATCATTTACCTAGCCTATCTGCCCATAGAGTGTCAAATGAACTTAACAGCCATTCATTGTCAATAATAAGAAAAGGACACAACTACTGCAGTTTCATGACTGTTTTTGGCTGGATTATCTAAACAATAAAGAGCGTCGGCCTTGTAACCTCAAGGTCCCAAGTTTGATTCCCGGGAGGGGATGTCAACTTTGGGATCGTTCATTGGCCCACACATTCGGCACGAGTACTGGTGCAGTTCCCAGGAAGCAGAATCGAGAGAGACTGGTATAAGTTGTAAGAACTTGTTTCTCAGTCAAAGTAAAATAAATATGTTTAAACTGATAAAGATCCAAGATCAGGCAGTCTTTAGTAAAGTGTCCAACTAGTTGTTTCACATGGACTTTGAAATAAGTTCTTACAACTAAGATCAATTGGTCTAGATGACTGCTATTTGCAGAAAACTCCACCGCTCACATCCTGATGTAGGTAGTTCTAAAGTTTGATCTTGCCAGTCACAGGTTCAAACCTGATGTAAGAGGCTGGCTTTCTACCTTTACACTGTCGTCCCACAAAGGAATGAAGGGTACATTTGTAATAACTTTGATAAATGTTTTCAGAACACTTTTTCTCCCAACTCCAGGTAACCAGACTGGTAGTGTACAGATTCTAAACCTGGCCAGTGGGCAGATTGACAGAGAATACAGCCTACACACCTCAAATGTCAGGTATTCCATAATTGAACTCTATGCTATATGACAAGATTTTTGACTCATCCATATTGAAAGCATTTGAAGACAAGAACTAACTAATGGAAACAATTTTTAAAAGGGTACAAAACGTTGAGGCAAACAAAGGAAATGCTGCTTACTAGCATTTTCTCATTAGTCTACAATACCGTCAAAAGCTTTCTCCCTCATTATTATGTGGTATTGAATGTAGCATATCTAAATTGTAAGTTGGTATTTCGCTACTCTGGCTGTTTTCAGTAACAGCAGTAGTTAAGATAAAATATACAGAAGAAGGAATTTTTCAACCCTTCACAACAAACAAAATTTGAGACTTGTCCACATTGAAAGTAGTAAGTAAGGGCTCCGGAAAACCGACAAAATGCCGGTCCAGACCGATTTTTGAGTTGCCGGACCGATTAGAATTGCGAAAACATACCTATAAATCGGTCCGAGTTTTTCAAAGCAATTCTGGATCTATATTTGCGTATAACACCAACTGTCAATAAAAATCCACAAAACACAGCTAGGGTTCAGGGTTTTCACACATTACATCCAAGCGTGGAGAATATCCGATAACGAGTTTACCCGCAAGGCACAGATTAGGTGATTCCCCGCACGTGGACTGGTTCTTACGTTGTGTTCGCAGTTGGCCAATATTTTTGTTTCAGTTTCATGCTTGATCGAGCAAATGATATCGAGTTTGCATAATGTATAATTGGTGCTTGTGAATGGGGTTTAGAACCGACAATAATTTTAAACATGTTTGAAGTTTGAGACCGCGTCTTTAAAATACAGGTCATCAAACATTGCGACAATTTTAATTGCCGCTACTCGTGAAACAAATTTGTAGTACTCAAAAAAAAAAGAGAAGCGTATAAAACGAGACGAGTATGGCTGTCTATTGCTGTTCGAATGAAATCGAAATGGCTCTACAACAGAATATCCTTGCGATGTTCAAAAAGTCAAATGACAGGCTTGGCAACCCTCGTCATCTTGACAAACAAATCCAGCCTGGGCAACTGGATGGCTCAAAAAGTCGGACTGGGGACCCGACAGAGTCGCAGAGTTGTACTAGCAACTCAAAAATAAGTCATATTACCACAGTTAATGACAAATTCAATTGGCCTGGGCAACCAATTGATGATGCGGATGCATCTACAAAAAATGTTTTTTCTGTCGTAAAAAGCAGCAAACAGAACCATGAACTAAAAACGAAAACTAAGAAAAGAAAGCTTAGTCACGGCAATTCCATGGAACAAAATACAAAGCAGGCAAAGACTGAAGATACTTCAGCTAAAAAGTCATTTCAAAAATCTTGGTTAGACGAGTTTAAGTGGCTCAAGTTTGAAAATGACGCAATGTTCTGTTCTCTGTGTATTTTGCACAAAACCAAGTCAAAATTCTCACTGTCTGGCTCAAAGAATTTTCGTATCTCTACATTACGTGAGCACGAGAGCAGTAGCGGGCATGTAAATTCTGTACAGCTTGACACAGAAACTCAGTCGAAAAAAATACCATCGGTATCAGATTGCATAGTAAAAGAATTCGACAAAATAGAAGCCGCTGTATGCAGGCTTATTAGAACGGCATATACTGTTGCTAAAACGAACTTGCCAATATCTATGTACTCAGAGCTCTGTCAACTGCAATTATGTAACGACACGTGCTTAACGAAAAACCTCTATCAAGAAGACAGTGCTTGCTCTGAATTTATAAGTCTGATTTCTGATCATCTTGATGAGACACTCTTGGTGAAATTAAGAAATAGCCCGGCGCTGGGGCTAATGGTGGATGAAAGCACTGATCTAGGCCTAGAAAAACACATGATAGTATTTACCAGTTACATCGATAATGGCTCCGTGCAAACCAAATATTTGACTTTGATTAAGTTGGCATCTGCAGACTCGAGTGTCGTTTATAATTCATTAATAAGCTACTTTAGAGCCTGTGACATAGATATTTCCACAGTTTATGGGTTTGGTTCCGATGGTGCTGCAGTTATGACGGGTAAACACAATGGTGTTGCCAATCGACTGAAAGAACAAAACCCGTACATGCTGTCAATGCACTGCGTAGCTCATAAACTTGCTTTATCGAACCTTGATGCTGCAAAATCAGTGAAAGAAGTGAATTACTATGAAGGAGCATTGCATTCAATACATGCATATTTTAGTCGATCAAGTAAAAGACTTGAGCACTTAAGAGTCTGGCAGGAAGTTTTGGATGACCCAAAGATTAAACCTTTAGCCGTGCATCAAATCAGGTGGCTTAGCTTTGCAAATTGCGTGACTAATGTCCGCAGATCACTTAAGTCTCTGTTAAAATCTCTACAGAGCGATAGCGATGACGATCAGATGGCTGAATCACTCTACTGTGCCATGTCATCCTACAAATTTTTATTTTTAACTCACTTTTTTAGCGATATAATGAATGATATTGCTCAGGTATCACGTAAATTCCAAGAACGGAATTTACATTATTGTGACCTGCACGAAACTCTAGTTGCTGTGTGCGATTCTATTGAGCAACAATATTTGGTTGAAGAGCCAACCTATGGTAAAAATTTAGGTGAATTCTTAGAAAGTTACAGAAATGCGCAGACATTTCACGATTTTGAAATAAAACGCCATCCCAGGGATGCTAGGCTACCCGTAGTCGTGTCTGAATTCTCACGTATTCTCAAAGATAGCATACAGAGTCGGTTTCCTCGGCTAGAAATCTGGGATGCTCTTTCTATCTTTAACCCAGAAACGTTCCCTAAGTCAGTTGAAGAAAAGGCCAAATTTGGCTCTGACAAAATGAATGTTCTGTTGGAGCATTTCGGTGAGAAAAGGGGACCTGATACACCCCCTGTGTGTGCTGATGGCGCAAAACGAGAATGGTCACTGTTCAAGAATCACATGTTCGCAAAATGCGGAAGAACACCAGCCACCGAAAAGCAGGAAAGGCTGACAATGTCTTCCCTCGCCGAGGAAATGCTTTCAGCAGAACATTTTCAAAGGGAATTTCCTAACATGACAAAGCTTTTAGCTATCAGCAGAATACTGCCTGTCAGTTCTGTAGAGTGTGAACGTGGGTTTTCAAAGCAGAACCTGATCAAGACACGACTGCGATGTAGTCTGAGCGTCGAAATGTTGGACAAATTGATGCGAATTTCTATCAATGGACCTGCACTTCCTGAATTTGACCCGTTGCCAATATTTCGCGCTTGGCGTACTAGAATGAGTGCAGGTCGTCACATTTTCAAAAACACAAAAGGCCAGAACAAACTTTTATAAGTTTAATCTGGACTTTGCTATATGGTAACATTTATGTATATTTCATTGTAAGAATTTAATCAGGATTTAATAAATTAATAAATAAAATGAAAAAAAAAAAAAAAAAATCCCCTGTTGAAGACGGATGTGTTGGGCTCGACGTGGCACAGGGGCGAACACTGCAATTGAATTATGATTGTGATCAAGCAGTGGCCAACTGCAACACAACGCTATTGGATGTATAAAAATTGACAAAAGAAAAACGTTGAATGAATGAATAATTTTAATTGTCAAATCGACGTCGATGGGCACCTTCTGCTACATTGCCGGAAGTGCAATTTTATACAGTCGATTAGGCAGTAGCGGATCTTGGGGTATAGCGGATAGGCCGTTAATGTTTTACCGAGAAAATCTTCTGTGGGCATGTAATAGAACAAATCTATGTACCATTGAAAAGAATGATATTTCCGCAATGGATTGATGATTTTCTTTTTACAATTTGCATTTGTGACGGTATTCTAATCTCACAAAAACCAAAATGAGGCAACCGGAAGTTCCATTTTTTACGCAGGAAAAAATACAGCAGACGAAACCTTCAATCAAATTTTCAGGTATGTAAAGTTTAAATCACAAGTTTTTGGTATGAAATGGTGTATAAATATGTCTTCTTTTACCACAAAGAATACCAACTCTATGTATCAAAGAGTGACATTGAATATTGACCTAAAAATACCGCAACCGATTTGGTCAGTAGCGTATCGGCCATGCGAGGTAATGTGTACATGAAGAACTTCAGAGGGGCCTTCCCAAAATCAATGTTGACTGTCAAACCGATGTAAAATGTGACTATATAACATGAGGATGAAGGTCTAGAAAATAGAAAATATAGGTCACTGTAAAATCAGGACCTGGACTTTGTGATAAAGGGGTTTATGTATATATATCTGGTATTGGTTAAAACCAGGTAGATCTATCTCGTCAAAACTGCACCTTGGGGTTGATTTTCATTTCTGATCAAAATGTTTGTAGACTAGTTTATATCTGATGCATAAATTATGATATGGTCTTTGTGACCAATGCATGGTGGAAATTTAGTGCCACTAGCACTTATATCAAATGAGAAACAGACTTTTTACAAAAAAACTTAGTAAGTGTAACTGGTAATTTTTTTTTAGCTCAAGCAAGGCTAGCGTGAATTTGTGCATTAATTACAAGTAGTTTTGTCTTGTTTCAGGTACTCATGACTGAACCAGGACCATCTGACAATTGTTTTCCTCAACAAAGAAAATCAACACTCAGTTCTGCATGCAGTGGCATTGCAACTATTTTGACAGTAAACTCAGTAATTTAAGCCTTAAAAATAAAGCCACCACAAACTGAAACAAAAATAAAGTTATTAGTCAATCGAGAATACTCCAATATGAATGACAAAAAAGGTTGTCTAGTGTGGATTCCAGATTTATTGATATTTGATAGAACTCTGCATAAAATGGTTACAGATGAGCAAAGAAATCATATAATTTCTGATGTAGCAGGTTTAACTATTGATCATCTGCCACTTTGATCATTGGCAAGTTGTTTTAATGATTTATTGCAGACTGTAGCAGATATAATGCCTAGGCAACTAGAGCTTTGAAAACATCGTGGAAAAAGGAGAAAATGCTTGTAACCAGCATTTTCTCCTTTTAATTCCCTCAAGGTTTTCAAAATTTTTAGAAACAATAATTTGAGCCATATAATTATAATTTGTCCTCTGCAAATGCTTTCATTTTGGAGCAGTCTAAAACATTGTTGTGTGCTTAAAGAGCTAAATAAAACAATGTCTTCTATGCCAAAAGGCAGTATGAATATTAAGGTTACTGATTATTTATTTTAAGAATTGTATCTTAGATTTCATCAGACAGTCGAAGCTGTTTACATCTTTCCATGGAGCTTACTGTATAAAGCAGCAAACAATAAGCTGTAACTGCATTAAAATTGAAAACCCTCCTCTTTTGAAGCATACAACTTGTTAAAATATGTTGTAAACCCACCACATCAGAAAGATATTCTTTGTATGGCACACTTTACTCAATATATTCTGTGTCAGAAGGTAAAACTGTTGTCCTAACCAGCATATCTGCAATAACTAACTTGCTGTGCATTCTTAAATTGGTTTCTTCTTCCTTGTATGATTGTGGATTGTTTTATTGATATTCCTAACAAAAGAATAAACAGCCATCCTCAGATATGATTTAAAACAGAATTTAACATACATATACCTGTTTGGTTTGAAAAAAATGTGACAATTGATGAAAGTACTCATTATGATCAATTTTCGCAACATTGATTTCCATGCTATACAAACCTGTTTATTTCATATTGATGAAGAAAGATGATACGTCATGTACTAACAAAATATGTGGGAACAAACTGTGTTGTACTAATGATGTCAAACTATTGGCTGGAGTCTTTCTAGACAGCATGCTTGTTTTTTATTAACTTTCAGTGAAAACAATGAATGGTGAAAATGCTCATCATGAGGAATTCTCACCTGTTGTCAAAACTTTTTTTTTTTCAAATTGCACCAAAAAAGAATATCGTATAATGGGAGACAGAAATTAATTTAGTTACTGACACAATCATGGGTTACTGATTCATGAATGTGTCAGTATACCGGTTTGACTAGTTTATACGGTTTTTAAATTTTACTTGAGTGCAACAATCGATATCATTAAACAGTGAACTGATGCAATTTACCACTTTTTATCTCTGACTTATACCTTGAACTTGCCCCCACCCTTCTAATGCTGTTTAAAAAGGATGCTGTTTTCTACTTTCAACCATTTTACTGAAGCCAATTAACCTTACAGTCTATTTTGTCGTGTTTTCAATTACAATTACGGCACAAGAAAAACCTCTCTTGCAGCTGGATTGGCTGGGTGGTGCTGAGACTACGACTGAAACTGTTAAATGTTAAAAACAATCATGGCCTGTCTGTGAATAAAACTCTGGATCCATGTAAATATATCAAGAGTGCACCACCAACGATTTAATTGTAGATTTACAGCACTTGGCAGCTTTCAGACTGATTTGAGATGACCCCTCAACTACATTATTCTATACTGTCCGTTACTACCCAAAGCTATCCGTTATTGACCTAATTAGCGTCTTCGAAATAGAAAGTATTCTGTATCGTTAAACGACTTTTCAGCTAAAAATGTGGACTGATTTTTAAAGATCACATGTTTTGCTGTCGAATGGTATCATTTATTATCCCATACATGATGGATTAAAAACGTACGCAGCGATAATTTCGTTAGCGATCCGCTACTGCCTAAACGACTGTACATAACCGGAAGTGTACGATGCCATGCGTAAACAAGGTACGACTGTCAACTATGCTTTACTATTGAATATTCGTCTGCGTATGTCATTCTCAATCATGTAAGCTTGAACAAAAATCCATCACAAGAAAGAGAAACCTGCAACAGAAATTGATATATATTATGACATTTAAACCAGGCAACGATCGGGGGTGGGGTAGGTCAGAGACATAAACATGCGACTTTATTTATATGCCTCTGGGTACCGAGTAGGGGTACAATAGTATTGGAGGAGGGGAAGGGGCCGGCCTGGACCGATTCAGATTGAAAAATTTCCGGAGCCCTGGACTAGTAACCCTTATCCCGTTAAATAAAAGAAATGAAGTTTTCAAGGCTATAGCAAAACCAAAATATTGCACTTTGAAAGGTATTTTTCGAGGGAAGATATCTTCTGATCGGACAGTGTAGATCCAAGATCAGACTGCACATTCTGTGCAGTCTGATCTTGATCTACGCTGGCCGCTAAAGGTCAGTAAGTCGTGCTAAGCAGCCTATGGGTTAAATTTTGTAGACTCAAAATACTAGTAAATTTGACTCAAAAATTGAATTTTGATGTCGAAAAGGTAGAAAACAAAGTGGGAAAAGGAGAAAGTGCAGGTTACTAGCAAAATTATTATTCCTGGTTGTGGTTTGGAAAGCACTATGTAAGAGGAACTTTTTGCTTGTAACATTTGCTCGTTTTTCCACTGATTTCAAAAACTTTCTGATATGCGGTCTTTAAAAACCAACTTTTCTCAGTAGTAAGAAAATATGTAACAAGGTGATCATGTCTCTCATCTTGTTCTCTATTTCTTCTTATGCAGCACAAAAAGATCACATAAACTAATTCCCTCCTGAAAAAAAAATGCATAAGATACCTTTGGCAGCATTCTTGTAAAGTATGAATAACTAACATCACATAGGATTAGAATACAAAACATGAAGACATACGGAAACATATGTGGTAAATGGAGAAAATGCTCATAGTAAGGAATTTCTCCACAATAATTTTTAAAAGTGATCTGCAGCAAGGTTATGAAAAGCTGTCTGTAGACAAAGCTCCAGATAGGAGAGGGTGATGGTATTCTAAATACATGATTTCTCTTCAAAACCCTATGGTGTGGGTACTCATTCGAATCTCGATGAGACGATTCTAATGAGTACCCATAACATAGGGTTTAGTGGAGAATAATTAATATCATCAATTTTGAAATCAAAATCACTCCGTCTGTCTGGAGCTCTCTGTAGAAGAAAATAAGAAACTTACTTTTTCAGGGGTTTGGAATGGGCAAGCTTGAAAAGCTTTATTTCCTATACGTATCCAAAACCAGGGGCCTCTGGTTTAGTGAAGAATGAAATAGTTTTGGTGGATATTTTATCAGGTAAGTGCAATAAGATTATAACTATTTAAACATACATTAGCTTGAGTATAAACACTGTGTATTCAAAGTGAATAAAGGAACAGCCTTGTTTGAGAGAAAAAAAAGACTAGCCACTGATCTTCCTGCTCCTATGTTAAATTACTACATGTAATTAGATTTGAAGTTGCACTGTTTTTAAGAAATAGAAATCTGGTTCCTTTGTATACCTCAAGTAACAGGAAAGTCCAGGGAAGATTAGAGTAAGTAAGCTTTTGCTGTGATGTGACTGGTCTACTTTTGACAGAGATATAAACCCAAAATAAACAAACCATATGGTTATATGATTTCAGTGATTTTGCTTATTTTGGTCATATATCTACAAAAGGATTGTTGTGCTTGAGACTGCCCATGAACATAATACATATTACATTTCATCTGAGATATTATTATTTCATAGCTTATGTGCATCTTTGTTTTTTTCCCAGGTAAAGTGACCCCATTACGGACACAAAGAGACCAAGAATCTCCAATAGAATTAATAAGAATTTCCCACCTGAAGTAAGTCTTTTGCAAAACTGGTTTCAAATGCTGTTAAAATTTTCTTTTTCTTTAAAATGTGACAAATTGAAAAAGATCTGCTATTAAAGTTTGTTACATTTTACCATAAAAGAAGCAAAGACTATACCCACTCACCTTCTTTGAGATGTCTTGTTAAGATAAATGGAAAAGTCCTGTAGAACTTATGGAATGTGTGGTATACTTCTTTAGTTAACTCTTTACAACAGGACAAAATGTAAGACTGAAATATTAACCCATTACCACACAATCCCTACTTTTGACGCCCCTGAGAAAGAAGCCATTTGAAAACACTGTGGGAAAAAGAGAAAATGCTGGTAACCAGCATTTTCTCCTTTTTCCACAGTGTTTTCTACCCTTACCAGAACAAATTTCTATTTTTGAGTCACCTTTCTTTTGTCGTCTGCAGATGCTTTCAATTTGGACCAGTCTAAAATTTAGTTGTGTGGTAATGAGTTAAAAGAATTTACTGATGACAAATTTAATGTGGCACAAAGGATGGGACTTTTATCATAAGGAGTAACAAGAAGAAAAGGCTGTTAACCAGTATTTTCTTCTGTTCCAAGAGTGTTTTCAAAAGCTATCTTGCTTGGCGTTAAAATTTGGGATTGTGTGTTGAAGTGTTAACCTTATTTGTCTTTTTTTTTTAATTTACAGGCAGTATTTTATTGTCACATTTAAAGATAAACCCCTAGAGTTATGGGATCTGAAAACACAAACCATGTTGAGGGAAATGTCGAAAAGTCTTCCGATTCCAACAGCACTGGTAAGTACAGTAGTTCTTCTTTGTGATAATCCAACAGTTTATTTCAGGATGGACTTTAGTGTGGAAAACACTGTTGGAAAAAGAGTTATTACTCGTGACAAACAATTGTTCTGTTTTCCTTGCTGATTTTCAATGTTATCAACTGCATGACCTGATGGAGGCAAAATTATGTGTTCCTAAATTACCGAGTTGACTTATGATCATCAGGTTATTTTTGTCTTGCTACAAACCTTTTAAAAAAATATTTCACCAAAAGAATGTTTGCTTAATATAGTCAGTATCTTTTTTTTTTTGACAGTTTTCCCTTCTTTTTCATACACACATATTTTGACCGTTCTCTGTGAAAAGGCGGTTTAATGCATCTGCTAAAAGAATCAATCCAAGTCAGCCTGCACACTCTGCACAGGCTGATCTAGGCCAGTACTTTCTGCTATTGGTCAATTTTTCTGCATGTCAAAAGTCCAGTTTACCCCCAGATTCAGTCACTTGTTAGACAAAATGGGTTTAACGGATCCAGAACTATGTGATGACTTGCTTGGTACATTACAGAAATGCATTAAACCACCTTTTCCCAGAGCATGGCTCATTTCTGTATTAAACCCTCTACTCACATGTGCTTAATGCTATAAGACTAGTCATAGTCTATTTTTCTAATTTGAGGGACAGTCCTTGGAGAAAGTCAAACATAAAAATTCAGTCTTACCTGTGTCAACAGCCACTTGTTTGAGATAGCCACTTGCATTCAACAGCCACTGATTTAAGTTTTCTAATCATAGTTTTGAATAATAGTTTTTGTGTTGACTAGACACCTGATTTAAGATGTTTGTTTGTGTGTGTGTTTGTTTGTTTGTTTGTTTGTTTGTTTGTTTGTTTGTTTGTATAGATGGCTACTTAAACAATTTTGTATTTTCTAATTAGGAATGGTCACCAAGCCACAGTTTAAAATCTCTAAGGAAGAAAATGCAGCTGCAGATTCAACAACAACAACAACAACAGCAATCAGAGTTACAACAACAACAACAGAAAGTGAACCAGTCTGGTTCAGGTGGATCAATGAACCAATCTGTAGAGGGCAGTGACTCTATGATATCTGAAAACAGTATGAATGTGTCCATGTCAGCTTCAATGACAGAAAACACCACTGGGTATATATATAACTACCAGTTTTGCTTTTCCTTAAAATATTACACCTTTTTATTTTTTAGTCTCATTTAAAAGCCCCTGACAAAGAAGGTTTCGAAAACATCATGGAAAAGGGAGGAAATGGTGGTAGCCAGCATTATCTCCTTTTTCCACAATGTTGTCTACTCTTTTAGACACAAATTGCATTGTTCGACCCTCCCTTTTTTTTGGTCATCTGTAAGCGGTTTCAATATAGACTAGTCCAAGGTTTTCTTGTTTGGCAAAGGGTCAAATAAACTGGGAGGACTTTTTTGGCCTTCCAGTATTGATAGTTAAATATACAAGAAATTTAGCCTTTACCACACAATCCTAAGTTTTAATGACCCTCAGGAAGAAGCCTTTTGAAAACCATATGGGAAAAGGAGAAGATGTTGGTAACCAGCATTTTCTTCTTTTCCCACAATATTTTCTACCCTATCAGAGACAAGTTCCATCATTTGAATCAGATTTTAATTGTTGTCTGCAGATGCTTTCAGTTTCAAAGTTGTTTGGTCGCAGAATAACTCAGCCAAGCAGATGGCTAGTCTTCAGATTAAGAATTAGCAATGCATTTGATATTTTTGATGAATATAGTCACAAGACAGATTAATGATTTTAAAAGTGAGATGTGGTTTTAAATGATGTTGATGTGTACCAAACCAAACAAGAAATAAAACAGCTCAGAGAATACAGATAGCCTGAAAGCTTTTGAAATCATTGTTCTTTAACTTTGAAACTTTTAAACTCTGAACAAAAAGTATGAAACTTGGTTATATCAAACTATTCTTGGATTGGTCATTACACTGTTAAAACTTTGAAAGGTGATTTTAATCAATCTTGTGAAATGTTCTGTTAAAAGTTTTTTTCAAAACTAGGGAACAGAAAGCGGCATCAAAATTGACAGTAAAGGAACACTTTGTATACACAGATCAGGATGGCACACTGTATCATTTCATTGTTGAAGGCAGTGGATTCACAGATGCTTCTAAGATTCCCCCAGAGGTACTTAATGTCTTTTTAGAAATGAATTTGCTTTAGTTGAATTATTATGCTTTTAAGTGTGCTTGAAATTTGCATGTTCAGGGGTGTGGAAATCTTGAAATTTTCTACTTGTCCATGGACAAGTAAATCTAAAAAATCTACTTGTCCGTCAGAGAAGTTTACTTGTCCAAAACAAAACAATTTTAAATGGCACACAAAGACCTAACTGAATGTAGTTTGTAGATAATGGTGTCCTTTTAACTATTTAAATTTGCTTTGTTTGGGTTTTTAATAATAATGATGAAAATAAATCATGCAAATCTTTATGGGGCTTTTTTCCCAAAAATTGGGAAGGGGCCTTAGCCTTTCATTTTTTTTTTTATATATATATATTCAAGTGCAATTTTGGCCAAATTGGGAAAAAGCAGACTGACTTTCAAGGTACATCACTAAAACAAATTAATGGCACTGTACATACATACAGTAAATAGACAGGTGCAACAATTTAATAATTGAAAAAGATTCAACAGTTACACTATAACTGCTTAAACCATGGCAAAATATCTCAGTGTTTGCCCTTACAGCCCTTTTTAACACTACTGTGGCACACCCATGCATGCCGGAGTTAATACTTCAGCAGAACTGCTTACCAGCCATCATATGATACAAGGGAATCATTATCTGTGAAAGTTAAAAGGCAAGGCTTGGTTATTGTGTCTGGAGATGTAGAGTTTGCATCATGTGCAGTGATAATAATTGTTTAGTTTTCAGACAACGGGAGATCGGCGATGTCCGACAGACTCGGCACTTCAGATTGAGACTCAGTATGCGGAGATTTGATTACCTGTAGATCGATCTGCAAAGAATTTAAATGTTTTAAGCCGAAAGTAAAAAGGCTGCGCTGGCCTTTATCGTCTACAGTCCTTTTAACAAACTTTTTGTAATGTTTCGCGGTTTTTGACATGTTTTACTTGGATACAGCGTGTTTGGTTTTCTTTCAAATACATTTACTGCAACCGAGTAAGAATGTGTTCCACAGTATTAAATTAAGACAACTTCTTTTGTCAGCTGTAACTTTTTGCGAACGACAAAAAAGAATTTTATATTGAATGATAGGGAAATGACAACCGCGTCAAGTCTACATGCAGTGTTATAATATGCAAAAAAATAACTCGTTTCGGTTCTTGTTGCCTCCATTAAACATACCAAATGGCGCCAAGAAACCACTGCATTTTGGCCGTACTGCAGCGCAGTCAAAATTTAAAAAAAAGCCTGCGTAGGCAATAAAATCAGAGTCGGCCAAATTTTGTTTTTGATTCCAGGTATCAGGGGATAGTTTATCATAATTCAATTTAAAAATGTTCTTGTTTACGAACTTCGAAGTGAGATGGAGAGAACATTTCCATTTCACAAGGATGATGTTATATAATACAGATCTTTACTTTCAATTTCTCCCTCGTTTTCTACTTGTCCGCGGACGAGTAGATTGCAAAAAGCCACTTGCCCGACGTCAAATTTACCCGAGTCGGATGAGTCGGACGTAGGATTTCCACACCCCTGAACATCATGTTTATGTATTATACATCAACAGATAATATTTTTATTATCTATATTCATGTAAATGCTTTAACTAGTTGAATTTGTATCATGTTCTCTTGTTATGGTGACTATGTCATTACATGGTCAGTAAGAAGCGTTTATTATAAATCAACTGCAACTTTTATGTCAAAGTATGTTAAAAATCAAGCATCTTAGAAATACCTGATTTTAGGTGCAGGGTTTGAGTGTATAGCTCACACTATGCTCATATAGCCTGTTATTTAATGCAGTTGTTATGGAGTCTTTTGTTGAAAACAAGCTGTCACATGCTGTTCTATATCATTTTTTTTTTATCTTATCCAGAGTGGTATGACCAGTGTTACATGGGTTGCATGGAAAGGAGATTTTCTGGCCTTTGGTGACGGTGATGGCCAGTTGTGCTTGTGGGACTTAAAAGCCAAAACTTCCAGGTAATCTTGTTTGTTTGGTATTCTGAGAGTTTTGTCTCAGGATTTAAAGATTATTTAACTTGTTAAAGAACTTATCCTTATTTTTATTATTATTATTATTAATCCTGATCTTGCAAATAAAAGAAATGAAACTTTCAAGCCAATAGTAAAAACCAAAATATTGCTGTTTTTGAAAGATGTTTTTGGAGGAAAGCTATCTCCTTATCAGACAGTGAAGATCCAAGATCGATCTTGATCTACGCTGTCAGCAAAAGGTCAGTGAGTCATGCTTAGCAACCTAAGGATTAAATTTTGGTGGATTTTGAAAGTTCGAAAAATGACTAAAGTTGTTCTAAAGGAGGTTACATGGTTGATCTTCATTCTGAGAGAAACTTCTGTACTGACTTCTGAATTCTTTAGAAATGTTGCACAAAAAGCTCATTATGACAGCCTGTTTAATAATTTAAGATTGCAGATTTTTCTTTTCTTTTTGAAAATAAATGAATATTATTTACTTGTTTACAGGACAAGCTCTACTCATAGAGGCTGGATTAAGAAGATAAGGTTTGCACCGGGCCGTGGCAATTTTAAGTTCTTGGTACTCTATAATGATGGTATAGATGTTTGGGATATCAATGAAGGAAAGGTAACAATGCCATTTCTCAGGAAAAATCTTTAATTATCTGTAATTTGTTCAAACCATTTAATAAATCTTCAAAGTTATTAATTGATCATTTGATAAAACTTACAGGTATCTAATGGAATGATACACCTGTGAAGTATTCACAAAACCTATTAGTTCTGACATTTCAGATAATCCCATTAGAGTTTTTGTTAGAGTTTTTCGTTCATACACATTTGAGTGGTGCTGTGAGAAAAGGGGGTTTAATGAATCTTCATAGTGTATTATACCAAGCAACTTGTGGCACAGTAAGGATCAAGTTTGTCTACAGCTGATTCATTTATGAGGATAAACGGTCATTAAACTTGCAAAATATTTACCAAAGCAAAAAGTTTCAGCCCAGGTCAGCCTGTGCAGACTGTACAGCCCAACATGAGTTGATACATTTTGTAGATGCAATACACCATCTTTTCACAGAGGTTGACTCATTTATAGGGAGGTATTTTGATGACAGAATAGCCACACTCAGCCTCTTGATAACATATACAGAGAGTTAACAAGGGGTTCTGGGTTCCAATTGCAGCACATTGTTCCTTTTGTTCTTTCCATCTCAACAGTCTTTGGTATGTTTAGAAACTCCTGTTCTATTCTGAGTTAAATCAACAATTCACATGCTCACATTCTTCTTCAGCCGGAGTTATTGAGCTCCATGAAAAGTCCAAAAGAGATCAGCAAAGTGTTAGATGCAGAATGGTCAGGATCAGACAGACCTGTACTAGCCACACAAGATGGATGTGTACACATGTTTGATCTAAGTCTTAAAAAGGCAGAAAGTGCAATTGAGGAGAGAGATTTACAAGGTAACTATTTTCATGTTAATTCTGTACAGATTTGTAAAATTTGTGTAGATTTTCAGGGTTCGACATTAACATTTGTTCCAACTAGACCAGTGGGCTTGTAATTTGCAATTTTTACTAGACCACTTCAGATTTCTACTAGACCAGTTTTGGAAAATGAAGAAAAGTATAAAATAGATCAAAAGCTCTGTTGTTTTCCTTGTAATTATACCAAAATTGTAACCAAAAAAAAAATGACAATATCATGATAAGTTATGATCAATGAATGTTTCCCCGTTAATATTATTTCAGTTACGATTTTTTACTAGAGGACAACAATTTAGACTTATCCATTTTGAAAGCAATCACGAACAATATATTAGTCTAACTAATGCTCAAATAACAGAATTTGAGTTAAAAGGATAAAAACATTTTGGTATAATGTTATCAGATCCTGTAACAAATCTTCTATTTATTAAACTGTCCGCAAAGAAAACATAACATTTTCCTCTGAATCAAACAAAAAAGACGTGAATTAGCTTTCCGTTCAAGGTCTAAAATGATCTTTTTTCTGTGAACTAGATCTAATTCTATTCATCTAGATCTACTTTTATTTCGATTCATTTCTGTTTTATAGCTTCATTTTATGACTTTGCTTCTCCTCAATCAGATGTTGTTTTGAAGTTATGTAAGCTTTGCATATTCAGCAGTCGTCTGCTCCATTGTCTATGTAAACGTCTGGACGACGCATTCTCGGTTGTCGTCAAAATGAAACTACGGTATTCCAAACTAGAGGTAGACATAAGATATTCTTGTTAAAAGATCAAATACTCTGACAAAATGATGATAACAGTCACGATAAAATTTATGACTTTTATCCCAGCCAACAAAATAGCGACATGCCGTGGACTCGGGTCTACTAGCCTTACTCAATTTTCAGTTCCATTTGGTTTTTCCTGTGAAGTTATGGGCTACCACATATGCGCGACCGTCTTCCTGTTAACAATTAAGAAGTTGTCAATGAATTATCGCTGGTTGAACAAAATCGCAAGTTTGATAAACAATCTTTTTCGGCGAACGGCATGTAAGGTCCATTTTCCTCACATATGCGAAGCATGAAATTGATACTTAAAGTAATTGTCTCAATTTTTGCACTAGACCATCGGGCTAGCTGGACGCTGTCTCTACTAGCCCAAACCGATCTTTTGCTAGACAATGTCGTTCGGACGTGCATTAACGTTGAACCCTGATTTTGTCATGTGTTATTGTTGGTGGAGCGAAAACTGCGCAAAATGAATTTTTGTTGAAGTTTTGCAATAGCACTCTTATGATCCGTGGCATTTTTTTTTTTCCATTTTTGTCAGAATATACCTTTTTCCTACATACAGCTGGTTACCACTCTTTAATTTCTCCTGCAGATTTATTTTCTCCATACTTGATGCCATCTAAAGCCTCCCTGTTGATGAAATATTTAATACAGCATCAGAAATGGGTGGACTCTTACTCTCTGGAACTATCAGGAATGCGGGAGGAAGACAAAGATTTACAAACTGTTGTTAACTATAACTTTGATCTGATTGACAAGTAAGTGATTATACTTGTTTGATGCCATCTGACAGATGTCGATTTCAATTTTAGTCAGGAGGTTATGCTAAAGTGAGTGATATTTGTTTGATGTTGATTTCAATTTTAGTCAGAAGGTTATGCTAGAGTAAGTACATGTATTCAATGTCTTGTTGAACCCAAGGGGTTATGTTGTGTCGAGTAAGAGAGCAAACTTAAAGATGTCTTAACCCACACTTAAACCATTGATATTGTTGTTTAACCTTTTTAGTGAATCTTCATCAAATTTATATCAATGCCAGTTGAAAATGATCAATCAGAAAGATTTAGAAGCAATTGTCCTTTTATGTATATTGTTTTCGATCACAATCAACTTCATCAAGAGATAATTGATATTCACAATATCAGATAGCTATGATAATGTATTTACCAGGCTATTTCGTCTTTAGTATGGATATCACTTAAACCAAACTGTTAGAAATAGACTCTGATTTAATACAGATACACATTATGGTTTATTAAGAGCAGTAATTAGTGCCTTTATGTCAAGCCACAACATTAAAGCCATTATTGTCATATTTCAGAGATCTTACAGCATACCTTCCTCACTGTAAATTTGGAACTGCAGAAAGATGTCTTCTTGCTGCCAGGTAAAATTGAAGAAAAAAAACATCAATTTCTTTAACCCTTTACCAAAGGAATCAGAGTTTTAATAGTCCTACGGAAGAAGGTGTTTCAAAACATTTTGGGAAAAGGAGAAAATGCTGTTAACTAGCATTTTCTTCGTTTTCCACAATGTTATCTATCCTTTCTAAGAGATGTTCCAACATTTTAGCCACATTTACTAAGACATATGCTAATGCTTTCTTAGCCTTATTGATGTGACCAAGACTCAGTAGTCACAACTTCAGCATGGTTTATCTGCATGTGTTAGTGCTTGCAGAAGGGTTTGTACTAATACACGCTTGCATCCATCTGGCCATAAGATCTATATTTATACGTACATATGGATTGGATTTCACACATTTGTTCTGCTTGGTGAGAGGAAATGTCATTCAAACATTAACACATTTAGACTTTTGCAGTTTTTCATGCAATTTTGTTTCATGAGGTAATTAGTTTAATATGAGCTTTGTATGCTGAAAGAAAAATTGCATGTGGAAAGTAATGGCCAAAACCAGACTTTTTTGAGGAAGGGTTCACCAACAATGTGGAAGAAGCCAGGTTAAAAGTTAACCTTATAATAGACAAAAAATGTAAGATCTGTCAATCTTGAATGCATACGCTGACCACAAATTAAATTTGGCTGAAATGAAATAGTTGTTTTTGAAGGGTTTGAAAACACTGTAGATAAAGGAAAAAATGCTGACTACCAGTATTTTCTCTATTTTGCACAATGTTTTCGAAACCTTCTTTCTCAGAGGCCTGAAAACTCAAAATTGTTTTGTAACAGGTTAAGTCTCAAATTGCCAATTAAACAAATTTGACATGTTCAGTCAGTAGTTTTGGCCAGAATATTGCATTTTATCAGACTGAAGACCAAAGATTAGACTGCACATTAATCCATGCGGTCTTATCTTTGATCTACAGTGACTGCAACTAATCTTTTGCCACACAGTCCTGAGTTTTAACAGCCCTTAGGAACTTTTGAAACCATTGTGGGAAAAGGAGAAAATGCTGGTAACCAACTTTTTCTCCTTTTCCCACAATATTTTTTGCCCTGTCAAAAAAACCTTGAGTTCATTTGTATGATTTTCAAATTTGTTGTCTGCAGATGCTTTTGATTTGAAAACGTCTAAAATTTGTCATTTGGGAAAGAGTTAATGAAACTTGTGAAAGGCATTTGAGGGTTGAAATGCCAATGTCTTTCTTTTTTTGTCACTAGATTGTTTGGAGATGAATCTGAAGTAAAGTTTTGGACTGTGGCCCTGCATTACATGAGAGCTGGAAAAACACAAGGAATCAGTAAGGTAAGTGAAGATGATAGGGTAGTTGATACAGAAACAATTTCAGTTTGCAAGGTGGATGAATAAACTGTTAAAGAGAGCTTAAGGCAAATCACATAAATCCGCTAGCCAAGCCAGACAAACCAATTCCATCTCTGATAATTATACCAAAGCCTTGCTCTTTTCGTGAATAAAAAATATACTTGAAAAAGAAATAGAAACGTGTGGAAAATAGAGCAAAGTTGTTTTATAGTCTTGCAACAGTAATTTTGCTTACAGTTCATAAATTATGGTGATAAATCTTTTACCATTAAACCATCGAGCATCAGTAAGTTTAGCAGATTTGATTCATGCTGTAGGAAAAGGAGGTTTATTGCATCTCCGTGATGCATTGTACCAAGCAAGTCAATCACATAATTATGGATCCATAAAATTGATTTTGTCTTACAATGGACTGGATCTGGAGGTAGATTAAGAATGTCCTTTGACATGCAGAAAGTTTACAAAGAGTAACATGACCCATGTCAGCCTGCATGGACTACACAGGCTGAATTGATAATTTTTGCAGATACATTAGGCCCTATTTGGCTCATTTGTACTGCAAAACCAATCCAGGTAAGTATTTGGACGTGTAGATCCAAGATCAGACTTCACATTTTTTTGCAGTTTGATTTTGACAAAAATTGACTGCAACAGTTACTAGCATTGCCACTGGCTCCCAAACCAAAGGGCTTAAATACAATTCTTTAAGTCCAGTTTATTGACAGGTTTTGAAACAGTGAGGGAAATAGTGCAACTGCTTTTTAAATTGAAGTGCAACTTAAAAGGAACATTTGTGAAATGGAACTAGTTTTGAGACATCAAGAAATGTTGTTTGTCAATTTGTGCATAATGTGTTTTCATAGGAAGTCTTTGAACCATTCTTTTTCTTTCAGAGCTCTAGTTCAGTGTTTACTCGCCAAGATTCAGGAGATATATTTATACCCAAAACACCTAGTCACAAAGAGTCTCACAGTCTCGTAAATCTCAGTGTGGATGTTAATGAAGAAGACCAGGAAATTTCAAAGAAATTTGCCGATGTCCCTCTAGAAACTTGCTATGACTTTCTGTGTGACAACGCAAGCTTTAAGGTAATGTTGTGATGTCTATATCTTTTTTTCATCCGTTTGTTTTCCCCAGCTTGGTTTTCTTTGTTGCCAAATCAAAATTCTTTGTTGGTATTCAGTCAGATTTCAGGAAAAGTAAATGTGATTTTAAGAAATATGTTTTTGTAACTATCTATGACAATTTTGTTCTTGGTTAGATCCAAAAGTGGGTTTCTTTGTGGCTTCATGGTTGTGGCGTGATTTTTACATCTTATGACCAGGATTTGATCCCAGCTTGAGCTACTTGTTAAGGGATTATCTACGGAAAGAGCAATTTTGTGTAGAGTAGTTGTTCTAGACACTTGTCGCATCTGGTTTTCCATATGTCCCAAGTAGAAGCTACTCGACATTTACCATACCTGCACAAACTGTTTTTAGACCCACCAAAACCAGTACATGTGATACAATGGGGAAATTTGGGAGAAAAAGAAATTTGAATTATATGGACACATGATGGGACAGGGAAAGTTTTGGTATGAATTTTTTCAGTGCCAAATATATAACTCCCCATTTTTTGAAGGCTGAAAATACATTTTTTTTTTTAATTTAGAAAGATTTTTATTGTAAAGGCTTGTTTATGAAAGGCTATAAAGCACTTTTGGTAGAATGATTGTGTGTGTGTGTGTTTTTTTTTTTTTACCTCATACCACAATGTTTTCAAAAGCCTTTAGGATGGTAGAAAGATGGATTGTTTGATAAAGGGTTTACTAGGGGTATTCCATGAATAACCTATGATTTCTGTTATTTCAGAAATATCAGCTTGATAGGGTAGCCTTACATGACAGTAAGAAAGCTACATATGAGCATACAAGAAAGTGTGCAGAAAACTATATAATGTTAGGTCAGACAGACAGAGCTGTGCAACTATTACTTGAGACAGAGCCAGAAAATGAGAATTACTATGTGGACTGCCTCAGGTATGTCTTTTAGATACCTCCCCTGCCTGTTGTATAATAACTGCTCAGTTTTGGTTGACCTTTAACCTATCTTCAAAACAAAGATCTTGAAATTGGTTATGCTGACAAATAAAACCTATTTCTATTCTATGGCCATATAGACAAAGTGCAGACCTATCAGAAGCTGATAGTAATGACACAAATGAAGAAGAAAGTGTAATTCCTCATAGTTATATTTGAGCCATGCTGTGGTAAAAGGGAGGTTTAACGCATCTCTGTGCTGCATTAAACCAAGCAATTCATCACTTAATTATGGATCCATAAACTCCATTTTATCTTACAACTGACCAAATCTTTGGGTAGAATGGTCCTTGGTGATGCAGAAAAATAACCAAAAGCAAAAAGTTTCTATCCAGTCAGCCTGTGGGGACTGGGCAGGCTGACCTAGGTTGATACTTTTCACAGATGCATTAACCCTTTACCACACAGTGCCGACTTTTAACGACCCTTGAAAAGAAGCCTTTTGAAAACAATGTTTTCTACCCTATTAAAGAAAACTTGCACCATTTGAGCCACACTGAAATTGTTGTCTGCAAATGTTTTCAATTTGGACAAGGCTTAAATTTTGTCGTCTGGTAAAGAGTTAAACCTCCTTATCACAGAGCATGGCTCATTTGTATGACAGGCATTATAGGAAAAAGAGTTCAAAACAAGCATGTTCTCTTTTAAATTTTACTTTCTTAAAAACTGTGTTGTTCTAGGATCTGAAATTCCTGTCTGCTGTGAGATTGGTCAGAAAAATGAGTTTTACTGTATGATAAATAGAGTGGCGTGTAGAATGAAGGAAGGAGGGAGGAAGGAAGGACAGAAACGATAGAGTGGCCTGTAAAATGAAAGAATGAGGGATGGAGAAAGGAAGGATAAAAATAATAGAGTGGCCTGTAGAGTGAAGGAAGGAGGGAGGGAGAAAGATGGGATGAAAACGATAGATAGATTGGCATGTAGCATGAAGGAAGGAGGGAGGGAGAAAGGTAGGACAGAAACTATAGAATGGCCTGTGGAATGAAGCAAAGCCGGAGGAAGAAAGGAAGGAAGTCAGGAAGTCTTACCTTTATCATCTTTATGTTACAGATCTTGCCTTGTTGCTAGTATAAGATCATCTGGAGCTTCACAGAGCACTATCAAACTTGTGGCCACCAATCTGATTGCTAATGGAAAACTTCTTGGTAATTCTAGTGACAGAGCTTGAAAGTCAACATGTTGTTTAGCAGCATTGTCAACTCTATACACGACAAAATGATAGACTTGTCCAAATTGAAAACATTTGCAGACAAGATATTTCATATGGTTCAAATGATGAGATATTCCTCAAAAAGTGTAGAAAACATTGTGGAAATAGCTGGTTATCAGCATTTCCTCTTTTTCCCACAATGTTTTCTAAACCGTTGTTCCTCAGGGTCATCTACACTTTGGATCATGTGATAAAGGGTCAACTCCTCAATGGTATAACCTCATGTGTGTGTCTTGGGTGTTACATGTTTATTTTTCTTTCATTAAAAGAAGGTTTTGTCACAACTCAAGAAGTTATATTAAAAAAGCTTTTTCTCGCATTCAAGGTTACAGTGCAAAGGCTTGAAATAACAAAGACATTTTAATTAAGCTTTTTTTGAGAAGGGTTCAAATGGCCTTTGAAAGTTTGAAAGATATTATACTTATAGAGAAAGAAAGATTTGAGCCATGCTCTGGCAAAAGGAGGTTTAATGCATCCCGTAATCCATTTTACCAAGCAAGTCATCGGGTAACTATGGATCTATAAAATCCATTTTTGACAACTGGCTGAATCATGAGGTAGTATGGTCCTATGACATACAGAAAATTGACCAAAAGCAAAAAGTTTCGGACCAGGTCAGCCTGTGCGGACTGGGCAGGCTGACCTGTATCAATACTTTTTGCAGATGCATTAAGCCCCCTTTTCACAGAACATGGCTAATTTACATAATTATGTTGGCAAAAATTCTATGAGTTTACTTTTCCTTGAGAGCTTACAAGTTATGGAAATATTTTGGTATTTGAGGCACTATGTACAGATATGCCTGTATATGCTCCAACTGTTGACAGTGTTTGAAAACATTGTGGCAAAGCTGTATTTGCTTATAACAGTGGTCTTCTTCTCTCCTACAGAGTTTTCATTGTTAAACACATCAGATTTTCTTCTCGCCAGTGTACCTCTTTATGATTTTTGTGAATCTGAAAAAGTCTTTATAGTTATGAGCAAGCCATTCTGAAATAAAATGGAAAAAAAATTCAACAATCTTTTGTTTTTACATCACATTTCAGAGGGAGTGCAATTATTATGTTTGATAGACAAGGGTCTAGATGCCTGTAGATATCTCCAGACCTATGGTGCCTGGGAACAGGCTGTATGGCTAGCGAAGGTAATGGTACTACTTTTTTCGTAAACAGTGAAGTGTCTCTTTAATTAACCCTTTTAAGCCTTTACAACACAATTCTAAGTTTTAAGAATAATCGTTGGAAAACATTGTGGGAAAAGAAGAAAATACTAGTACAGTAACCAGCATTTAGCACGGCTAAATTTAAAGAAAATGTCGCGGTATTGTCATAGCCTTGTGGTCTTCATTGTCTGCATCATCATTGTACAAAAACTTTTGTAACATTTTATAATATTTCTGTCATTTTTTAAAATATTTACTTTAACAAACTGGGACTAGTTATTAACTATCAAAAGGGTAACCCATATGGCAGGTAACTGTCTGAATATTTTTTACAAAGTTATGCCCTTTTCAACTTAAAAGTTTCACTGAAAATTAGTCTACTGGTATTTCTCAAAGCAACTGCAATGCTCTTGGTAAGATAAACAGTTAAACTGATACAACACTTTTACAGTACTGAACACATGTTACAAAATAACTTTACACTACATTCTCCTAGTTTTTGGTATTTTCAGTGTAGCCTTGATTACACAGAATGTTGTGAAGTGTTAAAGAGATGGGTGGAGCATTTGAATAGTACCCATGTCAACAGAAAGGTAAGTATTGCTCAACCCTATACCAAACGACAAATTTTAGACTGGTCCAAATAGAAAGCATTTACCAACTACAAATTCAGTTTTGCTTAAATAAGTAGATTTTTCTATGAAATGTTAGAAAACACTGTGTGCACTACATTTGTTGTAGGCACAATCAGTAGCGTTTAGGACTTGTGACCCGAAGATTGCTGGTTGAATCTCCAGCTTGGTGAATTTCTTTCAGATGATAGTCATTGCGACAGGATTCATTTTCTCTCTTACTGCTGATCATTGTTTCGACAGTGGTTATGTTGGAAAGCAGCTCGTAGCTCAGGAAGAATACTGTAAAAGAAGCTGTAGGAAAGCATGGCTAGGTGCACTGGCTGCCGTGAAATAACTAAATGTGACTCAAAAATTTAAACTTGTTTTTTGAAGGGTAGAAAACTGGAAAAAGGAGAAAATGCTGTTTTCCAGCATTTTCTCCTTTTCCCACAATGTTTTCAAAAGTCTTCTTTCTTGAGGTTGTTAAAAGTCCAGATTGTGTGGCAAAGGATCAAACCACTTGCTTCCCACTGTACAAGATGTTGACCAGAACACAGTTACGTATTACAACAATATTCTTTTATTACAGAGTGCTGCTGTGTTAGTTATGCTATCCTTAGGTTACTTTAACAAGGTGATAGAAATGTTGTATGGTATGAGACAGTTTAACAGAGCTGTATGCTTTATTGAGGCTGCCATGGAGTTTGGTCTGTTGGAGAAAGGTCAGGAAAATGGTAAGATTTATAATGAAAATAGAGGATCTTACATGAGTGTTATCATTTTTATCAAACGAGTTGACTAAAATTGTATGACGCGAGCCTTGGCGAGCATCAAATACATTTTTAGTCAACAAGTTTGATAAAAATGATAATACATAAACACGAATGTGAGATTCTTTATCACATAAAATGAATATCAGACAGAAAAATATCCCGCATCATCACCTTTAGCCTCTATACCGTTCACGGGTCCATGTTTACAGTTGTAGTTTGGTTTCAAATGTGTACATACACAAGTAGATAGTTCTTTGACATTTACACCCAAAGAAGAATGAAATAGTTTATAGAGGGATTAAGTCCACCTATTTCCGCAATAATATTGATTTTAAGAGACTTTCGCTGCATTTCTTGGTTTTTATCAAACATGAAAATCAAAAACTTTCCACGCATATACGTCTTAGCAACGGTGATGTCATTTTTCCCCGAAACGGAGTAACAGTACAAATTCCCGCACAAACTGTGGTTGGTTTCTCTGGCTTCATGCGCTCGTGACTGAAACTGATCAGAACCGGGAACCAAAAAACGATAATACACTAGTGTATTATCAAAAATAAATCACAGGTTTAATACACAGCCGGAGGAGGTGTATGTGATAAATTGGTGCCATACTCTGTAACTAAAAGTCTCCGTCTGTAGATTTTTGTGCAACTTGGTGTTGAAGATTTAGGATTTACAGCCAGGAGGTCCCTGTTTGATCATCTCTCATGGTGCTGGAATTTTTGTGGGAGTGTCCTCAGACAAGACACTTCAAACTGTAGCTTGATTCTGGTGAAACCCAGTATGCACATGAATAAGTAAGCTTTCAGCATGATGTGACTGAAATAATGTCTAAAGCCTGAAATACCAAACTGTCAATCAATCAGTTCCCAGTCATTTCAATCAGCCCTTTGTTGTTTTTTTTTTTAACAATGTAGCACAAAGTTTTCAGATGTGTTTTACCTTAACCCATGTGGGGTAGCCATATTTTACTAGGATGTTTCCAAGGTTGTCTGTGACAAATTTGTTGTGTGAGATTGGAAGTTAAGCTTTATCGTAGTGAAGTTTAGGATAATACTTGATGAATTTAGAAAGGTATGATTATCCTTAATCGTTTACCACACAATCCTAAGTTTTAACCACCCAGAGAAAGAGGCCTTTTAAAAACATTGTGGGAAAAGGAGAAAATGCTGGTAACCAGCATTTTCTCCCTTTCCCACAATTTTTTATACTCTATGAAAGACAAATTCCATCATTTGAGCCACATGTGAATTTTTGTCTGCAAGTGCTTTCAGTTTGGCCAAAACCTGCATTTTTGTCATGTGGTAAAGAGTTGAACAATTTATGTGAGAGCAAAAAATATGTTTGTCTCCTTCGGTTGATGCCTTGTAGAGCTTTCACTGTATCCTAGGTCTTGTTACCAGCTGTGTGACATGTTGTTATAGTTCTAAGCTCAAAGGCTTACCATGTGGTTGGCTTAAACAGAATTTGTCAATCGGTCACATGGCTAGTTTTTGGAATTTGAAATAAATTAAGAATGATTGGTGAATATTGCTTAAAAGCTTGTTATATTTCTGATTTTTGAGACCAGCCATCTCAGTCAAGCACATGGCTAGTCTCAAAATTTGAATTAGGATCAAGTTTTGAATGATTGGTGAATATGGTTAAAAAACAAAAAGAAAAACTTTGTTCTAGTTCTAACTTAGACTAGCCATGGCTTAGATAGAAGGTCCCAGCCTATCAGACGGCTGGTCTCAGATTTTGAATTAGAATTGAATTAGAATTATGGAGTAATGGCCCAAAAAATTCGTATGATTTATTTGCTAGGTTGTCTGATTGAAGCAGTCTATCTGGAGTATGCCAGACAGTTATCTAGTCTTGGACACAAACAAGGAGCAACATACTACTGCTTACAGGCCGGGGACAAAGGTCAACAGTTGTTGAAGGAAGTTGAAATACTTTTCTCTTAGATGCCATTGTTTCTATTTCGTGTGTGTCTATAAATGTTTAGAACAGACAGTGAATTTACTGATTGCTGCAATAAACATACAAATCCATTCTGCAATAAGCTTACAAGATAGCTCTTACAAATTACTAAAGGATTAACACTTAACCCTGTTTCACACAGTCTGAAGTTTTAAAGACCTTGAGGGAGAAGGCTTTTGAAAACATTGTGGGCCAGCATTTTCTCCTTTTCCCACAATGTTTGCCACCCTACAAGTTAGTTTACTCATATTTTTTTTTATATCAATTGAGAAACAAGTTCTTACAACTTATACTAATCTCTCTTGATTCTGCTTCCTGGGAACTAAACAGGTACTCATGCCAAATTTGTGGGCCAATTAACAGTCCCAAATATGACACCTGCTCCTAGGTATCAAACTCATGACTTTATGGTTACGAGGCTGACACCCTACCTCACAACCACGTACACCTATTCTATCAAAGACAGAAAGAATCATATAGGCTGTATTTGATTTGTGGTCTGGAAATGCTCTCAATGTGGTCAAGTCCAAAATTTTGTTGTTTGGTAAGGGGTTAAGGAAGAGGCAACTTTTAGGTTTTTTTTCCTACAGTCTGGAAAACAGCATGGTTTAATGCTGTCACCTGTCAGACCTGGACTCAAGCCTAATTCATTCTCTCCAGAAATTTAACCTTTTACCACACAATCTACCCTCCCCCCACCCCCAGGCAAAGATCTGAAAACCCTGGGGGGAAAGGAGGAAATGAAGTAAACCAGCATTTTGTCCTTTTCCATCTTTGCTTTCTACCCTTTTAGAGAAAAATTTATCAATTTTTGCAGCATTTGCTTTGTTTTTGCGGCAAATACTTTCAATTCGGACCAGCCTAAAGTTTTGTCATTTGGTGAAGAGTTAAGGGTTTTCTTTTTTTTTTTAATCTCTTTTTCTGTTTTTTTTTTTCCCACTGCAAGTCCTTTGTAGATGTAAGAAAACAACCAAAACTTGCAAAGATTTTGCTGAAAATAAAAACTGGTGTAGAGTTTTTAATAATTTGCCAAATTTATGTGCATGTACTTAACCCTTTACCAAAGGATCCCAAGTGTTAACGACCCAACATAGAAGGCTTTAGAAAACATTATGGGAAAAGGAGAAAATGCTGTTCATAAAACAATGAGGGAAAAGCTTAACATGCTGGTATTTTCTCCCTATACCACAAAGTTTTCTACACTTCCAAAGAGGAATATCAGATTCTTTGTCAGATTTGTCATCTGTGGATGCTTTCAATTTGAAGAGTCTAAAATTTGATCCTTTGGTAAAGAGTTAAATGAGCATTCTAGGACCAACATGGTCCTCACATCTTAACATGGAAAACATCATGGAAAAAGAATAGTTGCCAGTATCAATAGGATGGTCCATTTCTCGTATATCAATTTCATTCAGTAGGCACTCTCAAATTTGCAAATTAAGAGTGAGAGAGAGAGAGAGAGAGATTGAGTTTTGTCATGAATGGATTGAAAAACAAGTTTATTATGAAAAAAATTTTATCAAAGCATGTGAATAAATTGCATGCATCGTTTTCAGTATACATTCCATCATTTTTTTTCCTTTGAAGATAAATTTGTTATATGAAATCAGTAGCTGTTTTAGCTGTATAAAATGCAATTTATTTAGTTTATTGTCATAATTTAAACTTTGTTGTATGTATGGACATGATTACATAGGGAGACATGAAGCATAGAATACAATAAAACTAAAATATTACAAGAAAGTTCTCTATGTTTTGTCATGATTATAAACTAACCAATTTATAATACTAAATGATTTTGTAAATGTAATATGTTTTATTTCATGCTTTCCGGTAGGATATCGAGAAATAGCAGTGAAAATATTTTTCGATATTCCACGGGTACGACCAGTGAAAATACTGATTTTTATATTCTAGTTACCTAGGTAAAATGCGCGTGACTCACAACCAAGATTGAAATATGACGTCATTTACCTTACATTTCTCGCGCTTGACGTAATATTGTAATGCGTTGCTATGTGGAGGGGGTAGGCCACGGGAATAACTGAAAAGAACTGTACTGGATCTTGATAAAGTTTCTCCCAGAAAGGGTTGAAAGCATGAAATAAATAGAATATTTGTATTTTTTGGTGAAAGATCGAAATTTATTTCATCGAGTGAACACCATCGGTAATATTTTCACGAGTGGCGCTGCGCCATTCGTGAAAATATTACCAATGATGTTCACTCGATGAAATAAATTTCGATCTTTCACCAAAAAATACAAATATCCTCTATTTCTTAACAAAGAAGAAAGCTTTTGAAAGCATATTGGGAAAGGGAGAAAAGGCTGGCAACCAGCTTTTTTTTTTCCTTTCCCACAAATTTTTCTTCCCTTTCAAAGACACATTCAATCATTACCATATGGCCTGCAGCACGCGAAAAGGGGCATTCGGACATTTGTGTAAAGCGTCGTCTCAGATCAGCCTGCGCAGTCCGCGCAGGCTAATCCGAAACGACACTTTCCGTTTTTATGTAATTTTCTGTTTTGCGCAAGTCTTCTAAAGGACAAAATCTAATTTAGTCGTAAAGTGCCGTCTCGGATTAGCCTGCGCGGAGTGCGCAGGCTGATCCGAGACGACACTTTACGCAAATGTCCAAATGCCCCTTTTCGAGTGTTGTAAGCCATATATGGGTAGGCTAAAGCTAGATTTTATGGTAATGACTTAATAGTTTTCCATTTTGTTGACCTTGTTTTAACAGTATTTCAGTTATATCACTGTAGCCAATGCACCTGGATTTTCTTCACCGCGAGTACACTCAACATTCCAGGCAACCGGCTGACTTCCCACGTAAATAAGGACAGGAATGTGTAGCTATAGAGAGGAATGAAATCTGTTACCATGTCTTTCACCAGAAGAATTCTGGTAGAGCTTGGATTCAATATTTTCTGTTCATGAACTTCCAGTCCCTGCTGTTATATGGCAGATTATTATACCCTGATATACTGAATTCTGGTGCAAGCCTAGTGGCTTTATTTGGTAACTGTCAGGGCTTGGAAACCAGGGGTAACTGGTTTGAATTCATGCTTGGCCAAATTCTTTTCAGGTAATGATGATACTTCTTGCAAAAGGATTCATTCTCATCTCAACCATGAACATAAGTTTAACTTTGATTATGAGGGAAAGCTGCAAGTGGCTTGTAGAAGAGTATTGAGGGTACAGCTGGTAAAAGAGACTGCAGGAGCGCATGGATATTTGCAGTTACTGCTACAAGAAAGCTGTATATTGTTAGTAGCAAGATAAAATAACAATGTTGATTTCAATATAATTCTTCTTACTGGTGTTAACTCTTTTTAACAGACAACAAAATTTTACACGTGCCCATTTTGAAAGCATTTGCAGACAGCAATTTAAATGTTAAAATTATGAGATTTGTCTTTAAAAGAGGGGAAAACATTGTGGAAAAAGGAGAATATGCTGGTCACCACAGTTTCTCCATTTCCAACAATGTTTTTTAAAAGCATACTTTTTCAGGGTTGTGAAAACACAGGATTGTTTGGTAAACAGTAAAAGTGTTATCTTATTAACAAATTAGCCGTAGATGACTTGACTTTACAAACATCCTTGAAGAATATTGATTTTCATAAGAAAGTAAGGTTTAACACATAAATTGCAGCAAACGCAGACATAGCTTGTTACCAGCAACCTGTCCCCTAGCCCAGATATAGGGAAGATATAGGGAAGTTAATGAGTTCAGTCTATATTTCTACTATACGGGAAACTTAATTCTAACCTTGTGTTTGAGACCCTTTGGAAAATTGCCTCTGAAAACGTAGGTAAAGGAGGAAATGGTGGTAATCTATTCCAACAAAAATTTTCTTTCACAAAGTTCATGGACAAAATATACCATTTTAGTAAATTTTCTCATTTGTTAGATAGTCCATAAAGTTTTCAAAGGTAGGAATTTCTACTTCGGGGAAAGGTTGACTGGTTTTAAGTTCTGTTTCTACTATTTTCATATGTACTGAAGCTTCTACATCATACTGAACACGGTCTTGGGATTTTACAAACACGGAATCAGTCCCAAGTGAACATGATTGGCTAGCTTCTGGCTCATATTTGATTTGATTGGTTGAAATCGTTGCTCCATCCACTTGGTTTTGAAAAGCGTTACACGAATTCATAGCAGTCCAGCGTGGCTGATTTCGAGACAGGTTGTGAGTGATATATGGCTGGTCATTTGTCGAAAATGAGGAATTCAAGATCATCGAAAATTTTACATTGGCATGTGATTGGTATTGGTTATTAGACTTTGGATCAACGGTCCAACCAACCTTGTTCGAATTGCACATTTTGACCTGATTAGAGGACAACCTTGGACTATTTCTCAGACCAATTTTCTCTGCGTTCCGATGTACAGACTCTGGAATAACGGTTGTAGTTGAATGGCAACTGTTCTGCTGAGTACCAGGATTTTCATGACAAACACCATATTGTGCACTGTTGAATGTAACTTCATCGCCTACATGTCTCCATGGTGACGGTGGTGGGGATGGAGGATAGTTGTAAAATTCTGTAGGATGATGGACACTATGATAAAGGTGAGGGATATCCATTCTACGGTCTTTGTTACAAGCAAATTTGATTTGTGAATTGGCCAGGGGTTCAACATTATATAGATATAAAGACTGTTGGTAAAGCGCATTATTTAAATCTCCATGTGACGTCTGACTATTGGTGGAACAACCATTCTGATTGTTTATATTGGAAAAATACACCGGAACATCACTATGATTCGTTAAATAAGCACACGAGCCTTGTTTTGGTTCCCTGAGAGACGATTGGTGTGTTCTTTTAAATTGTGCATACTGTAGCTGTTTCTCTTTTAGACACAGTTTATGAGCCACGTGACTAGATGGCACCACTGGTGAGTGTCTGTCCAACGTCGAATGCCATGTTGAAGGACATGGTACTGGCACAAAGGTCATTGGGTTAAAAATCAGTGACACCTCATCACAGGGGCTTTCAAAATTTTCACGTATATTATTTAATGGTTGCATTCTTAAACGCTTCGCTGACCCGACATAATGTGGAGTCTGATTATAATTATCACGTGGGCTCGAATACAACTCCGATCTTTTGTAGTTTGTTTCCAAAATAGAATAATAACCTGCATCAGATATATCTTCACTTTGGTAGCTCTGGAACGTTGTAAGGTGATATAAATCTCTCAGACTGTGTTTCCGACGAAGGAACTTCTCTTGTTGCAAGAAAGCGCTGTTTTCGTCACTGAAATGAACACGATACAAGTCAACACCGAACTTGAATAGCACAAAAATATAAATAGCAAAAAAGCTGCGCTAATCAGTACACCTTTCTTTGCGTTCCTTGAGTTCATGGTACCAACGGAGTTCCTGTTTTTCAAACAAATTTGATAAAATTTGCGATTATTAAGTTAGTATCCTTACGATGTGACAGTTTACCCTTGTGGGGGCGAAAGATGAGGGGAAAGCCGTCCCTCGTTGAATAACTACCGTAACGTGGACCCAAAATTACAATCCCAAGATAATGAGTAGGACGCCGGAGCACTTGGCCTCGGCATCATGTATATATCAAGAGTGTCTAACTCTTGTCCGAACGACAAATGTAGGATTATCCAAATTGGAAGCATTTGCAGACAATTCTAATGTGGCTCAAATGATGGGAAGTGTCTTAAATAGGTTTGAAAGCATTGTAGGAAAAAGAGACAATGTTGGTTACCAGCATTTTCTGCTTTTCCCACAATGTTTTCAAAAAGCTTTTTCCTCAGAGTGGTCAAAACTCGAGACTGTGTGGTAAAGGATTAAAACAATATTGCTACGTATAAATGGCTACTCCATGTGAAAATAGAATAAGAAATTTCTCATGCGTCGTACATTCCAAGTGCATCTTCTCTCGGTTATCTTTAAGGTCTTCTTTGCAGTTTGAACATATATAAGCACTGTTTTGAAATGACTCGAAACAAACGGAATTTAATTTCGTTCAGTTTTAAAATCACTTACCGAATCGGAGAGTGTGTAAAAACAATAGAAAATTTCTTTGAATTCTTGGAAATCACTTTCCCTTTGCAATGAAGCCACGTCCAGCTGTCATCTTTATGTTTGAGTCTCATGAAAAACGACTGAACATCGCTAACTTCGGTAACTGTAATGGGAAAAAGAGCCATGCTTTGTGAAAAGGGGGCTTAATGCATCTCCGTGATGCATGACCCCAAGCAAGCCATCACATACTCATAGTTCCGTAATAGCCTCATTTTTTATAACAATTGACTTAATCATGAGGTAGACCAGTCCTTGGACATACAGAAAATTCACAAATGGTGAAAACCCTTCCGGAATGCGCATTCTGACCTGGGACGATACTTTCCGCAGATGTATTAAGCCCCCTTTTCACAGAGCATGACTCAAATGTATTTAAAATGGTGTTTTATGCAAGTAAACCCTTTACCATACAGTTCCGAGTCTTAATGACGAAGCCTTATGAAAACATTGTGGGAAAAGGAGAAAATGCTGGTAACCAGCATGTTCTCCTTTTCCCACTATCTTTTTTTTATCCTTTTCACAACAAACTTCAATTTTTCAGTCACATTTATGGTGTCGTCTTGAAATGCTTTCAATTTGGATTAGTATAAAATTTTGTCGTTTGGTAAAGAGTTAAAACAGTATTCCAGTCTAACACGCTCACACCTCGCCTATCAGTTGGCTAGTCTTAGAGATTAGAAATAAAATGGTTGGTTAATTGCATTGATGGAACAGAATCTCTTAACTAGATTGTTATAACAAATCGAGGTAAACCGTTTTTTATTGAGACCATCACGGGCTCGTAGAACGACTTCAACGGCATAGAGGTATCTTGAACGGAGAGTTTACCTGGCAAAGTGAGAAAAGAGGAATTAATCCAGTACTTCGCTTTATCAGATAAACTTTCTTGCGACTTGACATACTGAATTTTCCGTTTATTCATCGTCGCTACCGGCTTTAAATATGGAAGACGCCACTAGAAGACTGTTAGTCATGTTACATGGGATAGATCAAGATACAGGAGAAAACAAATGCCTCCTTTTCCTTGAATGATTCCACCCTTTTCGACACAAATTTCAATTTTTGAGCTACAACTTTGGTGCCTGAAAATTCTTTCAATTTGGTCAAACCTAAAATTTTGTCGTTTGGTTAAAAGATATGACATGTCTTGCCTAAAACAAATCATTCAGCGTACTTACTAGACTTGTGTACGGTAACCAAGGTATGAAGGTCCTCCAAATGTACTAGATGATACATAGACGTGTTACATAGCTCTGTCTCATCATAACCTAGTATATCTGTAATTCTAGGACAAGAAAAACAAATGAGCCATGCTCTGTGAAAAGGGGGCTTAAAGCATCTGCAAAAAGTATCGACCCAGGTCAGCCTGCGTGGTCGGCGCAGGATGACCTGGGCCGAAACTTTTTGCTATTTGTCAATTTTTTGCATGTCAAAGGACCATTCTACCTCATAATCTCGACACAATAGATATTGTTAGACACAATAGATTTTATGGATCCAAAATTATGTTATGATTTGCTTGGTATAATAAATCACGGAGATGCATTAATCCCCCTTTTGCCAGAGTATGGCTCAAGTTTATGTACTTGTGTGGCGAAAAAAAAAAAACTACACTAGAATTTACACAGTTTACATTAAATCTCAATTTTGGAATCTAAACTTCAGTTTTACGACCCTGTAGCTCACGACTTGCCCATAGGGGTCCGTAGTTTGACTCCTGTCACCCATAGACTAAAACAAGGGATTTAACTGTATGCAGCCCGTTACTCGCCCCCCGGTTACAAAAAAACAACGTATCTTTTCAACCCCATCAGTTATTCTCGAACTTGTAAACTCGCTCAAAAATCTTCGCCATTGACACGGGTTCGTACATTCGACACTGACGTTCGCACATATAAACCAATGAAATTTCTCGTTCCAAACAGTGTCACCGTACTGTCACGTGACAAAAAGGTCTGAGCAGCTGTACGAAATTTCATTGGTTGAATTCACGACTGTTAGTACATATCAACCGATGAAATTTCTCGTTCCAAACAATGTCACATGACAGAAGATGGCTGCAGCTGTTTGAAATAAGAACGTGGATCACAAATTCAACGAATTCTGAGGCGTTTCGTCGTTATTGAAGATAAAGACTATAGGTCAGTAGTATTTTTAAACATGTTTAAAGGGTGGGTGCCGCTAATGCTGCGTTTCATTGGATCTAAAGTGCATTTTATATCTTGAAAACGGATGTACGAACCCGTGTCAATGGCGCAGATTTTTGAGCGAGTTGACAAGTTCGAGCGAATGTATCAGCCAGACTGCATTAGCCACTGACAAACAGTTGTGTTTTTCTGGTAGAAAAATGTTTTAGCTCTCAGCTGTAGAAAAAAATAGGAGAATAACTGATGGGGTAGAAAAGATACGTTGTTTTTTGTAACCGGGGGCGAGTAACGGACTGCATACAGTTAAATCCCTTGTTTATAATATATAGTCTGTGGGTGCCAGGAATCAAACTACGAACCCCTATGGACTTGCCATGGAAAGCAGAAAAGACGGTCGTACTTTATTGTTGGTTCATTAAAATATCAGAGGCTATACTCCTCTTTATTATATACCAATAAATTTTCCGGCTCCAAAACATTCGTTGCAATCGGGTGAAAAAACACGACAGAAAAAAAAATCAGTATTTCATTTACACTGTGAAATACGGTCCCAAATATAGTATGATGACGTATCTCCTTCACGGATTAAGCATGCATTGATTTGTAGATTTGCAATTTGATTGGTCAAGATGTTATGCTGTAATATTAATCCGACATTCATAAAAACAGAGTTACTTACACACTATTAGTTGTCTCATTTTGTTTGCCGTTTTCAAATATAATGTCAGTAATTACAAAATGTCGTTGAAAGTTGTAGGTATATAATGAAAGAATATTATGTTGTAGTAACTTTCCTGGTGCTTGTATTTACTTCTCGCTGCGTAAGTAAATTTTGACATCGCGCTCGACCTTCGGTCTAGTGTGATATCAAATTTTCTCACGCTGCTCCAATTAAATACAAGCACCAGGAAAATTACTACAACATAATATTCCGTATTTTTTATATCCCTATCGGTGAATTACTGGGATTTCTCGGTGTAATATTATTTTCCACAGTGAATAACACCACTAGTTATGTTAATTATCGAATCATCACTAGTGACGATATAGTTTTAGAATGTTTTGCCGGAACTACTTTTTTCCTTTATTGCGCCCATTGTCCCGTTCTTTATTAATTACAAGAAAACAAAAGGTGGAAACAGGAATATAATAAATAGCATTATCAACTTCGGGCTCGTTTTTCAAGGGCATCACACCCCATTCTAGTGTCAGATTTTTAATATCAAACACAACCAGTTGAGCATCCTCTATGTAGTACATCGATCTAGTCAAAGAGCATTGCATTAGAACGAAACTTTATAAATTCATGACCTAAACTACATAGTTTTTGTTATTTAAATCATAAAATATTCCTACACTAATAACTTTCATTAAAGGCACAGTGGCGAACAAAAGTAAACAATGAGGGTATCAAAATGCATTTAAATTAAATCATACCATTCAAAAGTATGAATATTTTTGTGGAGATGACAATCTTTTATTGTACGATCCGTCCAAGTGTTTGTCGTTGGCAGAAAACTGTATTTTAAAACCAGGTAAAAAGAAAACATAAGATTAAGTAACTTGGTAGTCTCATTAATGAGACGCTACGGTGATTTTTTTCATATTTGGACATATATTGTGCACCGTACCGTCTCAAGTCCATCGTAATATTCCGGTAGCAAAGGTAGAGCGCCATACTAACTCTCTGTTTCGTCGGTTTAATCTGAATTGCAACGAAATGTAATCAAATTTAAGTAACTAACATGACCAAAGACAAATTATTAAACCTTTCATTACCTAAAGAGCTTGTAGAAGTCATTTATAACATGTAAATATCGGAAAAAACACTGACGAAATTTTTCGTGCGTTGCGACCATTTTGTGTGCATTCGGGAACGTAAACAACTCGAGTAACAGATAAAATGCACGGTTTTCTCTTATGTTCAGCGTTTAAATTGAAAATATTTGTATTTCAAACGAAGGGTTATTAAATATGCAAGCAACAGGTATATTTAAATCCTAGTTTTGTGCTCTATATGCAAAATTATGAGAGTTCAAACTTGCGCACAAAATCTGTGCGGAGCTTTCAACTGATTTTGTCTTGATCGTCTCTGTACCCAGAGGGGACCAGTCAGAAAGTAGCATCGCCTTTGGGGACAGTTATCTGTACTAAGTAACTTGGCAATTTTTTTACTAGTTCAATTCATTTTTCTGCCAGCGTCTAACACTTTAATGACCATAAAATAACAGACTGTCACCTTCTTAAAAATGTCCATACTCTTAAACAGCACAATTCAAAATTGGTGCACTGTTTGCTTTGGGCAGCGATACGCAGTTAGTACGGTGATACACAGTAAGTAGGCCTACATGTAAGCTGGTGTAGCCTCCTGCTTCTGAAAAATATTTGATATATGGGAAATACGATTATATCAGGTAAAAATTATCAAATGCAATTATCTTAACATAACCAGACGAATACACTTACTTTCGCTCCGTTTCTTTGAAGGTCAAATCAAGGTCATGCTTGCTCCAAAACACGCTGTCTTTGGAATCACACGTGATGTCATTTCCGTTGTATACAAATGGCTGGCAAAAGAGAATCGCGACACGATCCGCCATTTTTGAAGATCTTGGGAAATGTCTTACTGTTAGCAGTTTTCCAGAGCAGTGGACTTTCTATGAAGATGAAAAGATTGAAAAGATGAATCCAGCCTAAAAATGACATGTCGATCTTTATCTGTCATCATACTTTAAGTTAACAGTTAATGATTATACTGTCAAAGGTTTCCCACCTGACACGGTGTAAGGTTGGTGACTTGTGATCCAGAGTGCCTGGGTTCGATCCACAACTGTGGCGTTGGTCGTAAGAGTGTTATTGTAGGCTTACAATACACAGCAGCGTCCCAGCCTAATACTGAGGAAAAACACACGAAAAGGAGGGCTGTCGCCATATGACTGAAATACTGTTGAAAGCGGCGTAAATCACTAATTAAACTAATATTTCACCGTCACAAAACGAAGGCTTTACAATACAGTATAAAAGATTGTACTAAATTCTTTATCAAACGGTATTTGTTTAACTTGTCCAATAGAAAGCTTAGGGATACGACAGACAAAATGTGGTTCAAATGAGGGATATGTCTTTGTAATGATAGAAAATATTGTCGGAAAAGAACAAAATGCTTGTTACCAGCAATTTCTTCTTTTCCTGAAATGTTTTCAAACACATTTTTCTCAGAATCGTTAAAATTACGGTTTGTGTGACAAAGGGTTACATGTATATATTAGGAGATTATCTAACAAGCAACTTCTTCTACTTCTTGGCAGTCGTTTGTTTCTTTTCCGAGCTTTTAAATACAAGCTGCTTTAATATTGATTAATGATTAATAATAAAGTCCTTGCACGAGGATTTCGTATACGAACCATGCTCTGTGAAAAGGGGGCTTAATGCATCTCAAAGGAGTATCGACCCAGGTCAGCCTGCGCAGTCCGCGCAGGCTGACCTGGGTTAACACTTTATACTATCTTTAAATTTTCTGCATGTCAAAGGACCATTCTACCTCCAGATACATTCGGTTGTTTGACAAATTGATGGATTACATTGATCCATTAATATGCAATGACACTCTTGATTTTATGTATCACGGAGATGCATTTTACCCCTTTTTGCCAGAGCGAGGGTCATATCTTTCATTTAAGGTATTAGACCCCTAATGCTTCCAGTGCAACATGGAATAAAATTTCTTGATAGTTGATAAATAAGGATTTATACTGATGTAATACTTTTGCACATTTTTAACCGACCAGAAATTCCTTTGATGTCTATCTTGAAATTATTTGTTGATACTTTTGTTAGTCTTCAGAAAAGGGAGGAAATTCCTATCTCCCTTTGTAATGAGAATATAGTGGTTTTAGATTTATAAATGATAATTCTAAAAAGGAAAAATAGGAAAGAGTGGCCCGGTTAAAGTAGTAAAATAATACTCATTTTTAATCATAGCAAATTTTGTAAGATAATATTATAGTGGAAATAGCTGTTTTCCATTAGGGGTCCACTACCTTAAAGAATCAAAGCGTTCAAAACGCTGGAGTGGTATTTGTCAAGGAAGCCATTGTGAGGAATTAATAATTTGAAAAAGAGAAATATTATTCAAATATTTGCTTGAAAGTCAACCTGCTAGAAAGGAATACCTTTTTGGTTCAAGGGAGAGTACTCATGACAAAGTTAGGATTATTTGTGTATTGGTTGTCTCCCTTTGATCATTAGGAGGCGTCAGGAGTAATGTCCTTTGACAGTAGAATGCATGATGGATAGAGAGAGAAACCATGTAAATATATTGAATAGAATTAAGTTTGTACCTGAAAACTATGGTTTTGAAATATCTTTAAAGATTTAATTCCCAACATTACAATCAATTATTTCGATCTATAAATATTCATGCAAAATTAAATGAAGTAGCGCAATCATGGGACGAACAACCCAAGGTACGAACTGGTTTTGGAACGAAAAAGCCCAGGACCAAGCGATCAGTAGACAAATTTCGTGTATATCATTGCGCCAATAGAAGGCTATGAGTGGGTGAAGCTATTTTCAATCAAAAATTAGTATTTCCACGATCGATGGCCTCACCCAGTGTATTTTAACATGCCATTTCCAATTACATATCTGAGTGCTACCGAAAAACTCATTTGTCTGAAAAAAATTGAGTTTAATTGGGTTTATTTCCTTCGGCTTTGCACAAAATACGATACATGGTCTTCAAAATTCAATATTGAACTCATAGTGGTATTGTCTTCGACAAATACCACAAAAATTGTCATGACACAGTAGTATGAGTGGTAGTAATGGAAAGTTTAATTCGATATCCCCCCTGAAAAAAAATGCAGCAGACAACTTGAAATAATTCTGGCTATCTGGGATATTTAATATGAATTAAGTTTTAACCCTTACTATACAATCCCGAGTTTTAATGACACTTAGAAAGAAAGCATTTGAAAGCATTGTGGGAAAAAGAGAAAATGCTGGTTACCAGCATTTTCTCTTTTTCCCACAATGTTTTTTACCCAGTCAAAGGCAAGTTCCACAATTTAAGCCATCTTTAATCCGTCGTCTGGAAATGCTTTCAGTTTTGAAAAATCTATAAAGTTTTGTAGTGGGGTAAAGAACTAATTAGGACATTTAGTACCATGTAGCCTGCCGTGTTCCCCACAAAACATTTCATCCGACAGAAAAACGAGGCGGAAGTGACGTCATCATCCGCATCGTCCATCTTTGCTTTCTTTCGCATACAGCTTAATCCCTGAAATTACAATGAAAATTTTGCCAAATCATTGAAGCTTTGCCTGTTCAAAGTATTTCTTAGCCTAGAATCCAAAATTACAATGAGAATTTTGCCAAATCATTAAAGCTTTGCCTGTTCAAAGTATTTCTTAGCCTAGAATCCAATAAATGTATATCTTCAAATACCTGTGTACCCATAAAAGCAAAAGAAGAAAAGCCATTATTAATCACAGTCTCTTGTTTTTGTGACATCTATCTGCCAGAGAATTCGTAGGATACGGATGGACTTTTCGTTTTCCGTCCATTTTTGCAGAGAACACATTCTAGTGCATTAACTTCGTCGGAGATAAATACAAAGTGACCAAATTAAAGGCCATAAAAGGCCAAATAGTGGTCAGAAGAAAACAAAGCAGGTATTAAAATTCATTTGAATTAAAGCCATAGGCCTACTTCCAAAAGTATGGGAATTATTGTGATGATGACAATCTGTTATTGCAGGGTCGGTCCAAGTGTTAGTCGCTGGCAGAAAAATTAATTTTAACATCGGGTAAAAAGTAAATAAAAGATAGATCGACCTGGCAACTTTTCACCTGCTTTTAAATTTCTTTTTTTTTTCCCCAGCGACCAAACACTTGGACCAAACGTATAGTAACCGAATGTCACCTTCACAATAATTTCCATACTTATAAATAGTAAGATTTAAATTATAGTGCATTTTAACACCAGCATTGTGTACTTTAGGCCACTATTGGGTCTTTAACATAGATTAACAACGGAAATTTCACTACCTAACCGTAATGCATACAGGAAATGGCAACAACTCTTTACCCTTATCCCGCTAAGTAAGTGAAATGAAATTTTTGAGCCGACAGTAACACCCCAAATTTTGCTATTTCAAAGCAGGTTTTTTGGGGGGAGGGACAATATTCCTTATCGGACAGTGCAGACCAAAGATCAGACTGCACGTTCTGTGCAGTCTGATCTTGATCTACATTGTCCGCAAAAGGTCAGTTAGTCGCACTTAGCAGCCCAAGAGTTAAGATAGAGCATAGGCCTCTGAAACTCTGTAAGGTCTATCAAGGGATAACGAAATATTCATTATCGGACACTGTTACTATAAATAGCACATTGGGGATTCCCTCTGTATCCTATATAGTAAGTCTTACTATATACGATATAGAGGGAGTCGCCAATGTGCTATTTATAGAAACAGTGTTAATGAAAATTTGAATATATATTCCGTGAAATACATGCGATGCACCAATGTGCTGTAAGTGTTCGATGATCGACCAAGGACAATTTTAGTGTTCCGTGATAGAGCAATAGAGCTTCAAAGGCCTGTGGATAGAGCCATGACAATTTCGGCTATATTTACCATTTGACGATTAAAACTGTACATGCCTCTCTCCTCCAATATGTTTCTGACCTCGATGTGGTCCTCGGGATGAATTATCCCATACAGACATCGGTGTATTAAATCTACCTGAAAAAAAGTACATTTATTCATTTAATTCTTGACCACACGACAAATTGTTTCGACCATGGTCATGTGGAAAAGCAGCCAGTGGCTTTGAAAGCATATTTTGAGGAGTACTGGTAAAAGAAAATCCAGGAAAGCATGGATAGGTGCACTAGCCGCCGCGATATAACTGAAATAATGTTAAAACGGCGTTAAACAACATATAAGCACCCAACCACACGACAATCTTTTAGACTGGTCCAAATTAATTTTAGACGATATATTAAATCTGGCTCAAATATTTGGATTCACTTCTGAAAGGTTAGAAAACATTGTGGGATAAGGAGAAAATCCTGGTCACCATCATTTTCTCCTTTTTTTGAGATAAGGAGAAAATGCTGGTCACCATCATTTTCTCCTTTTCCCAGAATGTTTTCAAAAGTCCAATTTCCCAAGGTCGTTAAACTCGGGATTGTTTGGTAATGATTTAATTCATTACTTGCCACAGACGACTTTTTTCTGCGAATGTCAATTCATTTCATTGATGGAAATCTTTCCTTGACTCTTTAATAAACAATCCCTGTAGAATAAGGCTTTTGAAAACATTGCTGGAAAAGGAGGAAATATTGATAGCCAGCATTTTCTTTCTGCTTTTTTTTTTCACAATGTTGTCAAGCCTTTTGAAGATAAATCTAACCATTTAAACGACACTTAATTTGTTGTCTGAAAATGCTTTGAATTTGGACATGTTTAAAATTTTATTATTTGTAGATCGCAGAATTGAGACTTGTCTCAAATGATGGACCTTGATTGTATTTGAAAGTGTAGAAACGGTGTTAAAAAATGGAGAAATACTGGTTACCGACATTTTCTTAATTTGCTTTAATGTTTTCAAAGGCCTTCTTTCTCCGAATCGTAATTTTAACAGGTTAAAACTCGGTATGATACACCGTTCTAAGGAAATAGTGCAAATGGGTCGACTTATCAGCACGATGAGTAACGTTTCTCCCTGTTGGACACTGATATATTAAACAAGTTTTTTGAAATTTATGTCGGATGTATACATAATGATATCTGAACATTTTAACTGTCCATTTTTAAAATGATTTGAATGATCTCATTATCGTAAAAAATACTGGTGGGATGCGAAACTGAGAAAGGTGTTTTAAAAGCAAATCTCTCTCTCTCTCTCTCTCTCTCTCTCTCTCTCTCTCTCTCTCTCTCTCTCTCTCTTTCCCCCCCTCATTTCGTTTCCATTTTTGCCTATTCACTCCTACGCAATCAGACATACAATTACCCAGCATTTTTACACGTGTTTTGTTGTAATCGACTTCCACTCGACAGCTCAAATTTGTTATGGTAATGTCACACAAACTTTCTATCATTTAGCAAATATATGATACACAGGTCGCAAGTTTATCATAAACACCACTCTGAACAGAAGAACAGATACGTAATTTCCAAACCTTTGAATCAACAGGAAGGTTTCTTTGGCCCTAATTCGTTACTTTTTGTATATGGTGTGATTGAAATAGTGTCGAAAAACGGTGTCGAACTCCAAACAAATGAGCAAAAATCCAAAATATCCTAGACCTTCCAAATAAGTGAAATGGACATTCTTCACTGTATATTGAGCCATGCTCTGGCAAAAGGGGGCTTAATTCATCTCCGTGATGCATGATACCAAAGCAAGCGGTCACCTACCTATGGATCCATAATAGCCACATTTTTTAACAACCGATTTAATCATGAGGTAGATTATGCCTTGGCCATGCAGAAAATTGACCAATAGCGAGAAGTTTTGGCCCAGGTGTGCCTGGGTCGATACTTTTCGCAGATGAATTTAGCCCCTTTTTCATAGAGGATCATGGTTCATAAAAAAAGACCCAATTACCCAAGTTATCGGGTCACAAAAACTAACCCTTAAGTTGCTAAATACATGTAAATGAAACAAAAATTTCCTCTAAATAGTAAAAACTCAAATATTGAGATTTCGAAGTTGATTTCATTGGAAAGAAAGTACCATATCGGACAGTGTAGATCAAAGATCAGACTGCACGTTCTGTGCAGTCTGATCTTGATCTACACTGTCCGCAAAAGGTCAATAAGTCACGCCTATCAGCCTTTGGGTTAAATGTCAAAACAAAAATCCGACTGTACGGGGGGCTTTTCATTTCGAACCCACAGAGACACTCTTTCCCCTTCATATATCGATTAATGTAAAATTAATTGACTCTTCAGTCTCAAGAGTCCCTCCACATATTTTGTGGTCGATCACATCTCCCTTTGCACGGTATATGAGCCAAGCCCCGATAGCGCAGTGGCTAGGAAAAGGGTCTTGAGACCAGGGGGTCACTGGTTCGAATCCCCAGCTCGGCCAATTTCTTTCTGATGATTAATGATCCATTGTGACAGGATTCATTCCTCCCTCATGGCTGATCATAGTGTCGACGATGGTTACATTGGAAAGTAGCCAGTGGCCTTGGAAGGATATTGATCGAAGCACTGGTAACAGAAACTCAAAGAAAGTATTGATAGGTGCACTGGCCGCCGCGATATAACTGAAATAATGTTGAACACGGCGAAAACACCTTACAACCGCCAATCAATCAATCAAGCAATCAAGCAATGCACAGTACATGAAGCACAACATGAACACCTGTAAGCTCTGAATACAACTTAACTTGACTTCTGCGGACTGTTTAGGCAATGAAGATCAGACTACATGAATTACATGCCGTCTAATCCTTTTACTATACAATCCGGTACTTTATTTTGAGAGATATTCTCGCTAAAACAGACAAGAACCCTTTATGAAGATCAGACTACGTGAATTACATACAGTCTAATCCTTGTACTATACAATCCGATACTTTCAGAGATATTCTCGTTAAAACTGGCAAGAACCCTTCAACAAACAATTCCGTGTTTTCGCCTGTCTACAGAAGAAGTCTCTTGAAAACATTAAGGGAAAAAGAAAAATCCCACGATGTTTTCTACACTATCAAAACTCGAAATTTTATCCCATAACTACCGATTTCAAGATTGCCCAGGCTGACCTCGGTCGATTTTTTTTTTTTTTTTCATTGAACCCCCTTTTCATAAAGCATGGCTCACATGTATGCGAAATCTATCAGAAAAAGAGAACTTTTTTTCCCTTCCGTCATGATATTTTTCAAACGTGGCTTGATGCAAAACCCAACAGAGTTGCCTTCAGATGGAAATCTGCTGAATAACAAAACTATTAAATTAAAAAAAAAAGAGCACCACATGTGGTTGCCAACGCATCGGCTGCAAGTGCTTGATTTTCAGGGAATATTCTAAGTCGAAAAAGGGGCATAACTGTGTCAAACTTTTTTGGTGGTTACCTGCCCCTGTCGTATGATTTCCCCTTTTGATAGTTAACAACATATCCAAGTTTGAAGTAAATGTTTTAATACAGATATAACAAAATGTCAAAGTTTTTGTGAAAGTTCTAAGTAAAAAAGGGGCATAATTGTGTCAAAAATATTTTGATGGTTACCTGCCCATGTTGTATGAGTTCCCCTTTTGATAGTTAATAGCTTGTCCAAGTTTGAAGTAAATATCTTCAGTAATAAGAGAGATATTACAAAATGCCAAAGTTTTCGCACGACGACGACGACAGGGCTGTGACAATAAATCGTCGTTTTCTTCGAAAACAGCCGAGCTAATTTAACCCTTATCCTGCTAAATAACTGAAATGGAACTTTTAAGCCGCTAGTAAAAACCCACATTTTGCTGTTTCAAAGGAACTGTTTCAAGGGAAAATATGGCCTTCTCAGGCAGTGTAAGTCAACGATCAGACTGCACGTTCTGTGCAGTCTGATCTTGATCTACTCTGTCCGCAAAAGGTCAGTGAGTCGAGCTTAGCAGCCTAAGGGTTGATAAACGTCTTTGTGACAAAGTAATTCATGTGGACTGGTTTTCCTGTGTCTCGGTTCATATCACTTTTTCGCATTCCTGACGATCTACGTCCTTTTCGACTGACAAATAGCACTTCATCTGCTTTTGCAAAATGTAAAAATACCCGATTAATCATGATTTATGCTTTACGCGAGACCTAAGCGTCAACTTTTGCAATCTGGAAATCCGTTGTTTATAAACTCGCAACTCTCGGTAGAATCCACCGATAAGGAAAACAAGAAATTGCTGTTTGGGTGGATTGGACAACCCAGCAGGACTCGCGACCTCCACTGGGTAAACAATACAGGACAATAAAATTCAAGACCTGTTCGTGGTAAGAAAGCATATTAAATGTGAATAAAGATGTGACATAGCTATGATGGGGTTGAAAACATTGTGGTTACTAGATTTCTCTTTTTAACAATTTTCCTTTCAATGTTTCAAAAATACGAGATCGTTCGGCAAAGTTATAAATATCATTTTAGTTGAAAATTATCTAAATTTGACCAAATACTAGTATTTCTTATTTTAAAAGTCATTGAAATCGAAAACTTATAATTGAGCCACGCGCTGTGAAAAGGGGGCTTAATACATCTGCAAAAGATATCGAGCAAGGTTAGCCTGCACAGTCCACGCAGGCTGACCTGGGTCAAAACTTTTTGCTATTTGTCATTTTTCAGCATGTCGAAGAACCAATATACCACATGATTTGAGCAGTCGGTTGTTAGGCATTTTATGGATCCATAATTATGTGATGACCTGCTAGGTATAACGGAGATGCAGTGAGCCCCATTTTGCCAGCACATGGCTCGAATATAAGCCGTGCTCTGTGAAAAGAGGGCTTAATGCATCTGCGAAAAGTATCGACCCTGGTCAGCCTGCGCAGTCCGCGCAGGCTGACCTGGGCCGAAACTTTTCGCCATTGGTCAATTTTCTGTTTTTCAAAGGATCAATCTACCTCATGATTAAGTCGGTTATTGAAAAAAGTGCCTCCTATGGATCCATAATTATGTGATGACTTGGGCTAGTATCATGTATATCGGAGATGCATTAAGCCCCCTTTTGCCAGAGCATGGCTCATATATATATATTAATATAGGTCATCGGCTTACATCACAAAAAATAGAAATGACATTTCAGTAAATTATGTCTCTACCACAGAACTCAACACTTTGATTTTAAAAATATTTGTTTGTCACTTTATTTCTCCCTTTTCTATTTCATATAATCTCGGGAAAAAAAAAAACCCGCATATTGTATGAAACCTTGATCAAGTTTACTTTATATTTAGTACCATTTTGCAGGAACGTCGACATTACGGAGGTGACCTTAACAAACACTGGTTGTGCAAGGTGGGGGGGGGGGGACTTAAGAGAACAAGATCGAAAAGTGTGGAGTAGCCTGTTTCGGCAGGGTTAGAGGGATTTGAAATACATGGTGTCAGAAAATAATGGGGAAAAAATGAGTACTAAATGCAATAAGCAAGTGTATCCAACGAATTTTTTTTCTCTTATATTAAATTACTGCAATGTAAGCTGTGCCACGTGCTCCATTCATATGGAAAAGCACTGAGCGATCTGGAAAAACGAAGATACCGGGAAGGCACAGTAGACGCACAGGCTGTCGCGACGCAAAGATAGTACTCTTGATGCGGTGTTAATTACAAGCTTAAAATTATATCGCCGTTGTATTTTTAATACTTTCCTTACGCAGTTAAACATTAAAGTGTCAATCAAGGGGTAAAGTCATCATCATCACTATCGTCATCACTATAATCATTACAAAAAATACTACTGAATTATTTTTGTTGCTGTTGTTTTTGTGAAAATATGCCTGTAATCTGTACCTGTTCAAGCGTTCAAATAAAGCTTTTGTTTAGAAACAATCAAGCATGATTCATATCTGCTAGTAATATTGTTTAGTCCATTTAACATAATATGTTCTATTTATAGTGTTCCTTGTAGGGAAGAAACAGGATAAAGACGAGGATCATGAAATTGCGTATAGCCTAACAGGCTTACCGATAAGATCTACATAGTGATCGTCACATTGGCTTGCGAAGATGTAACAGGGCTGCAAAATAAACGTTGGCTACACATTCTTTCTTTTGAAACCCACAGAATGAACTTTTCTAAGTAATGGGCTCGTTTTGAATCTCGCGCAAATATAAAGACGGGAAACAATTATACTCTCTACAAAGGAGAACATCATAAAAACAGGAAATGGACTTCGACTCGAATTTTGACCTGTAAAGCTAACGTTTTCTCCTATACTTGTCAACCGTTCTATCTATATATTGCTCAGCCACAAAAGCAATTCATTCGCCCTACTTGTAATTAAGAAACAAATACGTAGCCACTATAGCGCAAAATATCCCAAGCTCGAAACAGTCGCTGCTCAAAACGGCGGGGCGAAATCTGGGCGAAAACAAAGAAATTCTTAAAATAGTAACGATCGCGAGACCAAATAAATCAAAGTGCTGTAAGCACTCAGGTATTCAATTGGACTTTGACGAAGGCTTGCTTTGAGGCTTTCGGTGCTAAAGGCCAATCTAGGATGTATTTAAGGATGATGTAGCTGAAAATCAGATTGCATTATGCAGTCAGATTTTAATGCAAACTATCTGATATTCGTGACATATTCACACATACACAAAACATACACCTTGCACATTCGAACGAGTTGGGGTTTTAATCTGATAAAAGCAGTACCATGGATCCGTGTAACTTAAGATATAACTGGAATCTGCAGTCAGTTCGATGTATTCTGGTTGATTGCGTACTACATTTTATCTTCGGTGTAAGGAATTAGCTGCTATGGTAATTTTAGGCCGCATACACGAGCTCGATTGCTCAGCCGGTAACGTTCAGGGCTTTAAAACCAAGCGGATCTTGAGTCCGAATCCGAGCTCAGCCACACTCTTGACGAGGATTGGTGATAGTTATTGCGACAGGACTAAATTCTACGAAGGTACATAATATTAGTTACTGTTTGTTTGGAAGGAGGGGGGTCTTCTCTCCTCTCGGGTTTAGGTTTTCTGGAGATTTTTTAACCTGAGAACTACCAGATGACAAAATTTCAGACGTATGGATCCACTGCCGGAGTAAAGTGATCGACACCTATAATGTAGAGAAACGTCTTTGAATTCTCGTTCTTTCTTTCTTTCTTTCTTTCTTATATATATGTACTAATTATTACCAGGATATTAAAGTGAAACGACTTACCTGGTTAAACCCGTTGAAACTGACAACATTTTCGGACACATACATAATTGTACCATCTATTGACAACATCATGATAAAACCTTCCAGCAGCTGTAATAAAGAGTGAGTGTGTTACGTTTTCATGATGATCTATTTTGCTGCTGCAATCATCATTTAACCCCAAAAGTTAACCCTTATCCTGCTAAATTAGTTTAAAAATAAACCTTTCAAGCAGATAGTAAAAAACCAGAATAATGTTATTTCAAACTTACTTTTTGGAGAAAAATATCTCCTTATCGGACAGAGTAAATCTCAGATCAGACTGCACGTTCTGTGCAGTCTGATCTTGATCTACACTGTCTGCAATAGGTCAGTGTGTCGCGCTTAGCAGCTTAAGGGTTAGCAAACGATAACGGGTTTCAACGACCCTAAAGGAGAATGCTTTTGAAAACATTGTGGGAAAAGGAGAAAATGCTGTTAAGCAGCATTTTCTCCTTTTTCTACAATATTTTCTACCCTGTCATAGAACTTCAGTTCATTTGAACCACTTACGAATTGGTCGCCGGTAAATGCTTTTAATGAGACCGAAGTGTCAATATTTTGTCATTTCGTTACAAATTATCACTTAAAAGGTTGTCATCACAGCAATGTCTCTCCATCCCCCAATATTTTTATATTACCATTCGAAACCTGGCGAGTCAGTCTTTCCCATCCGTAGCCTTCTGTTCAAATGACCACTTTTGTTATAAACCTTGCGTGAAATTGAGCAATGGCATTTTTTCTCAACATTAATTTCCATATTGTTTCAAAAGCCCGTGTTGCTTCCCATAAAGGTGTTTCTCCTTTATGTGATTTTTTTTTTTTTTATGGTTAGAGATACGTCTAGAATTGGCCTAGATTAAAATGGGGTAGCACACACACACACACAAACACAAAAATAATGGTTTTCGAAATCGACCTTTCTGAACTAAGGGTCTTTCTGATCTTTTTAAAAAAAACAGATGATCGATGGATCTGTGCACACGTATTTACTCAGATGGAATCTGTCGATTATTGTTATTTTATGATTATGATTAGATTATCACTATCATGAAAGTCATATACAAAGTCTATCTCTTTTCATATCTACAACGAAAGAGAGGATCTTTCAAGAACGTTTTACTTTTTGTACATGCACCGAGGTAAAATTTCTCTGTTACTTGCATAAATTTGCTTTCTTTCCTTTTACATTGATCCCCACGACCCCTTTTCCTCCTCCCCCAGCCTCGATTAATTACAAGCTTCCCCTCCCCATAATGCAGCTTTAGTATATAGAAATATTTAAATGTACAACGGGGACAGTTTATACCCCCCCCTTTTTCCCGACAGTTACAACAAAAACAATAACAACCGGAACCATGTGTTTACATGTATAACGTCGGTGTCATGGTAAGTTTTACATTTGATCGCGGAAGTAAACATTATGGTGTACGCCTTTATCATTCATACGCTGTTTCCAGGACAGTGTCGAGTCCTTTTTTATCAGATATTTGGAACAGATGGAATTGAAATTTCAGGGAACTCTGACAATGTTAAAGAAACGAAAACTACTCCCAAAGAAAAGGTGGAATTTGTTGCAGCGCAGGTAATTTTTGTTGACGGTGCAATTGTAAATTTATACCCGTTCAAAAGTCACCAAGCTCTCTAGATAAGTAAGAAAATGTAACAATCATTTAGAGGAAATAAACCATGGATCACTACAAAATATAACAGTTATGTAAAGGAAATAAACCATAGATCACGTGTTTTAGTTTTACATGTTTTCCCTTATAATTAGTGATACAGGCAATTTCTGCTCTTTGTATCAAATTTACAACTTTCGAATGTCAGTTGCAACATTTGAGTCTCTGTGCATGTGTGTGTGAGATAGTCTAACATTACTTGACTCACTTTTTTATCTTTGCTGTTTCCAATTTGCATCATTAAAGGATTCATTTAAGATAAACAACACATCTGAAATATTTGAGTTACATCATGTGATCTAACAATTTCAGATTCATTCAGAGTACCAGTTTCGGAGAACTGTATCCAACAGAACTGTTGAAAGTGACATACAAGCTATAAGTCAAGATGATCAGCTACCAGAGTTCGAATTTGGATTACTACGGATGGCAGCTGGAGATATTTTCAATCATGAGAGACATGTAGTGTGGATGGGTGCTGGAAATACTGGATTTGCCCTGATTTGTAACAAGGGAGAAAACAGAGCACTGGCCGAGTTAGTATTGAAACTTTTAGTGAGATATTTGCAAGAATATTTACGGGTGTTACATCAACCAGCAGAGGCTTCCCTGAAAGCTGAAAGGGTATGTGTAGTCCTCAATAAAGTTTTACCAGAAGGTGCTCTAGTTTTTATGAATCACAGAGTAGTTAGAGGCTTGGAAAGAGAACTGGAAATAGCAATGAATTGACAAATGGATCTATATAAAACATGCAGCGGTACCCATGACATGGTATTTTGGGTCTTACAGCATTGTATCGCCATATATATTTCTCCCTAAACCCTTAGACTGCCAAGCGGGACTCAAGGCACTTTTGCTGCCCATGCAGATCAGAATCAGAATGCACAGAATGTGCAGTCTGATGTTCCATCTACATTAGTCGATATGAAGATATTTTCTGTAAAAAAAATAGCACTGAAAGTGCAATACTTTGTGTTTTTACTATTGGCAGGAAAGTTTCATTTAACTTTAGCAGGTTAATGGTTAAAACCTATGTCACAGTTACTTGATAGGTTTTTTCTATACTGTGAAGGACAATATTGCTGTTCCTTCAAATTACTTTCTTTTGTTTAAGCTGTCACAGAATTTTACTATTTTCTGAGGTATAAAGCTTGGAGAGCAAAGGGTTAACCCTGTACTGCACAATCCCGAGTTTTATAAACCTTGAGGAAGAAGCCTTTTTAAATTTTGGGAATATGAGAAAATGCTGGTAACCAGCATTTTTTTCCCTTTTTCCACTTTATTTTCGACCATATTAAAGACAAATTCCGTCACTTGAGCCATATCTAAATTGTCGTCTGCAAACGCTATCGATTTAGACAAGTCTACATTTTTGTGGTAAGGTATAAGGTTAATTGATTTACTTCTGTGAAGCACTTGTTGGGAAAAAAAAAGTTTTAAACGAATTTGTGTTGTTCGTTTTTATGGTGTGTAACACCATGTTCAACATTATTTCAGTTATATCACTGCGGCTGGTGCACCTATCCCTTTTTTCCTGAAGTGCCTTTTACCTGTGCTTTGCACAATATTCTTCCCAAGCCACTGACTGCTTCCCCACATAACCATCGCCAAAACAATGATCAGCGGTGACAGAGCAATATATTCTGTCGCAATGACTATCATCAATCCTTGAAAGAAATTCGCCTAGCTGGTTTCAAGTCCTGCACACTATGGACTGCGCTATCGGGCATGGCAGGTTTAGACAAATAAAACGAGATGGACTTTTTTAATCGGTCAAAATAAGAATGCAATTTCAAATCTTGTACTGACAAGAATTTCTCACACAATACTGCACAGTGTTGATGCATATCATAGGCCTTTACCAAACAATCCGAAGTTTTAACAATCCTGAGAAAGTAGGCTTTTCAAAACATATTGGGAAAAGCAGAAAATGCTGGTCACCGTTGAAAACATATTTGGAAAAGGAGAAAATGCTGGTCACCAGCATTTTCTCCTTTTCCCAATATGTTTTCGACTCATTCAAAGACAAATTTTATCTTTTCAGCCACACTGAATCGTCTGCAAATGCTTTGAATTTGGACAAGTCTAAACCTTTGTAGTCTGGTAAAGAATAAACTGTGTGCAAAGTTGCATCGGATTGTCCAAAGCACCTTATTTAATGATTTATGAAAATACATGGATAGCGCGAACTGATTAATGATGTATCAACAGAAAAAACACATCAAATTGAAATGTTTTGATTCTTTCAATGTGGATTTAATGTTCATTTTAAGAGTGTGTTTAAAGCCGACTTTCCCATATTTTGTTGCGTAAAGCACTTGTAAACTAACCCTCGTGTCATTCCGTACGTGTCATGTGACAAAGTGCTGTAAGCGTTTAGTGCGCACTGTGAATGTCTTGTTATCGTCTTTTACCTACTACCGTTTATTACATGTGGACACATTATTGCAAAGGAGATATTTTTCTCGTTAAACTCTTACTTAAAGATACCTAGAATGACCTACATTTAACCCACCAATGAATAGGCTTTTTTAGACAAATAAAACATAAAATTTTGAAAGTTTACATGGTAGCATAATAATGTGATTAAAACCGCAATTTGTACTTCGGAATGGATCAGGACACATAAACAAATCAACTTAACTAGTGACGTTAACCATTCCTCGCCATATGCGAACGCAAGGGCTTTTGTCGGTATAAATACTAGTAAAGGAAAGGAAGAAATTGATCAAGATCAGACTGTAGAGAACGTGCAGAAATGAAAATCTTTCATTGAACTTTATTTTCAGCTTTCGAAAAAGATCCAGATTATGTATAAGTTCAATAAATGAAATAATGTTGACAAGGTTTAAACCTCCCGAGTTTAAACAACCTGAAAAAAGAGGCTTTTTGGAAACATTGTGGGAATTGCAGAAAATGCTGGTAACCAATATTTTCTCCTTTTCGCACACTATTTTCTACCCTTTCAAGGACAAATTCCAAAATTTGAAATTTCGTTTTGGGTTTGACCAGTCTAAAATCCTGTCATGTCGTAAAGCGTTAAAAACTCGAAACAAAGACATGCATATCTAACAACCCATTCCACTCGCATCCACGTCGTTTTATCATAATTTCAGTCATATCACAGAAACGGTGCACTCCGCACTTGTTTCTTGGGTTATCTACCAGTGTAAGGGTTTCAGAAAAGACAAGTGCCTAACCCAAGGACAAAACATACTGTGACGGGCTTCAGCTAGGATATTGGTAAAGCCTGGTATACTAGGCAGCTTCTTGGGTCCTCCGTGGTTGAACGGGTACTAACCTTCACCACACAATCTCGAGTTTCAACAACCCTATTAAAAAGCATTTTGAAAACATTGTGGGAAAAGGAGAAAATGCTGGTAACCAGCATTTTCTTCTTTTTCCACAATGTTTTCTAACCTTTCAGAAACCAATTCAATTATTTTAGACACATCTAATTTGTCGTCTGCAAATGCTAAAAATTGAAACCAATTTCGACCAGTCTAAAATTTTGTTGTGTGGTAAAGAGTTAAGTCAGAGTGTCTTTTGGCAATGCACTGGAAAGCCAAAGTCTATTTATGGTAAAACACATAAAATACATGAATAGGTGTCACTGTCATGTGACTGGAATTCTGTTGAAACAGAATAATACACCATTTCCGGCTACATATACGTAATAACTAAACGGTCATTAAAAGAATTTTTCCACCTTTTAGCCGACGCGGAATCACTTTCAAAAGCATTCCAGACAGACATGTGCAAAACCTTCGATTTTATCTTTTTTAGCCGATGTACACACAGATTTAGTGAGTAAATACCCGATTCAGAAAATCAGAGGTAATTTTCTGATATTCTCATTGTTTGTTTTTCATAATGGCCTTGTTTGACTCTCGCTTGTCACATCGATAAGTCGCGGTGAATGCGATGAAAATTTAAGAATAAAAAAGAGAATGTTGTTTCGTCTGCGTATCTTAGTCCTATATATTTTTGTTTTGACTCTCGCTCTTCACATCGATAAGTCGCTACGAATACGAAGAAAATTTAAGAATAACAAAGACTGTTAAGTATCACTGGCCTATTTATCCGATCCTTTATATTGCATTTTGCAGGCTACTCTGTGTATTTACTAACCATTCTTAAGAATATTTTTAGTCTTATGCTGAAGAATTTTCTAAATTTGAAAGTAACACAAAATCTGATTGGCTTAACCAAATGATTTAGCCAATCGGACGTTTTGTTACTTTGGAATGTAAAAATTCTTGAGAATCCGACCAAGAATGTTGAAAAGACTGGTTGGTGAATAAGCTACGGGACCAGATCGCGTCCTCGAGTGGTTACAAAATGGACACACATGTAAGTGTGAACCCATACGCTCCAAAGTGCGACTTGGTACGCTTTTGTAGACAGTGCAGATCAAAATCAGACTGTACAGAAGGTTTAATTTGATCTTTGATATACAAGATTAAATTTTTCATTCGACAAAAACTTTGAAATCGAAATATTTGGGGTTTCAAACATTACCTGGAAATATCATTTCAACTGAGCCGTGCTCTGAGAAAAGGAGGCCTAATGCATCTGCGAAACGTATCGACCCAGGTCAGCCTGCGCAGTCCGCGCAGGCTGACCTGGGCCGAAACTTTTTGCTATTGGACAATTCTTTGTATGCCCAAGGACCAGTCTATTTCATGATTAAAAAAAGTGGACATCATGGATCCATAAATACGTGATGGCTTTCTTGGTACCATGGAACACTGAGATGCATTGAGCGCCCGTTTGTCAGAGCATGGCTCAAATTATTTGGCACGTTACGGGTTAACATATTATCTCCTGCAGACGACTTTGTTTTCTTTTGTCTTGCAGTGAATCGCCTGTGAAAATATTGTGGCAAAAGAAATAGTTCGTAACCAGGAAAATAAATTTGCTGCAGATTTCTTTCCAAATATATGTTCATGTATCCAGAATTAAGCATATTTTGATTACTTCTGACGGATGTTAGTCGTTTGCTGCCATTTTGCTTCAGGTAGTAAAATCCCCGAATACGTTGGAAATATTTTCTATCGCGGAGGTACATTTTGTAGACAATAAAATATTTTCCACTTCCGGTGGAACCTGGTGACAATAGCAGGCCTAAGTCACCCTTAAAATAACATCTGCCACTCATACTCAATATCTATCGTACATTATCCACTAAATTAGCTCAAACAAATGTTTGAATGATGAGTGTGTGACTAACTCATTATCTGTATTTGTTTGGACTGTAGTCTGTCGTTCTATGTTTGTTTTGTGGTATGTCATCTCTTCCTGTGATACCTTTTGGCGACTTGGAGCAGACGACAGCGTAACAGTGTAGTAAAAGTTCATTGTGTGTATACCCTTTTTCAGAGTTTTATTTACTTCACGTAACTAGGGCATCTGTCATTGAGTTCATGATTTCACTTCATGGGCACTGTACACAGTACGCTTTTTAAGTCAACAAAAACAAAGTGGCAATGATGCTCAGCAGTGAGCTCGACCCGTATTCTCTAACCACACTCAGTTGTAATCTAAATCTTAGTCTTATATTCTCAAGAATTGTCTTCATTTAAAAGAAACACATTTTTTGATTGGCTAAACCAGCAGGTGCTTTTGTCAACCGTCGGGACAAAATTGTGGCTAGCCACGATTCGAATACAACTCCTGGATTATACAGCTATTATTGTCACTTTGTTTTCGCTGTATATCATGGGCAATTCAGGTAGGCTATTAATAAGCTTTAATAGGCACCATAATTGAAGTCAAACAGCCCATGAGTTTAGAACTCGGAAGAAATCAGCTTCGTTTCGCTCTTTCAGACTCTACTGAAACATTTTTTTTTGTTATCCCTAGCGAGATGGTTTTGTAGGATGAGGCTTGACCCGTATTTTTCAAGTCGTGTCCACTTTACGGCATGCATTTTTGCTCTCCTCTGTCTCACCCTCCCCTCCGACTGAATATATATATATATGGCATGCTCTGTGAAAAGAGGGCTTAATGCATATGCGAAAAGTATCGACCCAGGTCAGCCTGCGCGGTCCGCGCAGGCTGACCTGGGCCGAAACTTTTCGCTATTAGTCAATTTTCTGTATGTCAAAGGACCAATGTACCTTATGATTCAGTAGGTTATTATATACAACCGATTTTAGGGATGTATAATACTGTGATGACTTGGTTGGTATCATGCATCACGGCGATGCATTAAGCCCATTTTTGTCAGAGCATGGCTCACATGTAAATGGCGCAGATCACCACACCCGAATTTGGATAAGTTCGTTCAACATAGGAAAAATCACAATCGGACTGGTATGTATGAAAAACTTGAAGTGGGGTCGCGGAGGTCTGCTGTCAGTCTATGAACATATCAACAGACCACGATAAGTGCCTTTGTTTTGATTTTTAATGTCAAATGTCCACCAAATATTTCATCGAGTTTTTACCAACCATTGGGCATAACGGTATGATTCGCTGTAATCAACCATTTTCAAAAAGTTGACACTTTGTTTGGTCCTGTTCTGGAATGTGAGGTATTAATCTATCTATTATTCTTTAAATCCTTAGGCTAGTAAGGGCCTTTGGCCGTTAAGCGGGACTCAAAGACCTTTTGCGGAAAGTGTAGATCAAGATCAGACTGCACAGAATGTGCAGTCTGATCTTGGATCTACACTGTCCGGTAAGGATATATCTTTCCCCCCCAAAAAAACATTGGAAATAGCAAAATATGAGTTTTTAACCGTCGGCTTGAAAGTTTCATTTCACTTATTTAGCAGGATAAGGGTTAACTCCCGTATGGATCTTAATGGGGTTTTTACCCGATGAACCTGCATTTATTTGCTTCTGCCGCCAGTGCAGATCAAGATCAGACTGCACAGAACGTACAGGCGCCAGACTCTGACAAAGACAACCTTGATAGGTCTGCAGTTTTATTTGAATCCTTCGTTCATGTACTGCCAGAGAATGTTTGTTTCCTTGAATTCTACCAAACGACAAAATTTTGGACTTCTCAAAATCCGAAACATTTGCAGACAACAAATTAAATAATTAAATGTGACTCTAATGGTGAAATTTGTCTTTTCAAGGGTAGAAAACATTGTGGGAAAAGGAGAAAATGCTGGTTACCAGCATTTTCTCCTTTTCCCAAAAATGTTTTCAAAAGCTTCTTTTCTAGGTGTCCTTGTGTGATAAAAGGTTGATTTATCCCATTTTATGTATACATGTTTGTTCTTTAGAATGAAATTTAGGGTCTGTCTGTTTTTTCAGTGTATTATTCTGTAACTGTACAAATCTATGTATTTTGGCCGGAGGCCTTATTCATATAGACAGAATTTGCCAATGTCATTAATTTAGCTCTATAAACCTGAATGATACATTGCCCAAAACGCCAGTCTACATCTTACCTAATTTGTACCGTTGATTATAACAAAAATGGATTTCGTAAAGCCCATAATAAGTGTATTAAAAGTGGATTGTCGGCGCTATGTCTGAAAACATGCTGGAAATGTAGACGAAGATCAAACACCATGTATGTGTAGGGTGATCTTTGTAAGAATTCTTCACAAAATGCATCCGTAGTCGCATATATCAGGAAAGATGTTTGGATAATTTTCTTTTTAAATAAAGGCCAAATAGCGGCTAAAAATACATGCAGGTGTTAAAATGCATTCAAATTTAATTCATTCCATTTAAATGTATAGAAAATATTCTGAAGATGACAATCTGTTATTGTGTGGTTGGTCCAAGTGTTAGTCGCTTGCAGAAAAATGAATTTTAAAATCAATTTTTAAAAAAGTAAACAAAAGATAAAGTGACATAGCAGGCTTTAACCAAGGTTTGAAATTCATTTCTCTGCCAGCGATTAACACTTGGACCAACCGTACAATAAAAGATTGTCATCTTCACAATAATTTCTATAATTTTAGATGGTAAGACTTAAATTAATTTAAATGCATTATTTTAACACCCGCTTTGTTTACTTTTTGCAGCTATTGTTTCTTTAACAAATCCGTAATGAGAGAGAGAGAGAGAGAGAGAGAGAGAGAGAGAGAGTGAGTGAGAGAGTGAGAGAGATTTTAAACAAACCTCATTCAGGTTGATTTCTTTCAAAACTTTATCCTCCATATTTTTGCAGCATGTTGCCGTTTTTCTCTCGTTGGAAGTTTTCTTGAGTTCAATATCTGTGTGTTTCGTTATATCCACATTTTTGAAATAATTTTTCATCCGTAAAAATGCGATGACAAGTCTATATACGGTTTGACTGTCGAGCTTTCGATGTAGCGCCGGACGATCGACCGGCAGTAGACCTTCAAGTGCCTTAACCTCGGTTCGAAGCTTGTCTCGGTATCGTTTTGACTTGAAGCTGAAAATGAATACATGTGAATTATTTGCAAAGATTACGGGTCTAAATTTGTTAAAGTATGGAAGACAGCAAATCAAGATCAGACTACAGGAAATAACAGGCTGACCTTTGTCTAATCCACAGCCCCGACTGTACGAAAACCGCTCTGCCCGAAACCTCAACGGAAAACGCGGATTAATAAATAATTGTCATGATTTCAAGCTTTTGAAAACAATGTGGGAGAAGGAGAAAACGCTGTTTACAAGTATTTTCTCTTTTTCCCCACAATGTTTTCTGCCCTGTCATAGACATGTTAAAAAAGTTGATCTATGTTTAAATCTTCACCAAACAACAAAATTTACAAGTATTTTCTCTTTTTCCCACAATGTTTTCTACCCTGTCATAGATATGTTACATTAGTTGATCTCTGTTTAAATCTTCACCAAACAAAAACAAGACTTGTCCGAATTTAACGCATTGGCAGACGACAACAAGAAATCATGACTAAAAAATTGAAACTCAATTTAGGAAGGATAGAAAACATACTGGGAAAAAGAGAAAATGCTTGTTACTAGCGTATTCAACATAAGGTTGAACTATACTCAGAAAAACTGCTCTTACCTCGGATCAATTTTAGTCGAACCTTGCTTATTCTTTGGTGTTTTCTTTGGCTGTGTTTTGCCTTCCATCATAGATCTAGTTGTTAGATTTTTATTCAATGTTAATTATTTCATTTGGTCTATTGATTCATATTTCACATTATTTCTCTCCATTCTTCCGTTCTGTTTTAAATTTCATGTGATTTAGCAGTCCATTGGCGTAACTGTTTTAAAATTAATTAAGAACTCAATATAATCCGATCGTCCGACTGAAAGCAAAGACAAACATGCCACAACTTTTTAGTTTCATTTTATCATTGCAAAGTACACGTAACTTAACCCTTAGGCTTCTAAGCGCGACTCAAGGACCTTTTGCGGACAGTATAGATGCAAGATCAGACTGCACAGAACGTGCAGTCTGATCTTGGATCTACACTGTCCGATAAGGAGATATTTTTCCCCCAAAAATAAGTTTGAAATAACAGCATTTGGGTTTTCATTAGATCAGGTTGAAGATTTACCTTTTTTAGCAGGTTTAGAATGATAAATATACACAATTAGAAATCCCTAATCACTACACCTCGAAATCCACACTTTTAAAACTTATAGCGAAACATACCGCAAAAAATTAAAACTCAATGCTCTTAAACCCTTTACTACATCATCCAGAATTTTATCGACCTTGAAAGAAAAGGCTTTTGAAAACATTGGGGGAAAAGGAGGAAATACTGGTAACCACCATTTTCTCCTTTTCTCACAATGTTTTCTACCCTATAAAAGCCAAAAATCATCATCTTGGCAACATTTAATGTCTCGTCTGCAATTGCTTTCATTTTGGCCCAATCCAAAGTTTTCATGGTCGTTTGGTAAAGAATTTAAAAAGATTGCAGCCCACCTATTATTTAAAAAACATCTATTTTCCTTTTTGTCAAATGGTGTTCCTATTCATTTTTACAGTTTAGAGGTGGGTCTAAAAATAGTCTGTAACGTAATGGCATCGACTTCAAATCCGAAAACAAGGAAACAATGTATCATAAGCATCGCAGTAAATGATCGGAGTTCAAATAAAACTGTTTGATATTCGAATTAACCAGATTTTATCGGCCAGTCTTGAGTAAATCATCGGTATCCGATTGTCACTTAGCTCACTTACTTCCTAAACCATATCTGTTACAGCGAAATTGAGATAGATCTATGGATAACAATCGTGAATAAAGTTTTATTACACGAATAACGATGAAATAAGAAAAATATATTTTTTTCAAAAAAGACAGACGGCTTTAATTTGCCAGCAAGTAGGCAGGTGCCCTTAGAAGAATAAACATGTCTTCATTCTTTACCACAGGGGCCCTTAAAATAAAAATGTCTACCTTTTTGACCAATCACAAACTTCTATTTATTCATTTGTTATTAGTATAAAAAAGTAGGTCAGAAGCCAGCACATTCAGTTTCGCCGAAAAAAAAATAAAGCGGAAATAGAAAGAATTCTCGTTTTGTTGAAATGTTTTCAAAAGCGATACGCGGCAAGCTGATGAAACGTCGTCTGAAGGCGGTAATGTGCCTCTTTACCTGAAGACAAAATTAAGATTCGTCCAATTTGAAAGCATTTGCGGATGAAAAAGTAAATGTGACCAAAATGGTGGAATTTGTCCTCGAAGGGGTAAGAAACATTGTGGGAAAAGGTGAAAATGCTCAGAAAATACTGTGTAATCTTTTATTTTAGCACTTCAAATTGCCAAATTGTATAATTGTGTTTTGTGATATTTTCTGAAATTGTTCCTCTATCATTAAAAATGTGAAAAAAAGACAGAAAATGAAGCGATTGCAATGAACCATATCTCCAAGAATTATATAATTTTGTCCGAGAAATGTTAACATCCGACATAAGGTTTACAACTGACATTGCTAAAGTGATGTTGACTCAAAACATTTTCTTGGTTTGTTTATAATCAGTAAATCCATTAAAATTGGCTTAAACAACTCTCTTCAAATGTATTTATGGGTTTAGTGGAATTCATCATTGTCAAACAGAGGGCGTGGTTTGTTATCTCTGGCACCGCCCCCGTTCTGATCGATTTTGCGATGTGACTTTTCATGAAAACGATTGGCTATCAGTCAGAAATCTTATAATGTCTGTTGTAAACATCAGGGGCAGACCATCCCGCATAGCTCAATAGGTAGAGCGTGGGAATCGTGAACGCGATGTTTCGAGTCACTTGAGGGTGTGGGTTCGATTCCCAAGTCTGGCCATCTAAAACAGGGATCTTACATACACAGACGATCCCTATCTAAAATTACTAAAGTCTTTCCGATGAGACATTAAACCGAGGTCCCGTGTGACGGTGCTATTCACCGAGCGCGTTAAAGAACCAGGCGTAACTTAGGATGGGTTTCGTCCTGTATCTGCACTATAAAATAGTGAGCTATCACAGTGATATGATAGAATTACTGAAGTAATCTTGAAAGCGGCATAAAATTACCAATCAATCAATCTCCTCCAGGGCAGACTCGTGAACGTAATGTTTCGGGTCACTTGAGGGTGTGGGTTTGATCCCCTACGGCTGGCCATCTAAAATTACTAATAGTCTTTTGGATGAGACGTTAAACCGAGGTCCCATGTGACGGTGCAATACACCGAGCGCGTTAATGAACCAGGCGTAACTTAGGATGGGTTTCGTCCTGTATCTGCACTATCCCCCGTAACAATACTAACAGCCTTCAGGGGGCGTCGCCCATATGGGCAACCGGTGGCGACGAGAAATAAAGGCAAATTCAATCAAATTCAGGATTTCTAGATTTCATTACATTCCATCTTCTGTCTCAACCAGTCGCATAGTAGGATGTCTCTACCAATCAGATGCCTGCCTGGTCTGAAAAATCAGATGATTAGAACAACGTTTAGAACTCATTGTAAATTTTCATGTTTAACCCTTTACCACACGACAAAAATTTGGACCGGACCAAACTGAAAGCATTTGAAGTCAACAGTTTAAATGTAGCTCATTTGATGATTTCTGTCTTTGATAGGGTAGAAAACATTGTGGGAAAAGGAGAAAATGCTGGTTACCAGCATTTTCTCCTTTTCCCACAATGTTTTCAAAAGCCTTCCTTCCCAGAGTCGTGAAAACCAGGGATTGTTTGGTAAAGGGTTAACCCTTATCCTGTTGAATAAGTGGGGAAAAAAAAATTGAGTTGATGGTAAAAACCTCAATTTTGATATTTCAAAGGTTTTTTTTTGGTGGACAAGATGTCCTTATCAAACAGTGTAGATCAATGATCAGACTGCACGTTCTGTGCAGTCTGATCTTGATCTACACTGCCTGCAAAAGGTCCGTGAGTCGCGCTTAGCAGCTTAAGGATTAACTGTGTTGAATTTCAGTTGAATTCTTCGAGATGCTGGTAAGAGATAATGACTTTGCCTTTTCTTATTGCCTATATCACATTATAATTTGACTCGCGTTTTATTCATCTCTTAACTTTGATCAACTGCCACAGAGAGAGAAAGCGAGCGAGCGAGCGAGCGAGCGAGAGAGAGAGGTATAGCATTTGTGTAACACTAACTTTGTGTAAGGTGCTATATGTATTTGAAGAACAAAATGTAGACAAATTGAAGAGGCATCAAAATGTCTAAGCACTTTTTCCCCCAAATACATTGTAAATAAATTTGATTCATTTTGATGCTCAAAAAAGTTTCTCTGCAAATTAAGAAACATTTTTTTTCCTTTTGAACAAGTCACGAGCGTATGATGTAGGTTAAACATCAGAACGCAGGTTCTGGTAGCCAGCATTTTCTTCTTTTTCCACAATGTTTTCTACTCTTTCAAACACAAATTTCATCATTTAAGCCATAATTCAATTGTCGTCATCAAATGCTTTCAATTTTGGCTAATCTAATTTTTTTTTATTGTGTGGGAAAAGTTAAAAGATGAACCGGTCAGAATATCTTGCAAAACAGAAAACAATGTAGATCCAAGATACAACTGCACATTCTACATCTACTCTGTTGTAAAACACAAACAATATAGTGACAGGAGTCTTCAATGGTGAAGTAAAATTATCATCCTCAATTTAAGATATTTATTTCTCTTGTAGATATAACATCTAACATTAGCAAAAATAGCGCAACTATCTTTATCTGTATAAATAAGAAAAAAAAAATTATATCAAATGTAATATGAAAAATGATTATAATAAAAGATCAATTACATGTAATATTATGAAAACACAACGTTTTCAAAAGCCTTCCATCTCAGGTCAGTAAAAGTCAGAATTATTAAGTAAAAAAGTTAATTCTTCACCAAACAAAAAAATTTTAGACTTGTGCAAATTGAAAACATTTGCAGATGACAAAAAAAAAATGTGACTCAATCATTGAACGTGTTTTTAGAAAGTTAGAAAACATTGTGAGCAATGGAAAAATGCTGGTTACTGGAAGCATTTTTTCCTTCTACCACAATTTTTCAAAAGCCTTTTTCTTTCGGGTCATTTAAAGTCTAGATCAAGTAGTAAAGGGTTAAATAATGTTTTCAAAAGTTGTCAATGGCTATCGTGGTATTTGGGCAACAAGTAATGGATATGGGATTTCAAATGCTTATTGTATCTAACTCTGAACCTCGTGGAGACTATTCTTTTAATCTTTATGAAAATATAGTGGCAAATACAAATGAGCTGTGCTCTGGCAAAAAGGGACTTAATACATCTCTGTGATGCATTGTATAAAGCAAGTCGTTACTTGGATCCACAAATTCCATTTTGTCTAACAATTGGGTGAATCATGAGGTGGACTGGTCCTTTGACACGAAGAAAATTGACCGATAGCAAAAAATTTCTGTCCAGGTAAGCCTGCCCGGACTGCGCAGGCTGACCTGGGTCGATACCTTTTGCAAATGTATTAAGCCCCCTTTTCACAGAGCATGGCTCAAATGCAGAAATTTGTAATATAAAGTAATTTCTGCTCTTTCTACGATGATTTCAATTGTATTCATGTACAGTATAATTACATTAATAAAAGTTTATCATTAACTCTTTCCCACACAATCCCAACTTTTAACGACCCCGAAAAACTAGGCTTTTGAAAACATTGTGGAAAAAGGAGAAAATGCTGGTAACCAGCATTTTTCTCCTTTTCCCACAATGTTTTCTATACTGTCAAAGAACTTCAGTTCATTTGTACCACAATATGTGATCTCCAGATGCTTTCAATTTGGACGAGTCTGAAGTTTGTTGTGTGGTAAACGGTTAATACCTTACAAGACAAATCTCAAACTTGTTTGCTGAAATCTGTATAAAGAGGTAATGACTAAAAACAATGCCATACTCTGTGAAAACGTGGTTTAATGCTTCTGCAAAAAGACTGACCCAGTCTGTGCACACTGCACAGACTGACCTGGGTCGTAATTTTTTTGTTATTTGTACATTTTTAGCATGACAGTGGACATTCTGCCTTAATGATTCATGGAGTTTTTAGACAAAATGAATCAGTGTTTTGCGACAAATTGCTAGGTACAATGCATAACAAAGATGCACTGAACCTCCTTGTCCGAACTGCACAAGCTAACATGGGTCTATACTTTTTGAATATACATTTAACCCATTGTTCACAGAGCATGACTTAAACAGAAATAGCTTAATACCTAGCACCTTCAACATCTGGATTCTGTGTAAAAATTGACGAGCTTATGTGAAGCAATACAATAAACATTTTCGTTAAAAAAAAAAAAAAAACTGAAAAAGTTTAACTTTTTCCAATACAACATAATTTCAAAATTGTCCACATTGAAAATATTTGCAGACAACAAAAATAACTCTTTACAAAACAATGGAAATGTAGACTTGTCCAAATTGAAAGCATTGGCAGACAACTTATTTAAATGTAGCTCAAATGATGGAACTTGTCTGTAAAGGGACTGAAAACATTGTGAGAAAAGGAGAAAATGCTGGTTACCAGCATTTTCTCCTTTTCTGACAATGTGTTAAAAAGCTTTCTTCCTCGGGGTCATTAAAATTCAGGGTGGTTACGAGTTAAACACTAGTAGATGATGCGGTAAGAAAAGAAAGCAATATAAGGAAAGAGTGAAAATGCTGCTCAGGAGCATTTCTCTTTTTTTTTTTCACACAAAGCTTTCAAAATCACTTTTTTTCTTGTACTAAAAACACAGAATCTTATGGTACAGGGTTAAAAGGAATGCAAGTTGACACTAAACCAATACTTTTTCTATACACTGTCACTGAAAAAAACTTCAGCATTTGTTTTATAGTCCAAGGGCAAGGAAACGCCAATTGCACGTGCGCCTAGGCTGGCTGCTCCAACACTGGCTTCTTGTTTTAAACTCAGTAATGTCAGTTCTTTGATCCTCTTCTGTGGCCTATCAGCCTTTAAAACCTCCAAAAATCCTGAAAACAACAACATTAACCCTTTACAACAAAATCCTGAGTTTTAACAACCCCTAAGGAAAAAAGCATTTGAAAACATTGGGGAAAAGGAGAAAATGCTCATAACCAAACTAAAAGCAATTGCATACAACAAACTAAATGTGACTCAATTAATAGAATTTGTCATAGGCAGGGTAGAAAACATTGTTGAAAAGGGAGAAAATGCTGGTTACCAGCATTTTCTACTTTTCAACGATGTTTCAAAAAAGCTTTTTTCGTCAGGGTCAATAAAGCCCATAACTGGCAGTTAACTCTTTACCAAATGACATAGTTTTAGACTTGTCCAAATTGAAAGCATTTGCAGACAAGAAAAAAAATGTGACTCAAAAATTGAAATTTGTTCTGGGAAGGTTAGAAAACATTGTGGAAAAAGGAGAAAATGCTGGTTACCAGCATTTTCTCCTTTTCCCACAATGTTTTCAAAAGCTTTCCTTTTCAGGGTCGTTAAAAGTCGGGACTGCGTGGTAAAGAGTTAAGGGTTCACAATCTTCAACCCTTTTTATTTCTTATCACTTTGGTCTTTTTCTTTGTTAAAGAAACCTAAGTAACAATGTGTTTGTTTGTATGGTGGTTAATGTAATTTTCAACATTATTTCAGAGCATCTATACATGCTTTCCTGGAGTCCTTTTCACCAGTACTTTGCCCAATTTTTTGGTCACTTCCTGCTTTCCCACATCACCATTGTCAAAACAATTATCAGCATGAATCTTGTCACAATGACTACCATAAATCCATGGAAAAAAATTGGCTCAGCTGAAGATTGAAAGCTGGGCCTTAACCCTTTACCAAACAATCCCGGGTTTTCACGACCTTGAGAAAGAAGCCCTCTGAAAACAATGTGGGAAAAGGAGAAAATGCTGGTAACCAGCATTTTCTCCTTTTCCCACAATGTTTTTTACGCTTCCCAGATCAAATTTCAATTTTTGAGTCACATTAATTTTGTCGTCTGTAAATGCTTCCAATTTGGACTAGTCTAAAATTATGTCGTTTGGTAAAGAGTTAAATAACTAACAATTACAGACTCTAAAACAGTACCTTCTTTCATATAGATCCAACTTTTCCATACAGATCCCACAGTTACAATATGTAAACCTCCTGCCTCCTTCAGCAAACTCTGTAAAACAGTACATGCAGTTACAGGGCTCTTTTCTGATGTGCTAGTGCATTCAAGGGCAAGCTTGAATTTAACTCTTTACCAAACAACAAAATTTTAGATTGGTCCAAACTGAAAGCATTTGCAGACGACAAATTAAAAGTGGCAGAAATACTGGGATTTGACTGTGAAAGGTTAGAAAACGTTGTGGGGAAAAAGAAAAAATGCTGGTTACCAGCATTTTCTCCTTTTCCCACATTGTTTTCAAAAGGCTTTCTTCCCAGGGTCGTAAAAACCCGGGATTGTTAGGTAAAGGGTTAATCAATAGCTTTCTACATCTACAGGGTGTCCAAAAAGTCGTGCACCATCCTGAAACACATTCATTGTTACAGATGCTCAAATTGAGCACCATTTTCAGTAATACAACGCTGTACTCTCCGCAAAAAGCTGTTTTGAACATTCCGTAGGGTATCCGGTGGGATGTTGTAACACTCAGTTACTGACCATTACTGAAAATGGTGCTCAATTTGAGCATCTGTAACAATGAATGTGTTTTCAGGATGGTGCACGACTTTTTGGACACCCTGTATATGAGCCATTGCTCTGGCAAAAGGGGGTTTAATGTATCTCCATTATGCATTAAACCAAGCAAGAGATCACATAATCATGAATACATTAAATAAATTTTGTCTACAAACCAACTGAATTCTGAGGTAGAACGGTCCTTTGACATGCAGAAAATTTACCAAAAGCAAAAAGTTTCAACCAAGGTCAGAGTCTGCGTGAGCAGGGCTGTGCCGATACTTTTTGCAGATATATTAAACCCCTTTTTCACAGAGCACAGCTCATATAAATGTACCAAAACAGTTACAGTTTAGTTTTGTTCTTTACTAAACCAAACAATTTTGGACCAATCAAAATTAGGAACAATTTCAGATGACAAAATCAATATTGTTCAAATGATAGCAGATGTCTGTGAAAAGGTTAAAAACATTGTGGTAAAAGGAGGAAAAGCTAGTAACCAGCATTTCTACAATGTTTTCAAAAGCCTTCTTCCTTGGGGTCATTAATAACAAGAGATTTGTAAGTTTCTGAAAGGGTTTAGCAACTATCTTTCGAAATTCCAAAACCTAGTTTTAAATAAAAGAGCCTACATTAACCAGCCAACAACCCAAAAAGTTTACTTTTTCGTTCTAGTATTTCCTTCAGGGTCATTTAAACTAGGCATTGTGATTGTTAAGCGTAAACTCTGTACCATAAGATACCACGCTTACAGCACCCTAAGAAAGAAAACTTTTGAAATTTAAGTTCAAAAAGGGAGAAAACGCTGTTCACAACATTTTCTCCTTTTCACATCCACTTTTTCTTTTATTTCATCTCTGTCCGATTATAAAAATCAACAGACAGTCCAAAACATGTGTTCAGAGCCTCTTGTATTCAGTGGCCATCTGCATTAACTCTTTGCCATACATGAAATGAAGGCATTTGCAGACAATGAACAAAAGGTGGTTAGAAAGAAGGGATTTTGTCTTCCAAAGGATAAAAAAAAAAGGTCTTCTTTTCCCACAATGTTTTCAATAGTCTTCTCTCCAAGGATTATAAAAAACAAGAGATTGTTTTGTGAAGGTTAATACTTTTTCACACAATCCCAAGTTTCAACAACCCTGAGAAAGAAACCTTTTGAAAACATTGGAATGGGGAAAAAAATACCAGTAAACAGCATTTTTTTTTTTGTTTTTCTACAACTTTATGTATCACAAAAAAGACAAATTCCATAATTTGAGTCACATTTAAATTGTCATTGGCAAATACTTTGAATTTGGACAAGTCGACATATTTGCCATGTGGTAACGATTTAAGCAAGTATCATTTCAAGTTCCAAACCTCAAGTTTTAAATATGAAAGAGCATACATTAAACATCAAACAGCCTCAAGAGATTAGTTGTTGTTATTTCATTAGGTGCCTGTCTATCTATTTACCAAATTACTTCACATTTTCATGACTCTGTCGAAGAGAGCATCCAAAATATTGTTGAAAAAGGATAAACGATTGGAAACCAGCATCTAGGTGTTGTCTTCTACCTTTTCTTAGAGATAACCTTTCTCTATCATTCAAGCCATATTTTATTAAATTTTGTTGTATGTAATTATTTTAATATGGTTAAGTCTACCATTTTGTTGTCTGGATATGATTTGGATTGAAGTTTAGAATCATTTTGTTGTCTGGCAAATGGTTTACCCTTTACCACACAATCCCAAGTTTTAATGACTCTGATAAGAAAGCACTTGAAAACATTTCCTTTTCCTACAATGTTTCCTACTAAAATTACATGCAAGTTTCATCATTTGATCTACCTTTGATTTGTTGCCTGCAAATGCTTTCAATTCAGACAAGTCTAAAATTTGTTCATGTGGTAAAGAGTTAAGGAAAGTCAACTATAGAAGTATTTAATTCAGCTGTAAAAGAAAAAGACACGACTTTCTTTGTACCTCATTGACAGCTGGTTCCACAGCCACAACATGCTTTGCTAAGATAACTCCTGCCTCTCTGAACACATGTTTACATAACTTATCTCCCTTGTCAGCACCTAGGGAAAAACATAAAATAGGCTGTAAGAACTGACCTGGCAGGGCGGAGCTGTGTTACAGTTCACTGCATTTAAGACAGAGGTAGAATAGGTAATTATGAAATCATTGTAAGTGGGTGTATTCTGCTATTAATCCATAACTGTGGTACTGGAGAATTGCACAGCATGGATAAAGAGCTTCTTTTTTCACAATGTTTTCAGATGGTTAAAGAGTATGCACTTCACTTGTCCATAAAGCAAAGGATCCATAAAGCAATCTTATGATGCAAATGTTTATGTAGATTTACGACAAACAATTCCCAACTGGCTCTAATCCACTAAAATAAAAAATAAACAGGTCAACTTATGTCAAATCCTACCTTTAGACAATTCTTTGCACATTCCAGCAATCTTGGACTTATCAAAATTTCCATACAGATAGTCTAGCATGCCATTTTTGTCCTTTATCTGCAACATAAATAGTAAATGTGAACACATAAGGCAGAACTTCTGGTAGGCTTTTCACAGATGTCCAGATGTTTTTCAAAGTATACAAATGTTGTGGGAAAAGCAGAAAATGCTGGTTACCAGCATTTTCTCCTTTTCCTACAATGTTCTCAAAAGCCTTCTTTTTCAGGGTCAGAAAAGGTCTGGATTATGTGGCGATGGGCTTATCAACAAATAAGCCATTTAGGACCATGAAATTTGGATTGAATGTACATGTATGAATCTGTATTCACCAATAATAATACAATCAAGTAAACAAACTACTTTCAAACCCCTTGTGAAAAACAGCTTGGGAAAAATATGTTGGTAGAAGGAGCAATTCCTTGTAAAAAAAAACAATCAATTGCTTAATTTACTAACAATGTTTTTAATATCATTTAAATAGAAATAAGATAATCTCCTCTCTGTTAATATACAATGTATCTCTTTTCTGGTTTATGTATTACCGGTAAATTCATGACAGGTCTAAAACAGCTTGTATGGGAGTGTGTAAACTGATAAGCCATTTGTCCGATTTTGCAGTCAGCAAATTTCAAATTCACTGTGGCAAAAGATCAAAGTGTATGAAACTAACAATTCCTTTATAATTGTTTGTACATAACTAGTCTGCCGCACAACTGTTTCAGGAGGCAATAATTCAAGGTAGTCTATGAACTCTTTACCACACAACAAAATTTTAGACTTGTCCAATTTGAAAGTGTTTGCAGACAACAAACTAAATTTAGTAAAACTGATGGTATTCTATGTAAAAGTATAGAAAACATTGTGGGAAAAAGAGAAAATGCTGGTTACCAGCATTTTCTCCTTTTCCCACAATGTTTTCAAAAGCCTTCCTCCTTAGGGTTGTTAAAAGTCCAGATCGTATGGCAAAGGATACCAAAAAGTCTGATCACAAACCTGGAAATACTCTTGCATTATCTTCTTGACTTCCAATATATCATATGGACAAGCTTTCAAATTATCTTCATGGTCAAACACGGTTTTCAAGGCTAGTTGTGTGATCCAATAAGCCGATCCCTCGTCCCCCATCAGATGTCCCCACCCCCCACATCGCATTGTAGAATTGTTTGGGTTGATAAGCTGACAGTTGGATCCTGTACCAGCAATCAGTACTATACCCCCTGTTGAATAGAAAAATTTAGGGTTACAGAAAGGTGAGGTTCTGTGTCGTTAAAAGAGTAATATGCCCCGGCTGGGTAGCTCAATGGTAAGCGTATCTGACTTGTGACCTGGTAGTTGCAGGCCCAATACCTGGGTGAAACAAACTTTCTTTCAAGCCATTTTTTGCCTCTCACCTCTATTGCATGTGAAAAAAGCAGTCACTTGCTTGGAAAGAAAGTTGAGTAAGTATGATGTGAGAAAGCCAGGAAACACATGCATAGGTGCACTGACCGCCATTATATGACTTAAGCTGTTAAAATGGCGTTAAAATCCAATACAAACAAACAAAATAAACAAAGAAATCAAAGAGTAACCTGCCTTCTACTCTATAACCTATGTTATGAGTACTCATTAGAACTATCTGTGTTAAGGCTATATACAGAATGACTGATTGATTGAATAGAGTTTTATGCCATTTTCCAGATTATTTTAGCAATATCACAGCGACTGCTTACATATTCATGTAAGTCCTGGGTTTCATCAGTAATAGGCTAGGGCTCTGAAGTGTCTTGCTGGAGGACACTCCTGCAAAAAGCCCGGTGTGTCCAGTGAGTCTCGAGCCCCTGGCCTCCTGGTTACGAGTCATACACTTCACCAGCCCGGCCGGGTAGCTCAGTGTTTAGCATATCTGACTCGTGACCTGGAGGTTGTGGGTTCAATACCGGTTAAGGATCAAACGCTGGGCTTCAAGGACCCCTATTACAAGATAACTTACATGTATGTCCCTTTTTTAAGAATTACCTGACGCTGTTGCTGTAAAGAGAGCACCCCATGTGTCACTGGCAACATAAACTTCTTCACAATCTTCTGGATAATCCTGTCTCATTTTCTCAATAAGTTTGACTTGGGACTCCTTCTCATCTGCTCCGCTCATGGACAATCCCTACATACATGTAAGTAGTCAATTTAACTCTTCACTAAACAACAAAATTTTAGGCTTGTCGAAATTGAAAGTATCGCGGACAGCAGAATAAAAGTGATTCAAAAATTTGAATTTGTTTTGGGAAGTGTAGAAAAAATTGTGGGGGATGGAGAAAATGCTGGTTACCTGCATTTTCTCCTTTTCCATAATGTTTTCAAAAGCCTTCTTTCTAAGCATTGTTAACCCTTGTAATTGTGTAGTTAAGGGTAAATATGGTTAATGATAACTTTACTCAATGTAATATTGCAAGGTTCTGCAAAGGAAAACTGAGAGAGGGGATATAATACTCTGACTCCAGGGTTTTCCACGACGCACAAATCTTGAGTCAGTGACGCTATTTTAACTCAAATGACTCCCAAAATACATTACAGTGTGTCATCAGTGATGCAACTTTCCAAAATCTAAATTATCTAGGAAATTGAATAAATCATCAGCAATTCAAGTCTGATCTTGCTTCAATATCAGACGAACATCATTTTTTTTTAACAACAGGGACTATTTTAGATAAATGTGGTTTTCTGGTAATTTATTTATAGAATAAGACTGGTTTATGCATTATCACAGTAAAGTACAGCGTACAGTTGTCGTAAATACGGGCCCAGTCAAAGTCTTAGTTGGGTTCTCTATATTTTACAGCTTTGTTTTCCCGACTTCCGGTAGATAAAAGTACACATTACCAGTCTGTTCTGTTTGCGGAAAAAAGTTACAACGATGTAAAGTGTAGCATTCATTTTTATTGTCTCCTGCCTACAGCTGCCGATCATACCACATCAAGCAGCGATTCAGAAGGGAATGCAGAGTCCATTGTCTGTCAAAAATTGAAGTCGAGCTCTCTGTCAGAACTGGCTTCAAGACTTTACTTGGTTTGAGTTTGAAAGTGAAATGTATTGTAATCCGTGCTTGAAGACATAGACACTCATTTATTTTGACCCCCAAAACTAAAGAGAAAAGGAGTCACAATGACCCCCCAATTTTTGATGCTGAGGGAAAACCCTGTGACTCTAACAGTATTTAAACCACAGTGACTTTACATATGACCTTCCCTGTGACCTTGACATTTGATGTATTAACTTCAAAACTGATACTGACCATCTACACTTCATGGTCTATATCAGTGTCTAGTTTCAAGAAACTGGATCAAACCGGTGTCTACTTCTAGTCCAGATAACAGGGTCATCTGTCACACAAATATTTGGCAATATCATAACACACTCCACCAATGTTTTAAAGTTTCTATTCTACTTCCTCTCCAACCTATTCTAACCCTATACCACACATCTCTACTTTAAACGACTCTGAGGAAGAAGGCTTTTGAAAACATTGTGGGAAAAGGAGAATTTCATCATTAAGGCTACCTTTAATTTGTCGTCTGCAAACGCTTTCAATTTGGACCAGTCTAAAATCTTTTTTGTTTGGTAAAGAGTTAAACCAAATGTAAAAATCAAAGGAAATTAATTTGAAATAAAGAAACTTCACTCACTATTGCTTTCAGTTTAACTGTAGCATCTAAGCCAGCACTTTCTTTTGCTTTGACAAGCATGTCATGGATTCTTTTGAGGCATTCATCTAACCCAATCAACTTGAAGACAGGAAAAACAAGATAAGTATCAATGAACCAAAAGTACAAGGGGTGTTTTATAATTAATGCAACTGATACAAAATCTCAAAAATCTCATGAAACATTGTGAGAAAACCTACACTACAAGATTAAGCTATCATTAAACTATAGCTGTGTAAAGTTTTGTACCTGTATCTTGCTTTACTATGGAATATAATTACTTTTAACAAGGTCCCTAACTATCACTTAACACTCAGTTAAAACACTCAGTCAATTGGCTTCAAATATGGAGCTATATTTATGCCAGGCACAAACTTCATATAAGTTTCAAAATCATTTTCAATGAAATTTGTGATATTTATGGTAACAATGAAATTTCATATAGCTCTGTTACGAGATGGGTATCTTGTTTTAAATCTACCAGGGATCAGGTTGAAGACTTAAAGCACAATGGATGCCCTAATACAGTTACAACCAAACAAAAGGTGCAAATTGTAAAACAATTGATTGAAAAAGATGCTTAACTGTGAAATAGCTTGTCGGTCAGGTAGGTACATCATCGGCATGGGTTCATTTCATTATTTACAAAATATTGCTTGTAAAGAAGATAAGTGAGCAGTGGACACCTCATCTTCTGACAGAAGACCAGAAGAAGAAGCATGTCAAAAGGGCCAAACAAATCATTAAATTGTACCCAAAATACGTCAAAAACAGTTTTTGTGACATTATTACAGGAGATGAAACATGGGTACACTTTTCTGAGCCTGAAAGGAAGTGTGCTAATAGAGTATTGATGACAAAACATGTAAACAGGCCTGTCATCGCCAAACGAATGACCACCTTAAAGAAGGTTTTGTACCGTATTTTCTTTTCAAATAATGGTCCTGCAATTTAAATTCTGTTCCAAAGGGAAAAAGTGTAACAGCACAGTTTTATAAAAATGTGGTTTTGAAGAAATTGAAAAAGTATTTAAAAAAAAGTCGCCCAAAACACAGTCTGATATACGTTTCACTCCTCCATGACAATGTCTCCTTGCATAAGGCACAGCTTGTAAGTGACATTTGTCGTCTGAAATTGCTTTCAATCTGGATCAGTCTAAAATTCTGTCATTGGTAAAGATTTCATTAAATTATTTGTTGCTGCAATTCTATGTGAAATCTATTGAGACCAGTCCAAAATTCTGTAATTTGGTAAAGGATTAAATAAACTGTACTGCACACTTACCCATTGATTTGTACAGTCTCCTTCACTCCATGATACAATTTGACCATCAGACCTCAATAGTACAAACTTGGAATGGGTCGCTCCACTGAAAATCAAAATTGTGAAGAAAATTTGTTAAAACTTACAGTGACTAACACAACCTCTGCCATTTTATGTAAACAATGTACCGGTAGATCAATAGAGACTGCTTTTATAATCAGTGTTAATCATGCTGCTATTCTGTGAAATATTTTGGGTAAAACAACCTCCAAATTGCAATGTTTTGGTCTGTTTTCTTGGCTGAGGAGGTTAATTTTGTTTTCCTTTGTACTTCAACTCTTTACCAAAATACAAAATTCAGGACTTGTCAAAATTAAAAGCAATTACAGATAACAAATTAAATGTTGCACAAATTATGAAATCAGTCTTTGAAAGGGTAGAAAACATCGTAGAAAAAGGAGAAAATGCTGGTTACCAGCATTTTCTCCTTTTCCTGTAATGTTTCCAAAAGGCATCTTCCTCAGGGTCGTTTAAATTCAGGATTGTGTGGTAAAGGATTAAAATTAAGACTGAGTTCTTCTGAACCAGTATGTGTGTTTATAATGGTTTTAGAGGCATATCAGTCATATCACAGTAACAGCTTGCTTATTGATGACTGTTATAAGTTTTACCACCACTAGGCTTTCAGCCAAGCCCGTGGGCTCTGCCGGTGATGTAGAGGGCTTGAAATCCGGTATGTGTTTGTGTGGAGGGGTGTGCTTGTAAAATTTCTAGCTCTGCTTTTTGCCATTGATGATAGTGTGACAGAATTCATTCCTCTTTCACTCCTGAACATTTTTTATCACATAACCTCCCTTGTTTTCAGTGTAATATACCCATTACGAATTTTCTTATCTTATACACGTTTGATATCATTTGTGTGACGTCATTTTTGACGTCATTTTGTACGTATTTCATAGAAGTGAATAGGTTTAATGGATATTACCGCGGGTGCATCTAAAATGGTTTTGCATCATCTGATCTATATTTCGTGAAATATCGTTATGTGATAAAAAGAATCTGACATTTGTTGGCGTTTGAGATAAAATTTCATTAAACTCGTCAAGGAAAATGTTATTAAGCTCGCCAAAGGCTCGCTTAATAACATTTCCCTAGACTCGTTTAATAAAATTTTATCTCAAAAGCCAACTCATGTCAGATCCTATATGTCATGATGTCTATGTTGGAAAGCAGCCAATGGCTTGTCTTTTTTTTTTCCTAAAAATGAAATTGAATGAGCTTGGTCATAACTGTTTGTTACAAATTGACGAGATATTTTCCATTCATAAAAAATAATGAAAAGATAAATTGCAACAAGACCTTTCGATTAATCAAATGAATGGTGTTGTACGCTGCTGTCAAGATTATTCTAGTCATATCACAATTCACAGCTCACATATTCATGTATGTCCTGGGTTTTACCAGTGCTTGGCTAGGGCTGTGAAGTGTCTTGCTCAATAACACTTCCACTAAAAATCCCAGTGCGTCCAGTGAGATTTGAGCTTGGGGCCTCCAGTCCTACACTTTATCACTGAGCCATGCAGAAAACTGGGACAAAACCAATGCAAAGCTCGCACTAAACAGGGTGTAAACAATATAAGTTTAATTATCTATCTATCTATCAATCCATGTCATTTTCACAGCTGATAAGCGGGTTAACTCTTTCCTTACTGTAGACGACACGAAGTTTTTGTGGACAGTGTAGATCAAGATCAGACTACACAGAATAAGCAGTCTGATCTCTGATCTACACTATCTACTACTTTATTCTAGATTATGACCAGCGTGGTTCTTCATCTTGCAGTAAAATTGTATTAGTGGCTTTTCAAAAAAGCTTACTTATTTATTTAGATGAGAAAGAGTTAAACACATGCAACTGTCTGAAGGATGAACAGTAAGATTTTGAAATTTCCAAAGCAGGTACAGAAGGGCTGCATCAAAGGGAAGCAGAAAAACAATTACAAGCGTATCATCCAAGCTACCCTTCAAATGATTTAATCTACTGCTTTTTATCTCATTCTGACTGAATGGTGTTTTACTCCACTTTTCAAAATCATGTCAGTCATATCACAGGGACAGCTCATGTATGTCCTGGTTTTTACTAGTACTGTAGTAGAAGGCTAGGGCTGTGAAGTGTCTCGCTTAAAAACACTCCCATGAGAGTACAAGTGCTACCAGCGGGGCTTGAACCCTAGCTTCCAGGTTAATTTGTTATTTTGTACATTATTCAAAAGTTTAGGGGCGTTTAAAAAAAAGTGTCATGAATCACTGCATGTTACATCTAAATTCCAATGTAACTAGCGCGGAAACCAATGACGACCCTGTTATTGCCTGTCAAAGTGGCAAATCAGAAAATGTCATCGCTAACATATTATTTCATATTATGCACTGTCCAAGTAATTATGCGAATATGTTGTCTAGTAAATTCTTTACCCTTCCAAGCCGCCATAATACTCAAACTTTGTCATGGTTGCTGGTGGGTGGGCGAAGTCAAGCTAGTCAATATCACAGCATACATAACTTCCACCGGAGCTGACCGAGCCGAATCTAATTACTGGATCGCACATGAAAATCTTAAATTGAGGAGAAAAGTGGGGTTTGCACAGATATTTATTACTTTTCTCGATTTATTTAATAAATTGATATCCCTTTTTTTCCTTTTTCTATCTGCACTTAGCCCCCTAGAATGATTTTAATTAAAAAAAAGTCGCATTAGATATATTGAAGAGTAGGGAAATTGTGAGCGTTGAATGGTCGAAGGGAAATAACTCATACAAACCCGTCTTTATTCATCCCAGAGTCACATCCTTTTGAGCTGTGGACACCATAAAACCATGGACGAATAAACATGTTTTTCAAAAGTCTGTGAAGATGATCGGTATGATAACGATTTTTTTTTTTTCGTTGTGCTGTGATGTAAATAGATAAAAGAAAAAGGATCTTCTATGTTTACAAATTGTTCAAGAGGTATATTCCCACAAGACGGAAGAAAGGTCAATCAGAAAGTAATACTAAATTGTAACCAGACAGTTATCTCCCCTGTCCATTTGTCAACAAACAAGTGAACCGCCGAAATTCAAGTTGGGAGTAATTAATGGTTCGGTTGTAATGGTAAGATTCCACCCAGAATCATTCAATGTATGTGATGAATTTAGGTAAATGAAAGCAATCAATCAGATAATGTAATTTACAAAAACGCTTAGAAATAAACGTCATGTTTTCAACCACTTTAGATTAAGATCATGAAAAATTCACTACGAACGAAACTTTTGAATACAAAAAAAAACGAGACTAAATAAGATTCGTACCTGTTTGTAATTCCTTATGTGTAACATAGGTACTCATACACAGTTTTCCTCTCTCCGAAGGTACCGCGCACTAACTCTCGATGCCATTTGCAACGACTGGTTGGGGATCATTGTAAGGGAGATCAATCTTCAATTCTTAATTTAAGACTGTAAGAGTTTTTTCCCTTCGACCACAAAATAATTCAAGAATGTCTGTCAATTTTATTGCATAGTTCATCGTCGTAAATACAGTTGGTCGGTTAAGACTTCACCAGAATGTCCCCAAATCGCATTTTGCTGCTTCTGTTAAGCTAAAAAGAAGTTGGCCATAGTGCCAGAATTTGATTGCTCTAAGGGATTTGCCTTTTTCTCTGCTCTAATTAAAGATTATATAGGCGAAGAACACGTACTCTACGATTAAAATACTTATTTGCACAGTGAGCTGTACGACGACGTTTGCTCGATACATCACCATTTAAAACATAAAGCACAGGGTTTTCCGGACTGATGATAGTAAGTATTTACATTTTACCAGACGAAAAAATTTTAGCCTTGTCCAAATTAAAAGGATTTGCATAGGACAATTTCAGTGTGGCTCAAATGACGCAACTTTCCTTTGAAATGGTAGAAAACATTTTGGGAAAAGGAGAAAATGCTGGTTACCAGCATTTTCTCCTTTTTCCACAAATGTTTTCAAGAGGCTTTGTCTTATGGGGGTCATTTAACCCTTCAAATGAATTTTGGAAGGCAAGCATCTCAATTTTGGGAGTCATTCAGAAAATTTGGGGGTCCTAATTCAAAGAAACAGGGGATCAAGGAAAACCCTGGAGGAATTCCTTAGTCATCACTGTATCAAATTAACCCATCTATTTAGTTTGAAAAGGCACCCAGATCTAAAAAACAGTGCAAGTCGATTTATATGGCACTGTGATGTACAACTTCGCAGAAATCGCAGAATTTTTCTATACCCACGTGCGTATTGTACGTTATGGGTGCCATGCCCTTGGATGACACGGAACTTCTACTTAATGCTCCCTTATTATTACTTCTTTAAGCGTACAGTAAGGGAGATCACTCTTCCTTTCCTTGAGAATTTCTTTATATGAGTTTGTTCCCTTCGACCATGAACTGACAACATAAATCTTAAATGTCCTACCAAGGGAGGTCACTCCTAAAAACCTGAACGCTGTATGAGTTGTTTCCCTTAGACCATGAAATGAATAGGAAATCCAATCAATTGTGACCAATTGGAAATAGAATCACATGGTTTGCGGCTTTACTTACTTACTTTAAATTGTTTAAGAAAAAGAGAGAGGGAAAAAAAATGACATCTAGTTCGGAACACATTATTTTGTCACTTTTACAGTTTTGAATTGGTATCTATGAAATTAGAAATTAGAGATGTTGTTAACTGCTTAGCACGACTCACTGACCTTTTGTGGACAGTGTAAATCAAGATCAGAATGCACAGAACGTGCAGTCTGATTTTGGATCCACACTGTCCTATGAGGATATCTTTTTCCCCAAAAAATAATTTTGAAACAGCAGCAAATGGGTTTTTACTATCAACTTGAAAGTTTCATGTTAGTTATTTAGCAGGATAAAGGTAACGATCACAGAAATAAAAACCAAGCAGAATGTTGGTAATGTGCAAAGCTCCAATTTCCTTAGTCCTATGCAAATAAATACTGTATGTATGAATATAAAAGACTGCACTTGAAGGACGGTGGAAAGCTTGGTAACTAATATTAGTCATGTAATTAGGTGTAATCCGGTGAAGCCCGGTCATTGCGCCTGCCTGAAGTTGATAGTTTGAGACGCTGCGATTTTCATAGGAGTTGGCCGTGAATGTTTTCGTTGAACTAAGTCCGAATGATTATGTTTTAACATTGAAACCCCTTGATTTGGTGGAAAGATGAAAGAAACGTTTGTTGTGTTTGCTTAGACAATATACGTAAGTAATTGCTTTCTTCATGTTAGTTAATGACGAGTGCCATGAGAATTTTTTTAAAAACATACAGTGTTGTTCCTCGGCCGAAAATACTTGGGGACACTAGTGTCCCCCTGGGTAAAATCTTAGGGGACATTCTGTAAAACAGAGGGACAAAGACCACTTCAGATAAACTTGACTTCATGCATGTAAAGTATACTTGTATGCATATTACTACAACCCTCGTTGCAAACAAATGGTTTGAACGTTTCAGAGCAGACTCGCAACAAAGCTGACAGTACCTTCAGTCTGAAGGTCTGCTCCGATGCTATTTTTGTTACTGGTCTTCGCCAGACCTTCAGAGCAACGTTCATTTAAAGTATCTGGAATTAATACGATTTTACCCGCATCTTTTCGAACGGCTCTATGTGACAAAATTTCCAATGACAGCTAATAAAATGGGCATGGATCGTTAGATAAATGATTTATCTTTACAAAAAAACTGATGTTAGTTAATATCTAAATCTTACCTTCGTGCAAATTTGTACTTTTCAACGTAAATAACCGTTGACCTACTTCACCATAAATCAAAACATGGTGATATCATCACTGCGCATGTCTCGGCAGAAATCGCAGTATCTCTGACACGCTACAGGACGGTTTAGTTGTGAATTTTGCTGTTGACAAAGGCACCTTGTGCGAAAACGGTTGTTAGGGTTAGAGAACCAGACTGTACAAAATCAAACTCCGTTGAGTGTGCATGCCTATTTAACGGAAGTCGCCGTGTTAGTTGTTTACAAATTACACTGGATTTATTTACGTTGGGAAAAAGGTAAATTTCCATTGATTTAATTGGTATTTTGCAGCACAGATTGTGTGATGTTAAAGATTAATCATTTATCTAACGATCCATGCCCATTTTATTAGCTGTCATTGGAAATTTTGTCGCATAGAGCCGTTCGAAAAGATGCGGGTAAAATCGTATTAATTCCAGATACTTTTAATGAACGTTGCTCTGAAGGTCTGGCGAAGACCAGTAACAAAAATAGCATCGGAGCAGATCTTCAGACTGAAGGTAAGCTGACAGATACCCATTGGAATCATTCACTCGTAACCATGTGAATTTGCCTGGCTAGTCCCGAAATTTCCTATTTTTCTGTTTGGACTTAAAGCAAGATTTATTTTGAGAGCTCTGCTTTTGTTATTGTTGATGATGTTGGTCAAATTTTGCTTAACAAAATATTGTTAACTGCTACGCAACAAGAATTTGAAGAAATCAAGACGCAGTCTTATAATTTTACATACCCCTTCAGACTGGTCACCAATATTGTGCTCAACAGTATGCGACAACTAGAGGAAAAAAATAAGACACAGTCTGTGGTACGAACGCTCTCTCTCCACTATAGAACAGAACAGAACAGAATGGAGTTATGGACTGCATAATATCGGACAATGCAGTGAGAAAATTAAGAACTTGAGCGCGCCCGATGTGAGACTATTGGCCCGCGCTACTGTATTTTTGGGGGTACATTTTCAAAAATATTGCGGGAATCCCGCGATGGCATGGTCTAGGCACAACACTGAACATGCTGGTAAATATGAAGTCACAGAAGTGTACCGAGATTGTTTTGGGGCAATACCTGTCCTTTATGTGGCTGTATAATACTTGCTATCATATTCTCTTGGAATCTGCAGCCTCTGACTCAATGTTTCTAAAGCCTGTCAGGGGTGTTAAAACTTTGGATTGTTTGGTAAAGAGTTATATAGATTCTAGAAAGTAACTGAAAGTGACTTTTTAGACCACAGAAAAAGCCTAATTGCTGTTATTGCTGAAGTGATGCTGCGTACCAGCATTGCCATGAAACCAAAGTGGCTGGTAAATTGATATCAGGAACCAGTATTTTCTTGTGGATCACTCTGACCTGACAACCAACTGTGTGTATGTCAGAAGCCCCAAAGCGACAACAGGTACTTTACAGTTGTATGTAAAGTCACAAAAGGACAGGTATCTCTCCGAACTAATCTCGGCATACTTCATTGGCGACAAGGTCTATTGGTGAGCACAGGCATACAGCACGGGTGGTCAGTGGGGATCGGGAGGGGAAGACTTCCAGAAAATCAAGAGGGGAGGAGTGTTGTAGTTGACATGGGGTGGACTCACAACCAGTTGCCTGACTAGCTCAGTTGGTAGAGCTGCGGTACTAGTGTTTCAAGGGTCTTGGGTTTGAGTCCTGCAATGCACACACTTTTCTCCCTTGATTTACTTCATTGCACAGTTCAAAATACTTAACCTGCTGTAGCTCAGTGCCATTGGAAAAAAAACAGGTGCTTTTGGCATAGATCAAGATCAGGCTGCACAGAATATACAATCTTATCTTGCATCCATATTTTCTGCTTGTTTATCAAGCCTATATAGTAAAGTAAATTGTGACTTTCTGTGGATAGTAATTTCAACCATCAAAAGGGATTAAGTTTACATACAAGCCATGCTCTGTGAAAAGGGGGCTTAATGCATCTGCAAAAAAGTGTTGACCCATGTCAGCCTGTGCTGATTGCATAGACTGACATGGGATCAATACATTTTGCTATTGGAAAATTTTCTGCATGTCAAAGGACCAGTGTACCTCATGATTCAGTCGCTTGTTCTATAAAAAAGATTTTATGGATCCATAATTACGTGATGACTTGCATGGCATCATGCATCACGGAGATGCATTAAGCCCCCTTTGGCCAGAGTATGACTCATGTATTTGATGCTGAGAGCATTAAATATTATGGAACTTATCTATATTTCCTCCTGTTTCTAGAATTTTGTCAGAAGCCCTCTATCTCAGGGTTGTTACAAAATAAGTCGTTGGGTAAAGAACTTATTCAGAATTTCCTCCTTTTTCGAGAATGTCTTCGAAGGCTTTTACCTCAAGGTCATTACAAAATAGGTTGTTGGGTAAAGGTATACTGAATACTTACTCAACAATCATGAGTTTTAGTGACCCTCAGAAAGGCTTTTGAAAACATTGAGGGAAAAGGAGAAAATGCTGGTAACCAGCATTTTCTTCTTTTCCTACCACGTTTCCAAACTTTTCAAAGACAAAAAACCATCAATTTAACCTAAACTGATATGTCGTTTGCTAATGCTTTCCATTTGGACCACTCTAAAACTTAGTCCTTTTGTAAAGAGTTAATCTCATTCTAAAGATGAAATTAGCTTTTTTTTTTTTTAAATCTTTCTAGATAGATAAAAAGTTATCAACATGGATCCATGCTCTGTTTGTGAAGGTACAATTTATCATCAGCATGATGGTATGAATTTTTGTCTCATTTGTGGAACAAAGTATGAGGTGAGTAACTTTCATTTTTCAACTCAATCATTGATTATCAAAAAATAACCTAGGGAAAAAAAAATTGAACATGCCTAAAATTTGTTGTTTGGTAAAGAGTTCAAATGGAAAAGATGAATACATTGTGGAAAATCAATCGAGTCTCATGAGTTATTTCATAGCTTTCCTATGATGTGTCAAAGTAGTCAGGTGCTAGATGGAAATTAAAAAAAAAGTGATCTGGAGGTGGTATTGATTCAGTGAACAGAGGTACAGATTACAGGCCAAGTTTTTTGGTTGAAAGGAATACTGATCCTTTACAAGTTGACAACACTATCCAGAGGTTTAACAACCTTGCGAAGCCTTTTGAAAACATTTTGGGAAAAGGAGAAAATGCTGGTAACCAGCATTTTCTCCTTTTCCCACAATGTTTTCTACCCTAATAAAGACAAAACTCATTATTTGAGCTACTTTTAGTTTGTTGTCTGCAAATGCTCTTAATTTGGACAAGTCTAAAATTTTGTTGTTTGGTAAAGAGTGAAGATGGAGTAGATGAATACATTGTGGAAAATAAGTTGATTCTCATCGGTTATTTCTTTCCTGCATTTACTATGATGTTTTCAAATGTGTACGGTGCTAGATGAAAAAAGGTGATACTTATCCTGCAATGTTTTTTACCATTTCAAAGACACAAATCATCTTTTAAGCTACATGTTATTTTGTGTCTGTAAATGCATTCAATTTGATTGAGTTACGTTTTGTTGTCTGGTAAAATTTAATAGCCTAAAAGCAAGAATCTTTGTATTAATACATGTACTGGTAAGCTAGGTAAGCAAGCATATGTTGATTATACCCCCACTTATGAAGCACTGGTTCCACCATGTCTGTCTGCCCTTCTGTCAATCTGTCCATCTTGTTTTCGTTTCTGTGCTCTAACACAAAAGATGTTTTACCAAGGACCATGAAACTTTATACCCTTTTGTTTTTGGGTCACATTGGCCAAAGGTCAAGGTCACTGGTGATCTTTGTTTTGAAAATCATTTCCTTCTCTAATTGTGCTGCTTCGGTGACAAGGTGCTGGTGGGGGGTATTTGTCCAGTCGGTTTGCAACAGATCTAGTTTTCCCAAGGCAGCCAATAATTATGTTGATCGATATATTCCTACACTACACAAGTACCTGTCTAAAGCAAGGAAATTGGAGTACTTTCAGGTGCTTCCTTTATACAGTGCAGGCTGGACCATATTTGATATTCTCAAACCCACCCCACCCACTCCCACTGACCTTGACCTTTGAATATGGTTGATTTATAAATGAAATTTTGCTGTTTTCGTTGTCCAGGGTGCCCTAGAAATGGAGGCTGATACTGAAAATGATATTTCTGTCTTCAATCGGACCAGAATTAAACAAAAGAAGAAAGAGAAAAATGGTAAATACTCTGCTATGTCGGTGGTTCGAACATGCAATGATTCAACTACACGTATCGGTGGGATCTACCAAACAGTCCTATGTTTTAACAATCTGAGGAAAAAGCATGCTATTGAAAACATTGAGGGAAAGGGAGAAAATGCTGGTAACCAGCATTTTCTCCCTTTCCCTCAATGTTTTCTACTATATTAAGGGCAAATCCCTTGATATTAGCGACATTTGATATACCGGTACATATGGCCTGCAAATGCAGGTTTAGTATTTTGTTTTCTTTTAAAGAGTTAGCATATTTATAATTATTACCTTAAGAAATAAATTTGTGGCAGACAATTTTGAAACACTCATGAAAAGTAGTGATGATCTACAAAATTAAAGTAACAATAGCTGCCAAAAGTAAACAAAGTGGGTGTTAAAATGCATTTCAGTTTAAATCATACCATTTAATGGAAGTATGGAGATTGTTTTGAAGATGACATTCCGTTATTGTACGGTCAGTCCCAGTGTTAACGGCTGACAGAGAAATTAATTTCACAACTAGTTTAAAACCTCCCAGTTCACTCTATGGTTTGTTTACTTTTCCCTGGTTTTAAAATTGATTTTTCTGCCAGCAACAGATATTATGTGTAAATATTGTAGCAAAATGGGGATATTGATTGTTGTGAACAGTTTTGTGTTTAGCTGTGACATTTTTAGGAATGACTGATGCAATGATGCAAGAAGATAAAAGTTGATTTAAGTCTTTACCAACTCATCCTCCCTTTTAACCACCCCAAAAAAGACCGCTTTTGAAAATATTGTGGGAAAAGGAGAAATTACTGGTAAACAAATTTTTCTCCTTTTCTCATTATGATTTCTACCCTTCCAAACACAAATTTCAATTTTTGAACCAGATTTTATTTGTCTTCTGCGAATGCTTTCAATTTGAACATTTTCGAAAATTCAAAAATTTTGTCGTCTGTTGATGAGTTAATGTCATGTAAATTTGCCATATCCTGCATTATACTTATTTATTTAAACCCTATGCTGAGCAATCTTTTAATTTTACATCCCAGAGGAATGCTGTAGGAAAAGGTGAAAATTCTGTGAACAGCATTTTGTCCTTTTCCCTCAGTATTTTCTATCCTTTCAAATTCAAATTCCAATTTTGAAGTAACATTTGATTTGTCATTTGCAAATACTTTTGATTTGGACAGATGTAAAACATTGTCATCTGGTAGAGAGATGAGTTAACCCAGACAATTTTGGGTCTTCACAACACAAGGAAAGACGGCTTTTGAAAACACTGTGGGAAAAAGAGAAAATGCTTGTAACCAGCATTTTCTCCTTTTCTTCCCACAATGTTTTCTACCCTGTCAGAAAGTTTAAGCTCATTTGTATGAATTTTGAATTTTCTGCAGATGTTTTGAAATTGAAAGTGTCTAAAATTTTGTCATATTGGAAAGGGTTTAGATATCAGTTCTTGGTGTGAACAAATTCTAAAATTTTGAGGAACTGATATATAGGATCTGACATGAGTTGGCATTAGAGATAAAATTTTATTAAACGAGTCTAGGGAAATGTTATTAAACAAGCTTTTGGCAAGCTTAATAAATATTTCTGATTAATAAAATTTTATCTTAAGTGCCAATGAATGTCAGATTCTTTTTATCACGTAACAATATTTCACAAATTATAGAAAGAAGATGCAAAAAACATCTATAGATGCACCCACGGTAATGTCTATAAAACCCATTCACTTCTAAGAAATACGTACAAAATTACTTAAAAAATGATGTCACACAATTGTGATATCAAACGTGTATAAGATAAGAAAATTTATGATGGGTATATTACACTGAAAACAAAAGTGGTTATGTGATAAATTGTTTTATTTAACATGGCCACTTCATGATGCATAAACTTTACCATTACTCTTTTCCAGATAACAAAAGTTTTGACTTTTCCAAATAATGTACATGTATAAGGCATTTGCAGGTAACAAGTTAATGTCGCTAAAATGATAAGATACGGTAAGCTGTGAATGAATAGAAAACTTTGTGGGAGAAAGAGAAAAAGCATTCTCCTTTTCCCTCGATATTTTAATAAACTGTTAAATTATTGCATTGTTTGGCAGAGGCTTAATAAGGTTACGGGTTGAAAAAATATATCTTTACATGTATGTATTCATGTCATGTGCGGTTTTTTTTTTTATTTTAAAGAATCTGTCACAAAAGAAGTTGTGGTGAATAACAAATATGAGTTACTTCAACTGGTTTTACAACAACAGGTAGAAGCATTGATTAAACTGGGTGCAAACCCGCAACTGAAGGTAAGTTTAACTCTTCACCAAATGACAAAATCTTTCACTTGTCCAAATTGAAAGCATTTGCAGACGACAAATTCAGTTTTGCTGAATAACTGGATTTCTTGATGAAGTGTTAGAAAATATTGTGGGAAAAGGAAAAAATGCTTGTGACCACCATTTTCTCCTTTTCCCACAATGTTTTCAAAAGGCTTTTTCTTTGGGTCCTTCAAACCTGGAATTGTTTGATAAGGGGTTAAGGGTCAAGATATCTTGTCAGAAATGAATACGTCTTCAGTGAAACCTATGTTGTGGGCACGCATTAGAATTGTCTTGGTTGAGTCTGGCACGTTTTGTCAACTCAGAAGATGAGACCATTACTACAGTCTGTTAATGTTAGTGAAATTTGTCGCATGTAATGAAACTCAACTTACGAGGGCTGTTCGATATGTAATGTGTATTGTACCACAGCGCGATAATGCTTTGCACGATTTCGTGGATGATGATACGCTTGAATAGCTCTATTCAATACCTTTCAAACAGTATAAACACGAGCCTTCAGCTCCACATAGTTTTAAACTTATAGTCATTTCAATAGAGCTAGTCGTTGACCACTGTTGTAAAAATGGTTGGGAAACGGATTAAGAATATTGAAGAAATTAGAGCTTATATAAAAGTTCAGCCATTCGGTAATGCAGATTTTTACTGAATTGGGGGAAGTTTATGGGTCTGATAAGGTATCTTATGAGACAGTTCGTAGTTGGAGAAAGAAATTTCTGACTGGCACAGAGTCCATCAAAGATGCAGCAAAATCTGGCCGACCTGTGACTTTAACAGGCAAGGCAAATGTCTCAAAAGTCAGGGAAATAATTGAAAGTGATGGCAGATACACGATTCGTGATATTGCCAACGCTGTTGGCATATCGCTATCGCGGGTGCATTTCATTTTGAAGTGTATTTTGAAAGTACGAAAGATTTCTGCCAGATGTATACCGCATATATTGACAGATGACCAAAAACGGGTACGAGTACAAACCGCTAAGCAATTGCTCAAAATGTTTCCCAAATTCAATCAAAGACAATTTACAAACATTGTTACTGGTGACAAAACATGGGTTCACTATTTTGAACCAGTAAGAAAAATTGGAAACAAAATATGGCTAACTAAACACGGTAGAATGCCTGTAGTTGCCAAAAGAAGCACAAGCACAAAGAAGGTTCTTTATTGCGTATTCTTCTCATGTGATGGTATAGCCATACAAATTCCGGTGCCGAAGGGCAAAAGTGTTACAGGTCGGTATTACCGAGATGTTATACTAAAAAAGGTCAAGAAATATTATCTTAAACGATGCCCTGTGTCAGGATTTAGGCATGTTCGTCTACTTCATGATAATGCTCCATCACATACATCTGAGCTTGTGAAGCAATTTTTGAAGTCAGAGAAGGTTACCGTCTTGCCACACCCACCATACTGTCCAGATCTAGCCCCATGCGACTTTTTTCCTTTTTCCAAAACTTAAAAAGTTCTTATCTGGTCATCGTTACAAGTCCCGACAAGCCCTTGGCTCAGCCATCAGTCAGTGCCTCAGAGGTCTACCTAAATCAGCGTACCGTGACGAATTTCAGAAATGGATTCAGAGATTGAAATTATGTATTTCAAACCACAGAGAATACTTTGAAGGGATGTAATGTTCATTTCACTATTTGAGTTGAATGCTTTTGAAATATCATACAATACACATTACATATTGAACAACCCTCGTATGTCAGAATCTGAGACCATTAGTGGATTTGAGTAAAATAAGACACTTAAGTTTTTTCAGAGCCTAGGGTCCATATTCACCAAACATTCTTAAGAACATTCTTGGTCTAATTATGGACTTTGAATGTAACACAACTTCTGATTGGCTAAGCCGTTCGGTTTAGCCAATCTGAAGGTGTGTTACTTCTAAATTTACAAAGCTCTTGAGAATAAGACTAAGAATGTTAAAAAAAAAGGTTGGTAAATACGGGCCCTGGTCTTATTTAGATGAAATTTTAAAGGTAAAAGACAAACAAAAGTGTGTCACATTCTATTTTTTTTGACAGGCGTATCTTTGGAGTCAAGCACTTGTTGCTAATCTTTTCCAAGAGATTATTTCTATGGATATATTTAAGATAAATTACTTCGATATTTTTTATTATAGGATGTGGTTTTTCGGATTTGGGCAAAGTATTTGGAGCAATGTGAGGTGGCATTTTATGATCAAAAGACTAATTCAACAAAATCTACTAAAAAGAAGTAAGCGAAATTATTGTTCACTTTTATTATCCCCTGCTGAAAGGTCAAAGACATCGTTTTGTGGGGTTATCCATCCCTTCTGCCTCCATCCCATCCTTCTGTCTGATAGCATGTGGTAGATAAAATATGGGAGCCATGCTCTGTGAAAAGGGACTTTAATGTATCTGAAAAAAAAAAAAAGTATCAATCCAGGTCATTCTGCGCTGTCTGTGTAGGTTGACTTGGGGCAAACAATTTTGCATTTGGTAAATTTTCTGCATGTTCAAGGACCATTCAACTTTTATATGTGTTTTAGGAAACATCTGTATAGGTATATAATAAAGTATCAAACTTTCTCTTAAGTCCAGAATTATGCACACATTCTTTCATTTAATCTTTGTAATCATATCTAGCTATGGACTTGTGGACTTAGTCATTTTTCAGGACAAGCAAGAAGCAAAAGATACAAGAAAAAAAGCAAGCTTCCTCAAATTTGAAAGATGATCTACAAGTAAGTGTTTTGTTGCTAGAGATACTTAAAGTTCAAAATAAAATGAAATGGACTCATTTTGTCAGAAAATTTTGTCAGAAAATAAGACCTATCATTCACATGTTGTTATGTATAATGCGATAAAAAAGGGGTTAGATTCAAACTATTGTGTTGAACAAAAGAAATCCTCAACTCCTTGTCATACCCTTTTCCATACTACAAAGAAGTTGGCTTTTAAATTTTTTGTGAGAATAGTATAAGATCCAGTCGCCAAAGTTTTCCTCCTTTCCGACAATGTTGCCCCTTTCATAGAAATTCTTTGATTTGAGCCAAATTTGACTTGTTGTCTGCAAGTAGTTTCTGCTACGCAATAACAACTTCATTGTCTGGTTATTTGACAAAGAAACGATTGTGAAAGAGTTGGTTTTCGAAAACATTTTGGGAAATGGAGAAAATGCTGGTAACCAGTATTTTTTTCTTTCCCCAAAATGTTTTCTATCCTATCAAAGACAGAAATAATCATTTGATTAAATTTTCTGTCTGCAAATGCTTTGAATTTGGTCCGGTTCAAAAATGTTTTCCTTTGGTAAAGAGTGAAAGAAACATTGAGTGGAGTTAACAAGCTATTGCTCCTTTTGCTTTTAACTAGACTTACAGACTTAAGACTTGTCCAGATTGAAAGAATTTGCAGACAACGAATTAAATGTGGCTCAAATAACAGGATTTGTCTATGATAGAGTTGAAAATATTGCTGGAAAAGGAGAAAATGCTGGTTACCAGCATTTCTTCCTTTTTTTAACAAGATTTTCATAAGCCTTTAAGGGTTCTTAAAAATTGTATTGTATGGTGAAGGATTAGTTAATTTAGGTTTTCCAAATGACAAAATTCTAGACTGTTCCAATTTGAAAGCATTAGCAGATGACAAAATTGAAGAGACTCAAAAATTGAAATTTGTTTTGGGAAGGATAGAAAACATTGTGGGAAAAGGAGAAAATGCTGGTTACCAGCATTTTCTCCTTTTCCCACAATGTTTTCAAAAGGCTTCTTTCACAGAGTCGTGAAAACCAGGGATTGTTTGGTAAAGAGTTAATTTAGGTTTACCAAATTATTTTAGGAAAAAAATAGATCTTCCTTTGTTTTAAAAAATTTCTAGCTTGGCTGTTTTGGAAGAAAACAACAAGTTATTGTCATAGCTTTGGCATTGTCGTCGTTGTCATGCGAAAACTTTGACATTTTGTAATATCTCTGTTATAACTGAAGATATTTACTTCAAACTTGGACAAATTGTTTACTATTAAAAGGGAAACTTACGCAACAGGAGTAGGTAACCATCAAAATATGAATGTCTTATTTGTAGGTTCTAACTTGACTGTTTGATACTTGTGAATCAGACTTGACATAGAATAAAGGATTTTCTTTTGCTCTGTGTTTTTACTTCCATTTTCAACATTATTTCAGTGATATCTGGGGCAAGTAAGACTATTCATGCTTTCCTAGGGTTTCTTTTTGTTCTTCTCAAGCCACTGGCTGCTTTCTGACATAAATATTGTTGAAACAATATTCATTTGAGAGAGGAATGAACCCTGTCACAATGACAGTTATTAATCCCTGGAAAGAGATTGGCCAAGTTTGGGAATCAAATCAGCAACCCCCATGGTTTCAAGCACAGTATGTTACCAACTGATCAACCAGGGTTGTCCAGAGCTATCGATTAGAGCTCTTGACACTTTACTAAATGATAAAATTTTAGCCAGGACCAACTTTAAAGCATTTGCGGACAACAAATTAGATGTGGCTCAAATGATGATTTATGTCTGCGATAGGATAGAAAACATTGTGGGAAAAGGAGAAAATGCTGGTTACCAGCATTTTCTCTTTTTCCCACAATGTTTTCAAAAGCTTTTTTTTTTTTTTTTTTTTTTCCCAGGGTCGAAAAAAGTCTGCATTGTGCAGTAAAGGGTTAATTTCTTCATAATTTTTTATAGTAGACTGTCTACATAAAAAAGATGTCTATTGATTACTAGGAAAGAAGTCCTTATGCACAGCTTAGAGAAACCTACATAGAGGGATTAGACTCTGAGGATGAATATGACGGAACAGAAGAAGAGAGAACAGTTTTAGTAAGAATTTTTTTTCCCCCATATTAACCTATACTAAACAATCACATTTTTACCAAACCTGTGGTAGAAGGCTTTTGAAAGCATTGTGGGAAAAGGAGATAACACTGGTTAGCAGCATTTTCTTCTTATTAGCTAGGCTGTTTTTGCAGAAAAAGTCGAGGTTTTGTCTAAGAATTTGAGAAAAACTGACATTTTATAATATCTCCGTCATTATTAAAGATAATACAGGGAAATTCATACAACATTGACAGATGAACCATTGAAATATTTTTGACACAGATATGCCCTTCTTTTGACTTAAAATTTTCACTAGAAGCAACTGCAGCTGACCGTTAGCACTGGCATATGATGCTCTTGTTCCCAAATGTATTGTACCTTGTCAAACAGAAATTCCATCATTTATTCCTATCCCATATAACAAATTTTAGACCTTTCAAAGTTGAATCCATCTGTGTAAGACATATTCAAAATTGGCATAAATGAATTGAATTCCTTTAACCCTTTCCCAAACAATCCCTGGTTTTTACGGGTCAAGAATAGAAGCCTTTTGAAAACATTGTGGGAAAAGGAGAAAATGCTGGTAACCAGCATTTTCTCCTTTTCCCACAATGTTTTCTACCCTATCATATAGAAAAATCATCTTTTTAGCAACTGTTAATTTGTCATCTGCAAAATGCTTTCAATTTGGTCTGGTCCAAAATTTGCCGTTTGAGAAAGGGTTAAATGGGTAGAAAACATTGTGAGAAAAGAATGAAATGCTGGTTTCCAGCTTTTCCTCCTTTTTCCATAATGTTTTAGAAAGGCTTCTTCAGCAAGGTCATTAAAACATGGGATAGTATGGTAAAGGGTTAAACCACATTCTAAACTTAACCTAACAACAAATTTTAGACTTGTCCATATTGAAACTATTGACAAAAAAAAAAAACAAATAAGATATAGTTTCACTTATGAGATTTTCTGTATAAGGTCAAAAAGCCATTGAACCACTCAGGTATCAGGTACATGTACTCAGGGTCCGTATTTACCAACCAAAATGATGGCTTTGTTTTTGAAAGTTTTGTTTTTGTATTATTTGGTTTAGCCAATCAGAACTTCAATCAGAACTTGTGTTACTTTGTAAATCTAGAATAAGACAAAGACTGTTCTCTACCCTTACAGTGCTGGGACCAAGTTTACTTGGTTTTGCGGATAGTGCAGATCAAGATCAGACTGCACAGAACGTGCAGTCTGATCTTAGATCTACACTATCCACTACCTTATTACATATTATGGCTGAAACAATCTTGAAATAACAATATTAGGGCTGCTTTTCCTACCCGAAAAGGTTTAAGTCATTAATTCAGCGCTTTAAGTGTTAAGAATGGTTGGTGAATGTGGACCCTAATCTTTGATCTACCATACACTGTCCTCTTTGCTGAGCCATAGTTGACAAAGGCAGCCTTGATATTGCAACCAGCTGGGTTTTATTTCTAGACTGAAAGGATCCATTTAATTCCATGCTCTAAGGGTTAAAAGGTTAAAACATTTGAGCCGTGCTATTGCAAAAGGGGGCTTAATGCAACTCCGTGATGCATCATACCAAGCAAGCCATCACATAAATATGGTTCCATAATAGCCACTTTTTTTAACAACCGACTCAATTATGAGGTAGACTGATCCTTTGACATGCAGAAAATCGACTAATAGCGAAAAGTTTCGGCCCAGGTCAGCTTGCGCGGACTGCGCAGGCTGACCTGGGTCGAAACTTTTTTGCAGATGCAGTAAGCTCCTTTTTCACAGAGCGCGGCTCGTTTAATTTTTAGCTCCACTGGACAAAAGCCAGAGAGCTTATGTCATAGCCCAGTGTGTCCATAGTGCCTCTGTGTATACATGGGTCTCTGTGTGTGTAAGTGCGTGAGTGCATGCCTTAACTTTTATTTCAAACATCTTCTTCTCTAAAACTACCAGTCCAAGTTTGACCAAGCTTCACAGAAATGATCCTAAAGAATTTGATTGCTTTTAAAATGGAAAAATATTGAAAATATTTGAAAGTATCTTGGGCATATTGAAACAAACTTTTTGCATGATACTAAATTTGGCATTAAGCTTCATCTAGTGTTCTTTTTACCAAGTTTCTTTAAATTATAGCCCTGGGGTCAAAATTGGCCCTGCCATTGGTGTCACAAGTTTTAGATAGGCTTATATATTGAAAACTTAAAAAAAATCTTCTCATTCTAAACCGTAAGGCTTAGGGCTACTTAATTTGGCACTTAGCTTCAAATAGTGGACTTCTACTTTGATTCTTGAAATTATAGCTCTGGGGTGAAAATTTTACATTGGCTTTATATAGTGAGGATTTTTAAAATCTTCTTGTTCTCAACCATAAGCAGAAGGCTACCAACTTTTGATCGCTACCAAAATTGTTCGAATTATAGCCCTGGGGTCAAAAGTGTCCCCACCCCTGAAGTCACAGCTTTTACATAGGCTTATGTAGTGAAAACTTTAAAGATATAATCATTCCTGACATTGTTTATAACCACACGGCCAAGACTTGTACTATGTGGCATGTGGCTTTATCTTGTGGACCTCTACCAGTATCGTCAAAAAATGGCTGTGCCCTGGCTGTGGTCACAACTTTCACGTGAGCTTTTGTAGAGAAAACTTTATAAGTCTTCATATTTTAAACCATTTGGCCTAGAATTGTAATTTTTGGTATGTATGGTTTGTACATGTACTTATTAGCCAGTGGAGCATTATAGGGCCATCATGGCCATCCTGTTATTTTTCTTTAGGGATCAGGTTGTGTAAAATATGATTACACCCTAGCCTTTTGTTACCTGGGTCTGATGTTTACCAACCCACTGACCATGGTGTCTGACTTAATCAGGTATTTAATTTCTGTTGTTTTTAGCTCAGATGTTTTCAAAGAAAATTTTGAGGTATTGTCATGGTCCTGTCATTGTCTGTGTCATTGTCTGTGTCATCATCATGCAAAAACTTTGAAACTTTATTATATCCCTGTCATTGCTGTCAGATATTTACTTCAAACTTGGACTGGTTCTTAACTCTCTGATGGGAACCCGTACAACAGAGATGGGTAACTATCAAAATATTTTTGACACAGTTATGCACCTTTTTTGACTTAGAATTTGCACCGAAAAATCAGTCTATTTCTAAAACCGTCAGCAGCAGAGCATTGGCACCTGCATGAGGTGCTCTTGTTTTTTACACCTCAACAGTTTTCGGGGGAGGGGGGGGTAAATAAAGTATCACTCTAGTCTGTACATAATAAAATTATATTCAGTACATCAGGTAATTTAAAGCATTTTCTGTTCATTGCCTTTAGAATGCAATGGTGTATTAGATTGATACTTACACAATGGTATGTATTCGTAGAATAAAGGTGTGATTTACAATTAAATCCACAACTTTCCACTTGTTATTTTCTGAAAATATTATTGTATTGGATTCCTATTTAGTACCCAGATATACTGGAGGAAGGCATGGATAGGTACTTTGACTGCATAGATATGACTGAAATGATGTTGAAAAAAGTTTTAGAACCAGACAAAATAGACTGATTCATTATTACTGTGCTGTCTGATTTTGGATATGCACGTTTTGCTACTTTGTTCTGCTGAGCACTGGTAGCTCAGTCAGTGGCGCAGAGGACTTGAGAACAGGGGGTCGCTGGTTTGATCCACGGCTTGGCCAATATCTTTCTGAGAATTGATGATAGTCATTGCGACAAGATTCATTCCTCTCTCACTGCTGACCATTGTTTTGACTTTCGTTATGCGGGAAAGCAGCCAGTGACTTGGAAAGAATATTGTTCGGGAGTACTGATAAAAGAAAATCCAGGAAAGCATGGATAGGTGTACTGGCTGCCGTGATATAACTGAAATAGTGTTGAAAACGGTGTTAAACACCATTGAGTCAATTAACTCTTTACCACACAATCCCGTGTTTTAACGACCCTAAGAAAAGAGCCTTTTGAAAAAATTGTAGGAAAAGGAGAAAATGCTGGTAACCAGCTTTTTCTCCTTTTCCCACAATGTTTTCTACCCAATCAAATACGAATTCCATCACTTGAGCCGTGTTTAAATTGTCGTCTGCAAATGCATTCAATTTGGACAAGTCTATATTTTTGTCATGTGGTAAAGAGTTAATCAATACTTTGTCTCATATACTAGCAGAGGCAACCTGGAAATTTCAGTTTTGTTATTTAGCTACATTTCCTTACCTTTTACCATAGAGTCACAATTTTTAACAACCCTGAGGAAGAAGGCTTTTGAAAACATTGTGGGAAAAGGAGAAAATGCTGGTTACTAGCATTTTCTCTTTTTTCCACAATGTTTTGTACCCATTTACAGACAGATTTTAATATTTTAAGTTTAATTTTATTTGTTGTCCAGAAGACTAAAATTTTGTCTTGACAGGGGTGAACTTAAAACACCAAAAAAGCATTGTGTTTGCTTTTATACACAGGAGGACATAAGAATGCTGACGCAATCTTATAAATGTAAACTTTTCACTTATTTGATTCCTTTCTTCTATACTTTAGTTTACAATCTTCTATTCTGAAAGCATTAGCAGTTGGCAGGGTAAATGTGTCTTAAATGGTGGGATTTGTCTTTGAAACTGTAGAAAAACAATTTCATCCATTGCCAACAATGTTTTAAAGAAGCCTTCTCCCTCAAGGTTGTATAACATAGGATGATTCAATACAGGATTATCTGGAGATCTACATGATTGTTTTAATTCTAATTGAGCCATGCTCTGGCAAAAGGGGGCTTAATGCATCTTGATGCACCATACCAAGCGAGTACCATACCGAATAATTATTGATACATGAAGTCCATTTTATCTTTCAACCAACTTAATCATGAGGTAGAATAGTTCTTGGACATACAAAAAAATTGCAACTAGCAAAAAGAATCAACCCATGTCAGCCTGCGCGGACTGCACAGGCTGACATAGGTTGATTCTTTTTGCAGAAGCATTAAGCCCCCTTTTCACAGAGCAGGGCTTATATGTTTGTGTACTATTTTCTATATTTGTCAGATGGGTCAAAGAGTACAAGGTACCATTTCTGGAAGGAGCTGATTGCATACCTGACAGTTATACTCTATCAGTCTTTGACAAAAATAGGCATTTGCACACTTCATTTCATGTGAGTATTCTCATTGCTTTGTGCACAGGGGACCTTATTCACCATCCACTCATAATAACATTTTTAACCCTTTACCTAACAATCCCCGTTTTTAATGACCCTGGGAAAAATGCCTTTTGAAAACATTGTGGAAAAAGGAGAAAATGCTGGATACCAGTATTTTCTCCTTTTCCTACAGTTTTTTCTACTCTTTTGAGGACGAATTTATGAGCCCCATTTATTTTGTTGTCTGCAAATGCTTTCAAATTGGACCAGTCCACAATTTTGTTGTTTGGTAAAAAGTTACGTAATTCTAGATTTTGAAATTAATATAATTTCTGATTGGCAAAGCTAAATCTGATTGGCATTATTCTCAAAGTTAGACGAATTCTTGAGAATTACTCTAAGAATGTTATCAAGGGTAGTTGGTGAATACAGGCCCAGTTGAACTATGGTGATCACTCTACATTCATGGTCCCTCCTCTTGCAGTTACACATACAACTTTTGAGAAACTACTGATTCCAATCAGTCTTTGTTTAGTAACATCTTTTTCTTATTTCAAGTGATAATATTCATTTAACTCTTAGCCCTTTATCACACAATTCTGAGTTTTAACAACCCTGAGGTTGAAGGCCATGGAAAACATCATGAGAAAAGGAGAAAATGCTTGTTACCAGCATTTTCTCCTTTTCCCATAATATTTTCTACTTTTTCCAAGACCAGTTTCATAATTATGGCTACCTTTGATTTGTCGTCTGCAAATGCTTTGAATTTGGACCAGTCTAAAATTTTGTTATTTGGGAAAGGGTTATAGGACTTTTTTCAAGTACATGTATAGTTCCCTTATTGGTTAGTGTAGGTCAAGATCAGACTGCACAAAACATGCAGTCTGATCTTTTATCTGAAGCACTGAGAGACAAAAGCAACCATGAAATTACAGTCATTTGGGTCATATTTCTAGACTGAAAATATTTTAGCCCTGCTTTGTGAAAAAGGGTCTTAAGGCATTTGCAAAAAGTGTCAACCCATATTAGCCTATGCAATCTGCGCTGGCTAACATGGGCCAAAAGTTTTTGTTTTATTTCATGCTTTCCGGTATGTTACGAGAAATATCGGTGAAATATTTTTCGATATTTCATGGTTACGACCAGTGAAAATACCGATTTTTATATTCTAACTCTTCAATTGAAGGTGGAAACAGTTGTTCCCGCGCACTAGTTACCTAGGTAAAATGCGCGTGCCTCACAACCAGATGGAAATATGACGTAATTTACCTTACATTTCTCGCGCTTGACGTAATATTGTAATGCGTTGCTATGCGGAGGGGGTACGCCACAGGGAATAACTGAAAAGAACTGTACTGGATTTTGATTAAGTTCCCCCCAGAAAGGGTTAAAAGCATGAAATAAATAGAATATTTGTTTTTTTTTTTGGTGAAAGATTGAAAATATTACTGATGATGTTCACTCGATGAAATAAATTTCGATCTTTCACCAAAAAAAAACAAATATCCTCTATATCTTTAAATACTCTGCATATGAAAGGATCATTCGACCTCAAGATCCAGTGGATTGGTAGACTATGGGGATTTTATGGATCCATAATTATGTGAATACTTGGTTGGTATAATACATGTACATCACAGAGATGGTTTACACTAAATCCCCTTTTGTCAAAGCATGGCTCATCTGTTGGTCTTATCCAGCACACTTTGGGTTAAACGTTAAATGTTTATGCACACTAAACTGTCTTTTTCTTCTGTCTTTAAAAACCTTCCACTGCACATTCAGTGTCAAATTGCAAAAAATTATTAAATGATTTGGTGTTGAGTTTTGGCATATTTTTAATTATTCAGTTATTGAATTCCATGGAAGTTCTGACAAACTGCACAAAGATCCTCAGAGTGGTAGAGATACAGGATTTTCCGGAGGTCTCATTGGTTCAGTTGATCAAAAAATATATCATACTCTTAAATTTACCAGGTATGTAAAACTGAGCTGTGCTCTGGCAAAAGAGGATTTAATGCATCTCAGTTAAGCCTCATATGAAGCAAGTCATCACATAATTATGAATCCTTAAAATCTGTTCTGTCTAACAATTGAGTGAATCATGAGGTACTTTGGTCCTTTGACATGCAGAGAATTGACCAGTAGCAAAAAGTATTGACTCAGGTTATCCTGTGGGGACTGTGCAGGCTGACTTGGGTCAATACTTTTGGCTGATGTATTTTGCCCCCTTTTCACCAAATATGACTCAACTATTTTTAAACTGGTTACTTCCCAATAAGAATAATCAGCACAAATTACCCTTTATAAAACAATTCCAATTTTTTACTACCCTGCTAAAGAAAGAATTTGAAAACATTATGGGAAAAGGAAAAAATGCTGATAAACAGCATTTTCTCCTTTTCTTACAGTGTTTTCGAACATTTTTAAGACAAATGTAATGATTTGAGCTACATTTAGAGTGTTATCTTCAAATACTTTAAATTTGGAAAAGACTAGAATTTGTTGTTTGGTAAATAGCTCATGGTCAGCTCCTTACCATGCAACAAAATTTTAGACTGGTCCAAATTGAAAGCATTTGCAGATTACATAAGAATATTGATCAAATGGAAAGATTTGTCTGTGATAGGATGGAGAACATTGTGGGAAAAGGAGAAAATGGTGGTTACCAGCACTTTTTCTTATGTCCACAATGTTTTCAAAAGGCTTCTTTATCAGGGTCGAGAAAACTTGGGATAGTTTGCTGAAGGATTAAATCCAATCAATCTATTTTGCATCAGGCATTGGAGTTTGATGGGGTTAAAATACTTGTCTCTTTTTTTCAACGGCATCACACCCCATTCTAGTGACAGATTTTTAATATCACACACAACCAGTTGGTTATCCTCTATTTCTTAGTTTTATCCATCCAGCTGTTCAGGGAATTTTGGGGGTTTACCTTTAGAGAGCTGAATAAACCCAACAGAGATTATTAGTCTAGAAACTGGACCCAGTCTGTATTGTTTCAGCAAAGCAGACAGTGAAGATTAGAGATCAGACTGCATGTTTTTGAGCAGTCTGATCTCTATGTACACTGACAGCAAATGCAACTGTAGTAATGAAAGTTGCTATAACTCTTTACCAAATGATAAAATTTTAGACCAGTCTAAGTTTGAAGTATTTGCAGATTTAATTGTGAATGAAAATTTGAAATTTGTTCTTGAAAGGGTAGAAAACATGGTGGAAAAAGGAGAAAATGCTTGTAACCAGCATTTTCTCCTTTTTCCACAATGTTTTCAAGGGGCTTTTTCTCAGGCTTGTTAAAAGTCTTGATTGTGTGGTAAAGGTTAAGAGTAATTTTTGTGTCTAAGTCTTTCTCCACACTTTTTTGCTGTAATAAACAGATGAAATGCATTGCTTAGCTGCACGGTTAGTGGAGTCAAAAGGCTTTCAAATATGGAACAAGCAGGACAAGTTGGATCATCTACCTTTCCAAGAGGGCACTGCTGTGTCATATATCATAGTGATGTTGAAAATGATATTTGGGCTAGATGATAAAACAGAGAGGTGAGTGACACTTGATTCTAGAGATTTTCACAAGTATGTACACGTAATCTGTGTGAGCTAGATTATGATTGTAATGAACACAGAATATTCTGTCTATTATTAATCCTTATCCAACAAGCAAAGTTATGAAATGTAGTTACAATATTATAGTTAAATAGTAAGCAGACAACAAAATTTTATCATTCTTGCGTGGAAAGCGTTTGTAAACATGCTGAAATTTGTTCAGTTGAGCCTTGTTAGTGCAGTCTGTAGCTTATAGGACTTTAGAGAAAAAGGTCACTGGTTTGAATCCCGAACACCGCCAATTTCTTTCTGAGGTTGATGATAGTCAGTGCAACAGGATTTATTCCTCTCTCATGGCTGATCATTGTTTTGACAATGGTTATGTGGGAAAGCAGCCAGTGGCTTGGGATGAATATTATGCAAAGTAATGGTAACAGAAATTTATGGAAAGCACGGACAGGTGCACTGGTTTCCATGATATAACTAAAATAATGATGAAAACCGTGTTTAACACCATACAATCAATCAATCAATTGATTTGGTTCAAAGATCAGTATTTGTCTGGGAAAGAGTAAAAAACATTGTGTGAAAACGTCATGCTGGTTGCCAGCATTTTCTCCTTTGCACAAATTTTTTTCTGTTGGCTCATTTGGGTTGTAAAAGCAAGGATGGATGCAGAGACATGATAGTCATTATACAGAGCTCCAGAGAGAGTGATTTTGATTTCAAAATTGAAAATATTAATTATTCTCCACTAAACCCTTTGTTGGGGGTACTCATTAGAATCCTCTCATCGAGACAATTCTAATGAGTACCCACAACATAGGGTTTCAAAAACAAATAATGAATTTAGAATACCATCACTCCCTCTTATCTGGAGCACTGGTCATACTTGCATCATAGATAAACAAGCACAAGATTGAGACAAAAGTCTGAAAGAAAAAAATAAGATAATTTTTGTCTTACAGAGAACTTTCCTCCTGTACAAGAGAGTTAATGAAGCTAACTAAAAATAGTGAGTAATTTACACAACATCTATTGATCTGTTTATAGTATAAAAAGAAATCCAGGACACCTATGAACATGGGAGCCATAGCCATGGTACCGGTATTACTGATACAATGTTGAAAGTAGTGTACCGGTAAAACATCATACAATCAATAAATAAGATGTCGGAATTTCACCCTTTCCCATTAAATGAATTTTAGAATCTTTCAAATCGAAAGCATCCGCTGGCTATAGTAATGAACTGTTGTTTTCTGACAGGGTAGAAAACATAGTGAAAAAAGGACAAAGTAGTAATTGTCAGTAATTTATCCTTTTCTCACAATGATTTAAAATCTCTGTTGATCAGGGTCATAAAAAACACTGGATTATTTGATAATTTCTCTTTCCTGAAATTTGAAAGTTTTGTGCCTTTTGCAGACTAGGTTTGAACATTTCTCTTCTCTATCAAAGCAGGGGATGGAGCAGAGTTACTTCATAACAAGCCCAAAACCAAGCATAACAAGAGCACAACATGTGGGTGCCAATGTGCCACTGCAGCTGCTTTTATAAATAAATTCATTTTCAGTGATTATTAATTCTTTACCACACTGTACCAAGTTTTAATGGCTCTGAAAAGACAGCTTTTGAAAACAGTGTGGAATAAGGAGAAAATGATGGTTAACAGTTTTTTCTCCTTTGCCTTGCATGTTTTTTAGCCTTTAACTCTTTACCAAACGACAAAATTTTGGACGAGTCCAAATTGAAAGCAATTGTAAGATGACATAATAAATGTGAATCAAAAATTGAAAATCGATTTGGGAAAGGCAAAAACATTGTGGGAAAAGGAGAAAATGCTGGAAACCAGCATTTTCTCCTTTTCCCATAATGTTTTCAAAAGCTTTCTTTCTACGGGTCGTTAAAAGTTGGGATTGTGTGGTAATGAGTTAAAGGACAAATGTAATTATTTGAACCATATTTAATTCGCCATATGAAGGTGCTTTCAATTTCAACAGGTCTAAGATTTTGTTGAGAGGTAAAGGTTGAAATATTATATGGATGTGACTGTGTACTCTTAGATGTGGGAAAACAAAGAAAATGCTGAAAATGTACTTATCCCTTGTAACATATTAAGGGCTCTACTGTTACTAACATACAGGAAATTTCAGTAAAAATATATATAAAAAAAAAACTTGATAATTCCTGTTGTTTTCTGCATGTATTTCAGTCAAGTTTTTAAAAAAACCATCTTTACACGTAAATGAAAATTAGCAATCTTTTTTAAGATTTTTGTTTAAAAAAAACTCACTAAATGAAATCTGGTTTCTTTAACCCTTTACTCTTTAACCCTTTACTCCACGAAAACATTTTATACTGTTAAGGGAGATCACTTCTTCCTTACTGCATAGCTTTCCCGTATAAAATCAATACCTGAAAACTGCTTTGGGGAGAATTCTCTATAGCTCAGTGGCTATGGTGTTTTTCTTTTAAACCCCGAAAAACAAGGATATTTGTCCTCACAGGTTCGAATCCCGCCAGGTGCGGTTTGTATTTGAGGTATGCATTTGTTGTGAACTTTCATGTTCGTAAGATGGGGGCTCGTCCGGGATTGGCCATTGAGCCATTTGTTGTCTAATTAATAGACTTACTGCCTAATTAGGCTTTCTGTCATCAAAATGATGACATTTAAGAGGGGGTGTGTTACGGGAGGTCACTCCTTCCTTACTGCATAGCTTTCCAGTATAAAATCAATACATGACAACTGTGTTAGGGAGAATTCTCTTTAGCTCAGTGGTTATGGTGTTGGTCTTTTAAACCTTGAGAAACGGGGATATTTGTCTGCATGGGTTCAAATCCTGCCAGGTACGGTTTGTATTTGAGCTATGCATTTGTTGTGAACTTTCATGTTCGTAAGAATACTCATCCATATTGAAGAATTTATAGAGGAAAAATTAAACATGGCTGAAATAATGAGATTTGTTTTTGACAAAGAAGGCAACATTGTGGGAAAAGGAGAAAATGCTGGCTACCAGCATTTTCTCCTTTTCCCACAAGTTTTCAAAATCCTAAGTTCTGATACAGGTTCATTAAAAGTCGGGACTGTTTGGTAAAGGGTTAATACACTTATAACTGTAATTGATCTTATTATGGTTGATATTTGACTTTGTTTTCTATCAGAGCATCTGTTGTTTGTCTTTGATGGCTGGATGAAATGTATGAAGTCGAGAGTGGCTTACAATTTCAGAAGGTTTGTGGATTTTTAACTCTTTACAAGACAACAACATTTTTTATTTTCAAACAGAAATCATTTGTAGTTGACAAATGAATCTTATTTGATCTGCTGATTTACTCTTGGCTTCGTGGAAACTTTATTTTGGTTAAATCCTAGTTTTTTAATACATCTTGGGAAATTCTCTTCTTGCCATGATGTTTTGGTCAAATCTCTTTGCCCTGGTGTTTGTATTTAATCCTAGCTTTTTATACGCCCGTCGAAGACGGGACGTATTATGGGATCACCCGTGGCGTACGGGCGGGTGGGTGGGCGGGTTGCGTCCAGTTCTTTGTCCGGAGCATAACTTTGTCGTCTCCAGTCCGATTGACTTGAAACTTGGCATTTGTGTTTGTTGCAATAATACGGAGTGCAGTGCGAAAGAAGCATAACTCTACCGTGTGCTGTCTTTGAGTTATTTCCCTTTGATCGTCATTTTTACAGCATTTTCTGCTTGTCCGGAGCATAACTTTGTCATCTCCAGTCCGATTAACTTGAAACTTGGCATTTGTGTTTGTTGCAATAATACGGAGTGCAGTGCGAAAGAAGCATAACTCTACCTGGTGCTGTCTTTGAGTTATTTCCCTTTGATCGTCATTTTTACAGCATTTTCTGCTTGTCCGGAATATAACTTTGTCATCTCCAGTCCGATTGACTTGAAGCTTGGCATTTGTGTTTGTTGCAATAATATGGAGTGCAGTGCGAAAGAAGCATAACTCTACCTGGTGCTGTCTTTGAGTTATTTCCCTTTGATCATCATTTTTACAGCATTTTCTGCTTGTCCGGAATATAACTTTGTCATCTCCAGTCCGATTGACTTGAAGCTTGGCATTTGTGTTTGTTGCAATAATACGGAGTGCAGTGCGAAAGAAGCATAACTCTACCTCGTGTTGTCTTTGAGTTATTTCCCTTTGATTGTCATTTTTACAGCATTTTCTGCTTGTCCGGAGCATAACTTTGTCATCTCCAGTCTGATTGACTTGAAACTTGGCATTTGTGTTTGTTGCAATAATACGGAGTGCAGTGCGAAAGAAGCATAACTCTACCTGGTGCTGTCTTTAAATTATTTCCCTTTGATTGTCATTGTTACAGCATTTTCTGCTTGTCCGGAACATAACTTTGTCATCTCCAGTCCGATTGACTTGAAACTTGGCATTTGTGTTTGTGCAATAATACGGAGTGCAGTGCGAAAGAAGCATAACTCTACCTGGTGCTGTCTTTGAGTTATTTCCCTTTGATCATCATTTTTACAGCATTTTCTGCTTGTCCGGAGCATAACTTTGTCATCTCCAGTCCGATTGACTTGAAACTTGGCATTTGTGTTTGTTGCAATAATACGGAGTGCTGTGTGAAAGAAGCATAACTCTACCTGGTGCTGTCTTTGAGTTATTTCCCTTTGATTGTCATTTTTACAGCATTTTCTGCTTGTCCGGAGTATAACTTTGTCATCTCCAGTCCGATTGACTTGAAACTTGGCATTTGTATTTGTTGCAATAATATGGAGTGCAGTGCGAAAGAAGCATAACTCTACCTCGTGCTGTCTTTGAGTTATTTCCCTTTGATTGTCATTTTTACAGCATTTTCTGCTTGTCCAGAATATAACTTTGTCATCTCTAGTCTGAACATCTTAAAATTTGATATGCATGATTGTTGAAAATTTACTGAGTGCAGTGCACAAGAACCATAACTCTTCCTAGCATGAATTTTGAGTTATTTCCCTTTGATCGTTTTTTTTTACAGCATTTAGTGCTTGTCCGAAACATAACTTTCTCATCTCACGTCAGAGTGACTTCAAACTTGGTATGCATGTTTGTTGCAATATTACGGAGTACAGTGCGCAAGAACAATAACTCTACCTAGTACAGATTTTGAGTAATTCCACTTTGATCTTCATTTTTACAGTATTTCTTGCTTGTCCGGAACGGAACTTTGTCACCTCAAGTCAAATTGACTTGAGACTTGGTAAACATGTTTGTTGCATTACCTGCCCTTTACGATTATTATACCCCCTCAACAACTGGCGGTGGGACGGGCGTATCTTGTGACAATTTGCCGCTCTTGTTTAAAAAATGATGGCAAATAGAGAATTTCCCATCTTTCAGTTGTTCACTATGCTTTGAGAAGCTATCTTTGGTATATGTTTACCAATTTATCTAGGCAAAATGAAGAGTTACCATAGTGTAAGCTGTAAAAAATGATATACAATCACTTGTGTGATAAAAATAGTTAGTGATGAGAAAAACACTTTACTTATCAGAGAAAATTTCAAAGGAAGGGGAAAGGTGTTTTTTTTAACGAGCTAGAAAACTTTATGGGAAAAAAATTTATTCTTTATTCTAGAGTATTTTCAGTTGCTGACTTGTGAAGGATTGTAAAAAATTTGTATTTGTTATTTTTATGGAAATGATAGTTTTAACTCGTTACCACAAATATGGATGTTCAAAGCATATTGAGATTTCATATTCAAGCAGATACCACATGAAAACTTTCTGACCAAGGGAGAAATATCTTGTTACAAACCAATTCTTCTATTGCCATAAAGTTTCCAAACATGGTCTGCAATAAGACAAAAAAATGTCATAATGCATGAAGTAATTGGTTAAATCTTTACCAAACAACAAAATTTTAGGCTGGTCCAAATTGAAAGCACTTGCAGACAACAAAATGAATGCAACTAAAAAATTGAAACTTGTCTTAGGAAGGGTAGAAAACACTGTGGGAAAAGGAGAAAATGCTGGTTACCAGCATTTTCTCCTTTTCCCACGATGTTTTCAAAAGGCTTCTTTGTCAGTGTTGTTAGAAGTCCAGATTTTATGGTTAACGGTTAAAGTTAAGATGTGTTTTTATTAATAGATCAATGGCAATGACCACAGCTCAAGAGACACTGGTTGACAACGGATTGGAAAATCTTTTCAAAGGTATTTGGTAGTATACCCTTACATTCCTTTGGTTTTGTTTGTTTGTAGCTCAACTAAGCGTGAGTTGCTTAACCCTATACCACAGGATATAGAATTCTGAGTTTTAACAGTCCTGAGTAAGAAAGCTTTTTAAACCATCGTGGGAAAAGGAGAACAGGTCCTGAGTAAGAAAGCTTTTGAAACCATCGTGGGAAAAAGAGAAAATGCTGGTAATCAGCATTTTCTCCTTTTCCTAGAAAACTTTCTACCCTATCAAAGACAAGTTCCATCATTTAGGCCACCCTTGTTCATCATCCGCAAATTTTTTCAGTAGGGACCAGTCTAAAATTTTGTTGTTTGGTAAAGAGTTAAAGACAAGCCATTGTAATCAGTTGTTGTTGTCTCTGTGTACAGGTAGGTCTGTTGTCAGTTTCAGCTCTAAACAGCTTCTTCTCTAATACTGTTGGATAGATTTTAGAATGAATATCTCAGGATCAATCCTTCAGTGACCAAGTACCAAAATTGCTAAAACTATTGAACTCTGCAGAATAAAATGGTCTCCATTACAATAATAGGAAAAGAAGAAACCTTTAACTCTTTCCAATGTAATCTTATGTTTTGATGACCCTGAGGAATAAGGCTATTGTAGAAATAGTGAAAAGGAGAAAAAAGCTGGTTACCAACATTTTCTCCTTTTCTCACAGTTTTTTCAAGTAGATGCAGCAACAAGTTAAGTGTTGCTGAAATGGTGGTAAATGTCTTTGAATAAGTAGAAATTGTCTGGTAACCAGCAATCTTTTCCTTTCCAACAGCATTTTCTACCCATTCAAGAACAGCTTCTATCATTTCAGCAACATTTACTTTGACACCTGCAACTACTTTCAGTTTCAACCTGTCTAAAATTTTGTTGTCTGGTAAAGAGTTTTGGGACTTCTTCTACTAAAATACATTAAATGGAGCACTGGTTACTTAATTTCATGGTTTTGTTTTTTGTTGTCTGGAATAGAGCTCTAATTGCGTGCTATGACTTTCTCTTTCTAAGAGTATTGCTGTTTTATGTTCATAGATTTTCTGTATCCTTTGCAATAGCTGGCTTTATGGTAAATGAGTTTATTTGAAGGAAATTTCTTAATACTTTACCATTTGGTTCCAAGTTAAATGACCCTCCAAGTTAAACAACCCTGAAGAAGAAGGCTTTCGAAAACAATATTGACTAAGGGAAACATGCTGGAAACTAGCTTTTTCTCCTTTTCCCATAATGTTTTCTACCATCTCAAAGACCTAGCCCGTCATCCGAGTCATATTTAGTTTGTCATCTGCAAATTTTTTTAATTTGGACAAGTCCAAATATTGTAGTTTGGTAAAATGTTCATTACTTGTATGTTATTGACTTTCTATTATATAGGGAATAGATCACGAAGTCAAAGGGCACTAGGTCCATTAGACACTTTGAGTAAGATATGGAAAAAAGGGCAAATAGATGACCAGATGGATAATGGGAAGGACCTGATGGAGGAAAACACGGTGCTGGAGTCAGACTTCCTAAAAAACATGGAAGACTTTAGAAAAAGCAGCATTCAACATATTCTACATACAAAAGGCTTTACAGATAAGTTAGACAAATTTAACCTAGCAGATGTTACTATAGATGAATTACTTTATTCATGCAAAAGCCATGAGGAAATGGAACCCGAGTGTAAATACCCTTGCTCAACAGATTATCTTTCAACCTGTGTCAAACACAAATCTGATGAAATGGTAAATGGAGAAAATTCTGATTTAAACAGTGACACTAGAACCAACATGGACCTCATGGAAATGAACAGTAAGTTACTGCACAGAGACAGGAATCATCATCCTGCAAGGAAAAGGCTAAAAGTAACTGAAGAAGGCACTATTGAAAGAAATCCAAGACTTTCTCTGAAGAACTTTCTATTGTCCAATATGTCGGTGACAGAAGTAACTGATCAGGAACAGTTCAACTTAATTTGTAGACAGATACAGGCCATTTGTGATATATCTCATGTACATTATGAAATGGCGCATCATTCCAAAAGTTTGTCATATATAAACTTATTGAAAATCTGCTGTAATTTCATTGACACTGAACCTCATGTGCTGCATGCTGCTGTTGTTAAAACCGAGCACCTTGTATTTGTTGAAAAAGATAAAGAATGATGCAAGACTGTGGTTTCCTTAATAAACAGTCCAATCTTTAACTTTTTACTTCTCAACAAAAATGTAGACTTGACCTATTTGACAGCATTTGCAGACGACAATTTAAATGTAGCTCAAATGATAGAATTTGCCTTTGATAGAGTAAAAAACATTGTGGGAAAATGAGAAAATGCTGAGAGTTGAATCACCCTAAAGAGGAAGGCTTTTGAAAACATTGTGTAACGGGAAGAAAATGATTGAAATCAGTATTTTCCACAAGGTTGTCTGTTCTTTGGAAAACCAAATCCAGTCATTTGAGCCACATTTGATGGGAGATATAAAACTAGGAAAAATCTCCCTCTGATTTATTACCAGCAAAGCCCCAGTAGCTCAATCTGTAGCGTGCAGGACTTTAGAACAAGTTTGCTAGTTGGATCCCTGGCTTAGCCAACTTCTTTCCGAGGATTGATGATAGTCATTGCGATAGGACTCATTCCTCTCTCACTGCTGACCTTCGTTTTGACAATGCCCTAGGTGCACTGGCCACCGTAATATAACTGAAAATATGTTGAAAACGGTGATAAACACCAAACAATCAATTCATTGCGGGCTGAAACAAATATGTTGAAGGTAACTGAAGCATCCTTGAATAGTATGATTAATCAACATGTATTAACCCTACCATATGTCTTATAATCAGGGGTTTTAACAAACTCGTAGAAAGACTTTTGAAAACATTGTGGGAAAAAGAGAAAATGAATGCTAGTAAACTTTTTACCAAACGACAAATTTTAGACTGTTCCAAATTGAGAGAATTTGCAGACAACAAAAAATATGCAACTTAAAAAATTGAAACTTTTTGGGGGAAGAGTAGAAATTTCAGACCATTCGAAATTGAAAGCATTTGCAGACAACAAAAAACATGCGACTCAAAATTTTAAACTTGTTTTGGGAAAGGTAGAAAACATTTTGGGGGAAGGATTAAAGGGTTGTAAAGGGTTAATAGTTTCCCACAATGTCCCAACACCATCAAAGATAGGTCAATATCTGAGCTACATTTATTTTGTTGTGTGTAAATGCTTTCAATATGGATTAGTCCATCATTTTCCCACAAGGTATAAGGTATAACCCTTTACCCCTAATGCCGACTTTAAATGACCCTGAGACTGAAAGCTTTTGAAATCATTTTGGGAAAAGGATAAAATGCTGGTAACCAGCATTTTCTCATTTTCCCACAATGTTTTTTTTTATCCTATCAAAGAATAATTGCACAAATTTAGCAACACTGAAATTTTCGTCTGCAAATGCTTTCAAAATGGACAACGCCAAAATTGTGTCATCTGGTAAAGGGTTAAGAGTTAAAGAAAACGGTTCAGGTTGGGACACACTTTCACTGTAGCTGATTAGACTAACATTCTTTTGACAGGCGTTGTGCATACTTAAGTAGAATGAGAAACAGATCTACTTATATGCACACTGTCTCAAAAACAGTATCATTAAGATCATTTATTATTCATTATTCCATAAATAGGAATGGTTTCATGAATAAACTTAAAAGCAAGACAACTTTCACAAAATAAAAGATTTTACTTTCTTGTGAACCAGACTCTAATTGTTTTCTGATTTTTCTGTGTAAATGTTTTTTTTTTTAAATTTTTTGAAACATTGACTCCTGCAGACATTTTTTCCCGTGGTGCAGCAGACAGCTTTCTACAACATGGCAAAAGAAGTTTTTTCTGACTTAGTACAGTAATTTCATCTTTTTCCATAATTTTTTCCACATTTAATTTGTTTATTTAGTTATCATCCTTAACCCATAAAGCACTGGCACTGACTTAAGTTGTTTTTGTGGACGGTGTAGATCAAGATCAAACTGCACATTCTGTGCAGTTTGATCTTTGATCTACACTGTCTGCCACTTTATTATGTATTCTGGCAAAAGTAACATTGAAATGACAATATTTTGGATGTTTTTTTAGCTCACCTGAGCACGAAGTGCTCATGGTGAGCTTTTGTGATCGTGCTGTGTCTGTTGTCCGTTGTGTGTCGTGCATCGTCCGTTGTCAACTTTTACCTTGTGTATGCTCTAGAGGCCACATTTTTTGTCTGATACTCATGTAACTTGGTCTGATTGTTTGTCTTGATGATTTTCTCGGACGAGTTCCAAAATGGGTCATGTCGAGTCAAAAACTAGGGCACTAGGTCAACTTTAGAAAAACCTTGTGTACGCTGTGGAGGCCACATTTTCAGTCCAAAACTCTTGAAAGTTGGTCAGAATGTTTGACTTGATGATATCTCGGATGAGTTCGAAAATGGGTCATGTTGGGTCATAAACTAGGTCACTAGGTCAAATCTTAGAAAAACCTTGTGTACACTGTAGAGGCCACATTTTCGGTCCAAAACTCTTGAAAGTTGGTCAGAATGTTTGTCTTGATGATATCTTGGACGAGTTCAAAAATGGGTCATGTTGGGTCAAAAACTAGGTCAATAGGTCAAATCTTAGAAAAACTTTTTGTACACTCTAGAGGCCACATTTTCAGTCCAAAACTCTTGTCAATTGGTCAGAATGTTTGTCTTGATGCTTTCTCGAACAGGTTCGAAAATGGATCATGTCGGATCAAAAACTTGGTCACTAGTTCAAATCTTAGAAAAACCTTGTTTATGCTCTAGAGGACCCATTTTCAGTAATATACTCATAAAAGATGGTCAGAATGTTTGTCTTGATGATTTCTTGGACTAGTGTGAAAATGGGTCGTGTTGGGTCAAAAATTAGGTCGCTAGGTCAAATTTTAGAAAAACCCTGCGTACACTCTATAAAGGCCACATTTTCAGTCCAAAACTCTTGAAAGTTGGTCAGAATGTTTGACTTGATGATATCTTGGATGAATTTAGAAATTGGGTCATGTCGGGTCAAAAACTAGGTCATTAGGTCAAATCTTAGAAAAATATTGTGTACGCTCTAGAGGCCACATTTTCAGTCCAAAACTCTTGAAAGTTGGTCAGAATGTTTGTCTTGATGATATCTCTGACGAGGCCCAAAATGGGTCATGTCGAGTCGAAAACTAGGTCACTAGGTCAAATCTTAAAAAAAAAAACCTTGTGTACACTCTAGAGGCCACATTTTCAGTCCAAAACTCTTGAAAGTTGGTCAGAATGTTGGACTTGATTATGTTGGATGAGTTTAAATATGGGTCATGTTGGGTCATAAACTAGGTCACTAGGTCAAATCTTAGAAAAACCTCTAGAGGCCACATTTTCTGTTAAATACTTGTGAAAGGTGGTCAGAATCTTTGTTTTGATAATATCTACAATGGGAAAATTGGCTATGTTTGGCTAAAAAGTAGGTTACCGAGAGAAATTCTGGAAAAAGCTTGTGTACAAGCTAGAGGCCAAATTTTCAGTCCAATAATTATGAAAGCTTGGTAGAATGTTTGTCATAATATCTCAAAAGAGATTGAAAATGGGTCTTTTTTGGTCAAAAGACTCAGGTTAACAACTTCAGGGCCATCATGGCCCTCATGTCCTTATTGAAAGGGGCCTGTTCATTTACTCAGGGCTCTAAGGGTTGCAGCATCTCTTAAACTTTGTTGCCATTGCAACAGTGTAAATCAAATCAGACTGCACATTCTTTGCAGTCTGATCTTCAATCACACTTGCTGTTTTTCAGAGAATTTTTTGAGATAATCAACCTTGAAATTACAATTATATGGGTCTTACTTTAGCGTTGAAATTGTCTTTTAGGTTTATTTGGCTGTCTAAGGATTAATTCTGATTGTTTAACTGTATTTTATTAGGTGTTATTAAATTTATCCCCTGCACATTTTTTAGGAGATAATGAGTTAACTTTTTACCAAACGCCAAAATTTTGCACTAGACCAAATTGAAAGTATCTGCAATGACAAATGGAATGTTGCTGAAATGAGGATTTCTTTCTTTGATATGGCAGAAAACATTTTTGGAACAGGAGAATATGTTGGTTACCAGCATTTTCTCCTTTTCCCCACAATATTTTCAATAAACTTTTCTGTCATAGTTGTTAAAACTCAGGATTGTGTGGTAAAGGCTTAAGACTATCCATCAAATTTAGCACAAATGATGACGTTTTTCTTTGATACAGTAGAAAACATTGTTGGAAAAGGAGAAAATGCTGGTTATCAGCATTTTCTCCTTTCCCTGCAATATTTTCAAAAACCTTCTCTGTCATGGTGGTTAAAACTCAGCTTTGTGTGATAAAGATTTAATACTGTTTATCCAAAGGACAAGCATAATGAAGATGATTAGACTTACAAACATTTCACCCATTTGAAGATAAACAAAAAACATGGGTGATATATTTTCCATTAGGACCCCTATATATAGAGGATCAATAAGAAAACCTAGGGCACCCACAGACAGGAAATATCCTGCCATCTTACCAGTGATCTGCATTACATTTTCATCCGTCCACACAATAAATGAAGGAAAAATGAGTGAAATAGACCATCCACTAAGAGGCACTGTTATCCATATTAATGTATTGATATGAAACCTTGCACCTATGAACATTAAGATGGATAGTATGAGTGATGAACACATGTAGCTGATCAAAATTTGACATGGTGAAAGAATGCGAGATAAGGGGATACCTAAAAATCGCCCAATGCCATAAAAAGCCCAAAGCAATGAAATAATATAAGCACATTGGTGTTTTGTCCAGTGCATTTGCATTAAAATAAACGGCATTAAAAATGACTGGTATTTACATTCAACAGCTGAAAATGAAATTATTGATGTTGCTAAAGTTAAAATGAAAACCATGGTCTGTATTTTATTTAGTTGTGGATAATTTTTTGATTTGTGTTGGCTTATTATTTTTGAACTTTGAACCTGACCCTTTCTGCTGTAGAATGGACATACCCTCTCGTATCCGAGACAATACAGAAGAAGATAGCCGCATCCAGCCAGTGCTGTTAGAATACCTGTTATTAAAAACGCAATATGGATTTTTGTTTCTCCATACTGCACCTGGGACTCATTGTTTGCAAATGAATCCAAATCTAGTGGAGGTAGTTCAGCAGTTACGATGTTTGAATAGTTTCTCAGCAGTAGATCGTATGTTTCATTACTGATTGTACCATTGAGAGAGTGGATAGCCAGTCTAGGAGCCATAAATAAACTTGTAACCAAGGGCGATATTATTCCACCAAAAGCATACGAGAAATGCAAGGCTTGAATATATTGTGCGCCACCAGTACCCCAACAAGATGCTACTTTGGCATTTCCTCCTGAAATATAAGAAAGAGCTGTCTTTGGGTCTACAGTCATATATAAATCTTTTAACTCTTCACCAAACAACAAATAGTTGCATTTGGCAAATTGAAAGCTTTTAGAGGCAACAAATTGAATTTGGGCCAAATGATTGGATTTGTTTTTGTCCACAATTGTTTCAAACACTCTCTCTCAGGGTTGTTTTAACTTCTGTTTTGTGGAAAAGAATCAAGGTAGGAGGAGGCTGTGACCTTCACATCGATTTTTCTGTAATACCCTGTAAACTCTGTGTCACAAGGCAAAGTCCATACATCGCTCCACCCACTGTCTTTAAATAAATGTATCACACACTTTATTGGACCTCTGATGCAAGTGAGAAAAGCAGTCAGTGGCTTGCAAAGCAAGTTGTTTCAGTACCAATGTGAGAAAGCCAGGAAACACACATATAGGTGTACTGACTGCCATGGTATGCCCTAAGCTGTGAAAACAGGGTTAACTTCCGATACAAACAAACAAAAACAGAGTGTTTTATTGGCATTGACAGAGACTTAAACTATCGGTCTATAAGCCTATTTCGCAATGAATAAACAACAAAGAGTGCTTTGACAAGAAGATTTCCAAACTTTAGTTGCAGAAAACATTTTTTCAGTGGCATGAATGGTAAAGTTCTGCAACAGAAAACTGAATGATACAAACCTCACTTTATATTATCGATTCAACTCATCTGAGCATAACTATAAATATCAAAATAAATCACCATCACTGAAAACTGAACATTTTCTATCCAAAAACTTGTGTACCCAACACTACCCAATCATCTAACGGTGCAGTTTGATTATCAATTGGTAAATGGTGACAAACAATGTATATTTGTTGAGTGATTTTCCTTGATCAGTACATAAGGTAAGTCATATTGAGTTCATGTACTACAAGAAGATTTTTTAAAATTTTTCACCATGTAAGCCTTTGTAAAACATGTTACCCCCAGGGCTATAGCTTTAACAATCTTGGTACAGGTCCACAAGTGAAGCTACATGCAAAAGTTGGTAGCCCAAACCTAACAGTGAAGTGGAAATTTATTTTTTGTAGTTTGTAAGCCCCTGTAAAACTTGTGACCCCCAGGGCGTGGCCAGTTTTGACTCAGGGGCTATAACTGGGACACTCTTGTTGGAGATCTACTAGGTGAAGCTGCATGCCAACTTTGGTAGCCCTGGGTCCTACTATTAATTACAAGATTTTTAAAGTTTTCACTATATAAGCCCATGAAAAACTTGTGAACCCTGGGGCAGGGCCAATTTTGACCCCTGGGCTATAATTTAAATAATCAAAGGAGTCCACATGATACAGCTACATGCAGAATCTGATAGCACAATACTTTATGATTAGGAACTACAAGACTTTAAAGTTACAAACCCATATTTAACTTGTGACCCCTGGGGCAGGTCCAATTTTGACCCCAGGGCTATAATGTGAAGAACATTCCAAATTGGTAGCCCCAGGCCTTAATAGTTTTGGACAAGAATTTTTTTTCAGTTTTGTTGCCATGGTAACCATATTTTTTTCTGGAATCAAATTTCTTTAATAGATTCTGCGCTTTTAGCACGTTCTGTATAGTGTAGATCAAAGATCAGACTGCACGTTCTGTGCAGTGTAGATTAAAGATCAGACTGCATGTTCTGTGCAGTCTGATCTTGATCTACACTGTCCGCAAAAGGTCATTAAGTCGCACTTAGCAGCCTCTGGGTTAAAAATATGTGTACAACATTTTTTTATGCAACTGCTTTTGATTTAGACAAGTCTAGAATCTAGTCGTTTGGTAAAGATTTCTTCCAAATGTTTCCCTTTGGCGTCATATGTTCCAGTTTTGATATTTGAAAACACTGTACGTATATCTTTACTAACATCACATCCACCAACTAACCTTAACGCTTCTAAAATCCTGACGAAATAAAAAAAAAAAGGCCTTATCTAAACTGAAAGCATTTGCAGAATACGAGTTAGATATTGCTTAAAAGGTGGAACTTGACCTGGAAAGGATAGAAAACTTTGTGGGAAAGAGAGAAAATGTTAGGAACGCATAGACAAGTCTACTTCTGCTGTGACATAAAATGAATCACTCTTGAAAACTGCCAAAACACCACCTAAACAAGCAAGTTACATTTTACCTGCGTCAAGACCACCACATAAGAACCCTGTCAATAATCGTACCACCAAGAACACACCATAACTTGTACACCACGGAATCACTGCGCTAGCAATCGCACTTGCGATTGATACCAAACCTAATGAAGAGAGGATAGATAGACTGAATAGCGGTTCTACTTGATTTCAACAGTATCTGGCTTTAAATAACGGGTATTATCACTTATCCATATCTCTCATGGTTTACTACAACGTAAACATGGACCCGTGAACGGTATAGAGGCTGAAGGTGATGATGCGGGATATTTTTGTCTGTCATTCGTTTTATGTGATAAATAGAATCTCACATTCGTGTTTATGTATTATCATTTTTATCAAACTCGTTGACTAAAATGTATTTGACGCTCGCCAAGGCTCGCGTCATACAATTTTAGTCAACTCGTTTGATAAAAATGATAATACATAAACACTCATGTAAGATCCTCTATGTAATGAAACCATATATTACAACAACGGCGCAATGAACTGTAAAAGAACGATATAAGACAGTCACGGCTTTCCATACTACTGACTTTCTGTTTCGTTGGTTTATTCTGTATTGCAGTGAAATGCAACGGATTTTTTAAATAGTGACACACATGACCAAGGACACAAAGTCTTTAGGAGATTTCAATCACTTTTTTCGCGGATGCAATCAGTCAAAACTTAAAATTGCATTCGAGGTCTGTTTTCTGTACTAACCCATACCCTAGATTCAAATGCGATTTCAGTTGCAGTCTGGTGTTGGATCTACACTACCTGATACATTGAAAATTATCCGACAAAATGAGCTTCGAACTTACAATACAAATTTGGGTTTCTACTAGATCTACTGGCAGGTAAATTTTAGTATGAACCGCTACATGTACGAGCAGTCTTAAAATAGCAGTTTCAGGGTAATCATATATTAATTTCTTACGTTCAGTCTCGCACTACTAAATTATTATTATTTTTCTCCCATTAAATCTCACAGCTTTAATGCCAGCCTATGTAGTTCAGTGGTCAAGTCGTTACATGGTCTCAAGAATCCCACCTCCGTCGGTGCTAGTCACGTGGGCCGACCATTCATAGGCAAGGTACTGAAGAGCCACTTACATAGCTTTTTACTAGAGGAGCCTAGGAGAAAGAAAAAAACGTGACCTGTTGCCAGGCTATGCCTAAAAAAAAAAAACTTTTAAAGCGTCATAAATCACTACAGAAGCATAGTTCCTATCTAGACATACATGTACCTAACAGAAGCAGTTTATCCATACGGTCGTAGACAACTCCTATTCCCAAACTTCCGGCCATGTAACCCATAGAATTCATGGTGAAGATTAAAGACGTTTGTTTGACAGTAGTGTTCAGTACCAGTTGTAAGTCGTGGAAAGCTGTACCGAGTTGACCGTAATTCCATCCCTGGAATTGAAAATTAATTCTATTTATTTCATGCTTTTGAGTAGTTTATCGAGAGATAACGGTGGAATATTGTTTGAAATTTCATGGTTATGACCACTGAAAAATACCGATTTTATTTTCAAACTCTTTGATCGAAGGCGAGTTCCCGCGCACTGGTTACCTAGGTAAACAGCGCGTGCCATTCAACGGCAGATGGAAATATGACATAATTTACCTACATTTCTCGGGCTTTACGTACTAAATTAATGCGTTGTTATCGTTGTCTGCGCATGTCATATTCTTCGAAGATTCGATCTGTCTGCTATGACGCATCACCCATCCCCATATACTAGGGAAAAGTAGAGCTTATACCGAAGCCATCACCAAAGCCTGTAGGAGCTGTTTTTATAAATGGCCGGTGCATAGGTTACATGCTAGCTGATCATAGCTGAATGAATCGCACCAGGTAGTGTTTTATAGAGTAAAAGTTTATTTTATTTTGAAATTCAAAGTAACGGTTGTCGTTTTGAAAAGTAGTCCGGTTCTGTACCCAGAATGCCCAAATTAAATAGATGTGTATTTGTAGATCTGCCATCTAGCGGCAGATAATGGCGTTGTTATGCGGAGGGGGTACGCCACCGGAAATTACCGAAAACAACCGTACTGGATTTTGATGAAAGTCCCCTCCCCCCCCCCCCCAAAAAAAAAGGGGGGGGGGAGGGGGGCCTGGGGTTAGAAGCATGAAATAAAGAGAGCATTTTTTCTTTCGGTGAAAGATCGAAATTTATTTCATCATCAGTAATGTTTTCACGCCCGGCTGCGCTACTCGTGAAAAAATTAACGATGGTGTTCGCTCAACGAAATAGATCTAGATCTAAATTTCGATCTTTCACCGAAAAATCAAATGTCCTCTTTCTCTATTTACTTCGTTTTTATACTTTTTACCAAACAATCCCGATTTCTCACGACCTTGAGGAAGAAAGCTTTTGAAAACATTTTGGGGGAAATGGAGAAAATGCTGAAATGCTGGGAACCAGTACTTTCTCCTTTTCCCACAATTTTTTCTACCATTTTACAGAAAAATCATTTTGAACAATATTTAACTGGTTATCTGCAAACCCTTTGAATATGGACCAACCGAAAATTTTGTCGTCTGATAAAGGGTTAACGACTTTTTCAACTTCATTCAAGGAATGCAATTCAACTCATTAATCTTGTAAACGTATTTTCCCTTTGTCTTGCACTAGGTCAGTTTTTAAAACATTGTACCAAGAGAGGAAATTGCTCCTAACGAGCAATTTCTCTTTCTACAAAAATGTTCATCCATGAGTTAATGTATAAATCTCAATTCATGTTGATTTTGCTAATTTAATTACGCTGTGTTTGCAATTTTGTTTCATGAGGTAGGCCAGGCATTCATCACAGAGCATCGCATCCAGTTTCTCATTCTCCCTTTTTCTTTTCTTATTAGTTCTATTTCCACTCTACTTTTTTTTTTCTTCCTCTTTTGTTCATTTTTTCTCCTCTCTTTATCAATTTCTCCTTATTTCTGTTTTTGTTTTTGTGTACATTTTTCTTTTTTTTTTTTCTTTATTTAGTTATTTACACCATGTCTCTATATGTTTTGTTTCCATTATCTTTCATCTGTTGTAGGGGAAGGGCCGAATCTAAGTTGTAAGAACTTGTGGCCCGACCCCATTCACTTCATAAATAAAATACGTTTAAACTAAGGTAGGCCTAATGAATGTACGAACTCTTCACCAAACGACACAGTTTTGGATTCGTTTTCAAAAGCCTTACTTCCCCTGGGTGGTTAAAACTCGGGATTGAGAGGGAAAAGTTTAACTCTTTATCAGACTACAGAAACATTGGTCTCGTCTATACTGAAGATATTTTCTGACAACAAAATTTAGTTCGGCTTTAAAAAAAAATGCTGTAAAGAGGCAGAAAAAGATGTCAGAAAAGGAGAAAATGCTGGTAACAGCAAAAAGCTGAAAAGCAGCAAACCTTAAAGTAACATGTACAAACAATGACGTTTTTTTTTTGCATATTTGAAATAAGTAGACACCTGAATGGACCCGAAAAATTTGTAAAAAATAAGAAAACACTTACTAGCAGTATGAAATTGAGATAAACGCAGATCGTTTGAATAAAATTTTGCTTGTGACAACGATTCTCGAACTTCAGGCACTTGTTGATCATTCTGGGTAGATCTCTGAAAGTTTTCGAGCTGTGCCCCGGCATATTGCTGGAAGTTTTCGTGTTAAATCTCGAAACATCTTTTAAGTTTTTCGAAACAGACTCCGGGGCATTCGTAAACAACAAACTACATTCCGTTTCTTCAATTTTTGAACTGTGCGCCAAAATAATATCGTCGCCTGCCTTCAAACTCAGCGTTATATTCTGTTCTCTGTTCATGTTTGAGGTTCACTGCAGTTCGGAAAAATAGGTTGTAAAGAAATAAACAGGAAATATTCTTCCAATAAAATCCTAGAATCAGTGCAGGTTGGATGGTGACAGATGTTCACTGCATATTATTACTCGCCTATTGACCCAACTACACGTACTAACTCTTAGCTTGCGTGAGGACACAGTTTGTGCTTTTAAAGTTGGCTTTTTGAGATTTTTTGTAGCGAACGATAAAAATATTGTCTCCTATAACACTCTAATTTCACTTTTCATTCAATGCATGCATATAAAAGCTCGGCGGTTACATCCAGTGAAAATTGCAATACTGACGTTGAAATAATGATTTATTCGTTGCGCAATCGGGCACACTGTCAGTTTTTTTTAGCTCACCTGAGCACATAGTGCTCAGGATGAGCTGTTGTGATCGGTCAATGTCCGTCGTCCGTCTGTCCGTCTGTCTGTCCGTCCGTAAACAATTACTAAAAAATCTTCTCCTCTGAAACCGCCAATCAGATTTCAATGAAACTTCACAGAAATGATCCTTAGGTGATGCACTTTCAGAATACTTCAAAGATTTGAATTCCATGAAGAACTCTGGTTGCCATGGCAACCGAAAGAAAAAACTTTAAAAATCTTCTTGTCCCAAACTGTAAGGGCTAGAGCTTTCATATATGGCATGTAGCATCATCTAGTGCCCCTCTACCAAAATACTTCAAATTATGGCCCTAGTGTGGAAATTGGCCCTATGTTGTGGGTTCTCGGATTTCACATAGAGATAAAGAAGGAAATCTTTAAAAATCTTCTTGTCCCAAACCGTAAGGGCTAGAGCTTTCATATATGGCATGTAGCATCATCTAGTGCCCCTCTACCAAAATACTTCAAATTATGGCCCTAGTGTGGAAATTGGCCCTATGTTGTGGGTTCTCGGATTTCACATAGAGATAAAGAAGGAAATCTTTAAAAATCTTCTTGTCCCAAACCGTAAGGGCTAGAGCTTTCATATATGGCATGTAGCATCATCTAGTGCCCCTCTACCAAAATACTTCAAATTATGGCCCTAGTGTGGAAATTGGCCCTATGTTGTGGGTTCTCGGATTTCACATAGAGATAAAGAAGGAAATCTTTAAAAACCTTCTTGTCCCAAACCGTAAGGGCTAGAGCTTTCATATATGGCATGTAGCATCATCTAGTGCCCCTCTACCAAAATACTTCAAATTATGGCCCTGGTGTTAAAAATTGGCCCTATGCTGTGGGTTCCCGGATTTCACATAGAGATAAAGAAGGAAATCTTTAAAAATCTTCTTGTCCCAAACCGTAAGGGCTAGAGCTTTCATATATGGCATGTAGCATCATCTAGTGCCCCTCTACCGAAATACTTCAAATTATGGCCCTAATGTTGAAAATGGCCCTATATTGTGGGTTCTCGGATTTCACAAGACGATTGTAATAAGTACTAACAACATAGGATTTAGCTCAGCATAAAGGCTTAAATCCATGGGGCATTCAATTCCAGCTAGTCTTATATACTTCAACAGAGACATTGGAATTCCTATCGCTTAATAAAAGTGTTGGCTTAATAAACGTAGTCGCTTAGCTAAGCAAGATCAACTGTATTGCCCTTTGACAAATTGGAATTCATGAACAACTCTGGTTTCCATGTCAACTGCTGAAAAAAAAAAAATCAACCCAAACACAAAGCCTACAACTTAATTGGCAACAGTAGCACTCTACCAAAGTACATCGAATTGTGACCTTAGGAAAAAAAAAATAAGTGCTTTGTTGTTGGATCCCACATCCAAATAAAAGATCTTTTAAAATCTTCTTTCATCCAAACATTAACCCTAGAGCTTTCATATTCAGCATGGACTGGTGGATAGTTATGCTCCCGTAAGGGCGAGCATATAGTCGCCACTTCGTCTGTCTGTCTGTCCGTCCGAAGCGATTTCTCAACAACCACTTGACGGCTCTTGTTTGCTAATAGCATTTACCAAATTTCTTCCTTGGAATCACAAAAAGTCCTTTGTAGTCACAATGTGGGATCAAATATGTAAAGAGTGTATTCTTGGAATCCTCCTGTTCCATATTTGTATGGCCCACAACATACATTTGGCATGTGATTCTGTCTGAAAACCCATTATCAGCTCACCTGAGCATAACATACTCATGGTTAGCTTTTATGTATCCTTGAATATGCGTCGCCAAAATTCCACTGTTTATTATATAGCTATCGGAATTCCAGCATAATCTTGATCTATCGCCCAGAATGTTTGTAAGGTTGTGAACATGATCATGAACACACTCAGCAACCACAATTCTGGCTCAGTCATACTCAAAATTTCTCTGGATGTTCATAATGACCTAAGGACAAATCTGATCAAAGTGGGGACAAGCTAAAAGCATCAAAATAGGGGATCTTTGTTTACACTCTAGGGCCTATAATTTCGGCTATCTCATTTTCTTACCTGCTCTGATTGTTGGTATTGTCATATGGATGAATCATTTTCAAAACTAAAACATTCCAGCAAAGAGGCAAGTGGCCATAACAATGACAGCTGAGTTGCATTTCAGGTGAGCGATTTAGGACCATCATGGTCCTCTTGTTTAGAGAACATATGTAACATCGTTGTACCTATTTGAAAATGACGCAAGTAATTCACGCATGTTATCGATCATGTGACATTCCCACAAGCCTCTGCAAACCACTGGCTCGAAATACTTTAAAGGAGCATATTATCTTTCTAAGGAAGTACAACCGAAAAATATGAGCCATGTTCTGGAAAAGGGGGTTTCATGCATCTTCGTGATGCATTATGCCTAGCAAGTCATTACATAAAATACAGGGTGTCCGGAAAGTAAGGTAACACTATTGTACGTTTATAATAAAGCTTTTAATTTCAGATAAACAGGTAAAATTATGGTATCTGGAAAACTGCCCCCCCCCCCCTTCCCCGAAAACTGCCTCCTGGAAATCTGCCCCTGTAGGAAAACTACCCCCTAGGAAAATAGCCTCCCGGGAAATTTTTAACATTATGATACTGATGCTGATGATGTTGATGATTATTTTAATGTATTTTATTTTCATTGATTGAATTTATTCCACATGAATGCTATGTTGATAACACATTTCTCTAGACATTGAGATTCCCTTTGAAAGGTTTAACCCTGTTAAGGAGAAGTGATTCCTTTGAAAGGTTTAATCCTTTTAAAGTTAATTGATTGCTTTTAAATATTTACTGTAAAGAATTTAGCGCTTCAAACTTAACTGTGAACAGTGAACATTAACTCTTTACCAAACGACAAAATTTTAGACTTGTCCAAATTGAAAGCATTTGCAGACGACAAAATAAACATGACTCAAAAATTGAAACTTGACTATAGAAGAGTAGAAAACATTGTGGGAAAAGGAGAAAATGCTGGTTACCAGCATTTTCTCCTTTTCCCACAGTGTTTTCAGAAGGCTTCTTCCTCTGGGTCGTCAAAACTAGGGATTGTTTGGTAAAGAGTTAAAAAAAAGAACACACACACATTTTAAGTATAATATTTAATAAAGATGACACAGTACTAAAAACGTAAAAAAAGAGATGTGTATATTGCCAGTTATACATGTGTAAGATATGTTGAATTGAAAATAAAAAAAAAGTAGATGCACCATATCATTCCTGAAAAGTGCTTATATTTCTTTGTGTATGTATGTTCCATTTTTCAATGTTTCTATGACAGTGTTAGAACTAAAACAATTAAATAAGATAATTAAAAAAAAACCAAAAAACTATAGCAGGGATATCTATGGCAATTTCTATCCTTTTGATCGAACTTGCCATCACCGCCTGATGAGGCTTGTAGACGAGCCGAAATATGTTTTTTTCTTTTTCTGTAAAACATGAAATACACTGGCATAAAAGTGTGGGCGGGGGCAGTTGGGGGCAGATTTCCAGGGTGCAGTTTTCCGGGGAGGACAGTTTTCCTAGAACCAAAAATATAATACATGTGTATAAAATATGAAAGTTTATTTTGTGATATAATTTCGTTCAATTTTCACAACATTACACACTTTTATACAGATTTCAATTCAGAAGTTCTTTTTTTGTAATTGACGTCATTTTAATAATTAATGACCTTTTCAATGTTACGACCTTAACATTATGCTCTTTCCATGGCGAACAAGCACTGTGAAATTGTCAATCACTTTAGCAGACATTCCGATATCAATCTTCTTGATTTTACGTTTAATGTTCTTTAACAACATGTCTGTGCTGTTTGGCTTGGGACTGTAGACCTTTGACTCCAAAAGGAAGAAGTCGCACGGGTTGAGGACAGTGCACAGGCTATGATATTCTTCGTATTTTACCTCCGGATATCAATCGACATTACCCTTTCACCGAACGTATCAAGTAAAAAGTCTATCACGGTATTAGATGTGTGTGCCGTAGCACCATCCTGCATAAACTACACTGTTTGCAATGTATAGGACTTTTTCTCAAGCGTGGAAATATACTTGTTATTTAACTTCTTCCTTTGGGGTTATTTAAAGTCAAATTTCTACAGTCCCAAGCCAGACAGCACAGACATGTTGTTGAGAACATATAACGTGAAATCAAGGTGATTGATATTGGATTGTTTAGAGTTATTAATTTCATTGTGTGTGTTCGGGATAGAAAGAGCATAAATACCGTCACAATGAAAATGTCATTAGATCTAGTTACTAAAATGACGCCAATGACAAAAAAGTACTTCTGATTTGAAAACTGTATAAAAATGCGTCATGCAATGAAATTATCACATAAAAAAACGTTCATAATTTATTTACATGTATATATAGTTTTATCATTTCATCTGAAATTTAATGTCATTTATAATTGTATTAATTCTTTATTTCCTCCATAATTGAAGATTACAAACAAATCACACATAGAAAAAAAGCAAAACTTTTTGCAGATGCATTAAACCCCCATTTCACAAAGCATGGTTCACATATTCCTGACATTTCTTATCTATTGATGGTTGTTAGCTTACTATTGCTCGACTCAATTCTGATATTGATATAACGTTATACTTACACATTATCAAGCGTGGTAGGCAAACAGTTAAAATCAATAACGACGTGAATCAATAAACCCACGGCTATAATTTTCACAAAAAAAGCTTGATATTGTTATTATTTATTCAATTTCTAGAGCATCACCTAATTGGCTGCTCAAGAAGTTTTGTCTTTAAAATAGCCGCGGGAATGCATATATTAATAAAAGACTTTTGTATTATATTAATGAAAGACTTTTGTATTGTATTGTCTCTAAAATAGCCGCAGGAATGCATCTAGAAATTTACAATTTGGGGGGAAATGCCCGCCATCTGAATTACCGAAGGGGGGGGGGGGGCACTGAAAATAATTTAGAGGATGCTTATCAAAACCACTTTATGTGCTTTAAGGTTTATCCATATATAAACAGTGTATAAACGTTACCTTTTACAGAATTAGGCCTACATATCCAATTGATTACTCTGGGTCCTTAACCACACTTGTAAGACATTTTATTTTTAGAGCAGTGTAGAATCTGAGACTGGTAGCATCTCCATTTGCCAACTCCCCCATCCCAGACGAAAAATGGGCCAATTTGAAAAAGGCCTATAGTGTAGGTATTAATAGGATCCGTCACAGGAGAGTGTAACAGGTACCAACAACATAAGATTAAATTTACCCTAGTCAGCACTGCAGACTGCAGAAAAATTAAGCAAGAATCTTAATCTTTGCCTCATGATTAGAGGGAGATTTTAACTCCTGCTTTGTGTTTTAGTCAGTGTAGACGTATATGTAAATTAGTCGTTTTATTCGTTTTTTTTTTTTCAAAATTTTCTGTTTGCATTATTAGCGGCTCGATCCCTGTAGATCTAGAAAAAAGTAAGACTTGACAATTGACCCGTGGTAAAGGTAGCCATCTCAAGTTGAAAATTAAATTTATCTATAACGTCCTCATTTTTGCTCTATCCGCCTACGGACAGTGGAGCTCAAAATCGCTCCATATCTCGTAATGTTTTAAAAAGTCGTCTGTGGCATTCGTGTAGATTTATATCATGCCCCAATTAAGTGCGAAATGAAAAAAAAATATTTGTCGGAAAAACGATATATTATTACTTCCCTTTAATATAAAATCCTAACTAATGATTCACGCTTTGATATATCTTGTGAATTCCAGCTTCAAACATTTTTGTCCATTACATGTATAGAGTAGTTCTCTCCTTTCTTCTGTCGTAAGTAGTTAAATTGATAACTTTGTGGCAATAATGCGCATGAGAAAATAACTACATTGTGTGAATAAATATTTTTATAAACAGCTTACGTCCCTTACATCAACACGGACAACCTGATTCCAGTATTATATACTAATACCCCCGCCAAAGTGCGATGAATTGATTTTGAAACCATCATCAGATGGTCACAGTGTGATGACAACTTCAACCAACAAAATGTACAAACTGAGCGGAAAATGACTGTTGCTCAAATGACCAGTGAGTTTATCGTTGTAAGGATTGAAAACGTTATCGGAAATGGGAGATAATGCTGCTTACCAGTATTTTCTCTTTTTTTTTGCACACTCCAACTTAACCCTTCACCGCACAATGCCGCCTTTTAATGACCCTGGAAAAGAAGCCTTCAGAAAACATTGTGGAAAAAGGAGAAAATGCTGGTAACCAGCATTTTCTCCTTTTCTCACAATGTTTTCTACCCCGTCAAAGAAAAATGCCCTATTTGAGGCACATAGAAATTGTTGTCTGCAAATGCTCTCAATTTGGACAACGCTAAAAATTTATCGTCTGGTAAAAGGTTAATCCTTCTACCATAGCGTCGTTGAACAAGAGGGCCATGATGGCCCTGTATCGCTCCACTGGCTAATAAGTAAAAACACTACATGCCAAACATTACATTACTTGGCAAATTGGTTTTGAACATGAGCCCCTTGAGACAGGACTAAAATTGCTAGACCTAGTTCTTATGGTTAGTAACAAGAAGATTTCTAAAGGTTTCACTATATAAGCCAATGTAAAACTTCTGACCCCTGGGGTGGGATCAAATTCGACCCTTGGGCTATAATTTGGGCACTCTTGCTGAAGGCCCACTAGATAAAGCTACATGAAAAATTTGGTAGCCCTAGGCTTCATGACCAAGTACAGGGAGATTTCTAAAGTTTTCACTATTTTCACTATATAAGCCCATGTAAAACGTGTTACCCCCGGGGCGGGGGCCAAATTTGACCTCAGGGCTATAATTTGGGCACTCTTGGTAGAGGCTCACTAGATAGAGCCTCTCGCAAAATTTGGTAGCCCTAGGCCTTATGGCTAGATACAGGGAGACTTCTTAAGTTTTCTCTATGTAAGCCCATGTAAAACTTAGGACCCCTGGGGCAGGGTCAAATTTGATCCCAGGGCTATAATTTGGGCACTCTTGGTAGAGGCCCACTAGATAAAGCACATGCAAAATTTGGTAATCCTAGGCCTTAAGGCTAGGTAAAGGAAAATTTCTAAATTTTTCTCTTTATAAGCCCATGTAAAACTTGTGACCCCCCAGGGAAGGGCCAATTTTGACCCCAGGGCTATAATTTGAAGAAACTTGATAGAGGTCTACTAGATAAAGCTACATGCCAAATTTCGTAGCCCTAGGCCTTATGGTTTCAGACATGAAGATTTTCAAAGATTTTCAATATTTTTAAGTTTTGTTGCCATGGCAACCAGAGTCTTTGAAAGAATCAAACTCTTTCAAGAAATTCTGAAAAGGACCATGGCAGGATCATTTCTGTGAAGTTTCATCAAAATTGGATGGGTAGTTTCAGAGAAGAAGATGTTTGAAATAAAAGTTAATGCACGGACGGAACGGACGACGGACACAGGGCCATGACATAAGCCCGCTGGCCTTCGGCCAGTGGAGCTAAAAATGGGATTGTATGGTAAAGGGATCATCAATTCCGCATTTTAAAGAAATCGTTTCTGATTTTGGCAATGTGCAAGTTTGTATCAAACCACCTTTTAACTCTTTACCAAACAACAAAATTTTATACAAGTCGAAATTAAAAGCAATTGCAGACGACAAAGAAATTGTGACTCAAAAATTGAAACTTGATTTAGAAGAGTAGAAAACATTGTGGGAAAAGGAGAAAATGCTGGTTACCAGCATTTTCTCCTTTTCCCACAATGTTTTCAGAAGGCTTCTTCCTCTGGGTTGTAAAAACCAGGGATTGTTTGGTAAAGGGTTAATTGGTTAGTGTTTGTGTAACTTGCAAACAGCGAAGACCTGTATAAGATTGTAATTGATGTCTGATCTGAGTCTTCACCTTTTTGGAAATATGATTTGAATAGTTATCCCATTAAAGTGACAATAAAGGCCAAATGCAAACAAAGCGGATGTTTAAATGCATTTGAATTAATATCATACCATGAAAAGTATGGAAATGACGCCAATGTGAAGATGACAATCTGTCATTGTATGGTCGGCCTAAGTGTTAGTCACTGACAGAGAAATTAATTTCAAAACTAGGTTAAAACCTTCAGGTAGATGTGTCTTTTGTTTACTTTTTGCCTGATTTTAAAATTCTTTTTTCTGCCAGCAACTATCATATGGCCCGACCTTACAATAGCAGACTGTCATCTGCACATATTTTCCGTACTTTTAAATGGCATGATTTAAATTCAAATGTATTATGACACCTGCTTTGATATTTTGGCCTTTACCGGGCCTTTAAATAGAAAATGGCAGCAAACTGGTGCCGTTTGGCCTCTATATGTCATAAACATAGTGTAAAATCCTATTTACACCATAACCAGAAATTGTTCAAGAAACCCGAAAATTTTAAGGATCTTATCTGGAGTCCAAGAATAGAATCTAGTAGGGCAGCTAAGAAGATCCGATCCGTGCTCTGGTTCATGGGGGGTTTAATTACATCTTCGAGATGCATGATACCAAGCAAATCATCTCTTAACTCTTTCTATACCATAGACAACACCAGCAACTTTTGTGGACAGTATAGATCAAGATCAGACTGCACAAAACGTGCGTTCTGATCTCTGATCTACACTTTCCATTGCTTTATTCTAGATAATGAACAAACTCTGTTTTGAGCTTGCAGCAGTAAAGTATTTGTAGCCTTTGAGAAAATGCAATTTATTTATTCAGTAGCGAAAGAGTTAATTATATCCATAAAATGCATTTTGCATAGCAACCAACTGAATCATGGGGTAGCCCCCACACTGATACCATGACATGAAGAAAATTTGCCATCAGAAAAAAGTTTTGACCAATGTCATCCTGCGCAGGCTGACATTGGTCAATACTTTTTGCAGATGCATTTATACAGCCCCTTTTTCACAGGGATCAATGACATTTCATCGCAAACTATTTCGTCCAAAACAGTGTTTTGCCGAATACGATGTTTCATCAAAGTGATGCTTTACCAAATTTCGTGGATTTTTTACAAATTTCAATTTAAAAAAAATCTGTTCTGAGGAATGATGGATGACAAAAACATTTGCATTGTAACATTTCATTTCGACCCGACTATCTAGAATTGGTTAGGTTGTTTGAGTAATAAGGGTTATAAAAAAAAGAGAATTTTTCCAAGCAATAGGCACGTACTTGGAAAGAAATTGTAACACATATCTTGACGTTAGCCATGCTATTGTAATGAAAAGATTCTCGATTCTTCCAAAAAAAAGCGTGTCTTTTTAAAAAGAGAGAAAACATAAAGGTTGTGCATGCGTGGTGTCTATGAGCCAAAACAGGTTCAAAAGAGAAGCTTTAATTACTGCAATTTTGTCAGCGAGAAGGAAAAACATGAAAACTATTTTCTGTATAAACATATAATCTGAGAAAATGAGAAAGAAATTTTCAAGAATTTGATTTTTCAATTTTCAATGTTGAGTGAATAGATGTTAATTAAGCTCCTTTAACCCTTTACCACACGACCAATTTTAGACCTGTCCGAATTGAAAGCATTTGCAGAGGACAGTTTCAATGTGGATCATATGAAATGATTTTTCTTTGATAGGGTAGAAAACATTGTGGGAAAAGGAGAAAATGCTGGTTACCAGCATTTTCTCCTTTTCCCACAATGTTTTCAAAAGCCTTCTCTATCAGGGGTGTCAAAAGTCGTCGTTGTGTGGTAAAGGGTTAACAAGAACAAGTTAATAAATTCTTTACAAACTTAGGCTGAGGTATGTTTTTACACCGATCAATCATTCTGCAAAAAGGCAAACCAAATGAAACATCTCTTTTCTGGACAGTGATTCAAAAAGAGAAGGTCTACAGGGAATTACAGCTTAAAAGTGGCAGTTTATAAGTTTTGCTGTGTGTACAGCACTTGCGAAAGCTAGTAAGCATTCACCAGATTATCCCATATATTTAGCACTGAAAGGAAGACAGCCTTTGAAAACTCAATGGGAATAAGAGAAAATGCTTGGAATCTACAGTTTCTCCTTTTCTCACCACGTTTTTATCCCTCTTGAAGACCCTTCATGCCATTGGAGCCACATTTAGATTTGGCAAGGTGCAAGATGTTGGCAAGATACCCAAGTTTAAAGTTTCATCCTCTGGTACACTGTTGACTCTTGCAAAGCCAAGTATATAGCCATACTCTGTAAGGAGGCTTAATGCATATGCCAAAAAAGTATCCACCCAGGTCAGCCTACGCAGGCTGACCTGGGCCGAAATGTTTCGCTATTGGTCAATTTTCTGTATGTCCAAGCTCTTTCTCCAAATTCAGTCAATTAGACTATGCGTATATTATGGATCCTTAATTATATGGTGACTTGCTTGGTGTAATAGATTACAGAGGTGCATTAAGCCCCCCTTTGTTAGAGCATGGCTTATTATCAACTCAACATTGGATGCCTGAGAATATGAACTCATATTAAACTCAAACAGGTTTTTATCATTACAGGTTTCACTGAATAGGCAGACAGTACAGATCAAAGGTCAGATTACATGTTACGTGCACACTGATCTTGATCTATGCCATCTGCAAAAGACCCTGTTTTTGCCTGTGGTCCTGAAGGACTTAACCCTTTTTCTACTAAATAAGCGAAATGAAACTTTCAAGCTGACAATAAAAACCCAAATTCTGCTATTTTAAAGCTTCTTTTGGGGGAAAAATATCTCCTTATTAGACAGTGTAGATTCAAGATCAGACTGCACGTTCTGTGCAGTCTGATCTTGGTCCACACTGTCCAAAAAAGATCCTCGAGTCTCCCTAAGCAGCCTAAGGGTTAAGATTAAAACTATTGTTGATAGTAGTCATGAGGAATCACGCCCTGCTGCACTCCGGATGTGTTGGCATATGGCCATGGATACATGTAGCTAACTGGCTGCATTGATGTGACAAATATTGTCCCAGCAGACACAGAGGAGGGTACCTGTTTGACTGTAGAGGTTGGTGTATCTATTCCTGTTGAGTTGTCTGTTTCTATAACAACTAAATTTTCATTTGCTATGTGAGCAGGTATACCACTGGCCGGTGATGCACTTCGACTGTCTGTTACAAAATCTGACACTGCTCCTGGAAGTGCTGATGAAGTCTGAGAGGGATCAATTGTAGAAAAATTGGGTATGTTTGGTTGAACTGTTGTTTGGTCTCCTGAAGCATGCAATTCTGTATCTACATCTTCTGTGGTATCTGTAGGCAGTGTGATTACTTTGTTTGGTGCTCTTCGTTTCCTTCGTTTCTTTGATTCTGAACTAGGCTCAAGGTCAACGTCAATAACAAGGGGAACATTGGATGGTAATAAGTCTGCTTGACCAACTTTTGAATCCTCTACTGTCATTGTTGGTTTCACATTACCCCTTGCGTGTACTTTCAAATGCACGCGTAAGTTGTCTGCCCTTGTAGTGGATTTCCCACAAATATCGCAAGTAAATTTCTTCACTGGACAATGTACAGTTTTCATGTGTTTAGAAAGGCCACCTTTGTCAGGGAAACGATGATGACACATGTTACACTCAAAAGGTTTCACACCTGAATGTCGTTTTGAATGAGCCCTTAATCTTTCTTTTGTCTTGAAGGCCTTTCCGCAAGTTTCACATTTAAAAGGCGAGTCTTCCTTATGAACAAATCTATGACTATAAAGGGTTGGATAAGTTTTAAATGTTTTTTTACAAATTTCACAAGTGAATTTTTTTTCATCCCTATGTATTGACTTGTGCATTTCTAGTGCTGACTTGTATGCATATAGCTGACCACACACATCACACATAAATCTACCTCTGTCTAGCATGTGACGACGTTTATGAGCTTTCAGAACTACTTCCGAGTTATAAACTTTGTTACATACATCACATTTAAAATTTCCAGGATCCGAGTGTTTTGACATGTAATGGTAATTCATTGCTTGATTATTAACAAATGTTTTATCACACTTGTCACATTTGATTCTTGATTTGGTTTCATGAGTTGCTTCATGCACACGCAAACAGCTGCTATATGAGAAACCCTTACCACAAATTTTACATGTATATTGCTTTGTTTGTTCATGAGCTCCAATAATATGCACTTTTAAATGATGTGCTGTTAAGTAAGTCTTTTCACATAGTACACACTTGTGTGGACGGGAGCATTTGTGTTTTAGAATATGGAGTTTCAGACTATGATTGAAATTGAAGGCAGCGTCACAGCCAGGTTCAGTACATTTGAACTTCTTCACGTCCGAGTGAAGTCCACGTCGATGATGATACAAACTTTCTTTCCTATTGAAACATTTACCACATGTCTCACAAGGGTACACAATATTCTCATGTTTAACCTTAGTGTGTCTACGAAGGGCTTTCTTTGATGAATACTTCATTCCACATTCCAAGCAATCAAATGAACCATGGCCATTTTCTTGTTTTATTGATTTATCTAGTTTACCAATATTCTTTATTTTGATTTTTATAGTCTTCAAATTTTCTGGTGAGGAGTTTCGATCAACTCCAGTTTCTGAAGTATCTTTCTCAACTTTTGTCTTCAATTCAAATCCACTGGTTTTTCTTTTAGGCTGCTTTGTTCCATTATTCATCAATTTAATTTTGTGTCTTTCTTGCTTTTTCCCTACCCTATGTCTTGTCGTCTTTCCACTCTTGCTTACTTCAACATTAGGTTTCACAGGATTACCATCAGTGTCACAATGTTCTTCTAAAAAATGTGTAACAAACCCATCCAACTTCAAACAACTTTTTTTGCAAAGCAGGCATTTAAACTGATTATTACAATAAGCTTTATGGTCTGTTTTAATATGCTTTGACAAGTCTTCCTTACTTTCATATTGGAGCTGACAAATTGGACATTGGCTCGCATCTATGTGATTGACACATTTTGTTTCGGTACTTTCCTGCCAGGACTGAAAACTTTCAAGCTCATCTGTATCACTGTTGTATGCTTTGTTATCATCACTGAACCCATTGTGTACATTCTCTTCTTCCACTGCTTTTGTAAATACAAAATGTATAGTTGCTAAATACTGTATAAGTGGAAAATTTTGCGAGGTGGAAATTTTTGCGAATTCGCGAATTTAAAAAATTCACAAAATTTTCTGTTCCTGTATTATACCACAAGTACGTATACTAACAAATGACAAGTGTCTAGAATTCGCAAACATTTCCGTTTGCAAAATATCTGTAATCGGTAGTACGCAAATTTTTTGACATACATATATATCCACGTATACAGTACAATGATGAATTCACAACAGAAACAAATTTACAGCAAGCAACTGAAAAGATCCCATATGAAATGGGGATATTCAATATTTATTAGCCCTATATACCACACAATCCCAATAATGATACAAAGAAAAAAAAAAAAAAAAAAAAACTTTAAGAAAACATTATGGGAAAAGGAGAAAATGCTGGTAACCAGCATTTTCTCCTTTTTCCATGATGTTTTCTACTCTATGAAAGACAAATTTCATGCTTTGAGTAACAATCAGCTCTTTACCACATTACAAAATCGTAGGCTTGTTCAATTGAAAACATTTGAAACAACAATTTAAATTTGGCTCAAATGATGGAATTTGTCTTTGAATGAGTAGAAAACATTGTGGGAAAAGGAGAAAATGCTGGTTACCAGCATTTTCTCCTTTTCTCTCAGTGTTTTCCAAAGGCTTCTTCATTAAGGTCGTTAAAATTCGGGATTGTGTGGTAAACGGATAATATGTCAACTGCTCATGCTTTCAATTTGGATAAGCCATAAAGTTTGTTGTGTGGTAAAGAGTTAAAGTTTAACACATGAAAACATTTATGGCAATCTGGACAAGGCTAGTTTTGTTGTACATTTCATGTATCTAGCATTTTAACTTTAGATTAATCTATGTTAAGGTGTTCTCCCCAATTACAGCCACTAGACCATGTTTGTTTTGACAGGAAAATACTGTTCATCCCTGAATAAATTTACATATGAAATACCTGTTGCGACTATAACTGATATATACTCAACAAAAAAAAGTTAAGGAAATTATGTTTGAGGGGCTATGACAAAAGACCTTTAATACTTTAAAAATTTTGAATTTCATAGCGTTATAAAATGTCCTTTTTTCATTAGAAGGATGCTTTATTTTAGTTTATAGCACCTTTAGTGGCTTAAAGAATCAATTTCCAAGTTAACTGGTCTTCCCACCATTTTTCGCAAAATTGCAATATTGATTGGTTTGAGTAATGAGTATCAATTTACATACAGCCTCACCCAAAAAAGCCTTCAGTTGGCCCTAAAGCTATTTACCTATCTCAGATAATTTGAGCAATACCTTCCCCACTATGTCGACATTTCAGTTTTCAAATCAGTTCAGTATCTCCATTGCTATCGCCCAGAATCGTCCAAGGTTTTGTTGTCAGAAAAATGTTGTGCTCATTGACTGCCTAGGTGCACTCACCAGACAGGTCTCCCAATGAACATGTGGACATTTTGGACTGAGCGCCTGACGCTGAATACTTGCACAGGAGGAATGGAGGCCGGTTCCTCCGCTCCAAATTGCCAGAATATTCAACATACGTGAAGCCAGTGCAAGTCCTTATTTACCGCTGACAGGGGACACACTCGTTACTGAAGGGATATTTTTGAACATTCTCATCTTCCATATGTGAAATTTTTCCCACAGTGTTTTCAGAAGCTCCTTACCTCATGGTTGTCAGAATTCAGGATAGTGAAGTAAAGGGTAAAGAATGATATGAAACCTTATACCTACCATTACCATGGACCGTATCATCAGAAGGTGTTTCCAATGTTATTGCCTTATGCTCTTGCTGATCTTCTTCCCAAAGCCATGTATCATTCCTATGAATTGAAAAAAAAAAAAAAAAGAGTTGTTTCAAGACATTTTCTAATTTTAAAGCCCCAATAGTGGCAAACAGTAAACAAAGGTGTTAAAATGCATTTGAATTTTAACTCTTTACCAAATGACAATTCAGACTGGTCCACATTCAAAGTACTCAAAGCCAACAAATGAAATGTGACTTAAAAATTGAAATTTGTTTTAGGAAGGGTAGAAAGCATAGTAGGAAAAGGAGAAAATGCTAGTTACCAGCATTTTCTCCTTTTCCCACAATGTTTTCAGAAGTCTTCTTCCTCAGGCTTGTTATAACTCTGGATTGTGTGATAATGGGTTAAATCATAGCCATTAAAACTATGCGGTTTTTTTTGAGGATGATAATTTTTTATTGTACAGAGAGTCCAAGCATTAGTTGACGGCAGCAAAATGAATTTTAAAATCAGGTAAAATGTAAACAGAAGAAAGAGCAACCTGGCATCTTTTGACCTACTTTCAAAGTTCATTTTACTACCAGCAACTAACACTTGGACCCACTGCACAATAATAGACTGTCACTTTTATAATTATTATACTTTAAAATGGTATGATTTAAAATGAAATGCATTTTAACACTCGCATTGTTTACTTTTGGCCGCTATAAGGCTCTAACAAACTAATGTTCATTTTCCATCAGTGTTTTCAAACGCTGTCAACTACTGGGGTTTAAAATGTCCAAAATAAGCTAACAACAAAATTTCTGACTTGGCCAAGTTGAGAGCAATTAAATACTGTTCAAATGGTAAGATTTGTCTCTAAAAGTGTAGAAAAAATTATGGGAAATGGAGAAATGCTGGTTACGGCATTTCCTCCTATGCCCACTATGTTTTAAAAAAATCTATTAAGCCCTCTTTTTCAGGGGCGTTAAAACTCAGGATTGTATGGTAAAAAGTTAAAGAAGCAATTTCTCCTTAACCCCTCACCACACAATCCCAACTTTTAACCACCTAGAGGAAAAAGCTTTTGAAAATATAGTGGAACAAGAGCGAAAAATTTTCGCAAGATACGCCCGTCCCACCGCCAGTTGTCGAGTGGGGATAATAATCATAAAGGGCAGGTAGAGGAAAATAGTAGTGCAGCAGAAATCATGTAAGTGATTGAAATAGGCATGAATGTCTCCTGTAATGTTAAGGACACATGTTGTAGTTATGCAGCCATATGGCTGCGTAAAGTTCCGTTACGGACAAGCAAGAAATACTGTAAAAATGAAGATCAAAGTGGAATTACTCAAAATCCGTGCTAAGTAGAGTTATTGTTCTTGCGCACTGTACTCTGTAATATTGCAACAAACATGAATACCAAGTTTGAAGTCGTTCTGACTTGAGATGACAAAGTTATATTCCAGACAAGCACTAAATGCTGTAAAAATGACAATCAAAGGGAAATAACTCAAAGACAGCACAAGGTAGAGTTACAATTTTTGTGCACTGCACTTCCAAATATTGCAACAAATAAGTATGCCATATTTCAAGTAATTCCTACTTAAGATGACAAAGTTATGATCGGGACAAAGAACTGGACACCGCCCACCCATTTGCCATGGGTGATCCCATAATACGTCCCATCTTCGACGGACGTATAAAAAGGAGAAATGCTAGTAAACAGCATTTTCTCCTTTTTCCACAATGTTTTCTACCTTAACAGGGTCAAATATTGTCATTTGGGCAACATTTGTCGTCTGCAAGTGCTTTCAATCTGGACCCGTCTAAAATTTTGTTGTTCGCTAAAGAGTAAAAAGTCATAGGGAAATAATTCAATATTAGTTTTTTTTCATGAACATTGGCCAGTTCTGATTGGCTGAATATATTTTTTCATAGCTCAATGGAAAAAAAAATTAAGCAGTGCCGGAACTACGTTTGCAGTCAAACTAATGTAAACAAACCAGTATATGAGATTTCATAATGTTTTTCTTTCCGATTTTATAGCGAGTCTGAAGTTCAAATTGCTTGCTGAATTTATTTTCTCTGAATAATGAAAAAAAAAATATCCAACAGTAAATTCAAAGAGACAGCTTAAAACTCATTGTCACTTTGCTGGGTTTAAACAATCTTATTTTCAACTTAATTCTAGCATACTGAACTGCTAATAATAAATCTACTAAATCTGCAAATGTTCAATACTATAGTGACATTATAAATTTACGTAATTTTTATGTCACAAATGAACAGTTTTACCGCGCTACGAAATACCAATGAAACGGACATGAAATAAATACACAATGCTGGATTTATGAAAAAAAAAAAAACCAGTTAGTATTATTTCAATGCATATTTGTGTTCGCGGTTTCATACAGTGTGATTAGGTTTTTTTCATACCTCCATGAAAACAAAAAAAGTTCTCTTCATTCCTTAAATATTCAATTCTTTACCAGATGAAAAAATTTTAGACTGATCCAAATTGAAAATAGTTGTAGATGACAAATAAACCATGGCTAAAATGGTGAAAATTGCTTTTCAACATAGAAAACATTGTGATTACCAGCATTTACTCCTTTCCCCACAATGTTTTCAAAAAGTCTCTTTCTCAGTCTTATAAAACTCAGGGTTGCTTGGTAAAGGGTGAAAGGAAAGGGTAATCAGCTACTTAGGGCAACTGGGAAAAAATTTTGGAAATGGAGCAAATGACTTAGTTACAAGCAATTACTGGTATTTCACGCTGTTTTCAAAAGCAGCATAGGTGAAGAAAGTTGTAATTGACCACTCACTGACTTAACCCTTTGCCAAAAAATCCTGTATTCTTATGACATAGCGAAAGTAGGTTTTTTAAAGCACTGTAGAAAAGAAATTCAACATACCAGGCAGCATTTTCTGCTCTTCCCACAATGTATTCTACCATTTCATGGACAACTTCATCATTTCAACCACAATAATTTTGTGCAAATGCTTTGTTTACCAACAAGTCTACACCATTGTAATCCAGTAAAAAGTTAAGTGGTTGAGGCAGAGAGTTCTCTGCCTATTTCTGTATCTAAGGCATGGCATTTTATGGCTTTTGGTTAATATTACCCACTATAGGTTCTTTGTTCAAAATACAAACCTGTTAACTTCATCAAAAGCAATTAACTCATACTGCTTGTCACAATCTACTTCCAGCACAAGCTTAGTCGTCAACTTGATAGACTGTGTAAAAGGGATATACTTAATTAAGTAGCTCCCAACCACCTTCAAAATATTTTTGTGTAATGTTTCATCCATTTCCATCGTTGCTCCAGCCTCTCAACTGAAAAGCTGTATGATCTTTCAGGATTTAGCGCTCTGTTCTCTATGAAAGAAACCTGTAAAATAAATGGATGTGTAATGCAAAATAATCTTAGCTGATCTAGAAAAGAGGCACTTAAATTTCCTGATAAGTAAAATCCCTACAATTGACATGTACAATTCAGCATAGGAAAAAAAAAAAAAAAACGCAGCAGAAATGCAAGCATGCTGCTTCAGAAAAAAAAGCAATAGTGCAGCCATGGGCTGACAAAACTGTCACCTGATTTATTTTTTCTTTAAAGATCTATACTTGGCCAGCTTTTAAGCCATATAATCCTTATTTCATTTTATGAAACTATAATCATTCTTGTATCTTCATGCCAAATGTTGCCCCTGATAGCTGCAAGGTTGCACAAATTATGACAGATAAAAAATGCATTTCATGTTTTGGAGGCCTTCAAAGCAATTGCTGTTGTCATTTCCGCTTTTAAATGAGGACAAATCCCTTGAGTTTTTCTATTCCTTACACCATATATATTGGTAATTTTTGTTTACACAGCTGAGCCATTCTACACAGTTCCAAATTTTAAGTGATTTTTTTCCCTGGCTGTACAGATGTATCTTTAACTCTTTACGACACACACAAAAAAATGTATACCAGTCCAAATTGATAACATTTGCAGAAGATAATATAAATGTGGTTTACAATCCCGGGTTTTCACGACCCTGGGAAAGAAGCCTTTTGAAAACATTGTGGGAAAAGGAGAAAATGCTGGTAACCAGCATTTTCTTCTTTTCCCTCAATGTTTTCTATGCTATCACAGATAAATCTTTCCATTAGATTGTTATTTTATATGTCGTCTGCAAATTCTTTCAATTTGGATCAGTCTAAAATTTTGTCGTGTGGTAAAGAGTTAAATGACAGAATTGGTCTTTGAAAAGGGTTGAAAACAAGAAAACATTTTGATGCTTCTTCCTTTGCTTGTTTGGTTTACAAAGGATTAAACAAGTGACAGTTAACTTTTGTCAATCAGCCTCTCCTAAGTGTTTCCAACTACAAAACCTGAGAAATTTACATACCTGAAGTAGCCTCACCCCATCCTCTATCCCTGAGCAACCTTGATACTTTTTGATGCAGCGTGAACCAGGGCTTAACCCTTTACCAAACAATCCTGGGTTTTCATGACCCTAAGAAAGAAGCCTTCTGAAAACATTGTGGGAAAAGGGGAAAATGCTGGTACCCAGCAAGAGACAATGAAGTTTAAGTATTGCATACAGTGTGGTGTCCCAAATTTGGTTAAATGAAGCCCTTTCTTATTTAAGCACACACCAATATGAATATCATTTAGATACAAATAGCAAGGCCTAATGTAGTCTATGCTTTGAGAAAACACATTCAAAGAACTAAGATTACATGTAAGATTAAGCAATCAGAACAGCTGCCACTACATAATCAAAACACCTGATGAATTGTTATTATTAAAAGCACCTTACGACTTCGTATCTTCTATCAGAGTTTAGGCACAGATCTATACATTGTATAGTGAAGTATTTTTCTTTCAACCCTCTACCTGTCAAGACCAGCCACGGTAGCTCAATTGGTAGTGTACAGGACTTGAGAAAAGGGGGTCGCTGGTTTGATCCCCAGCTCGGCCAATTTAAACAGCATTTAACACCATACAATGAAACAATCAATCTCTACCTGTCCATCTTGTGTTTAACTCTTAACCACACAGCAAAGTTTCAGACTCATCCACTTGAAGGAATAAACACATTACAATTAAAATGCTTTTCAAATGATACTATTTGTCCCTTGATATGTTGAAAACATTGTGTGAAAAGGAGAAAATGCTGGTAAACAGCATTTTCTGCTTTTCCCACAATGTTTACAAAAACCTTCATTTTCATGGTAGTTTAACCCTTTACCACACAATTCCGACTTTTAACGACCCTGAGGAAGAACACCTTTCGAAAACATTGAGGGAAAAGGAGAAAATGCTGGTAACCAGCATTTTCTCCTTTTCCCACAATGTTTTCTACCCTAACAAATACAAATTCCATTATTTGAGTTACATTTAAGTTGTTATCTGGAAATGCTTACGGTTCAGAGAAGTCTACATTTGAGTCTTTTGGTAAAGAATTAAACTCAGGATTTTGTGGTAAAGGGTTAATCCTTATAGAAGAAAGCTTTAACCCTTGAGCAATGTTTAACAACCCTAAAGAAGAGCCCTTTAAAACCAATGTGGGAAATGTAGAACATGCAGCAGCAGGTAAACAGCATTGTCTCCTTTTCCCCACAATGTTTTCTAACATGTTAGACAACTTCTTTTCATTTGCACTGATTTCAAATTAGCTGCTGTCCATATATACTTCCATTTTTAAACTCGTACTTTGGAAAAGGGTTCACCCCTACCAGACATTTTAAAAAGACTTGTTCATATTGTAAGCAGACAACACATGTGACTCAGATGCTTAGATTTTTCTTTGAAAGGTTAGAAATCATTGTTGACAAAGGAGAAAATGCCCTCTTCCATCATTTTCTTTTCTCACAATATTTTGAAAAAATTTTTCCTCATGGGTGTTAAAACTCAAGATAGTGTGGCAAATAGTTAACCAGAATTTCTTTGTTTCCAAATACCCGGTATGTAATCTTGGGCCCGTATACACCAACCATTCTTTAGAAGATTCTTAGCTTTATTCTAGATTTAAAAACTAGGGTTTACAACTTCTGATTGGGCAAACCATGGGGTACCTTTCAAATGTAGTTCTAAAATTCTTGAGTATGAGACTAGGAATTTTCTTCACAATGGTTGGCTAACATAGATCTGTATCTAAATCTACCGGAGACAAATCTCACTTGATCCATGTTTATTTTGTTGTTTGCCAGTATGTGATTTTAATAAGTTTTGCTGTGTGGTAAAAAGTTATCAAATATTTTCATCTATAAACCTACAGCTCTACAGACTTCATATTTAAGTTTGAAAACCTTTTCCATTTACGAAACTGAGGAAAAGGGCTTTTGAAAACATTGTTTGGTCCACAGGAATTTGACATTCTATAATGAAAATATATGATTAAATATGAAAAAAATACTCCCCTATATATATAGAATATAGGGGAGTAATTTTTCATATTTAATCATATATTTTCATTGTAGAATGTCAAATTCCTGTGTTTGGTCCCTATCAGTATCATATTCAAAAGCAGTAAGTCTCAAGAACGTTATGAAAATTGGAGACTAATTGCATTTTCAGGCAATCCGGTCAAGCACTTAGCTGAGTTTGAAAACAAACATGATAAGAATCGATGATTAAATACAGCTTTGGCCTATCCTCAATCTAACATCGACTTCGATCCCTGTTTCAGCTTAAAATCAATATAGAGTGGCTTTAGCTTCACCAACTGTATGAAAGTATATAAGGCCAAATATAACAATATTTTTTGAATGTAAAACAAAGATTTATTTGCTTGACCTGCAGCTCGAAACCGGAAGAGGAAGTAAGGACGACTATTCATTCGTACCCTGAACTGTTTGCTCCACAACTTCATCTGTGTATTGAGCGTGGCGTTTTCCTCCGTATTCGTTGTCAAAAAGGTAGTCAATAAATGGAAAATCAAACATTTCATTTGACGAAATTTGCTGCACTTTTTTTTAGAATTTAAACTTGGAATCCCAGTATCAATATGTTAACCTTAATAAATCAATATGCCGATTTACGGCTAAATAAATCGAATAAAAATCCAAAGCTGGTCATAAAACCAGAAATGTGTGGATTTCGAGGATTTTTTTTTTTTTTTTTTGTTATCCTAGTGAACGGATTATAGGTAAACGCTTCCTATAACTTTAATTATGTCATGTTATATACATATTTTACTTGACTTAAAATGCATCATATAGATCTAGGGATACTTCTCTATTTTATTCACTTCATTCAAGTCAGGGATCGTATAGAGATATATGATCCCTGTTCAGGTTGAAAGGAACCTTTAGTAGAATCCTGAATCATGGCGACCCTGAGAGAGACAAATTATGAAAACATCATGGAAAAAGGAGAAAACGCTGGTAACCGGCATTTTCTTCTTTTTCGGTGCCGAACTGCAATATATTGCCAGATCTTGATCCACACTATCCTGCGTTTATGAGGTATTCACGTAAACATTAGCAAAACGTTCAATTCCAACACGTTCAAAGACATTTAAAACTTGTGGGATGGCTTCCAAAGTGACATAATGACGCATACATTGTGGCAGATAAGATGACTAGATCTAGTCGTTATTTGTCATATAATGTTAACCAAAGGGATCTACAGCAAGACAAAAATAAAATGGCGTCTGCAAAAATTATTTGATTATACGTTTTATCTAGAGTAAAGATTCAAGGGAGATAATTCTTTAAAAAAAAAACTATTTGATAAAAAATAGTTATTCCCCTTGACTCATGACAAAGTTAATGGATCTCGGTTCAGTTGCAATAATGTGGTGTCCGTGGCTGTGAGGTGGAGCGTCGGCCTCGTAACCATAAGGTCCTGAGTTCGATACTCGGGAGCGGGTGTATATCTAACTCAGGAGCGGGTGTCAACTTTGGGATTTTTCATTGGCCCACACATTCGGCGCGAGTACTGGTGCAGTTCCCAGGAAGCAGAATCGAGAGAGATTAGTATAAGTTGTAAGAACTTGTTTCTCAATCGATGTAAAATAAATATGTTTAAACTAAACTAGTTGCAATAATCAAATGAGTCGGTTACGGTCTTTCTTTTCATTTCTGGACATTACTGTGCACCGGAAGCGACCAGTCAAAAGGTAATATCGTTTTCGGAGACAGTTATCTGTACTATAGAGCTTGGATACTTTCGAAAGTAAACGCCGAAAACGATAATACCTTTTTACGGACCAAAGGCAGTGGCTTATTTACTAGAACTGCCTTTGGTCCGTAAAAACAGGGATCGTATATACACAGTATATAAGATCCATGGTAAAAAGGGGGAGAGGGAGAGGCGGGGGCGGGGATTACCTTAGGGGTAGTCTGCAAGGTGTTGTAGTTTTTGTGTTAGTTCTAGGTAGCAAAGGGCAAATTAACGCTTAACTTGATGGCGAAATTTAAGCCTGGTCCACAACGAAATTTTGTAGATGAACGGTAGTTCTAATCACAGGCTTTGTCTCTGAAACAGTTGAAAACATTATCAGGAAGGAGACAACGCTGTCACGATGTTTTTAAAGCTATCTTACTCATTATCTTTGTTGACTGAATGAAGTTTAAACATTATTCAGACATATTATGGCAATAACTTACTTATTCGTGTATGTCCTTGGTTCCGCCACTATAGGCTACGTCTTGCCAAGGACACAATAAATAAATAAATAAATAAATAAATAGATAAAAAAGTCTTTACAGTGAAGCTCGAACCTGGAGCCTCAAGGTTACGGTTCGTCTAGTATAAATACCACTGAGCCACGCAGGACCCCTTCATCATCCTTCAAGGAATGGGTCCTGCGTGACTAAATGGTAAAGTGTAGGACTCGTGACCTGGATGTCCCGGGTTCGAGCCTCGCTGGATCTGCTTAGCCCTTTGTGGGACTGTCCTTGAGCAAGGCACTTCATCGTCCCAGCCTAGTGCTTGTGAGACGCAGGAAAAACGTGAAAATGTGAGCTGTCGTCGTGACTGAAATAATGTTGAAAGCGGCGTAAAACACCATTCAATCAACCGATCAATCAATCAAATAAATCAAGGTTTTTTTTGGTAACAGGAGCTCTTTTTTAAATTCTATTTACAGAGAGTGAGGACTGTATGTCAGCTTTCAAGGCGAACATCGCAGCTATCCTTGTATTCATGTACTTTTTCAGCAATCTTGAGTGCTAATCACAAAATTAGTATACTGTAGTTTGGTTTTAAACCCCTTACTCAAAGAGAAATAGCTCCTTTTCCAACAATATTTTCCGATGCTGTCAGATAGAGCGGCGTAAAGGGTTTTATGTGTACAATAGTGGGTTTTTAATCCATTACTAAACGTTTCCATGTTTTAACGAAGAAATAGACATTTGAAAGTATTGTGGGAAAGGAGAAAATGCTAGTCACCGTTTTATCGTGATAGACTCTGAAACAGTTTTCCACCTGGAGGTTCGAGCATCTAACGTAAACTTTGCGATCATTTTCCCCCCTGAATTGATCACCTAGCATCGGCCATGTTCGCGATTTTTTTCCCTCTGGATCACCTGACTTTGGATTTGCCATCGTTTTCCCCCTGAAAGTTTGATCATCTAACGTGGCTCGATCCCCAGGTCCACCCTGTACTGCAGTCTCCTGGTTTAAGACGTAATGGACATATAAAGACACCATTCATCAGGCAGCTGTGTTACAAGCAGGTTAGTACGCTGTACATAGAGGATGACTGAAAGTCCAAGGATACATAATGATGCCCAGCCTATTGTCGAGAATATATGGCCTAAAACACGCGAAAAGGGACATTCGGACGTTTGCGTAAAGTGTCGTCCCGGATCAGCCTGCGCATTCCGCGCAGACCAATCCAAGACGGCACTTTCCGTTCTTGTGTAAATTTCTGTTTTGTGCAAGTCTACTGTAGGACAAAATCTATTATAGTCGTGAAGTGTCGTCTTGGATTAGCCTGCGCGAACTGCGCAGGCTGATCCGAGACGACTACAATATCAAAGTTAATAGTTCTGAAAAAATATCTCTTTATGGGACGGTGTAGATCCAAGATCAGACTGCACGTTCTGTGCAGTCTGATCTTGATCTACACTGGCGCAAAAGCGCCTTGAGACGGGCTTGGCAGCCTAAGCGTCAGATAGCATTTTTGTTATCGTACTTTTTAACTGTTTTTCCATTTCGTCTTTTGAACCGATGCTGCACGCCAGTTTACCACAGTCTGAGAGTTTACTTTCACTGAAGTCTACGTATTGAAAACATTGTGGGGACAGGAGAAAATGCTGGTAACCACCAACTTAGCCAAATTTAATTTGTCGTTTGCAAATGCTTTGAATTTGGACCCGTCTAAAATTTTGCCGTTTGGTTAAGAGTTAACATAGTGTATCTAACAATACTGATACAATACAGGTAGATTTCGGATGCAGGTAATTTACAGGTCACGTGACCTGACAGCTGTTACAAGTCAGTGTTGTTTTGCATATTTCATGAGGATTGGAGTCTGAGTCAGAGAATATTGGAGAATCCTAAACTGCACTGTACACGACTTTATCTATATAGATATGCTTTGTGCTACTATTGTGGCTTATAAGGAATGTTCTTCAGAAGTATTTGAAATAGGCGAGTTGGTAACGAGAATAAATTTTATGTTTTATTCCTCCCTTTTGGACATTAAGGACAAGAATACAGTAAGTTTTTTGTATTTGTTTGTTTGTTTGAGTATCACTTACGCTGCTCACGATTATTATAGTATTTCAATTATATCACTGAAATATGTCATGCCTTCTGTGGGCTTCACCAGTTTGGGCTATGGTTCTGAAGTGTCTTGCCTATGGACACTATAACGAGGAGACATCTGTAATTCGAACACAAGAGAGATCAAATAATTTCTTCGAATTACTGATGATTCAGATAATCAAAATTCAACCGAGGGTTGTTTCTGTATGCATACAGTTAAGCCTTTTTTACTGCCAACAAAATGTTTTCAACCCTTTTTCGAGGTTTCAATGTACATGTAGATAGCCACAGCAGCTGAAAATATCTAACATCAAGTTGCGGGCCGCACAGATCAAAGATCAGACTGCACGTTTTGTGAAGTCTGATTATGGTCTACGCTGGCCTTACAGATAATTTTATTCGCAAGTGGCGGAAAGGGATAAAGAGGGTACGCCATGTTGTCTTCATTGAGATTTTGTCCGAAAACAGAGAAGCATATGTCTGATTGCTCGAAATAGCAACTGACATCGCTACAGCGTGTCATGAAAATGAGCTATGCTCTGTGAAAACGGGGTTTAATGCATTTGCAAAAAATATCGACTCAGGTCAGCCTGCGTAGTCGTCGCAGCGAGGACTGCGCAGGCTGACCTGGGTCGAAACTTTTTGATATTTGTCGAATTTCATGATGTCAAAGGACCAGTTTATCTCATGATTGTGTCAGTTATTACACAAAATGGATTCTATGAATTCATACTCATGTGATTTCTTGCTTGGTAGAATGCATCACGGAGATCGTGGTTCAACTGTTTTCTTTCCAGGAAATACTTGGATTTTTAGATTTCACCATATAAATTTACTTCTTTTGATAAGAATTATAATAATAGTGATATTAAAGTGATGATGATGATGATGACGATGATATAAAAGGAACATAGCAGAAGGAAAATAGGTTTTATTGTGTGTCAAGGAGGAAAAAAATACAGTCTGAAAAAAGAAACTGTAACAAGCAATGTTCTACACCTTTTCCCACAATATCTACTATATAGGCATGAAAATGATTGCCTTTTAAGCGGGAGCAGCTTAACCCTTTACCAAAAAATCACGTGTTTTACATTCCTGAAGATGAAGACCTTTGAAAACATAGGGGCAAAATTGAGGAAATCCTGGTTACCAGCATTTTCTCCTTTTCCCACAATGTTTTCAAAAGCTTTCTTTCCCAGGGCCGCTAGAAGCCGGGATTGTGTTGTAAAGGCTTAACAGTGTGTCCTTGAACAACGTGTAATCTGTATTTTATTGCTTATACGTACATGTACATGCTTCGACATAGAACAATAAGAAGCCAGACATACTGTGGAGAATCGTGTGACAGATGGCTGGAACTGCTTCTCTGAATCATCACACCATTGTTACTAGGGGTCTTGCGTTGCTCAGTGGTAAAGTGTAGGCCTCGTGACCTGGAGGCCCAGGTTCGAGCCTCAGAGATTCACTGAGTTTTTCGAGGGAGTGTCCTTGGGCAAGACACTTCAGAGCCTTAGCGTGGCACTGTTGAAACCCAGGAAATACATGAATATTTGAGCTGTCGTTGTGATATGACTGACGTAATGTTCAAAACGACGTAAAACCCCATTAAATCACTATTGTTACTATTATCTGGTTTATTTAAACTATTTACCAAACCATAAGATTTTGGACTCCTCCATTGTCAAAAAACTTGAGAACGACAAAACAAATGTGGCCGACATAACTAAACCTGTCTTTTAGATGTTTACAAAACGACAAATCAAAGCTGTTGTAGACAACAAATTAGATGGGGGAACAATTGATGAAACTTGACTCTGAAAGGATAGAAAACACTGTGGGAAAAGGAGAAAATGCTGGTTACCAGCATTTTCTCCTATATCCACGATGTTTTCAAAACCTTTCCCTGTCAAGGTCGTTTAAAGTTGGGATTGTGTGGCAAAGGGTTAAAGGGAAGAAAACAAAGAGGAAAATGCTGATTACCAGTTTACATATTTCATGTTGACATGAAATATTAGACAGTTTTTGGTGAGGGATACGGTGACTGCAATTCTAATACAAACAGATATCCCGTATGGAAACATGCGAAGTGGCTTTTCTTTCCTTTCAGTCTAGCCCGGCCAGGTAGGTCAGTGGTTAGCGCATCTGACTCGTGACCTGCTGGTTGCGGACTCGATACCCGGTTGAGGCGAACTTTCTTTCCGGCGATTTTTCGCCTCTCACCTCAGATGCATGTGTGAAAAGTAGTCAGTGACTTGGAAAGAAAGTTGTGTTGGTACTGGTGTGACAAAGCCAGGAAACACATGCGTAGGTGCACTGACCGCTGTGCTATGACCTATACTGTTAAAACGGCGTTCAACTCAAATACAAACAAATCCCTTCAGTCTGTGGAAGTAAGAAATTCATTATATAATCACGAAAGTACATTTTAAGTACCAAGCGATATATTCAAATTTGAATGTATGGAGTATTAGTTTAGTTTTATTTTTTAATTAACATTTTAGTTTCATATATTGATTTTGTTCATTGTGGAAATGATAAACGATAGAAACACATTACCACATTTGATGGTACACCAAACTCTAATGTACTGAACAAAACTTCTGATCGAACACTTTTTGTAGTAAGGTAGAGCTATTACGCACAAAACAGACATATTTTTAACGCTTTTTTTTTTTGCATGCAACAATCTTGTGGAGCGTCCCTATGTGTAGTGCACGCAATCTCCAGCGCAATCCACTTGTAATCATTTGTTTTCGGGGTTTGAGGTTGAAATCAAACATTTGGCAATCATTCACGATGACGAGTGACATGTGCAATATTTTTTGTCATTTCTGATAGGGAGTCGACTGAAATACTCGAAAAACAATTAAAAACGCTGTAAATATGCCGTGTATGATTCCAGAAGACTGCCAATGAGATGTCGGTTTGTTTTTTGGCGAGCTTTCAAAGAGACGTTTTGGTTTAACCTTGATTAAATTATTGTGTTCTTGGACTTGCTTTTGTTTTACATGTCTCTTAATCAGAAAACTTATTGTTTTGAAAAAATATACCAAATTCAGAAGCTTAGGTTTGCAAAAAGAACCATATTCGGTTCCTGTAACATATTCGTAATTAACTCCCTTTTATGAATTGAGTAACACATTTGCGTCACTAATTATTATCTATGAAAGGAACCATAACACATTGGCATGTTAAATTATCTTATTATACTGCAAAGAAATTTCTCGTGATCTGATTGGATAATATGTCCTGAACATATATATCATGTTCACTGGCAAAAACCAACGTAAAAGCAGTTTCCCTTTCGGGAGCCCCGTATACATGACTACACTTTCAACACAACATCCAAAATGGCGGCGTCGATCAAGATTTACATCAAGATTATGCACCAAACTGCACGTTTTACCAATATTTCAGTGACTTCAGTTCCCAGTGACGTCAGTTTTCATTGAATTGGGGCACTCAGAAGGGAAATTCTACTTCGTCAGCGTACTCAATTTTTGAAACCAAAAAATAGGTAAATTTCGCTTAACACACGTTGGAATGGTAACACTTTGCAGTATAATAAATTCGTTGTACGGTCAGGTGGCAGGGGACTTGGAAACTTGTTCACGGCTGTGGTGAATCATGTCGCCACCTCGCCGGTGGCAGGGGACCTGGAAACTTGTTCACGGCTGTGGTGAATCATGTCGCACCGAGCCGAAGAGGCTCGGGGCGACATGATTCACCACAGCAGTGAACAAGTTTCCAAGTCCCCTGCCACCTGACCGTACAACTAATAATGTTTCTGTGACCCTTTATTTTGAGTCACATAACATGTGATACATTGTACCCAGTATGTTATTGTTATTCGGTGCGTATTTCAGTACATTAACTATTAACTCAGCGTCTTTCAACATCTTACAAACATTGACTGGCATCTTTTTAAAATAAGACAATGCATTTTATTGACTCACTGACCTTTTGCTGACAGTGTAGATCAAAATCAGACTGCATAGAACGTGCAATCTGATCTTAAATCTACACTGTTCGAGAACAATATATTTTTCTCCAAAAAGTAAGTTTGAAATAACATTTTCGGGTTTTTACCATGGGCTTGAGAGTTTTACTTGATTTATTTAGTAGGATAAGGGTTAAACATTCTTTTATTTGATATTCTTAGGATCATGGACGTAACAGTACAGAACGTGCAAAATGACGTGCCAGAATTTCTAAACGATCTCATACCGTACCGTTGTCCAAAATGCGGACACCAGAGACGCTTTGCAACGCTAAGGGAGCTTAGAATGCATTTACAAAATGACCACGCTTTCCAGATGGGATACATAAAACCTCACTCCAGGGCCACAGTATTCAGTAAAGATTCGAACATCAGACATAATGTTGCTCAACGGGAAGACATTAAAGATATGCCAACAGGACTTTTCACTGGTGGTACAGTTACTGAAAGCACTGAACCTATAGACTATCGAGAATCTTCACCGCTGTTGAGGTCTTTCAAAGACGAGAAAAATATGCTTGAAATGGAAGTGCAAAAAGCGAAGCAAAATGAGATGAAAAATAAAGCGTTATCCATGAAAAACTTATCGAATGATGCATTTCATGCGGAATATCGGACGAGTGTTGGAGACCTAGAGGTCGAACATAACAGAAAAGGAAAACAAAGTGTGACCGTACCAGCATTAGGTTCCACAGAAGAATACAGAGACCATACAAAACCAACTGCTCAGTATCCGGAAGTAAAGAGTACTTTGGATAAACTGAATGCGCAGGTGATGCGATCTAGGCTGGATCAGTGGGTGACAAGTGATGCACTTTATAAATCGCAAGACATTTTATTGAGTATGGAGGCAGCGGCGGACGCTAACGTACGAGAGCAGCAGGGGATTGTTCAACAGCTTATCCAAGGTATGACAAGTGGCCATCTTGCCGCTCTTGGTGTACAAGGTATCATTTTCTAAACGAGTAATGCAAGGTTGTATTCATTTAAATACCGTTGCTAAACTTCTCCTTCTCTTTTGCAATTAAAATCATGAATACATTTCTTGAACACACACTGTTTGTTCCACGTTCTCCTTCTAAATGTATACTTACCGTACCTTAGAATAAACTTAACCATGTAACAGGTGTACTTTTATTTGTTGACTGTTAACCTAACTATAGTTGTTTTCATGACCGTAAGCAAGAGGGCTTTTGAAAACGTAATGGGAAAAGGCGAAAGTGCAGGTAAACAGTATTTTCTCCCTTCCCAAATGTTTTCTATCCTTTTAAAGACAAATTCCATTATTTTAGCCAGACCAACTTTATTGTCTGCAAATGGTTTTAATTTGGACAAATCTAAAAGTTGTCGTCTAGTAAAGAGTTAAAAGCATTAAATAATCATTTTATAGATATCAAGAACAAAGGAGAGAGGATAGAAGAAAGAGAACGCGAGCAGCGAGAGATGCTGGATGAACGACAAAGGCTGTATAATGAGACAGAAAATTTGATGAAAGATGCTGACACTTACAATCAGAGTCTAAAACACGAACTGGAACAGAGAAGTTCTGCTCTCGATAATTTAGCAGCAGACATGAAGCGTCTACAGACAATGTCCGACAAAGAACTAAAACGTAAAGAAAATGATCTTCAGGTAATTAAGGATTTCGGGTCTATTGTTTAAATGGATGAACAGTATAATGGGCGGGCGGCCTTAAATTACGAAATAAAGTTGTTGATAATAGTACTAACAGCACTGCTCGTACTGCTACAAATACTACTTCTTACAATAGTAACAATCTTTCAAGACTTCCAACAACGAGTGGATCAAATCATATCATCATTGGGAAAATATATGCACGTGGATCTCTCTTTACATATTATTTGAATTACGTCACAGATACAGGGTGTCCCAGAATACCTGTTACACTTTCAACTATGCCTAGGGTATATTGTTTATAAAGGTAATAAAATAAAATTTATACCTTTCAATAAGTTTAAGAATAAAGTTTAATGACAGGCACAGTATGTTAGGTAACATTGTACAATATAGGCAGCTAGCGCCTTTAAAAATACATCGATTTTCACCAAATATCCAAAACGACGTCCATTTAGACATCGCAGGAAATTTGGCCACTACATAAAATTCGCTTCCATCCATCTAGGTTGTGATCAGGCTCATTTCTGGAACTACTGATGCCTAAAGTTCATCTGTTGTCTGAGGGTGGACTTTATGTACATTGTCCTTGAGAAAACCTAGCTGAAAAAAGGTCCAATGGGCTTATAAATGTCCGGCAAATGAGGGGGGGGGGTTTGATGGTCGCTTTGTTTTCAAGATCACTTTCGATTACAACTTGCCTGTCAACCATTCCAATATGCCATTGGCTGTGTATGGTGTTGTACCATCCTGCTAAAACAGCATTTCCTCTTGTACTAGATACTTTAAAACAAAGTTCTTGCATAAACTTTTGCTTCAAGGGAAGAGTTGCAAGTATCGTTTCCAAGTGTCAAAGAATTTCAACTTGGTTTAATCATACAACGTCCTATCTTTTCTAGTGTGCCCAAGAAAAGATGCGGCACCTTGAATGGGAGAGGGATAAACTTATTGAAGAGACGGAAACTATTCTGAAACGTGCAGACACAGACAATGTTGACCTGCGAAATACAATCAAACAGAAAGAAGATGAGTTGAATGTGGTGAACCAAGAATTGAACAGACTAAAGTATTAACCCTTATCCTGCTAAATAAGTTAAATGAAACTTTGAAGCCGATAGTTAAAAAAACCCAAGTAATGCTATTTCAAACTTATTTGAAGAGAAAAATATCTCCTTATCAGACAGTGTAGATCCAAGATCAGAATGTATGTTCTGTGCATTATGATCTTGATCTTCACTGTGTGCAAAAGGTCAGTGAGTCGCGCTTAGCAGCCTAAGGGTTAAATGTGTAGCTCATGTATAACAGATCTTTATCAAAATTTTGAATTTAAATTATTTCTAATGTATAATTATGACTGCGGTTTAAATCATAAGGTTTGAGGAATCTCACGCGTTTTTCGTAGAGTCAAATATCTCGAACCACGCGGTCTGTCATCGAACCCTGGTCCTATTCGATAAAAAAAAAAGAAGAGCTCGACTATTTAAGATCGAGGGCACATGATTATACTAAGATGACCTGGCTTGGATTGAAAGTATGAACGCATATGTGGATGAGGTCTGAAAAAGAACCGATATGCAATAAACAAACAACATGCATACAACATACATTTAAACGTATTCTCATTTCATTGAAAGAAAAGATAATTGTCTAGACTAGTATTTTCGTGTCACTGTAAACTACTTTCTTCTTTCAAATTCTATTGATTTTAGTTATCATCAGTTTATACATGGAAACACTTGAACTGTATAGGTCTCCATCGAGTAGGCACTTGTATAAATATGAGCCATGCTCTGGCAATGGGGTATTAATGAATCTCTGTGATCTTTGGTACCAAGTAAGTCATCACACTATTATGGATCCACAAAATTCATTTTGTCTTACAACCGACTGAATCAAAAGGTACATTGGTCCTTTGACTTGCAGATACTTGACAGATAGCAAAAAGTTTCGGCCCAGGTCAGCCTGCGCGGACTGCGCAGGCTGACCTGGCCGATACTTTTTGCAGATGCATTTAACCCCCTTTGCACAGAGTATGGCTCAACTATATTTTTTATTTTTAGACAAAACCAACAGAACATGTTGGAGAAAACTGTGGATATACAAAAGAGGGCCGAGGAGAGTAAAAGATTGATGAAAACTGTGATAGATGCTAAAAACAGTCAGTTAGAGTCCGCAGAGAGACAACTTCAAGAAATGAAAGCTTTACAGGGACAACTCATGGAAGAATCCAAGATTTTGACAGGTATTTAGTATTCTCCAATGTAAAATATTTGCCCAAAATTTAGGGGATATTTGTTTTTTCCGGTAAAAGTTCGAAATTTATTTCAACGAGTGAACATCATCGATAATATATTCACGAATGGCAGCGCCACTCGTGAAAATATTACAGATGATGTCAGTCATGAGATCAAATGAGTTTCGATCTTTCAACCAAATAATAAAAAAAAATATTATATTTGTTTCATGCTTCTTACCCGTGTTTTGTTGGGACTCTTGTCAAAATCCAGTGCGTCGTTTTCGGTAATTCCCCGTGGCGTACCCACTCTTACAACAATGCATTACAATATTGCGTAAAGCGCGAGAAATGCAGGGTAAATGCGTGTATTTACATCATATATCCCTCGGGTTGAATTGCACGCACTGTTTACCTAGGTAACTAGTGCGCGGGAACTGCTGTTTCCGCCTTGAATTGAAGAGTTAGAAAATATGAAAAAAAAAAATGAAATCAGTATGGTTCACTGGTCGTAACCATGAAATATAAAACAATAATCCACGATTATTTCTGGATAAATTACCGAAAAGCATGAAATAAAAAGGCATCCCATCTTATTACTACTTTGATACAGAAGGTGTCGTAAAATTGTGGGAAAAGGACAAAATACCAGTTACAAGCAAAAAGCAAAATAGACACAAGCGATTCTTCCTTCATATCATGACAAACAATGTTCGCGTCCCCTTCTTCGATGGCTAGTCTTGGAATAAGGAATTTCATCAATATTTAGAATAATTTGTAATCACAATGATTACTGAAAAAATTATCCCATGGAAATATCATCTTCAGAACATGGCATCTAAAAATCTGGTCTTGACTGAATGTTTTGTGAATGGCACGGTATTTTATAAATTTTCTATCAACGTTTACTATCGAGTCTTGCAATTTATTTTGATACTAAGTCATTCATAATATAACACTTAAACACATAGAAAAATATAAATGAGCAGTGCTATCGCAAACGGGGACTTAATGCATTCTCTTGATGCATTATATCAAACAACTCATTACATAGTTATGGATTCATTAAATCTAGTTTGTCTGCAACCGAGTAAATCATGAGGTAGACTGGTCCTTTTGACATGCAGAAAATTGACCAATAGCAAAAAGTTTCGACCCATGTCAGCCTGCGCGGATTGCGCAGGCTGACATGAGTCGATACTTTTTGCAGATGCATTAAGCCCCCTTTTCACTGAGCATGTCTCATATACTTGTGTTTATGGTATTTAGAACAAGCAGACGACAATACTCACTCAATGAAGAGATTGTTGCAGATCAAGGAAGACCATGTCATGAAGTTAGCCGCCGAGTTAGAGAAACTACGAGAAGGTAAGCACTGTCATTGAGTTAGGGCCGTTTGAATTACATGTTAACAGAAAAATTTATCATGTAGTACGTGAATACTTGACTGGATCTCCATACTTGTATATGTAAATTGTGAAGCTCAAAACGGCAACAAAGTTATATACTGGTATGTAATGTTTGATTTTAATAATAATAAAAAATCTTTGGTGAATCAGTTATTCTTAGAAAGGGCAACAGAGTGAGAGAGACAGGCTTGCTTTCAGCACCTGTCTGGATAGATATCAGGACAATTCTGTTTTTGTTTGGATACATTGCTGTTTTTGTTTGGATATAATTCTGTTTTTGTTTGAATACAATTTTGTTTTCGTTTATACGATGCTGATTTGGATATAATTCTGTTTTTGTTTGGCTACAATGCCGTTTTTTGTTTGAATACAATATTGTTTTTGTTTGGATACAATTCTCGTCGTAAATATTACTTAAATACTGCTTTTTGTTGAAATCAAAATTTAAAACTCATCCGAGTTCAACTTGCAAGTTGTCAACTTTTTTTATGTTCCAAATTTTATTATTAAACCTTAACATGCTACATAAGTGAATTAAGCTTACAAAACAGTAATAAAAACTCAAATTTTGGTACATATAAGGTTTTTTGCGTGGATAAATATCTCCTTCTGTAGACAGTGTAGATCCAAGATTAGATCCAAGATTAGATTGCACGTTCTGTGCAGTCTGGTCTTGATCTACACTGTCCGCAAAAGTCCTTGAGTCGCGTTTAGCAGCCCAAGAGTTGATTTTTTCACAGAGAAATTCAGATTAGAGGAAAGCACGTCATCGCTTGAAGAAAAAGCCGAACAAAGCATTACTATGATCGACACTTTGAAGGATGTCGTTAGAAATAAAGAGAAGGATTTAAAAACAACGCAAAGGTAATTCAATAAATAGAGACATTTGTTTCTTTCGGTGAAAGATCGAAATTTACTTCATCGACTCGCAGCCACGAGTGAAAATATTACCGATGATGTTCACCGAAGAAAACAAATATTCTATTTATATCATGCTTCTAACCACTGTTTTCTTGGGATTTTCGTCAAAATCCAGTGCAGTTGTTTTCAGTAATTCCCGTGGCATACCCCCCTCACATAACAACGCATTACAATATTACGTAAAGCGTGAGAAATTTAGGGTAAATGCACGTAAATTACGTCATAATTCCCTCTGGTTGAATGGCACGTACTGTTTACCTAGGTTACTAACTAGTGCGCAGGAACTACGGTTTCCACCTTCAATCTAAGAGAAAATATGAAATCGGTATTTTTCACTGGTCGTTACCATGAAATATCAAACCATATTTCACCATTTTTTCTCGATAAACTACTGTAAAGCATGAAATAAATGGTGAAATCTACCGGGAGAGTTTGTGAAAGTGTTTCACGTGTCTAGGGATCAATAGAACTGTTCAAGCTCACTACACAATGTTAATGAAATACTCATGAAAATTTAGGATCTTTATGTACTTTGAAAATGACCTGGTCATTACATGTTTAGAAATAATTTAAAAAAGATGATCTTGTCTTGGACATAGATTTTTATTGATAAGTTTTAATTTGCAAGATAATCCTATGTAGAGTGTAATAATGCATAACTTTTCGTTGCTGTCAACAGTATTTCAGTCATATTTCGGCGACACCTCGTTATAAATGAGCCATGTTCTGTGAAAAGAGGGCTTCATGCATTTGCGAAAAGTATCGACTCAGGTCAGCCTGCGCGGACTACTTGGGCCGAAACTTTTCGCTATTGGTCAATTTTTTGTATGTCAAACGACCAGTGTACTTCATGATTCAGTAGGTTATTATACAAAACGTATTTTATGGATCTATAATACTGTGATGACTTGTTTGGTATCATGCATCATGGAGATGCATTAAACCCCCTTTTGCCAGACCATGGCTCATACATGTTGTTACTGGGTTTCTCCATTATTCCGCTCTGGCTCAGCAGGGTCACTCAAAGACACTCATAATACAAAACACAAACACATCTGTAAGATAAATCTTTTTCGTTTTGATTTCAAGTGAGCTCGCAGACCTCAAAGAATTCTTACAATCTGCTGCTGCAAGAGAACGTGGTGCGAGAAAAAAACTTGAAAAGTTTATCGACGATCTTATCATGAGGGCAGAAAAAGCCGAAGCGGAGCTACGAGCTCTGCGTAGTCGATCTACAAATACATCTGACAGTATGGCAGGAACAGATAAAACTAGTCAAGGGCAGAAACCAGCGCAACCTGATGTTAAAAATGAATTGAAGGAAGGGTCACTTTCGAAAATTATACCCCATGAAGAGAGTTCTGCTGGATCGCTACAATACAAGCAACAGGAGCAGAGGCATGATGTCTTCATATGGCCTGCAACATGGGAAAAGGGGCATTCGGACATTTGCGTAAAGTGTCGTCCCGGATCAGCCTGCGCAGTCCGCGCAGGCTAATCCGAGACACCACTTTACGACTACATTAGATTTTGTGCTACAGTAGACTTGCGCAAAACAGAAAATAACCTAAAAACGGAAAGTGTCGTCTCGGATCAGCCTGCGCGGACTGCGTAGGCTGATCCGGGACGATGCTTTACGCAAATGTCCGAATGCTGCTTTTCGCGTGTTGCAGGCCATATAGTACCTCTTTTTTTATTTTCCGTCTTGCAACACATTTTAATAGGCTTTAGCATAAGGAGCAATTCATTAATTTATTGAATAAAATATGTTTAAACTAAACTAAACTAATCTATTCCCAAATGCTCGTTTAAGGTACATTGACAAAGTATTACCTTAATCTACAAGTGGAGGAATAGAATAGATTTTACGGCGTAATATTTCAATTCAGCATAATATAGATAAATGATACCCCTGTATATAAGTAAAAATTAATTTTTTCGCCTTTTCTTTTCTTACACAGTTCACCAATGCGTTTGTCACCGAAAAAGCCTCCGAGGACAAAATTAAGATCACCCAATCCTGACAGTATGACTCCTGATACATATTCAGATACAAGGAAAGTAGAAAAGAACAATACTACTTTAGAATATAACAGAAACCCACCAAGACAAGTTTTTTATACGAAAGCAGAGATTCACCATGAGAGTACAGTTCCAAGCTACGAAGAGAGCCATGCGCAAGAAAACAAACAAAACAAAACTGGCCTTGGAGGTCGAGCGGCAAATAACCCATTACATTCCCAGGCCCCTAAATTAACACTTACTGGCACCCATGTGTATCCTTATTACCAGGAAGGCATAGATAATGAAGAGAATTCTAACACACTAAATACGGATAGTCTTATCAATTACCTGAATGATGGCTTACTGAAAGATAGTGGAGCCAGAATCACAAAAGCTAAATCCGGTTCCAAGACATTTGCTGTGAAATCTGTTCGGAATAACGCAGGTAGCAATCAAATCTTGCCACCACAGAACAAGAACAGCCACCTGGCATTAAATCAGTCTTATGGACCAACTGCTATAATTTCAGATGAAGACGTTTATGTGAACAGGGGGATTTCTCATTTACAGTTACCACGATCAAAGCCATTCAGTAGTCGGGGATTGTATACAAACGATATGGACATGGAAGATCATGACCAGCATCGCTTATACAGTGTACAGGACATGAATCATGGGACATCAGAATATCAGAGGTATCCCAAACATCAATATCAACATTCTGTGCCATTTTCACATTCAAGCATAGGTAATAACCGCCATGACCTTCACGGTGTAAACAGCTATACAACACTCTATGAAAAACACACTGACCCAGCAGTCGACGATAGAAGATTTGCGAATAAAAGCAGAAAGGACATTTTTATGAAAGAGAAACTTCTCAATTTAAAAACAAAACCTCGTCAAGAAAAACTTTATAACGGAAAAAATGCACCGTTTAGGAACGAGAACAAACCAGGGAGACAAGCCGTCAGTAAATCAAAACGAAGCTATTCACCACAACGACATAGAAAAAGGACAAAAGGCCCGTCTAAAATTCGAAAGCTGAGACAGTTTGATAGTAGATATCCTGAAATCTATAAAAGTATGTACGATCTGCATTCAAGACCGCGTCAGAGAAGTAAAGAAAAACGCAAGACCAACAGCCGAAGGTCGCGATCTCTATCACCAGGGATTTCTGAACATATGGATAGAAGTAGCAAAAGTCACAAGTACATGATAGATCGATTAGAGGTAAGATGTACCTAGATTCAGTTCGTACCATACATGCAGGTTATTGAAGTAGTATCAAGAAGTTTAGTTTAAACATATTTTTTTGCCCATAATCAACATACACAGTTCATAAATACAAACGATAAAGGCGGTGAATGGGTTGAGCCACAATTTCAAAAACTTAGAAGTACAAGTAACTCACGAAAGAAGGATTTGAATGAAAATGAAACATCTTGAATGAATTATGTGAACAATATAGCGAAAAAAGGATCTGTACATAGTCTGTACAAAGTAACATCTTTCCTTTTTCGTAGAGGGCACAGAAAGTTGTAATATTTATACCTGAAATACTTAATGGGTTAAATTTTACTGGTCTGTCAATGTCAAACTGCACAGAGTGTGCAGTTTGATTCAGTGCGGTCAGAGATCGGATCTCTACTGTCCAATATGTAGACACATTTTGGTCTGAAAAACTGTCATATTAAATTTGCTATAAGTATTTAAATTTTAACAGTACATTTAAATAACTCATAGATATTTGGATTAGATGCGATTGGGCCGAATCTGCAGAATTTTTCTTTCTTTTTAGAAACGTTTGAGAAAGAATTACCAGTAATTTTGCTTTACAGCACAGAAAATTACATATGTAAATTGATTAATATGTACGCTATCTCATATTAAATTGTATTTATTTTCTCATGATATGACAAATGCCATCTAATCTTCTCACAGCGTTATCGTTGTAAAGGGTATAGTATAATTGGCCTGCGACACGCGAAAAGGGGCATTCGGACATTTGCGTAAAGTGTCGTCTCGGATCAGCCTGCGCAGTCCGCGCAGGCTGATCCGAGACGGCACTTTACGACTACATTAGATTTTGTGCTACAGTAGACTTGCGCAAAACAGAAAATTACATAAAAACGGAAAGTGCCGTCTCGGATTAGCCTGCGCGGAGTGCGCAGGCTGATCCGAGACGACACTTTACGCAAATGTATGAATGCCCCTTTTCGCGTGTTGCAGGCCAATTATAGTGTTTGAATGACAAAAATATGTAAATGGCGTTCAGGCAAAAGGGGATTTAATGAATGTCCGTGAACAAATACTCCAAGCATGTGATTACATAATTATGGATCCATAAAACCCATTTTGTCCAACAAGCAACTGAATCACGGAAAAAAATAGTTCAGGGACATGCAGAAAATTTTCAAATAAGAAAAAAAAAAGTTTCGACACATGTCATCCTGCACGGACTGCGCAGACTGACTAGGATCGATTCATTTTGCAGATGCATACAGCCCCCTTTTCACACTGCATAACTCATTTGTGTACTTCCAGCTTTCAGATGACGCAAACAACACGGATGCTGATCAAATGAGCGAAGGAAATGTTGGTAAGACTATAATTTACATGTATATCGTAATTCGTTTTATTGCATTTAAGTCTCCTCGCACATAACAAAGGTAGAACGAAATCCTTATGGTGAACTTGTCGCTGTAAAATTGCTTACTTAACAATTCTATGACACTTAAGAGACAAGTGACATGAAATATATTCAGTCTAGGACTGAGACCCAAATATTCCATCTTTTGAAGGCTTACTATGTTCAGCATATTTCACACTACATAGGACAATATAGATCAAAGACTCAGACCTAAAGTTTGATCTTGACCTATATTGACTCCGAAAGCAACTAGAATTAGCTTTTGCGGCTTTAACCCTTTACCACACAATCACGACATTTAAAGGCCCAGTGAAAGAAGCTTTTTGAAAACATCGTGAAAAATGGAGAAAATGCTGGTAACCAGCATTTTCTCCTTTTCCCACAATTTTTTCCTACCTTTTCCAAAACAAATTTAAATCACTTAGTCACATTTAACTTGTCGTCTGCAAATGCTTTCAATTTGGACAAGTCTAAAATTTTGTCCTCAAGTAAAGAGCTTAGTACCAAAAGCAAAAGAAATAACTCTCGTTGCAGACGAAGACAGTCAAAGATACGCCCTTCTTGAAGAGAGCAGTGATGAAAATAGCCATGGTTTTGTGGAGTTGATGGACGATAATGGTATTCTATGGGCTTCAGATGATCGACAATTAAACCAATCGGATTATAACCATGATGAAGACGCCGATACACTACCCGATATATCAGACTCGGAACTTGACAGGGTAAATGATACTCTGATTAAGATATTAGTATTAAGTTGCGGTCACATATTGAGGTTTCTGTGAAAAGTGACAAAAATCAGATAGTTTTGTTTTGAAAACAGAGTAACAAAGACCATAACTACTCGATGACAGTTCTTGATAGCCAAAATGTTCCACAACATCTCAAGCATAACTTCATCAGTTAAATGATTTGTTTTACAAAAAAAAGACAGCTGCATCTGGAGTATCTTTACACCCATCGTCTGGCTATAAACGTAGTCTGTAGGTTATATTCTTATTTTTCACTGCAGGTATCACCATCTGGCAGTGAAGCTATAGCGACGAAGAAAACTTATCAGGCATCAGCGATGATAACTCCTTTAAAGTCTAAACAAGTGGACTTGGGGCATCGCATGTCTTCTTCATTGAAACATAAAAGTGAAAAGATCTCAAATACTGATAATTCTAAATCATCATCGAAGTCATTGTCATCCAGAAATAATAGGGAGCACAAATTGGAGAAACCTCATAAAAAAGCAGAAGGGTTAGAAGAAAATCCAGTTTATGTAAAACGTGACTTTGACGTAAAGCCCGAACGGAAAAGAGTTGTGCGGGTCTCAAGGACAAATGAAAAGCAAATGTTGAGAAAGGAAGCAATGTTTAAGCCGATAAATGTAGCAAGCAGCTCTAAACATAGTTTGTCTGAGAAAGATTTAACATCTGGCGGAAAAGAAGTGCACGAATACATTACAAAATCCCCGTCAATACATGTCACATCTCTCAGTACAGAATCTCGAATAAAGCTTTCTGAAAGATATTCTAGTTCCACTAGTAATTCAAGACGACGGAGCAATGAAACATTGGAAGAAAAACTGGCAAGAATATCTGAAAAATATAAATCACAGCGAGTTGTCATCGGGTCTTCAAAAGATAACTCGAATGGCATTTCTAAACCTGGAAACACAATTGATAGTAAAGTCAAAGTAATCAATGAAAAATATAAAGAAAAAAGGAAAGCTATTATTGAGAATAAAGGAATAAGCGGTATGGAAGCAGAGAAGGATGTCTCGTATAAAATTCGGTCTTCTGACAAAGGTACCAGTAATCCAGATATAGGGAAAACCTGGAGAGATCAAAGGGTTCCAGACCAAGCTTCATTCTCTAGGAACTATAATGCTCAGTCACACTTTTCTTCTTCCAACCCAAATTGGGCCACAGAACAACCTCTAAATGGAGGAATGGGCTACCTCGTCGCCCCTGATGGATCCCCTGTTATCAATCACTTCGTGCCACCATCTATGCAAAATACTTCTTACAATCAAACTGGTGTACGGTTTCCTCCTAACTATGGCATTAACCCTTTGCATGACGCAGTAGCTGCTACAGAACACTTACCTAGCCCCTACAATCCACCCTATAGTGATGTGCCCGCAAATTCAACATTTCCATACCTGTTTCCATACTTCCATCCCGGTTTACATCCTGGTTTACAATCATCTATGGTATCTCAAGGTCTAACACACGCACCTGTTACAGACGACAGCAGCAGGCATACTTTGACAGAATCTGTAGCGACGGCAAACCATACTTCCCCTAATAACACGAAGAACAGCATGAAAGTAGATAACAAGGACGCGGTAGGTCGATCTGGAAGCTGTATTGCAGAGAAAGAAATCAAGAAAGACAACGGGGCAAATGACACATCAAAACTTATACCGAATAACTCCAGTAGACTTACTGAAAATACACCTGGTAAGAAAAGGAATTCATCTATTGCAGCTGAAATTCAACAAAACGATTCACCATTGGCAATGAAAGAGTCAGATATTGAAACCGAGGGAATCTCAAGAATCCAACGTATCGATATGTCCCTCCCCTTTCAGAGGGTAGATATTACAGACAAGTTAAATGCGGTACAGAAAAACGCAGATGGAAGAGTATCAATACCCCCACGAAAAGAAGACAGCTCGACCGACAGCTTAAATGAAGATTTTAATACTTTATTACATGACCAGCCTGTAAAAAATGCATCAAATGAGACAAACGATTTAGGACCTAAACAAAACAGCCTTGAAGAACAACTACAAACAAAGGAGAACGATTCTTCATCTACAGCACAAGGGACATCCATGTTTGCAGTCCCTATAGAGGATGACATTTCCGGTGTTTGCGGTTCAAATACACAATCAGTGATAGACTTACAAGGCAGTGGTGCTGATACCGACCTCGATACTGATACAGAGTCAATCAGAAGAGACTTCTATGAGAAAGCTAGAAAGGTACGGGGTCTTGTTGAGCATATTGATGATGACGATGTTGACAGTGTTAGTCAAAGGTCTTACAGGAACATCATGTCTTCTGCGTCAAGTCAAGGTTAGAGTGCACTTTCCCCATAAGCAATGGTGGTGGTTTTAGTGCTTAACAACTACATATACATGTAGCAGTCAAGCAATCAATCGTTGGCGTCAAAGGTTTTATGTTAAATTGTTAAGTTTTTTTTGTTAACCATTGATCAATACTTCTCGGGTACAACCGTTAGAATTTTTTTTTTTTTTTTTTCAATCTTTATGTTATGCTTTACATATTTCATTGTTTCAACACTTCTGTTTGTCATATTCATTTAAAGTTTTAATTTCGTTTGGAAATTTGTCTGTATTGATATGTACAAAGGTCTAGATTTTTTTTAAATACTATTTTTATTCCATATGTTAGCAATAGATGTATTCAGAATAAAGCTTTTTACTTCATCTTTTGTATTTTGCCGAAAATAAATTTGTGTGTAGGTCGCGAAGAGATACATGTATATCGCTTAAAGGCCCAGAGGCGAAGAAAAGTACGCAATGCGGCTGTCAAAATGCATTTAAATTTAAATCATAACATTTAAAAGTATGGAAATTATAGTGAAGGTGACAATCTGTTATTTTAAGATCGGTCCAAGTGATTGATTGTTGGTAGAAAATTTAATTCTAAAAGTAGACAGAAAGATGCCAAGTCGCACTATCTTTTGTTTACTTTCTACTTGGTTTTAAAATTCATATTTCTGCCGCGGACTTACACTTGGACCGACCGTACAATAACAGATTGTTATCCTCACAATAATTTCCATACTTTTAAATAAAATGAATTAAATTAAGATGAGCCATACCCTTTGAAAAGGGGGCGTAATCCATCTGCAAAAAGTTTCAATTCATGTCAACCTGCGCAGTCCGCGCAGGCTGACATGGGTCGAAACATTTTTGCTCTCTCTAAATTTTCTGCATGTCAAAGGACCATTGTACCTCCAGATCAGTTGATTGTTTGATAAAATGGATTTTATGGATCCTTGATTATGTGATGAATTGCTTGGTACAATGCATCCCCTTTTCCAGAGCATGGTTTAAATGCATTTGAATACCTGCACTGTTTACTTCTAGCCGTAACTGGGCCTTTGATAGTTATGTTTGTTATATCACTTTTTATTTAGTTTATTCATTTACATGTTTTAGTTCTTAGATTTATTCAACATATCTTAACGTATGTTTAACCATATCTTGAAAGATTGTTATTATCAAGGCTTTAAATATCATTATTTTGCTAGTTTTCTTCACGACAAGATAAGGGTATACTTTTTTTGCATTAATGAAACCTTTAATATGATCCAAGTTGCATTACCCAGGCCTTACGTTATCATTGAAAAAAGTTTGTTAATTAAACTCTATCTCATATTTCATTTTATTTCTTTTCAAGTCTAACCATACCATCTGTTGTTACTCAGTTTGTATATATAGTAATAAGTACAAGTAAAGAAAAAGCATGAAGGAAAGATGCTTTTGAAGACATTGGTAAAACTATGGGGGAAATGGAAAATAACTTGCGAAAGTCATTAGCTTCCTCCGAAACGTTTTCAAAATTCGTCTTGGTTAAAAACTCGTATTTTTTTTACAATGGGTAACATTCGGGGATACAAGTTTTTTCTTGAACCGCTCAATTTCTTTTATCCAATGCCTGAACGATATATCACCAACCCAAACTTTTAACGACCCTCAAAGAGAAAACTTTTGAAAACATTGAGGAAAAAGTAGAAAATGGTGGTATCCAAGACAGAATTTGATGTCTGCAAATGCTTTCATTTTGGATCAGTTCAAAATTTTGTCTCAAGATAAACAGCCAAACACACATGCAAAACAGGCCAATTTCTTATGGAAAACCCCTATGTAAATAATATAGCCTAAGACAATATAAAACAAGAAATATCTTTAAAAAAAGACAGACGGCGTAAGAGGCACTTGGATATGAATACAGTTAAATTCGTTTGTAGTTGATCTATAATATGAAGAGAAATGATGAAAACAGTTCTGAAAGTAGCCTCTTTTAAATTGTTTTGCATATGGTTGAAAGCGTAATTATCAATAACATTTAAGAATGGGGAAGCATGTGTTTGTACTTAAATGAAGCACCTTTCAAACATCGACGATTTGTCGTTATCAGAAGGCGGGGTTTTATCACCCCTCTCAATGCTTGACCACACCCACCTACTCATACTATGAGTATTTTAGAAGGAACCCAGTTTCTTCGTTAACAACGCAATAAAACCGATTGTTCCCCTAGGTAGGCATAGTTTCTTGCGAACTGAATCACCAAATTCAAGATATAACATCTTTTTTCATTGTAACAAGAAACGTAATAAGTTGTTTTACAACCCGTTTTCGTGTAAGACAGTAGAGCGGTAGCCTGCCGTCGCAGTTCGTATTCGGTTTTACGCGAGGAAAAACGGGTACCAAGCCTCTTACACTAAACAAAATAGAAAACTTGCCAATACTCATTGCTATAAGTTTATCCATATGATATAGATTATGGATATTTTGCTAGAGTTTAACATCTGTATGGCTATAAAGTACAACTTTACATAGGTAAATGTGAGCATTACGTGATTTTTTAGTCATAAACACTTTTATCCAATGTCGGTAAATTTCTACTGTGACCTTTATTTTTTTGCGTAGTTTACATATATTTGGCCAATCACAAAATGAGTAACAATTCATTTCCTCCTAGTACTCGAAGTAGGTCAAAAGTGAGATCATACAGCTACGACGAAAAAAAAAGACATAGATAGAGTCAATAACCAGAATACTTGTAGTAACAAGAAGTGAGCTTGAAATAATCTTTGTAATCTGACAGGATATCAGCAAGCCTCCAGAAAAATCTATTCGAATTATACACATAAATGCAGATACATGGCTTCCACAGAAATCTGAAAGTCTTTCTTTTAATCTTGAAAATGGTCAATTGCCAGGGGCGTAGCTAGTCCAAAATAAGGTAAGGGTATAAGCAAAAGTAATACCGAAGGTATTATCCGAGGCGCCAAGTGCCGAGACGGGGGAGGGGGATTTCCCAGAAAGGCCTTCTCCACAAAATGTTTGAATTGTAGAAGCTATTTGGTGGCCTCTGGTGACGTTTTATGACAAAATTGTCTTTTCTTTTTTTTTTTGCAAAGTGTACGTAACTGCATTTTTGCGTACAGGCAGCTTACACCTCTAACTGCTCAGTTCTGATTGCTCGAATAAGCAATCAGATTCTCAATAAACTTTTCCCTCAAACCACTTTGCTAAAAATATTTTTGAATCAACTGATTAACTCAAACCACTGTATGTCTGAAACATTGAGATATCGCTGTATACTTAAATCTAGCATCCATAGACTTTCTAGAGAATATACCTATTAGTCGACGGGAGGAAACAAAGCGACGGCGCCAAGCTCTTAGTAGTATATTCAACTTCCTAGACACGGCCTCTCTGTGTAAGGTCGCCGAGGTTTGCCGTGAGTGGAAGATTGTTAGTCGGAGCCCGAAACTATGGAAACGGATTGAGCTAAAGAATGAGAAGGTTTCGTCGAAGGTAAGAAATGCCTGCTTTTTTCTCCTTGCATAGAAACCATTAAAATTATTTTAAGATTGTAATATTTTCTTTAGTGAAGCACTAGTACTCGTATGTGTCGCATGCAAATATACATGTATATATGTAAATTAGACCTATGCATCAACTATTTTTTATGAATATATATGACGCATGTGCAAATTATTCATCACTTTGGAAACATATTTTCAAAAAGATAACTTTCAGAACAAGAAAACTTAGTAAAAGATGTATACAAATTCAAATTTTACAAATCACTCTCTTGCAACTGTTTTGTAAACTTGTAGCATATCGACTAAAAACATACGTAATCTTTAGGATCACATCCATTGTGGTTGGTGTGTACACGTTAACCAACGTTTTAAAGGAGGTACTTAGGAGACGTGTATTCAATGAATTATTTTAACGTTACTTTAACTGACTGCATTAATTCATTTGGTTACAGCCTAAAATATGAATCAGATAGTAATTTAACCAACAAATACATCACATGTGACTCTAGGAGATATTAGGGATGACTATCATCCCCCCCCCCCCCCAAGAGTTTTGCGGCAGATGACTTTGTAAATATCTCTGGAATATACAGACACTCACTATGAGTTAACCGTTTACCACACAATGACGACTTTTGACGACCCTGAGGTAGAAGCCTTTTGAAAACATTGTGGGAAAAGGAGAAAATGCTGGTAACCAGCATTTTCTCATTTTCCCACAATGTTTTCTACCCTTCCGAAATCAAATTTCGATTTTACAGTCACATTTATTTTGTCGTCTGCAAATGCTTTCAATTTGGACCAGTCTATAAATTTGTCGTTTGGTAAAGAGTTAAGATGGAATTAAACCTTCACCAGACGACAAAATTCTAGACTGGTCCAAATCGAAAGCATTTGCAGACTTCAAATTGTAAGTCGCCCAAATGACGGAATTTGTCTTTGGAAGACTAATAAACGTTGTGGATAAAGGAGAAAATGTTGGTTACCAGACTTTTCTTTTTCGACAAAACTTCCTCCCCCGGGGGGGGGGGTGTTTACTAAAACTTGGTATTTTCTGAGATAAAGTTTTAAGATTTAGAAAGAAAACAATCTGGCAATAGAAAAACATTACTCATGTAACCGAAAAAGCTACTACATCTAGTATGCTCTGCCGCTTGTTAACATGGTGATCATTTACCTTGACTATGTCACAGTTTCGATAAAACAATGTCACGGCTCAAGTCATCCTCGGAACCCAGGTTTGAAGCATTACGTTACTCTCCATGCATCACCCCTGGGAAAATTGACGAGCAAATCGTCGTTTCTTATGAATATTCATATGATCGGGAAGTACCCTAATAGCCAATCGAAAGATCGATAACAAAATGATACTCTCTTGTAGAGAGGATAATTTTATTTCTTCCGTTACTAAAAATAACCCTGGAAAAAAATCCGAGGTTGTCAACAAATATGGCGGCCGTCGGCTTGTTATCTCCTGTGAGATATGCCATTCTGCGATACAGGGAAGACACTATCGATCTTTGTGTACGATTGTAACTGACAATCTTTCGGTGTTACGCCGAAAATTTCTTTTAAACGCTTCTCGATTGTGGTGTTAATGGGCGCGGCCATATTTAAAGTATCGCTAAGCTTGATTTGCAACAAATAATGTGGTTGGATATCGACAAGTAAAAAATAGAAATGACGGCGTATTTGTGATAAAAATAGTTTAAATTTTCTCAAAGAAAAATTGAAATCACCAATCAAAATGCTTCATGAATAATTCATGAGAACGAGGAAACGCCAGCGAAATAGCCCAAGGGCGATTACAGAAAGAACCGAAACTGCATTATCTCCTGCTAGATGGCATTCTATAAATACACATTTATCTAATTTGGGCATTCTGGGTACAGAACCGGACTACTTTTCAAAACGACAACCGTTACTTTGAATTTCAAAATAAAATAAACGTTTACTCAATAAAACGCTACCTGGTGCGATTCATTCAGCTATGATCAGCTTGCATGTAACCTATGCACCGGCCATTTATTAAAACAGCCCCTACATGCCTGGGTAATAGCTTCGGTATAAGCCCTGCTTTTCCCTAGTATATGGGATCGGTGATGCATCATAGCAGACAGGTCGAATCTTCGAAGAATATGACATGCGCAGACAACGAACGAAACTGGGTCACCGAGGATGGGCTAAAGTGAAATAACTCCGAAGTGCTAGATACCTTACTTTTTTGTGGACGAATAACACGGAAAATACAGTTTTTTTTTCTTTTGATTTTTTTAGTTTTTATTCTTCCTGGCAAGAAGATCGTCTCAGTTGAAAGTCCTTAACATAGAAGGTACATTGTAAAGCTTTTTCACCTTTCTTTTCTTCATTTTACATACTAACGTTACTATCTGCGGATATAAGACTGTTTGAATTTTACAGCAGATTGCTTTCAAACCTGTTGTGTTAATCCATGGGCTGCTCAGCGTGAATCAAGGACCTTTTGCGGACAGTGTAGATCAAGATCAGCCTGCACAGAACGTGCAGGCTGATCATGAATCTACACTGTCCGATAATGAAACATCTTTCCCCAAAAAAATGTAGTAACTTTGAAATTACAAAATGTTGGTTTTTACTATCGGCTTGAAAGATTTCATTCTACTTATTTAGCAGGATAAGGGGTTAATGTAATTCTTACCTCAATAGTATTTGCCGAGTCCCGGTCTCTTAGTCAGTAGCACACAGGACTTGAGAACAGGGGGTCACTGGATTGATCACCGGCTTGGCCAATTTCTCTTCGAGGACTGATGATAGCATAGGTCTCTGAAACTTCATTGGTCTATCAAGGGGTAACGATATTTTCATTATCGGACACTGTTACTATAAATAACACATTGGGGATTCCCTCTGTATCGTATATACAATATAGAGGGAGTCACCAATGTGCTATTTATAGAAACAGTGTTGATGAAAATTTGAATAATATTCCGTGATATATAGGCAATGCACCAATGTGCTATAAATGTTCGATGATCGACAAAGGACAATTTTACTGTTCCGTGATAGACCAATAGGGTTTCAAAGGCCTGTGATGATAGTCATTGCGACAGGATTCATTCCTCTCATCACCGCTATCCATTGCCTCAGCGATGGTTATGTGGGAAAACAGCCAAAGTCATGGAAAGAATCTTGTGCTGAGTACTGGTAAAAGAAATTCTAGGAAAGCATGGATAGGTGCACTTGCCGCCGCGATATAACTGAAATAATGTTGAAAACTGCGTTAAACACCATACAATTAACAATACAATCAGCAGTATTCTGCAAAGTGGTAGTATAGGATGGGGATCAATATTTGACTAAACTACGTTCTTCCTTCAGATGTACGACCGAGAAATCGCAGACAGGATGAAACCGTGGAAGATTATCAAAGCAGTTTGAGGTAACTACATATGTCAACATTTATTCTGTTGACTTCCTTTGTTGAGTATAATAAATAGAGGATATTTGTTTTTTTCGGTGAAAGATCGAAATTTATTTCATCGAGTGAACATCATCGGTAATATTTTCACGAGTGGCGCACCGATGGTGTTCACAAGATGAAATAAATTTCGATCTTTCACCGAAAAAAACAAATATTCTATTTATTTCATGCTTTAACCCTTTCTGGGAGGAACTTTATCCAAATCCAGTACAGTCTTTTCAGTTATTCCCCGTGGCGTACCCCCTCCGCATAGCAACGCATTACAATATTACGTCAAGCGCGAGGAATGTAAGGTAAATGACGTCATATTTCCATCTGGTTGTCAGTCACGCGCATTTTACCTAGGTAACTAGAATATAAAAATCGGTATTTTCACTGGTCGTACCCGTGGAATATCGAAAAATATTTTCACCGCTATTTCTCGTTAACCTACCGGAAAGCATGAAATAATATGAGCTATGTTCTGTTCCACATAATCATGGATCCATAAAATCCATTAAGTCTAACAATCGACTGAATCAAGAGGAAGAATGGTTTACAATTCTTCTTACCAGAAAATTTACAATTAGCAAACATTTCGACACATGTCAGTCTGTGCGGACTGCGCAGGTTGACATTAGTCGATAATTTCTGCAGATGCATTAATCCTTAGACTGCTAAGCGCGACTCACTGACCATTTGTGGACAGTGTAGATCAAGATCAGACTGCACAAAACGTGCAGTCTGATCTTGGATCTACACTGTCCGATAAGGAGATATCTTTCCACAAATATTACTTCTGAATTAGCAAAGTTTTGGTCTTCACTACCGCTTTGAAAGTTACGTTTCACTTATTTAGCAGGATAAGGTTTAAGCCCCTGGATGATTTTTACAGAGCATGGTTCATACTATTCAGGTAACAACCTAAACCTTTCTCACCAAGTACGGTCTGCCTTTTCCGTTTTTCTTCTTCTTATGTGTTTAACCAGTTAGCAAACACTCAGTTTTTTTAACGACCCTCACAAGCATTTGCTCCTTTTCCCACATTTTTTCTACCCTTTTAAAATACAAATATTGCCATTTGGGCCACATCGTCTGCAAATTTATGCTTTCAAAATACTTTCAAAATGAACTAGATCTAGTCTTATGTTTTAGAGTTTGGTAAGAGTTTCAAACTTCTTAACTGAATGTAATGATACCCTGGAATGTGCAAGGTTTGGCATATCATCTGTAGACGCACTTTCTCATCTTGCAGCAGACGGCTTCATTTGTATAAATACAGGCCACTGATACTGCAATGATCTCTCACAGAATAGCGAAGTTTTCATTGCTCGATCATCGGACACCGTTTCATAAAGAAGGACATCGGCGCATCGCCTCTATATCGTGTGTAAAACGGTTAAGAGGGGATGCGCCAATGTGCTATTTTAGTAATAGTGTTCGATGATCGACCAATAAAATTTTAGTGTTCTGTGAAAGACCAATGGCTACAAAGGCCTGTGGTTTATAACACATCTCTGTTTCGGGGTTCTGCTAATTTTAAAATTTGTCTCGATCGTGGCAGAAGTAATGTGACGTCATTAGTTTTTAGCATAATGCTTTCCACCAAAACAACCGAAGTTGTGCTTAATGACGTTCAGAATAAGAATAGGCCTAATGTTTTCTTTGCAGATTAAGTCTCGATGGTGCCATAGAACAAATACTGAAACGATCTGAGGCGTCCCTCCATACCTTATCAATTATAAACTGTGGCACGATGCTGTCCTCAAAGTATGTATTAGACTATTCTTCTGGATTATAATACAGACAACTCCGTTTCTATCAATGAGCAGCATTCTGGCAAAAGGGGGTTTAATGCATCTCCTTGATGCATTAAACCGAGCAGATTATTAAATTATTATGGACGCATAAAAATCCATTAAAATTCCTTTTCACAGAGCGCGACCTATTTATTTTTTGACTATTTATTGACAATCATGTCTTTTCGTACATCGACTCAATTTTCACTCCTCAGTGACGAAGTCATTATCATGTACATCAATTGTTTTTAATTTCGTTCAGCTCAATAAAGAGTATCAAACCTTCTTGCGATAATAAATGAAGATTCAGCTAGTGTGCAAAAATTGCCTGATGTTGTGATTTCAAGGCTTTGTGCATTACTACTATTACTACAGATGATAATAATAATGATAAAACTGGTGATAATAATACTGATGATAATGATGATAAGTATAATCATTAGTACATTTGTTATATGCAGCATCATCATCGATGATTATGATTTATGTTGCAGGTGTCTATGGGCAGCTAGTTGCTACAGCCGGATGCTAAAACACGTGACATATATCACAGACTTTGACCCTGTGAGTTCAGAGGTCATGTGGGCTCTCGGTTCAGGATGTCGAGATCTCCAAACGCTTGTTGTCAACCCTGTACAGCCCTGGTAATAAAACAACGCATAAATTTTTGTTTAATTTCTGTTCTGCTCATTCAGCTTGACTTTTAGAACATTTTAGGAATCGCACCAGGAAAATGAATTATTACTTTACAAATAATGTAGATTACAGATCAGTGGCGTAGCGTCCATAACGCAAAATACGCAAGTGCATACAGCAGGAAAAAAAAAAATGGGGACTAAAACAACGCAGATTTTTTCTTTTTACACAATTATAAGCTCCGCTTTTGCTCGTAGAGCTTGACCTTTAAAAAATGTGAGGAATCGCATAAGAAAAATGACTTAATACATGTACTCGTATTATACTGACAATGTGGATAACAGATCAAAAGGCGTAGCGTCCATAACGCACGATACTCAAGTGCGTAGTGTAGAAAAACAAAACGAACAGGCGAAACATTCTGTAATCATTTTATAGAACAACTCAAGCATCATAATAAAGCCTAATTCTGCTTAATGAAACATAAAAAATGAATTTCAAACCGATGGTAAAAAGCCAAATATTGCGATACTATTTTATTTTTCGATGGAAAATCTCTCTGTCTCGGACGAAGAAGATCAAGATAAGGCTGCACGTTCTGCGCAGTTTGATTTTGATTATACTCTGTCTGCAAAAGCGCACTGCGTCACGCCCAGTAGCCTAACGACGAAATAGAAACTTCGAATCAGAGTGCCTAATGATTCTGAACCCCTAGTTTCGTCCCCGTCCAGCGTGAAGATTGTACAGCAAATAAACTGATAAAGAACGATAATCTTTCAAGGGAGCGCTAAACATAAAATTGGAAAGCCTTGCTGTCCATAACGTCACTTTGCTTGCTTTCGTTTCAGTCAAAACGCAGACAAGTTCAACACAAGATGCGCCCAGCTGATCGGGAAATGCTTTCCAGTGCTGGAGAAATTGTCCATTGGAGGGAGAGCCATCGATATATCTACCTTGGTTTATATCGGTAGGCTATATTTACCTTGGTCTTGCTGAATTAACCCGTAGGCTGCTAAGCGTGACTCAAGGACCTTTTAGGACATTGTAGATCAGGATCAGACTGCACAAAATGTGCAGTCTGATCTACACTGTCCGTTGAAGAGATTATATTTCCCAAGAAATTTGAAACTTTGAAATAGTAGAATTATTGGTCGTAAGTATCGGCTAGAAAGTCTCATTTCACTTCGACGGCTCTAAATACAATCCACTGAAACTTACAAAGATTTTGATTGTATAGGCTTGATTACAAAAGCGGACGACATAGATCAAGATCAGACTGCACGTTCTGTGCAGTCTGATCTTTGATCTATACCGTCCGCTTGTGTTGTCAAGCCTATACAATCAGAATCTTTGTAAGTTTCAATGAATTGTATTTAGAGTCGTCGAAAGAGATCGAGTTTATTTATTTGGTGTTGAAAGGGTTAAGTACTGCATTTGACTCTTTAACGAATAAATCTTGTAACATATGAGAGTTACAGAAATAACTAACGGAGGCATTTACTTTACCACATGATTACTATAAACACGGGATCGTAATAAGCATCTTTCTGCTGGCTATGGCATAAATTTTGAAGCCCATGATAGGAACTGGATATAAAGCTACACTATACTTGTTCTCTAACCAGTGTCCTCTAGGCCATGAACAATTACTCCATATGGCCAAACAGTAACAAATTCAAGGCAGGTAAGATACTCCATACTCCATATGGACGATAGTAACTAAATACAAAGTAGGAAAATATGCTATGCATCAAGCTTAGTTTGGTCCCCGTGACAAATTACATAAATCTGTCTTGTACCTTTGATTTGGCCAAACAGTGTCAATAGTTGCGTTATCTCGAACTACACCACATGTTGATATTCACAAAAGATGTATTAAAACAGAATCTCTAGAGCTTTGTGAGTCAAAACTAGAGGGATTAATGGGTTTATTTTGGAACCATTGTTGAATAGTAATAGAGTTATTATTTTTTTTTATTATGTTCCAGCCAAACAGTGTCAACACTTACGTCATGTAGAATTACATCACATGTCGATGTTGACTAAAGACGTTGCAGAACAAACCTGTGAGCATGGATTTGGAAAAATAAGGGTCATCAAACTGATGTCAACCCCAATTGAACCGAAAGGGATCTCCGTTTTGTCAGGTTAGTATTCTGCAGGCCTTTGGAGATTCATTGGTCTATCAAATGGACCAACTTGATAGGTCCATTGGTTCCATAATTTGAGCCATGCTCTGGCAAAAGGAGTTTGATGCATCTCCATGATGCATGATACCGTGCAAGTCATTGCATAACTATAGATTAATAAGATCCATGTTGTCTAACAACTGACTGAATCATGAGATACACTGGTCCTTTGAAATACATAAAATTGACCAATAGCAAAAACTTTCGACCGTGGTCAGCCCTTCGCGAACTATGCAGGCTGACATTATTCAATACTTTTTGCAGATGCATTTAGCCCCATTTACACAGAGCATGGCAGTAGTAGTTGTATGGTTCATGTCTTCCTTATTACATAGATAAAGATGCACTAAATGACCTTGTCCTCGATCGAGGTCACCCCCTGTGACCTACTTCTGTGGATAAACAAGCCTATTAATCAAGATCTTATCTGATTGAGGTGTCAAAATGTAATGAGGATTTTCCGCACTTCAAAGGGGCACGTGGCGCCTGTCAGGAACACGCTTCCAGTCGAGTTTAGCATAGTTCCAAACCTTTGGGACCCTCCCGAGTCTAATGCATCGAAGTATGGCTATCTTTCACAGCCTCGCAACCATTCAGGATCTCGGTGCAAGTCGAGTAAAGCATTGTTTCGACCTTTTGGGACTCCCAAGAGTCTAATGCATCAGTCTACGACTGTCTCTAACACAGTCACAGACTTTCAAGATCCCATTTCCAAATCAAGTTAAACATAGTACCTACCTTTTGAGATCCTCGAGTATACCAATGCTTTAGACTCGGAAGGGTCCCAAAAGATCGAAATTATGCTTACATGAATTGAAAATCTGATGTTGTGCCAAAGACAGTCCCAGACCAGTGCATTACACTAAACGCTAAACGGGTCCCAAGCGCTAAAAACTATGCTTAAACGGATTAGAATCGGAGTTTCTGAAAGTCTAAGAGTGTGCCAGAGACAGTCGCAGACCAGGGAATTACACTTTTGAAGGTCTCAAAAGGTAGGAACTATGATTAACTTGATTGGAATCAGGGTTTCTTAAAGTCTGAGAGTGTGTCAGATTAGTCACAGATCTGCACATTAGACTCAGGAGGGTCCAAATGGGATGTGATTATACTTAGGTCGAATGGGACCGGGATTCCTAAAAGTCTGCGAGGGTGTAAGAGACATTTGTAGACTGATGCATTATACTTGGGAGGGTCCCAAAAGGTCAAAACTATGCTAAATTTGATAGGAACTGATTTTTTGAAAGTCTGTGACTGTGTTAGAGACAGTCGCAGACTGATGTATTAGACTCTTGAGAGTCCCAAACGGTCGAAACTATGCTTAACTCGATTGGCACCGAGATCCTGAATATCTGCGAGGCTGTGAAAGATAGCCGTACTTCGATGCATTAGACTCGGGACGGTCCCAAAGGTTTGGAACTACGCTAAACTCGACTGGAAGCGTTTTCCTGACAGGCGCCACGTGCCCCTTTGAAGTACAGAAATGCCTCATTAAATTGGACACCTCAATCAGATAAGATCTTGATAAATAGGCCTGTTTATCCACAGAATTAGGTCACAGGGGGTGACCTCGTTTGAGGAAAAGGTAATTTAGTGCATCTTTATCCATGTAATAAGGAAGATATGAACCACACAACTACTACTCATTGCTCAATTAGCATGTTTATTGCTTCAGCGTAAAGAGCTGTAGATTCCTTGATACCGGTTTAAAGATACTGCAGCAAGACAGATCAAGAACTTACTCAAAATGGGTTCTGAAAAAAGGATAAAATGTAAACTCATTCCATGGATTTTCACCAGTATATTTGTACACCATGCTGTTTTTTTCTTCTTTTTTTTCATTACAGAACATTGCAAGTATTTGGAAACCCTTTACCTTCGCCTTTCCGTCAATGATTACTTTAACGGTGCAGACCAGCAAGAAGATCTTAAAGTGTTTGAAAGCGTTACAAGGGAATATGAGGTTAGTTTGAATATACAGAGGTACTTAATGTACGAACAAATTTTTACAACATTACAGAACTAAAATGTCCACTAGCTACCAAATATAAACAATCTTAGGGTCAAACAACAGACAAATTTACTTCGAACCATTTAAAAACATGGATATGATTATCAGTCTGATAAACTGTCACAGTGCAATCTGTCAAAATTCCAGCTGCTGGCAGAAAAATGTATTGTAAAACTAGAACAAAAGCTGGTAACTTTTGATCTAGTCTAGTTGTACAATACATTTTTTCTAGTGTGCCTTTCAGACTCTTTCGTATTAAAACTGGTTTAATGTTGCTAGAATGATTGGGTAAGCCTGTGAAGATAATTTGGGAAAAGGAAAAAATGCTGATTACCAGGATTTTTTTTTTTTTGATTTATGGTAATTCCTCAAAAAAGCCATATTGTAACAAGGGATTGTTTCGCTAAGGCATTAAGCCCTGTATAAGAGAATCTTTGTCAACATTGTGGGAAAAAGGCTGAGCATTTATTTGTTATGAAAAATTGATTCACCTACTCCAAACTATGAACAACAATTTCCTTTACTTTCAATATTTCTCTTTTCTGACACATGTACATGTTAGTGACATTTCTATATATATCATATTATGTACAGTGCTTATCAATTATGGATCTATGCCATCTGAAAGAGTCTTAGAAAATCATGGTCTTTTTTTCTTCAATTGATGAGGTCAGCTACTAGTAACAAACAAGTGCACTTATGTTAAATAAAGGAACATATCATTTTGACTGCTGTTCCGCACTTTGCCAAGCAATTAAATACACCGTGTACATACAATAAGTATGAACATAAAAATATAGAAAGATCTGTGTTTGATCATATTACAGGACTTGAAGAAGGATCCCAGGCTACGACGAATCCTGAAACTGAAGATCAACAAGTTTTAAAGTTTAGAGCAAAGTCAGAAAACTGCAGAAATGTGACCATACTACGGTGTTTTCCAGGAGTATCTTAACCCATAGGCTGTTAAGCATGACTCAAGGACCTTTTGCAGATAGTACAGATCAATATCAGACTGCACAGAATGTGCAGTCTGGTCTTGAATCTACACTGTCTGTTAAGGAGATATATTTCCCTGAAAAAAAAAAAAAAAATTCTTTGAAATAGCATTTTTTTTTTCTTATGTGCGGCTTGAAGGTTGCATTTAACTTGTATAGCAGGTTAAGGGTTAAAAGAAAAGAGGACCTCAGTGCTGCTCTACCTCTGCTTTAGACAGACACAATACTGGCTGGTAGTTCTGTAGACAAACCAATGAAAGAAAGGCATCATATACTGGTAGCTGTAATGTCAAATAGGAATAGCAGCTAGGGAACACTTTTACTCTACAACAGATAACAAACTTTCAGACTTGCCCTATCTGAAAGCATTTTCAGATAGCAAATCAACTATGGCTCAAATTTGCTAATTTGTCTCTGAAAGGGTGTAAAATATTGTGGTAAATGGAGAAAATGCTAGTACTGTAACTTGCATTTCCTCTTTTTACCAAATTTTTTTCAAAAGTCTGCTTCAATTGGGTCGTTGACAGATAGGATTGAAAGATTAGCCAAAAGAAAATGCACTGTGTTTTCAAAAATAAGTCAACAAGTTGTGAATTCTATATGCTTTCATTTAGAATTATATATGAGCCGTGCTCTGGCAAGAGGGGGCTTAATGCATCTCCGTAATCCATCATACCAAGAAAGCCATCACATACTTATGGATCCATAATAGCCACTTTTTTTAACAACCGACTCAATCATGAGGTAGACTGATCCTTTGACATGCAGAAAATCGACCAAGAGCGAAAAGTTTCGGCCCAGGTCAGCCTGCGCGGACTGCGCAGGCTGACCTGGGTCGAAACTTTTCGCAATGCATTAAGCCCCCTTTTCACAGAGCGCGGCTCATATACATGTATCTATAATATTTACAAATAACGTTGATGAAAATAAACTACTGAAAGTAAATAGCATAGAATAGGACAACCACTAAGAATGCTGTTTACTTGCATTAACCCTTTACTGCACAATGCTGACTTTCAATGACACTGGGAGGGAAGCCTTTTGAAAACCTGGTGGGAAAAGGAGAAAATGCTGGTAACCAGCATTTTCTCCTTTTCCCTCAATGTTTTCGACCCTGTCAAAGAAACATTGCACCATCTGAACCACAATGAACTTTTCGTCTGCAAGTGCTTTCATTTTGGACAAGGCTAAAATTTTGTTGTTTGGTAAGGGGTTAAAGTTTCATAATGAAATAACAAAAATTGAATAATCATGTGAGCTATTTCTGGACAACCCAATATACAATATAAATGAAACAAAAGAGAAATCTGTAAAAGAATGGAAAATATATCTCTAAACAATAAAGAAAGCAATGTGTGAAAAGGAGCAATGACTTGTAACAATTGACAAATGAGCAGTTGCTCATTGACACAATCCTAAGTCATAATGACCCTGAGAAAAAAGGCTTTTGAAAACACTGTCAGAAAAACAGAAATTCTTGTACGAGAATTAGTTCTCTCCTTTTCCTACAATGTTTTCTACCCTTTGACAGAGAAATGCCATCATTTGAATCACTTTCAACTTGTTGCCCGCAAATATTCTGAATTTGAACAATTCTACACTTTTGTTGTCTGGTAAAGACGTAAGCGGAGATAGTTTTTTAAAAGTCCAAAATTTGTGCCAATCACAACTTTAGTTTCTCAATTCAAAATAGATTTACAGAACTTCTCTTTACGACAGGACATAATAATTATTTGGAGTCGTGCTGATTGAAAGCATTTGCAGACGAGAATTTAAAAGTGGCTGGAATAATCCTTTTTTACTGAGAAAGGGTAGAAAACATTGCGGGAAAAGGAGAAAATGCTGGTTACCAGCATTTTCTCCTTTTCCAACAATGTTTTCAAAAGCTTTCTTTTTCAGGGTCGTTAAAACTCGAGTTTATTACCAGTACATCAAAATTGAAGAGATCAGGTTTCATCTAAAAAATAGACCTATGTACATGCAACAGAAAGATGGACAGACAGTCTGCTTCCAATATATAATGTATCCCTAGAATAACTTATTCAGGGCATACAGGCCTGCAGTATCATTTAATGTTGTGTACTGGTATATTTAACCCTTTCCCACACAACAACTTTTAGACTCCCCCCAATTCAAAACACCTGCAGACCACAAATTCAAATTTAATACAAATGAGCCTTATTTCTCTGATAGGATAGAAAACATTGTGGGAAAAGGAGAAAATGCTGGTTACCAGCATTTTCTCCTTTTCCCACAATGTTTTCAATAGACTTCTTCCTCAGGGTCATCAAAACAAGGGATAGTTTGGTAAAGGGTTAACTAAAAAATCTTTTATGTGATAAAATCGCATAATATATACAACCCTTTCAGCAAAAGCTTATTTAAATTTGATATAAATAATTTTTAAAACTTAGCAGTATCACAAAACAATTCCAGGTTGAATTCCCCTAAGAAAAAAACCTTCTTAAAAATTGAGGGAAAAGGAGGAAACACAGGTAACTTGCATTTTTTCCTTTCACAAATTGTTTTCGACCCCTTCGAAGACATATTTCATTAGTTGAGCTCCATTTGATTTGTTGTCAACAAATGCTTTCAATATGTGCAAGTCTAAAATTTTATTATCTGCTAAAGAGTTAACCCTTTTACCACAAATATCACAAATTCTAACCAACCTCCAGAAAAGACCTTTTGAAAACAACCTGGTGAAAGGTCAAAATGCTAGTTACCAGCATTTTCTCATTTTCCCACAATGTTCTCTACCCTTCCAAACCTGAATTTCTATTTTTTAATCAGTTATTTTATCGTCTGCAAAAATGTTCAATCTGGAAAAGTCTATTCCTCGTCTGCAAAAACGTTCAATCTGGAAAAGTCTAAAGGTTTTGTCATTTTGGAAGGGGTTAAGAGGGCCAAAGAATAAGGTTTTCAAAAGTATTTTTCCTGATGGTCAATAAAACTGGGGATTGTGAGGTAAGGGATTGAAGTGTGAAAAAGTGACATCTACTCAAGGGGGTTTGTAAATAAATAACATTTTGGAAAAATCACAACCAGTTGAAACAAGGGAACAAAGTACTCTGAATAAAAAAAAAATTGTTTACAAGACAAAATCTCAGACTTGCCCAATTTGAAAGCATTCACAAATTACAAATTAAATGCTACTCAAATGTTGGAACTTGCCTTTCAAAAAGTAGAAAACACTGTAGGAAAAGAAGATTGTGCTTGTTAAACACAGGATTGTCTTAAGAAATATTTCTCAGAACAAAGACAGTTTTACATAATTATGGACTTTTACACTCCAAGCAGCAAGTCTGCAACTGGATGAGAGCTTTGATCATAGTTTTTCTGTACATTGTTTCTGTGACCTTGACTTTTAACCATCAAATGCAGGTATGTACATAATCTATATGCCATGATACATCTTCATGTGAAGTTTAATAAAAATCTTTCATGGATTTTTGAAGGTATTGCAGATTTCATTTTTATATTAGCTTTAGTAACAGTGACTCTAGACTTTCTCCAAAATAATAGTATGCTAATATCAATACATGTATCAACTACCATCAGCTATCTTAACCGCTCTTCTAGGAGCAAAATGATAGTATTTGCATAATCTGAATACCAAAATTTATCGTCTACCTTACCCTGAAGAAAATCTTATGATATTGAAGTTTAAAATGACTTATCAGTTAAGGTCTGGATAAACTTGGTGCAATTATAGGAAAAACAAGGCAGAAATAAGCCATGCTCTGTAAAAAGGGTACTGAATGCATCTGCAAAAAGTATCAGCCCATGTCAACCCCTACAGGCTGACACAGGTCAAAACTTTATGCTTATAAAATTTTTGCATGTCAAAGGACTGTTCTACCTTAAGACCCAGCTGACTGGGTTTTATGTATCCATAATCATGTGATGATTTGTTTGGAATGATGGATCACAGAGATTCACTTTAAACCTCCTTTTGCAAGAGTATGACTCAAACACATTTTTGTAAGATTTGAAATGTTAAAACCAAATTGTGACTAGAATGATGCCTACAATACTTGGATGAGAAAATCAATTCTTAAAGGCTACTTAGGCCTTTTTAGTTATGGGAAAACAAAATGGGCATTCTCAGTCAGAGTTAACTCTTTACAATCTCAAAGTTTTAATGAACACGAGAAAGAAGGTTTTTAAATTTTTGTGGGAAAGGCAGAAAATGTTGGTGACCAGCATTTACTCCTTTTTTTACAATACAGTCCATCCTTTCAAAGCAACGTTTGTCATCTGCAAATGTCATCTTAAAAAATGGACCAATTTTGTTTTCCAATGAAGAGTTATGAAAAAAAAAAAACTTCTTGTTGGATATTTCAACTTTAGAAATTACTTTTTTGAAAACCCAAACAAGAACAACAGGCTTTGAGATCAAATGCAAATATTGTACTAAAAAAGTCTTACTCTAATGTCTTTTTCTTAACCTATTACATGTATAGTGCAGCCCTTTTGACTAGCTGATAATTAGTCTACATAACACATCAGTGAAAATCCTGAAGGAAATAACCTTTTACTGGTAATTTTTTGCAAACATTGAACAAAAAAGAACTAGAATTGCTACAACAATCTATTACACCTTTTTCCACAATGATTTCTAAAACTGAGAACTGTTGGGTTGTAAAAGTCATGTCTTTAATGCAAGGGATCAGTCTTCAAGACCAAATGCAAATTTTGAACAAGAAGGCAAATGATCCTAAAGCACTCAGCTGAGTAAAGTCATCTAGGATTGATAAAGATGTAGACTTCCTGGTTGTGCTGATGTAAAACACATGAGTGTTATTGACCTACTTTTTGATCCAACGTGACTCAGTTCAACCTTGTTCAAGACATCATCAAGACAAACACTTTTATCAAATTTTTTGAGCCTCAGACTGAAAATGTGGCCTCTACAGTGCACACAAGGTAATTCTTGACAACAGCATGACGGACGACAGATGACAGACACAGCACGATCACAAACGCTCATCTTGAGCACTTCATGCTCAGGTCAGCTACACAGACAAAAAAGAAACATAATATCATCTAGTATTTCTTTACCAAATGTTCCCATAATTTTACAAGCCCAAGAAAGAAGACTTTTTGCAATATTATGGGAAAAGGAGAAAATGCTTGTTACTTTTCTCCTATACCAATAATGTCTGTTACACCCTGGAAGGTGAATCCAATCATTTGAGCTACATTTGCTTTGTCAACTGCAAATGCTTTCACAATGGACAAGTCTAATATTGTTTTTGTCAGGTAGAAAAATACTCTAATGCCATGGACAGATCTTCTTTACTGCTAAAAAGAGACATTATCTAGACGCAGCACATCCTCAGCTCAACTTCCCAAGCTCTGCTTTCCGTATGATTTCATAAGCTGTAAAGATACAGGAGTCAAAAATTCCTGCCACTGTAAATGTTCCTCCTATGATAGCACACACCTGTAGACACAAAAACGAAACACTTGATTTTTAACAACTACTATTAGCTGCTTACATAACTAAAAAGAAACGTTCAAGCTGAATGTATAAACCCGAATTTGGCTATTTAAAAGTTATACTTTGAGGAAAAATATCTCCTAAATGGACAATGTAGATCAAGGTCAGACTGCACATCCTTTGCAGTCTGATCTTGATCTACACTGTCTATAAAAGGCCACTTAGTCATGCTTAGCAGCCTATGGGTGAACACCTTTAATTCTTTACCAAATAATCCTGTATAACAGTAACCCTGAGGAAGATGGCTTTTGAAAACATTGTGGGAAAAAGAGAAAATGCTGGTAACCAGCATTTTCTCCTTTTCCCAAAATATTTTATACCCTTTCAATGGCTAAATCCATCATTTGAAAAACATCCATTGATCGTCTGCAATATTAAGGTTCCTAACCCTGAGAGCCCCAATTAAATCCAGCACAGAGTTTTGGTCTAGAATAAGACCCAGGTAATTGTAATTTTATAATTGCTAAAAATGTCTCTAGTGTTTCAGCAAAGAGGACAGTGTAGATCAAAGATCAGACTGCATGTTTTGCGCTGTTTGATCTTGATCTACACTGACCACAGGCAACCTGAGTCATGAAAGGCGCTTTAAGAGTTAATATCGGCAAGTTTAATTTTTTTTTAGTCTGGTAAAAAGTTAAATCGATGAAACAATACATTCTTTCAGCCAGTCAGTCAGACCACATCTATTGTAATATGTTTTGATCAGAGTATGCCCCAGAATATTGGATAGTGTAGATCAATGATCAGAATGTACATTTACAGCTTTATGCAAAATTTATGAAAAACATTGCAGCTTTTCTTCATGATCACTGTAAATACGAAAATCGAGCAAAAATGTCTCAACAATATGAAAAAATCTAAGCATCAGGGGCTCAACTTAAAGTACAGCAATAAAATACAAGGATCTGTCATTACTAGTATTAAAAAAAACACTAAATAATTTAACAGTTTTAAATTCAAAGAATCTAATCGGGTAAACTCTTTTGCACAAAAGTACGTAGAGTGTATATTTTTTTTTTCAGTGAAAGATCGAAATTTATTTCATTGAGTGAACATCATTGGTAATATTTTCTCTTGTGGCTGCGCGCCACGGGTGAAAATATTACCGATGATGTTCACTTGATGAAATAAATTTCAATCTTTCACCGAAAAAAACCCAAAAAAACCCAAATATCCTATTTATTTCATGCTTTTAACCCTTTCTCGGGGGGACTTAATCAAAATCCAGCACACTTCTTTTCAGTTTTTCCCCGTGGCGTACCCCCTTCGCATAGAAACACATTACAATATTATGTCAAGCGCGAGAAATGTAAGGTACATGTAGATTATGTCATATTTCCATCTGGTTGTGAGGCACGCGCATTTTACCTAGGTAACTAGTGCGCAGGAACGATTGTTTCAGCCTTCAATTGAAGAGTTAGACTATAAAAATCTCTATTTTCACTTGTCGTAACCACGAAATATCGAAAAATATTTCACCGATATTTCTTGATAACCTACCGGAAAGCATGAAATAATGAAAGATATTTCAGAAATGTAAGGTATGAACACTGGCCATGTAAAAGTAAAGAGTCATGCTCTGGCAGAGGGGGGTTCATGCATCTCCATGATACATCATACCAAGTAAGTCATCACATAATTATGGATCTATAAAATCCATTTTGTGTAACAACCGGCTGAATCTTGTATTAGAATGGTCTTTTGACATGCAGACAAGTGACCCAATAGCAAAAAGTTTCGACCATGGTCAGCCTGCACAGACTGCGCAGGCTGACCTGGGCCGATCCTTTTTGCAGATGCATTAACCCTTCAGCCAAATGAAAGCATGTGCAGATAACAAAGTAAATGCAACTCAAATGATGATTTCTGTTTCTGATAGGGTAGAAAACTTTGTTGGAAAAGGAGAAAATGCTGGTTACCAGCATTTTCTCCTTTTCCCACAATGTTTTCAAAAGCCTTCTTTCAACAGGGTCGTTAAAACTTGGGATTGTGTGGTAAAGTGTTAAACTCTCTTTTCAGAGAGCATGACTCATATACATAATACTAAAATCTGCAGTAAAAAGGGCTTATTCAGCCACAGCAATAATACTGATTCTTCTGGTCCATATTTCATAATTTGATGTCAAACTTAACTCACATACATGCACATATTTTCTTATGATAGCCCTTTATGCAATTCTTCTGTCCATAATCAGCCTTTAATCAGTCTTTAGAGACTTACTCATTGCAATTTCTGACTGTTCTGACTAGATTATTAAAAAAATTTCCCACAGCTGACACCTGACATTAGACTTTACCTTTAACCAGACAACAAAATTCAGATAGGTCAAAATTTATAACATTTGCAGATCAAAAATTAACCGTGTACCATACAAACCCCAGTTTAAATGACCCTGATTGAGATTGCATTTGAAAACATGGAGGGAAAAGGAGAAATTGCTGGTATCCATCTTTTTGTCCTCTTCTTACAATATTTTCTCTTCCCTTTCACAGACAAATCTCACAATATGGGTCACAATTAATTTGTCTTTTGCAAGAGCTTTTAATATGGTATAATCTATATAATTTTGCTGTGTTAAAAAAAGGTTTAGAGGTGAACCCAAATGATAAAATTTGCCCTTGATAGGGTAGAAAACGTTGTGGGAAAAGGAGAAAATGCTGGTTACCAGCATTTTCTCCTTTTCCTGCAATGTTTTCAAAAGCCTTCTTCCTCAGGGTCATTAAAAATTGGCATTGTGTAGTAAAGGGTTAAAACCTGTGTTGTCTGATCTTAACCAGTGCTGGCTGGAAAACTACATGTGCTGTAAATTATCCCCCAATTTGCTAAGGTCTGAGTCTGTTAGTGTTAGTACACCAGACAAAAACAAGCATTCTGATAGTATTGCATAGCAATAGTGAGTCCCCTACCGGCCGTATATATCGCTGGCAGGCATAGTTTGTGAAACTCTGTGAAGGAGAAAGAAGGTATTTGACCCCCTTTCAGAATTATAAGCATCGTGTCTGTCTTTGTATGCAATGCTTTAATAAAAGCCAGATATATGAGCATTTTCCTTGTTAAAGTAAGTTCATTGAAGAAGTTTTACTAAGACAAGATGTGTTTGTGAAACACAAATGCACCCGTAAAAGGAAATTTTCAGAAATATAACCTTTACCTTGTGAGATGACCTTGATCTTATCATCAGCAGGTGTGTACCAATGAGAGGTACCAGCTTACCATGTATAAGTGTTATAACTTAAGTACTTTGAATATACAGAGAAATGACTATGAAAAGTTTTGACGATAAGTTTTCATGATAAGGGTTAAAATTTTTTACCTTGACCTTGGACATATAACCCATAGAAGATCAGTATCAATGACAGGTACCTACATACCAAACATGAGCACTGTGAGTAACAAAGTCGGGAAAACTGTTTTTTTCGGTGAAATTTTCTAGGTCCAAGGCCCGTAATTTCGTCAAAAATCAGTGGACCGAAACGAAACTTGAACTTGATCTGTAACTCATGCTGGTTGGTTTACACTGCGAAAATTAGCTTAATATATGTCAGCGTTTAGAAAAAGAGTCTGGAAAACTGTTTTTTCAGTGAAATTTTCTAAGTCCAAGGCCCGTAATTTCGTCAAAAATCAGTGGACCACAACGAGACTTGATCTTGATCTGTAACTCATGGTGGTTGGCTTACACACTGAAAATCAGCTCAATATCTGTCAGCATTTAGGAAAACAAGAGGGCCAAGATGGCCATGGATCGCTCACCTGAATTTTTGAGAGGACCATAATCAACTTTTTTTTTAAAGTATTGAAATTTCGGAAACAAAATCAGTATTTTGCCAAGCAATTATAAAAAGGTCACCTGTAAAAATCATTTCAAAATCTGTCACCACCCCTACAATCATCACCACAGCCATGTTTTTGACGAATCAGAATTCTGCAAATAAATTTTAGGACAGGTCACCTAAAGACCTTATCTTGAACAAGAGCACATGCCCGATAGTGGCTAAAAATACTAAGCTGAACAAGAGCACTTCATGAGAGTGCCGATGATTGGCTGTTGGAACCTAGCTGGATAGTAAAATAAAATTCCAAGTGGCAAAAGGGGCATAATTTGGACAAAACAATTTTGGAGTTAACTGCCCTTGTTGTATGGGTTGCTTTTTACTAGTGAACAATTATTCCGAGTTTTAAGTACATGTGTTGAGTGGAAGCTGAGATATAACAAAATGTCAAAGTTTTTGCACAACAACAACAACGCAGATGACGCCAACAGGGCTATGTCAATACCTCGATGTTTTCTTTGAAAACAGCTAAGCTAAATAAGGGGTATAATATAAGGATCATTTCTGTGAAATAACTTCAAAATCTGAATAGTGGTTTCAGAGAAGACAAAATTTTTAAGAATTTCTTCATGTCCTCATAGAGCAAATAGCTTCCACCCACCACAGCCATGTTTCTTGACAGATCAAAATTTCGCGAATAAATTTTCAAACAGGGCACCTAAGGAACATTTCTGTGAAATTATTTCAAAATCTGACAAGTGGTTTAGGAGAAAAAGAATTTCAAAGAATTTCTTTAAGTCCATACAGTGCAAAGATGCCCATCCCCACCCAGGCCATGTTTTTTGCCGGATCAAAATTACACAGATGAACTTTAAAAAGGGTTATCCAAGGAACATATCCGTGAAATTATTTCAAAATCTGACCAGTGGTTTCAGAGAAGATTATCAAAGAATTTCTTGGCAAATTCCATTTGGTTGCCATGGCAACCAGAGTTTCTGGTGAATCAAATTCTGTGAACAATTTTCAAAGGGGACCTCCCAAGGAACATTCCAGCCAAGTTTGGTCCAAATCAGCCAAGCAGTTTAGGAGGAGGAGATGTTTAAAGAATTGTTGACACCACTGGACGCCAAGAGACCCCCCCCCCCCCACAACGGCCATGTTTTTCGACGGATCAAAATTTCGCGAACAAGTTTTGAAAAGGGTCACTCAAGGAACATATTTGTGAAATTATTTCAAAATCTGACCAGCGGTTTCAGAGGAGAAGATTTTTACAGAATTGTTGACACCGCTGGACGCCAAGAGCGCCCCCCTTCCACAACGGCCATGTTTTTCGACGGATCAAAATTTCGCGAACAGTTTTTGAAAAGGGTCACCAAAGAAACATATCTGTGAAATTATTTCAAAATCTGAACAGCGGTTTCAGAGGAGAAGATTTTTAAAGAATTTCTTGGAAAATTCCTTTTGGTTGCCATGGCAACCAGAGTTTTTGATGAAATCAAGTTCTGTGAACAATTTTTAAAGAGGACCACCCAAGGAACATTCCAGCAAAGTTTGGTCCAAATCGGTCAAGCAGTGTAGGAGGAGAAGATGTTTAAAGAATTGTTGACATCGCTGGATGCCAAAGAGCCCCCCCAACCCACCATGGCCATGTTTTTCTACGGATCAAAATTTCGCGAACAATTTTTGAAAAGGGTCACCCAAGAAACATATTTGTGAAATTATTTCAAAATCTGACCAGCGGTTTCAGAGGAGAAGATTTTTATAGAATTGTTGACACCGCTGGACACCAAAAGCGCCCCCCCCTTCCACAACGGCCATGTTTTTAGACGGATTAAAATTTTGCGAACAGTTTTTGTAAAGGGTCACCCAAGGAACATATCTGTGAAATTATTTCAAAATCTGACCAGCGGTTTCAGAGGAGAAGATTTTTAAAAAATTTCTCGGTAAATTCCATTTGGTTGCCATGGCAACCAGAGTTTTTGATGAAATCAAATTCTGTGAACATCTTTTAAAGAGGACCCCCCAAGGAACATTCCAGCCAAGTTTGGTCCAAATCGGCCATGCAGCATAGGAGAAGAAGATGTTTAAATAATTGTTGATGCCGCTGGACGCCAAGAGTGCCCCCCCCCCCCACCATGGCCATGTTTATTGACAGATCAAAATTTCGTAAACAATTTTTGAAAAGGGTCACCCAAGGAACATACCTGTGAAATTATTTCAAAATCTGAACAGCGGTTTCAAAGGAGAAGATTTTTAAAGAATTTCTTGGGAAATTCCATTTGGTTGCCATGGCAACCAGAGTTTTTGATGAAATCAAATTCTGTGAACAATTTTTAAAGAGGACCTCCCAATGAATATTCCAGCCAAGTTTGGTCCAAATCGGCCGAGCAGTGTAGGAGGAGAAGATGTTTAAAGAATTGTTGACACCGCTGGACGCCAAGAGCACCCCCCCCCCCTCGATCACGGCCATGTTTTTCGACGGACCAAAATTTCGCGAACAATTTTTGAAAAGGGTCACCCAAGGAACATATCTGTGAAGTTATTTTAAAATCTGACCACCAGTTTCAGAGGAGAAGATTTTTATAGAATTGTTGACACCGCTGGACACAAAGAGCCCCCCCCCCCCCCTTCCACCACGACCATGTTTTTTGACTGATCAAAATTTTGCAAACAGCTTTTGAAAAGGATCACCCAAGGAACATATCTGTGAAATTATTCCAAAATCTGACCAGCGGTTTCAGAGGAGAAGATTTTTAAAGAATTTCTTGAAAAATTCCATTTGGTTGCCATGGCAACCAGAGTTTTTGATGAAATCAAGTTCTGTGAACAATTTTTAAAGAGGACCTCCCAAGGAACATTCCAGCCAAGTTTGGTCCAAATCGGCCAAGCGGTTTAGGAAGAGAAGATGTTTAAAGAATTGTTGACGCCAGACGCCAGACGATGGACACAGCGTGACCCTAAAAGCTCCCCTTGAGCATGTTGTGCTCAGGTGAGCTAAAAAGTCCGGAAAACTTTTTTTTTTGGTGAAAATTTCTAAGTCCAAGGCCTGTAATTTCATCAAAAATCGTTGACCTGAACAAAACTCAACCTTGATCTTTAACTCATAGTGGTTGACTTGCATACCAAAAATCAGCTCAATATCTGCCCGAGTTTAGAAAAAAAGTCCGGAAAACTGTTTTATCGGTGAAAATTTCTAATTCCAAGGCCCGTAATTTCATCAAAAATTAGTGATCTGGAACAAAACTCGAACTTGATCTGTAACTCATAGTGGTTGACTTGCACACCAAAAATCAGATCAATATCTACCAGCGTTTAGTAAAAAAGTCTGGAAAACTGTTTTTTTGGTGAAATTTTCTAAGTCCAAGGCCCGTAATTTCGTCAAAAATCAGTGGACCGTAACGAAACTCGAACTTGATCTGTACCTCATGGTACACATCAAAAATCAGCTCAATATCTGCCAGCGTTTTGAAAAAAGTCCGGAAAACTGATCTGCGTGCCGACTGACGGACAGATGGACGGATGGACAGACAGACGGAGTGCAAACCTAAAGTCCCCTTCAGCTTCGCCGGTAGGGGACTAAAAAAAAGAGCTAAAGATATTACTGCAGGAAAAAGACAGCAAAAGAGATTTTTCATCAGTCTACCGCTTCCATCTTCCCACTCTGCCAGATTTAGTTGACAAAATGATTTTATATCAGGTGGGATCTGTGCATCAGAGACGTGTTTGATATTAAACTTGCTATTTCTATAAAATTGCTAGATTTTGAATTTGAAAACAGAGAATAAGCAGTACAAAGAGAGAAAACCACAAAAGCAAGAAAAATAGACCCATAGAAAACTGATCACAGAGTCAGTACCAGTATATCAGCAGCTGAGATTATTTGCTCACTCAAATAACTGTATACTTTTCTCCTTTACCAACAACTCCTGTTTTACAATCCAGGAAAACATTGTGGAAAAAGGAGAAAATACTGTTGCCAGCATTTTCTCCTCTACTCACAATGCTTCTACCCTTCCAAAGTCAATTATTTAAGCCACATTTGTCATCCGAAATGCTTTTAACTTGGTCAAGTCTAAATTTTTCTTAATGTAACACTAAGGTAGGCTAAAGCTTTATAGTGAATAGTTTTTTTAAAAACAAATAAAAGAAGTCCCACACTGAAAAACCCACTCTTCTGTATGAAAAACCCACACATGCAGCTGTACTCACAGTGGTGAGAAAATGATAGAAGGGTTTTCTGCTTTCTTTGTAACAAACAGTTATTGGACTTAATTGATACTTAAACCAGACTGCTGGCCTTCTACGGCTCTCAAGCACTTCCTGGATAAACAAGAGCTTATGACTTTATTATAATTAAATACAAATTATGTTTTCTTGCTGATTTTAAAAACTTTGCTAGATGCTTGTCATTTCCAAGTACCACCTTCCCATATCTATATTGACTTGGTAAGACCATATTCATGTCAATAATTTTCCTTTTTTGTTTCTCATTAATTCCCTTGTAGATTATTGAAAACATCTAATAAAAAAATCCTGAGAAAACAAAATTTGGTATATAATTTTAGTATTAAAATATTGTTGTTTATAGGTGCCGTTAAATGTACTAACTTCTTCGAAGCAACAGTGGTCTAGCAAAATTTTCAACAGCAACTTGAAAAAATGTCTAGGAGGCGTCAGCCTTTGTAGATATAGGGTGTTGGGTTATTGATACTCTGAAAAATGTGAATAATATAGTATGGCAACATTACATGCTCTTGTGACAGCATAGATGAAGATCAGACTGAACCTTCTGTGCTGTTTGAACCTCAAATCTTTACCATCTACTTGTTCAGTAAGGTCTGAAGATAGAAATCTTTCTGAGTTTTAGTAGACTGGATTTTCAGCTATTGAAAGAAGAGGAATTGAAGGATTTTGCACTGAAGTAGTTTAACTCTTCACCACACAATCCTGAGTTTAAGGAACTCTGAGGAAGAAAACTTTTAAAAACATTATGGGAAAAGGAGGAAATGCTGGTAACCAGCATTTTCTTCTTTTCCCATAATTCAAAAGTCAAGTCACATCACTTGAGCCACATTTGTAATTTGTATACGCTTTCAGTTGACCTAAGTCTGAATTTTTTTTTCCCTATAGATGTAAGTCTATCCTTGACTAAGTTAATTTTCACTCATTTCAGGGGTCATTAGGTCAAATAACACCCAGTGCTCTACAAAGACTGACAAAATTATCTCCCTTTATGGTTATGTTCGCTATGTATACTTACTGTAGTTAGAAAATGATAAAATGGTTTCCTTCTTTGAGTATATTGTACTGTAATTGGACTCAATTCATATCTAAACCAAATAGCTGGCATTAAATGGCCCCCATGGCCATATTGTATAATTTCCTAATAAGAATATAAAACAGAATGTTAACGGAAATTTACATTACTCAAAGGAATACATAAAATTGTAATAGATAGTTGCAAGAACCATACAACTACAAAGTATATGAAGTACAAAAATCAGTGTTTACATATCAATATTCTAGAAACATACAAAAAATTTAAAATACATTTTTTGCAGCCCATTTATTTTGCTGCACTGAAGATCACTTTTGAAAGGTCGGTGACAAAGGATACAACTTTTCCTTTTGATGAAATGCTTTCTCTAGTATTCATACGTAAACCCCTTTACCAAACAATCCCAAGTTTTGACAACTCTGAAGAAGGAAGCTTTTGAAAACCTTGAGAGAAAAGAAGAAAATGCTGGTAAACACCATTTTCTCCCAGTGTTTCAATACCCACTGAATGCCAAATTTCATTTTCAAGCAAAATATAATGACTGTATCGTCTGCAAATGCTGTTCTTTCAGGTGATAGTGAGTACCCTTAAAATATAAGACATTGAACTTATAAAAATATTGTTTCTATGTTTGAAACACTCAGTTATTTTTTTGATGCAAAATTAATTTCATGATAGTCATTTTTTATCCCATTTTATCAGATTTGTCCCAGGTCATTTCCCAGGTCATGGAAAACAACTGAGATGCAATGGACTTTTGCATTTCTGTAGTATCTCGGACTCTAAACAATCCTGATGGCAAAGACTTTTGAAAACATTGTGGGCAAAGGAGAAAATGGTAGTAACTAGCTTTTTCCCCCCCTTTTCCCACAATGCACCCCACCTATCCCCTGACAAATTCAACATTTCAGCTGCATTTAATTTGCCATGTGCAAATGTTTTCAATGTGGACCACTCTAAAATATTTGCTGTTAGGTAAAGAGTTTACCCTTTACCACACAATCCTGAGTTTTTACGATCCCAAGGAAAAGGACTTTATGAAAACATTGTGGGAAAAGGAGAAAATCCTGGTTACTTATATTTTTTCCTTTTCCCACAATGTTTTCTATTCATCCTAAAACATATTTCAATTTTTTGAGTCATGTTTATTTTGTTGACTGCAAATACTTTCAATTTGGATCAGTCTGAAATGTCTGCCATTTGGTAAACAATTAAGAAACATATACATACCCTATGTGAATAAGTATATTGGTATGGATACTTTTTGTTGCCATTTTTGTCCTGGTACACACTTGGTACCACTCTTACAATGTAATCATGGGTGGCCAGGGCTATTTAAGGAAAAAGAAACACATTCATTCACTGTTTTTTCTATTTTGAACACATAATGCCTTTGATATTTCAAGGTGAGAATATACTACTTAAACATAGTAGAATAATATTTAATGAACTGGTTTGTATTGGAGTTTAACGCCATTTTAACAGCTTTGGTCATATCATGGTGGTCAGTGATACACCCATGTGTTTCCTGGCTTTCTCACACCAGCACTGACACAACTTTCTTTCCAAAGCCACTGACTGCTTTTCTCACATGCATAAGAGGTGAGAGGCTAAAAATTGGTGGGAAAAATGTTTGCCACAACCAGGTACGGAACCCCTGACCTCCAGGTCACGAGTCAGATACGCTAACCACTGAGCTACCCGGCCGGGCTATATATGATGAAGAAAAAAGAATTTGAGCAAATTGCTATCAAAAAAAAAAAAAAAAAAAACTGTGAGAAAAGGAGTAGCAATTACTTTTTAACAGGTGATTACCACTTTTTCATCATGTTTTCAAAAAGTAAGGCTGTAAAAGAATTGTTCAACAATTCTCCAACAATACATCAGTTATTTTGTGGCTACAATTCCCTTATTCATGTGGTTTCTAGTTTAAGTCTTTACAAGATGCCAAAACTTTAGACTTGTCTGAGTTGAAAGCATTATAGTAAATGTCCATCAAAATCTGAGATATGTCCTTGGACGGGTAGAAATCATTATGGGAGAAGAAGAAAATGCTGGTTACAAGTATTTTTAATTTTCTCACAATGTTTTAAGAAGCTGTCTTTGTCAGGGTCTTTTAGACGGGATTGTTTTGTAAAGGCTTTACTGCACAACAAAATTTAACCGTTTACCAAACAACAAAATTCCAGCCTAGTCCAAATTTAAAGCATTTACAGGCAATAAATTAAATGTACCTCAAAAGGGAAAAGTTGTCTGAGAAAGGGTAGAAAACATTGTGGGAAATGGAGAAAATGCTGGTAACCAGCATTTTCTCGTTTTCCCACATGTTTTCCTAAGCCTTCTTACTCAGGGTTGTTAAAACTCACGATTGTATGGCAAAGGGTTAAGACAAGTCCATACTGAAAGCATTTGTTGATGACTAATTACATATGGTTCCAAAGATCAGATTTGTCTATGTAGTGCAGATGTAGTACAGAAAACATTGTGAGAAAAAGAGAAAATGCTGGACTATGTAGCAAACTGTTTATCAGAGATTTCTATCTGACAAGCATGGCTTGTAAAGATCAAATTTTAATTTACAGTAACAAATTCAATACTTTATCCCCTAAACCATCGAGGACCTTCCACATAAAAGTAGTTCAATGCACAGTTGGACAAAGAAACAGGAAAACAGGCACCAACTTCACGAACCAACCTATACTTAATTCTAATTTTGCATGCTAAGACTAGTTAACTGATTGGCTGAGTCATTCTGTCTCAGCCAATCAGACGGCTAGTCTCGATATTCAGAAGTAGAGTACAATCATTTACCAATTAATAATTGGTAAATGAGGCCTCAACAAACATATCACAATAACAAATGGACAGGAACTGTGCCATGACATACTCTCTTCTGGGTTTGTGCCTAGTAAAGCTAATTATCATATGTTAGGCCACTGAAACTCCATTGGTCTATCAAGGGATAATGGAATTTTCATTATCAGACACTGTTACTATAAATACATGTAGTACATTGGTGACTGCCTCTATATCATATATAGTTAGGCAAGCTTGTCTTATCATATACAATACAGAAGAAGTTGCCATTGTGTTATTTATAGTTACGGTGTTAATGACAATTTGAGTATCATGTGATATGAATGGCAATGCACCAATGTGCAAAAGTGTAATCAACCAAGGAAAATTTTAGTTTTCCATAAGAGACCAACAGAGCTTCAAATGCCTGTGATAAAACACATAGAATAATGGACTGACTTAAGTTCAATTTTCTGTTTATCTACTTTTTTACCTTGCGCACTTGATTTATCAAGGTTTTCCAATGGATTAAAGGAGCCTCTAACATTCTGGAAAAAGAATTTGAAGAGTTAAAGTAAACCAACAAATGGTTAGTCTGACTCAAGTCAGAATGTTATAGCAAGTAATTTAATACATTGCGAGAAAGGTATTTTCAGGTTATTTTATCTTGAAGCGAGGGTACTAATAATCCCTTTTTTTTTAATGAATATCTTGTTATTTCGATGTTTTGAAAGTTGATATGCATGCCTTTGAAACCACTTTCAACTGTTACATCTCTGAATGTCTTATTTTGATGATTCAACCCTTTACCACACAATCCAAAGTTTTAACAAACCTGATAGAGAATACCTTTGAAAACATTAGGGAAACATTAGTAACTAGCATTTTCTCCTTTCCAACAATAAACTTCCGTCATTTGGCATGGAGTTCAGTTAAATCTTGATATGCTAGGAAAGTTCACTTTGATGCCATTCAGCAGTAATTAAAATTTAGAGAAAACTGGACACCATTTTAAAGATTTTTTTCCATTAAATCTACAGATCAGCCTTATTTTCTTTTGACCCATTGCCATCACCTCTTTACAAAACAACAAAATTTTCGACTTATTTAGATTGACAACATTTGCACATGACAGAGTAAATGCCCCTCAAAATCTAAAATTGTCTTTAGAAAAGTTTAAAACATTGTAGGGAAAGGATAAAATGCTGGTTACCATCATTTTCTCCTTTTCCCATAATGTTTTCAAAGGCCTTTTCTTCAAAGTTATATAGACTCCAGATTATGCAATAAAGAGTTAACAACTTTTTCCATTATGCAACATAACACCTTTGACACTTACAAAACCTCCTTTTGCCACAGTGTTTCAAAATAAACTGTAATTTAATTTGGTATCATTATTTCACAACAATGCTTTTAAAGCTGTTTGCTTAACTCTTCATTTAGACGACAAATTTTTAGCCTTGTCCAAATGACAACATTTGGAGACAACAAATTAAACATGGGATTTGTCTGATAGTGTAGAAAACATTGAGGGAAAGGAACAAGATAGTAGTCACTGGCATTTTCTCTTTCCCACAATGTTTTTGAAAGCCTTATTCAAAAGGGTCATGAGAACACTGGACTGTTTGGTTACAGGTTAAAAATTAATTACTGGAGGCAATGAGTTAATGTATTACCATGTAAATATGCATTGTTATGTCCTTTGGCCATTCAGAAATTCAGTGTTCATAGATCTGTGCTTTACCAATTTTCTCTGCAGTAATGGTTATGTCTTATCACCCCAAACATTCATATTACAAATATAGTGCAGATGAAGATCAGGCTCCAAAGAACCTGCAATCTGATCTTGGTTAACACTTCCTATATATGGTATGATCATGTTCTGACATTAAAGTATTTTTTTCTAGTTTTCCCAGGATTAATGATAGTCACAATGACAGGATTCATTCCACTTTCACCAATGATCTTTGTATCGATGATTGTATGTGGGAAAGCAAACCAGTTGCTTTAGAAAAATATTGTCCGAAGAGGTGCATTGGTGGCTGCAATATAACTGAAATAATGGTGAAATGGCATTTAACACCATTTAATCAATCACTCTAGATAAGTTTGGTACAAATTTACTGAAATGCCAGCTACTGTTACATCCTATATATCTTACATTAGTTAGATCGTTTACTTCCATCCCAAACCTCACTTTATGTATAATATGGGTCATATCCCCATGAGCTGGCTGTTGCTGGGCAGAGTGAGTTGATACATGGAAATTGCCTGGCACCTAGAATATAAAACAAAGACATTTATTTCAATCCTTAACCTAGCTTTTTGTAAAACACTACTGTTATCCCTGAGAGAGGGCCGTTGCTAAGCGCAGTGAGTTCACACATGGAAACTGCCTGTAACCTAAAAGAGAAAACACAGATATTTATTTCAATCCCAAAACTTGCTTTCTGTATAATACCTGTATGACTGTTATAACTGGCAGAGAGCATGTTGATGCATGTTTTCCCACATTGTTTTCTCTCCCTCAACTCTTTACCAAATGACAAAGTTTCAGACAACTCCAAATTGAAAGCATTTACAGATGACAAAATAAATGTTACTGAAATATTGAAATTTCTTTTGGGAATGGTTACCAGCATTTTCTCCTTTTCTCACAATGTTTTCAAAAGGCTTCTTTCTCAGGGTTGTTAGAAGTCGGGATTGTGTGGTAAAGAGTTAAAAGACAAATCCTATTGTTTCAGCCACATTTCTTTTGCCATCTGCAACTCCTTTTAATATTGACAAATCTAAAATTTTATCGTCTGATAGACAGTTAACCCTAAACACATTACATGTATATGTTCTATAAATTGAAACATGATTAGTAAAAGTAGAAACTACTTCTTACAAACATATGCTTCTTTACACATATTGTTTTCAAACGTTGTCATTTGAACGAACCTTGTACTGGAACGGTATTGGACATTTTATACCTTAGAAAGACACCTATACATAGCAATTTTAATATCTTTTATTTTATAAGATAATTCAACAAAATTGGTGTCAGTGTAGATGAACCATGAGACTGCATGTTCTGTGCAGCCTGACCTGGGCTCTTGAATGACACCACCTGCAAAGGCAAATAAATTAAGTTAAGCCCTGCAAAGTAAGATTTAACCCTTTACTGAAAAATCCTGACTTTTAATGATCCTGAGGAGAAGGGCTTTTAAAAACATTGTGGAAAAGAGCATTTTCTTCTTTCCCACAATTTTTTCTATACATCAAAAAACAAATTTCAAATTTTGAGGAACATTTATTTTGTGGACTGTAAATGCTTTCAATTTGGACATTTTGTATAGGGTAGTATAAAATCACAGGAGGTAAAGACGTTGCTGTATTTATTTGCATAATGAGTTTTAGATCAGAAACAGATAACAGTAGGTTTTTACATTCATTGATTCATTATCTCCCTGGATAAATTTGCAGCAGAAGGCTTTTGAGTCATTCTTATACAATAGCAATAGGTAACATGAATCAAAGTTGATCTCATATGGAAACAAGAGGACCATGATGGCCCTGATCCTTTTTACCAAACATGACCCATTTCCAATCTCTTCTGAGATATTACAACAAACCGTCTTACAAACTTTCATGAGCATTGAACTCAAAATGTGCCCTCTATAGTGTACACTATAGAATTTCTTTCTAGAATTTGTCTCAGAGACCTACTCTTTAGCCCAACATAGCCCATTTTTAAACTGGTTGTAGATATTGTAAAGATAAACAGTCTAACCATCTTTCATGAGTATTGGACAGAATCAAAGTACTGAAAGTACTGACAGACTAGCAAATTTGAAATAAGTGGCTATGGTAAATATAACACTAGGTTGATTTAGAAAAGATTGAAGAAAAATTGTCAAATTCGGTTACTGAGTCTGTTCTAGTTCCCTGGAAAACTTCAGTTTGTTAACTTTCAATTTAAAACAGGTTATTTTGTTGAAATGATATCTCCCGCCTAAAAAGACCTCTTTTGATAGAAACATATAAGAGGTATTGTGTTTTGCACGTACACATGGCCTTTTTGTTATTGGTCCATAATAAAACTATCCATTAAGCCCCCTTTTTCCATAACATAGCATTTGATTAGATAAAAACAAATAATGATAGTCTGTGGCTTATGATAAACAAGATAAATATGAAGTTTCATAAAATTTTGTCCAGCAGTTAGAGATATCAGTCCATAATGGAAATATACATAAAGCCCCCTTTTTCGATGACAAAGCATCAAATGAAAAGAGAAAAAATCTTTTTATCAGCGGACTATGGTAAGGAATACATGTACGAAGTTCCATCAATTTTCATCAAGGATTTATAAAGATGTCTATTTGGACGGACAAACAGATAGACAGTGTAGATCAAGATCAGACTGCACAGACTACAGTCTGATCTGGGATCTACACTATCCGATAAGGGGATATTTTTCTCAAAAATATAACTTTGAAATAGCAATATCCAGGTTTTTACCATCAGCTTGAAAGTTTTATTTCACTTTTTTAGCTGGTTAAGGACTAAATTGGACTATATAGTTAGTCAAAAGCACAAGATGTAAAAATTAACTATTTAACTCTTTACAAAACGAAAAAGTTTACACCTCTCCGAATTCAAAGCTGTTCCAGAACATAAAGTTAAATGTGGCTCAATAGATGAAACCATATTCTAAAAGGGCTGAAAACAATATAGGGAAAAGGAGAAAATGCTGGTAATCAGCATTTTCTTTTTTTTTTCACACTGTTTTCAAAGGGCTTCTTCCCCACCTCCATGAAAACTCTGGATTGAGTGGTAAAGGGTTAATATACAAGACATAAATAACAGTTTAACATATCAGTTTCATGTTTACAATGATCTAAATAATGAATGACTGAAGGAATGACAAGGGTTCCCTGTCCAGTGAGGGTTTGTGTAGCTGGGATTTGCTACAAGTTACCTGGGAGTATCTATTTTTAGATCCATTCATAATCTTAAGTACTGCTGTGTAGAAATCAGTGATATGGGCCTGATTTGCATAGGTCACTTAATTTACATATAAGCAAACATCATGTACCTTATCGATGTCATCTTTTACAGTCTATTACTTTGTAAGTAGACATATTCAAATCGGGATGATAGGGATTCTGTTCTTTTAGTAAAAACTGTCACATATGACAAAATTAAGATTCCTAACAGTAATAAATTATTTTCTGTGAGCAGTATTTGGCAACTGTGGGGTTTTTTGTTTACACTGAGTCTGGCTCAATCTGGATGCCTATTTGCTAGTCTAAAAAGTGGCCTGTAAAGAGTACACAAGCAAATATTCGACCTGGTAACCTACTTTTTGAACCCATGTGACCCATTACACAAGGTAAAAGTTGATGACAGACAAGGCACCACGGACGAAGGACACAGGATGATCACAAAAAGCTCACGTAAAGCACTTTATGCTTAGGTGAGCTAAAAATAAGAAGTGATTTCTCCTTTCGCCTCAGTGTTCAAAAAACATCTTTTGCTTGGGAAAAACTTCATCTGTAGGGAATAATGTATTGAGAAATGATGACTAATGTATCTCTTTAACTCTTAAGTAAGACTCCTCTAAATTGAAAGCATTTGCAGGCAGAAAATTAAGCATAGCTGAAATTACAGGATATGTCTCTTAAAGGGTAAGAAATACTGAAGCAAAAGGAGAAAATGCTGAATACAAGCATTTTCTACTTTATGAACAATGTTTACCAAAGCCTTCTTTCTTAGAGTATTGTAAGGTAAAGGGTAAAGTAATCCTTAGAAGGCTCAATAAAAAGCCTCAATTGCATTTTGGGAAATTGTAGATCAAGATCAGACTGCAACGAATATCACCTATGATCTTTGCTCTGCACTGTCCTATATAAAATGTAGCATAGTCTGACAAAAACTGCTTTCATCTATCACTCATTTTGTAGCCTACCCAAAATGCCTAAAATCAAGCAAAGGACAAACCAGGGTCTATATTCACCAACCACTCTTAAGACATTCTTTGTCTTGTTCTCCAAGCCTTTCCAAATATGGAAGTACCACACCTTCTGATTGGCTAAACCAAATGAGCCACACTCTGGCAAAAGGGGGTTTAACCCTTTACCAAACAATCCCGTATTTTAACGACCCTGGGGAAAAAAACCTGAAAACATTGTGGGAAAAGGAGAAAATGCTGGTAACCAGCATTTTCTCCTTTTCCCACAATGTTTTCTACCCTTCCCAAAGCAGGTTTCAATTTTTGAGTCACATTTAATTTGTCATCTGCAAGAGCTTTCAATTTGGAATAGTCTGTAATTTTGTCATATGGTAAAGAGTTAATACATGTCTGTGATGCAAAAGAAGTATGAATCCACAAAATCTATTTTGTCCAACAACTGGCTGAATCCTGAAGTAGAATAGTCCTTGGCCATGCGGATAATTTACCAAAAGCGAAAAGTTTCAACCCATATCAGCCTACATGGCCTGTGCAGGCTAACCTCGGCTGATACTTTTTACAGATGTATTTTACCCCCTTTTCCCAGAGCATTGCTCAAATGGTTTTGCCAATCAGAAGATGTGTTACTTTCATATAAATTTAGAAAATTCTGTAGAATAAGACTAAGAATGTTCTTAAGAATGGTTAGTAAATACCGGCCCAGGGTTGCATACAGTCAGTAACGTTGCAACAAGTGTAAAAAAAAAATAGTGGACATTAAGTATGTTTACTTTCTATTGGAAAATTGGCAATAGCTACTATAGATACCCTCGTATGAAAATGTAGAGAATTAGCAAAAAAAAATCCTTAACAAAGCTGTTCCCAAAAGCAATAAAATATAGAGGGTGACAGATGGCCTATTTAATTCAACCCTTTACCAAGAAATCACCATGTTTTAAAAACCCCAAGGAAGAACACTTTTAAAAACATTGTGGGAAAAGGAGAAAATGCTGGTAACCAGCCTTTTCTCCTTTTTCCACCAATATTTTCTACCCTCCTAAAGACGAATCCAATTATTTCAGCCATATCTTTCATCTGTAAATGCTTTCAATATCTAGTCAACTGGTAAAGAGTTAACACTTTCTCACTAGCATAATTAACCCTTAGGCTGCCAAGAGTGACTCTAGAACCTTTTGCCAACAATGTAGATAAAGATCAGACTGCACAGAACGTGCAGTCTGATCTTTGATCTACACTGTCCGATACAGTATTTTCTTTCCGGTGAAATCAATTTCAAAATTGAGGTACATGTATTTGGTTTTTATTATTGAGGGGAATTGTTTGTTTCATTTATTTAGCAGTTTAAGGGTTAAAAGAAAAAATGTATCTCATAGTAATACATAGGTATATCTAAAGTCTTAGAAAAAAAATTAACCTTTCTAAAAAGAAAATACTTACAAATCTAAAATGGAAATATGAACAAGAAAATCATTACTGCGTCTGTTTTTGTCAGTTCGTTTTCAATATAGTATATAGCAGATGCATAAAAAATTGTCTGAAAAGGATATAAGCTGATGTCCTGTAATGCAAAAATCTGCTAACTTAGCTTTATTGTTAACAACCACTGTTGTACAAGTATATGCAAGCCATGCCATGTGAAAAGGGAAGGTTTGATGCATCTGCAAAAAGTATTGACCAAGGTCAGCCTGCACAGTCCGCAAAGGCTGACCTAGGTTGAAACTTTTTGCTTTTGGTCAGTTTTCTTCGTTTTATTTGTCATCTGCAATTTCCGGTTTTTCTCTAACCCCCTGTGTCTTTGAATTTGGACCCCAAAATTTCTTTCTCTCTAAATCAAAATATTTGCCTTCTGTTATTCATTTGAAAAGGGTCATTTGACCCCCATATGAGAAAGCCCAGGAAAACCCTGGCACTTGCTTTCAATTTGGAGTAGGCTTCAATTTTTGTTGTTTTGTATGGAGTTAAAGATGGTTTTTAATATTTTACAAGGACATTTTCAGTTCTCTGCTTTATATTTGTATCACTTGTGTTCATCAACCACCTGTATGAAGCAACCACCTCATAAGCTTCAAACAAGTCTTCATAATAAAGATGTCATCATTAGCCCTGCACCAAACAACGCCATTACTTTCTGCAACCTGAAGGAAGGCAGCTTTTAGAAAGATAGAGGCAAAAGGAGCAAATTCTGCAGCCAGCTTTTTTCTCCTTTTCCCCTCAATGTTTTTTATTTTTTCAAAGACAAAATTCATCAATTTACCCATATGTAATTTTTCATCTGCAAGTGCTTTCAATATGGACACATCTAAAATTTTGTTGTTTGATTAAGAGTTAAACAACCACTTGTTTTAAGATTTAAGCAGTGTTTTTTCCATAAGATGGTTGCTTTAGACAGGTTTGACTCAAAATGGTGGAGAAATGTCATACCTTATTAATCAGAAAATGAGATTCCATCCTACAGCCCTTTTCATCCTCTCCGAAAGGAAATTTTTGGGTGTTATCCTGAAACCCTACTTCATGTCGCCCCATATCATCCTGTATGTCTAAACCAATAACTGAAAAAAGAAATCACAAGATTAACAAGAGGTCTCTTTACTTTTAAAAGATTATCTTCAGTCTGCAGAAAAAGCTGAAAAATTACATTTCTACAGTTATTTAGATCAAATTTTTTCAAATAACCTCCTCTGTTTTCGATGAAGTAAACCGATTATGAATTTTCTTATCTTATAAAAATTTGAGATTAGCATTGTGTGACATCATAAATGATGTCATTTTATACTTCTTTCAAGACAGTGATCCTATATGTCTAAAGAAATAGCCAACACATGTCTTGAGGCTAACTGCTAGGAGAAAGTCCTAGTCTTACTGTTGAAACCCTGACAAGTGTAAATGAATGACCTGTCACCAATATAGGTGTAGTAATGTTGAAGGTACATAAAACATTTATTCAACCCAAATAAAATAAATCAATCAATCAATCAGCAACAGCTGCATACTGACAGGGGCAGAATCATCTAAGCAAATTATGGGTAAGATTGTCCTTTAACCCTTTACCAAACAATCCCTGGTTTTTACGACCCTGAGATAGAAGCCTTTTGAAAACATTGTGGGAAAAGGAGAAAATGCTGGTAACCAGCATTTTCTCCTTTTCCCACAATGTTTTCTACCCTGCTGGAAACAAATTTCAATTTTTGAGTTATGTTTGTTTTGTCGTCTGCAAGTGCTTTCAATTTGGACCAGTCTAAAATTTTGTCATTTGGGAAAGGGTTAATCCTTTACCAAACAATCCCAATTTTAAATGACCACAATGAAAACAATGTAAGAAACATGTACAGTGTATCTCATTCTGCATCTTTGTAACAACTGAGAAGAGAAAAAAAGGTAATTTCTTGTCACATGACACTGCTCCTTTTCCTTCAATGTTTTCCATTAAAATCAGGGAAGGTATTTTCCTTTCCTTTCATATTTCGCATAAAAGTCAATTATATCTGAGCAATGCACTGGCAAAAGGGATCTTAATGCATCTTTGATTTACATTATACAAAGTTAGTCATCATATCATTAGGGATCCATCAAGTCCCTTTAGTCTAACAATCAACTTTATCCGTAGGAACAATGGTTCTTTGCCATACAGAAAATTTTCAAACAGCAAAAAGTTTTGACCCATGTCAGCCACGAGGATTGTGTGGCCTGACATGGGTCAATATTTTTTTGCAGACGTATTAAGCCCCCTTTTCACAGAGCATGGTTTATTTAATCTTAATAGCTAAAAAATAGCCATCATGGTCATGGATGTAACACAAATGTTGCACAAGCTATGTTCTCTTTTCACATACATACATGTACATGTACTTACACTGACATCTTGTATTTAGTAGAGTTATATTGATAAATACTGGTATCTTTTCTGAATGCTTTACTGGATCATCAACTGTTAGTTCACTGGTTCTGTAAAAAAAAAGGAAATGTGTATTTTGACAATATGGATTTGTTCTCGACTCAAACTTTTACAGATCATGAGATGATCCTGCCTAAAGCAGCGTTTTCATGACCCTGGAGAAGATTGATTGACTAGCATTTTTATGCCATTTCCAACAGTACTTCTGTCATATCACTGTGACAGTTTACTTATTCATATCTGTCCTGGGTTTAGATTAAACATATTATTTTACGTCGATTGAGAATCAAGTTCTTACAACTTACACTAATTCTGTTTCGTATTCACCGACCATTCTTCAGAACATTCTTTGTCTTATTTGCCAAGATTTTCTAAATCTGAAAGTAACACTGCCTTTGATTAGCTAAACCAAATGGTTTGGCCAATTTGGTTTAGCCAATCAGAAGTTGTGTTGCTTTCAAAGTTAGAAAATTCTCAAAAATAAGACGTAGAATGTTCTTAAGAATGGTTGGTGAATACAGACCCTGGTTTATATCAAGTACTAGGCAAGAGCTCTGCAGTGTCTTGCCCAGGGACACTCCCACAAAAACGTAACACCTAACGATACCTGTGAAAAGGCTGTGACCACAGGAGGAATGGTTATCTCATTTTCAAAAAAATGTTTTCTTCTTTTTTATTTTGCATTTCATCAAATCAAGTTGTTTCTTTACTGAGAATGTTACATGCATTATAAAAAAAAAAACCCTGTCTGTTAGTGTTAAATTGTCACTTGTCCAAGTTACTGTTATATCTAAATATAGCCTGTATATTAACTCTTTTCCAAACGACAGAATTTTACACAAGTATAAATTGAAAGCATATGCAGACAGCATTCTAAATTTAGCTATGTTTGCTGATGGTAATTGTCTGTGACAGTGTAGAAAACCTTGTGGGAAAAGGAGAAAATGCTGGTTACCAGCATTTTCTACTTTTCCCACAAGCTTTTCAAAAGGCTATTTCCTCAGGGTCATTAAAACTTGGGTAAAGAGTTAATGAGGTAACACTTTACCAAACAACACAGTGTTTTAACCCAAAAGACAGCTTTCGAAAACATAATGGGAAAAGGAGAAAATGCTAGTTACTAGCATTTGCTCAGTTTCCAACATAGACAAATCTAACTATATGAGCCATATTTATTTTTTTGTCCGCAACTCCTTTGAAATTGGACAAGTGTAAAATTTTGCAGTATGATAAAAAGTTAAGAGGAAGTCACATATTGTATTAGTGACATATGGGCAGCACATGTGCACATATGGTTCTCTAAATTGGTTGATTACATGAAAGCTTAATTTTGCCAAGCTACTTTAAGCTTACTTGCTCATAAGTCAACAAGTTAAGCTGTTAAGCACTTATGGCATAACTTAAGTTCCTTATTTGGGACCTTGTGTCAATGTCAAACTGTACATGATGCTGTTAACTCTATATGAAACAACAAAAATTTGGATTGGTCCAAATCTAAACTTCTAGCAGACAACAAAATTTCAGACTGGTCCAAAAATTCCTTGCCCACATGGTGAGATTTGTGTTTGATAGGACAGAAAACAGTGTAGGAAAAGGAGAAAATGCTAGTTACCAGCATTTACTCCTTTTCCCACAATTTTTTCAAAAGGCTTCTTCCTTTAGGTCATTAAAGCACAGGATTGTTTGGTAAAGGGTAAAATGGGGGAAACTGTATATGAAAGGGTTGAAAACAGCGTGGGAAAAGAAGAAAATGCTGGTTACCAGCATTTTCTTCTTTTCCCACAGTGTTCTCAAAAGCTGTCTTGCTCAGGCTTGTCAAAACTTGGGATTGTTTGGTAAAGGGCTAAACCTGACAGTCTTGATTCTGCAGTGTCTGACATTCATATCATAAGCAACCAAGCTCTCTCTCTTCAAATGGCAACTGCAGACACTTTTGCCTGGATGTTTTCAAGGTAAATGTCTGCTGCAATTTTTTTCCAGAAAGTAAATGATCCTGAAAAAAGAAAACTTTTGAAAACATTGTGTGAGAAACAGCTAGAGAAAATGCTGGTAACCATCACTTTCCCATTTTTCAACAATTTTTTCCATCATTGTTAAGACAGAAATCATCTTTTGAGGACCACTTTATTTATCGTGTGCAAATGCTTTCAAGAAGTTGAGTCCTAAATTTACTATAGGACAAAAATTAAGCCATGTCAAAAATGGAACCTTTTTTAGACAACAAACTAGATGTGTCTTACATGGTGGTATTCATCACTGAAAAGGTAAACAAACATTGTGGGAAATGGAGAAAATTATGGTTCCCAGCAATATCCACAAAATTGTCTAAAAACCATTCACATCAGAGTAACAAATTAACTGTTGATTGATAGTAGGGTGTTCAATGCTGTTTTAAGATTATTTCAGTTACATTGTGATGGCCAGTGCAACTATCCATGCTTTCCTGGAGTTTCTTTTACCAGTGCTTCACGAAATATTTTTCCCAAGTCACTGGCTGCTTTCCCACATAACCATTGTCAAAACAATGATCAGCTCTGGAAAAGAAATGAATCCTGTCCCAATCACTATCATTAGTCCTTGGAAAGAAAGAAATTGGGGATTCAAACCAGCCACCCCCCAGTCTCAAGTCCTGAGTGCGACTGACTGTGCTACGGGGCCTTCAGAATCACTACAGTACAGGTCTGTATGATCAGGGTTTTCCATGACGCACAAATCTTGCGTCATGGACGCAATTTTAACTCAAATGACCCCTCAAAAAAATAACAGTGCGTCATCAGTGACGCAACTTTCCAAAATCTAAATCACCTAGAAAACTGAATAAAGCATCATAAATCCAAGTCTGTTCTTGCTTCAATATCAGACGAACCCCGTTCCTTTTTTTTTAAATACAGGGTTTATTTCAGATAAAATTGGTTTTCCGGTATTTTATTTAGAGAATAAGACTGGTTTACACATTATTGCCGTAAAGTAGATTGGATGTGTCGTAAATACGGGCCCTGTCAAAGTCTTGGTTTGGTTCTCTGTATTTCAAAGCTTATTTCAAGCGACTTCCAGTAGATAAAAGTACACATTACCAGTCTGTTCTGTTCGCGGAAAGTAATGTCACGACGACGTAAACTGTGGCATTCTTTTTTATTGTCTGCTTCCTACAGCTGCCGATCAAGCCACATCAAGCAGCGATTCGGATGAGAATGTTTCGTGTGTCAAAAATTGAAATCGAGCTTTCCGTCAGAAATGACTTACAGACTTTTACTTTCCTGGAGTTTAAAGGGGAAGTGCGTTGAAATCCGTGTTTGACGAAGAAGAGACCCATTTATTTTGACTCCCTAAGTTAAAGAAATGACCCTCAACTAATGAGGCAAGGGGTCACAATGACCCCCAATTTTTAAAGCTGAGGGAAAACCCTGTATGATAAAGGATTATTAAGGAAAAATGTTCAGACTGATTTGTAGACCAAAAAGCAGACACTTACATCTCATGCTGTAGAAATCTGGAAAGCTCCGATACAAACAAATACATCATAAACAAAACACTGACAATTGAAATGCATGCTCCAGTCAATGTAGGCTGTGTCAGATCTTTCGGTACCTTCCGATATATATCAAACCTGAAAAAAAAGAACGATTACCAGAGGTGCAGATAAGGGATGCTTCAAAGCATTAGCGAGTTCCATGTGGCTCAAATGATAACACTGTGGAAAAAGGAGATAATGCTGGTAACCAAAATTTTTTCCTCTGTCCCTGATGTTTTCAAAAGCGTTGTTTTCCCTCCGGATTGCTATAACATGGGTGTTTTTGGTTAAAGATTAACATCAACCTTTGTCCTTCAGAACAAATCACAGCAAATTAATGTTAATGCATGTAGAGCAACGCACCTATTATCGACCCTTTAGGGCAATAAGTGCGTGGACGGTGGTACATTCCGCCATCATACAGTATGACTACTTCACTCAGTTGACCATTTTCCGGTGTATCATAATATCGACACGGCATGTTTCAAGACAGTGTAGCAACGTAATTAATGGCACGAGAAAAGGATGGAGGAGTGTATCGGTTATCGACCCATTCCGGAATTATCGACCCCCTTAGACTTTTTTACAACAAAATCAGCCTCGCATTATTTAAATTAACTTTGTTTGCATAATACCACGAATAAACATAAAACAACAGTAGTTTGTTTAAAAATAAAAAGATTTCCGAGGGTTCGGAATGTGACTTACGCTACTCTTCTTCACCAGTTCGGGAAAAACAAAAGTTCTCAATGAAAAATGAATATGGAATGATTACGTCGAACATGTATTGTTGTTGTTGTTACAGAAAAGTCGTTGCAAACGTGGTTTATGTTTAATAGTATTCTATTTATAAAAAAAAGCGCACCTGCTCTACCAATTAATGCCCAGACTACTCACAATCGGGACAAACAAAGTATATATATTCTTCCGACCCTCTTCATCCCAAAACATGAATTCAAGCCTGTCTGCATTCTATATACCATCTAGATTGACAGGACTCACATGTTACCCAGTCAGACTTTTACCCAGAGGATTTAAGGCACATCCAGCAGACCTTGGACTCCTCTTCGAAATCGACAGTCTGCGTCACAATGAGACTCGGATGTACCATGTACGTAATTTGTGGATAATAAAATGAAATAGAGACGACAACGATTTTACCACATAAACCATTCCATATAGTTCTAGTCCATTGTAAATATCAGTCATGCTCTACAAACGCTCTATATTTTATACTAGGAATATTTTAAAAGCGTTTTTATGACAATAAGGAAATGTACGGAAAAAGGGGTCGACAACAGAAACACTCCAATGTTTTGTCTCTAATTATCGACCTCCTCTCGAAATTTTTGTAGTTAACTTATTTGCCCATTTTAGCCAATAAAAATAGTCTTATGTCCTTTAAAATGAAAAATTATGCATAAACAATGACTTAAATGTATTTTGAAATCGAATCGATGGTGAAAACTGTACAGGTACTCCCCTATTAGAGCCGATAATTCTGGATGAAAATTTTGCGACCACTAAAAACACCGGTTAATTTTTCAGAAGGGTGATATCTTGTGACGCAAAGGCAGACGTCATGATACTATCTTTGTGTCATTTCATGTTAACAACCGATAAGATTGTAAATAACAGTTCCAAAGCAAAGGGTCGATAATAGAAGGGGGTCGGTAATGCATGCCTTTACTCTATAACTTACATAGTTATAGAAAAGAATATATGTCTACAAAAAGTAGATCTATCAAGCAAGGTCAGCAAACAGTCCAAGGACTCTGACCTGTGTCAAAATTTTCTGCTCTTGGTCAATTTTTTTTCATGTCCAAGGACCATTCTAACTCATTCATTCAGCCAATTGTTAGACAAAATGAATTTTAAGGATCCATAATTATATTACATGACTTGCTCGGTATATTGCATCATGGATGTTTTCAAGATGCCATTCAGTAGAAAATGTATAAATTTAGAGGACAATTACGGGTGTCGTGACTTTGTAACGACTGAGATTTCTGTTTTCGTATCTACGTTAAGAATATGCATCATAAATCTACGTAAAGCAAACAACATTGCGTTGCAGCTTTTAAACCATATTCCTCACTTATCATAAGTCAAACATTTAACATAAACAAACCTGCGGATGTCAAACTGCATGGTTACCAAATTTCCAAACAAGTTTTTATTCAACGCTGCACATCTGACGTTAAAACGTCAAAAATCCGTCACAGCTGTCACGTCAATATTCACAGGAAATTACGTCTCCACGTGCTGTGATTTCATTGGGTCGAATCGTTTCAAGGGCGACAATCATATGGCTGAATCTCTACTTTCGGTTTGATTAGCGAATTTCGAAAGGTACCCGGCCTCGGTTTAAGGTTCATCTTAGGTCGCCAGGCTGCAGGAGGACGACTATTTCCGGTTTCATTCGGCTTTAATTGTGGGTTCGGTAGTTTTCCGCATTGCCATTCGGAGGTGACGTTTTGTCAATATTTTTTTATTTAAGTTTTCTTTTTTTTTAGAACATTATTCTTCAGTTCTTGCAAGTACTCTCTTGATTGAATATCAAAGACTTACTAATCGTTTTTTTTCTGAATAATTTTGATCCAGTGGTGTAAAAATTATGTTTTGACAGGCTGGCGTGCTGTTTACACTTCGACTCAATTTCAAAACACTTAACAGCGTCCTGGTGGAAATGTCAATGTTCCTCTTTCATGGGACTTGATGAAGTAGGGCAGGGGCGGATCCACCTCCCAGTTTCAATTATTCTTTATTTTCTTTTTTACTCAGAATACTGTAAACCTATATGAATCCTTTTTTTTTTTTACGACCCAGAAAAAAGAAATCTAGTTAAAGTTTAAAGAGGCCCTGATACTCATTTTCAGCCAGTTTTAACTCATTTTGTCTTTATTTTATCAAACTATGGTCATTCTCATATCTTCATGTCAAATATTGCGCCTCACGGTTGCAAGGTTGCTTAGATTACGGTCGATAGAAAATGCATTTCGCTGAGTTGCGGCCTTCCATGTAAACAGACTCGTCGTTTCCGGTTTTTGAATCGAAGATTTCGATATGTCCGTTATACACTCAGGTAGATTCGTATGATGATCATGCATTCTGTCACGTGGCTATATTTGACCTTTGCCCTGTGTCTAGTGAGGTAAACGAAGGAAAATGGAGGCTTCTCTGTTGCAGTCTCGATTTTCAGACGGATGTCGCGGCCTATATATGCAAATTACACCATATCCGACTCTAGGCGGAAACCAAAGATAAATTTCCGTGACACACCGCCATTGTTTACAGCTCCGATCGTCAACCAGTTTTCTTCTGACCAATGTTCGGTTTCTAATACAAATCTCTGTGTTTCTTTTTTTCAAGTATGCCATATATGTCGGTAATTTATCCATGTTTACACAAAGGACTGATTTCTGTACCATTCTAAATTGTTTGAAATTTAACAGCGTTTTTGCTCACCGGCTGTAGACGGGCATCTTTAAAGGGCAAAGAATGCAGGTGATCTTTTCCCATAATGTTTTCTTTCTTGTAACCCTTTACCACACAATCCTGAGTTTTAACGACCCTGAAGAAGCTTTTGAAAACATTGTGGGAAAAGGAGAAAATGCTGGTAACCAGCATTTTCTCCTTTTCCTGCAATGTTTTCTATCTATTCAAGACCAATAGTATCGTCAGGTCATGTATTTTGACGCTCATCAGTTTTGACGCCCTTTTCATTTTGATCCACTAGTTCGTGTAGGCGACCTCTTATGAAGTCATACCTGCTCAGCTGCACTCGATACACACTATTTTCTATCCTTTGCTAAACTATAAGGATAATTAAAGATCTTTCGATAAGATTTTCCATAGTTTGTTAACTTTGGTCATTTTTCCAATATTTTACTAATGTCAAAAATTTCAAGATTTGCATGAGTCTAAATTTTGTATCTGCAACCATCGGGGAAAAAAATACTGATACAAACTGATACAAAGTGTTACCTGTATCTCTTTTCTAAAGTCAGGTTATGGTCATATGGCAAGAGTCTATCGACATTAATAGAATTTCATTAAACCGTAAGGCTTACACCTTATATACTGTTTGAAAATGTGTATTAAAATTCAAATTTAAACTACTTAAGGATAAATTAGTGCTCCAGAAAACTGTGTGTTATGTATGCTAAATTCTCAGTTTGTTCTTGAAACTTAATGTTATGGGTACTTATTTGCATCACCCATAGACAGTTCTGATGAGTACCCACAACACAGAGCTTGGAAGAGAAACCATGGATTTAACATCTGGTAACTCCCAATACACTGCAGCGATGCAAATTTGTCAGATTAAATTCTGAGTATCAGACTAAAGAAACAGAAAATACACTGTACACATGCTGTCCAGTTTCTTGTTTGCTTGTCTCAGTATCAATATTTGTTTAGTCTGTTATACAAGGTACAGCATGGTAATACACGACATAAAAAGATCCAGACAAATGACAGGCATCATTTCATATGAGTGTAAACAGACAAAGGCATTTCCATAGTCAACACAAAGTCTTGATAAAAAATTATAATGTAGATCACAAACAATCATGATAAAGATTTGAAGTGAAAGACAACATGCTAGAGCTGAAAGACACTGCATTTATTTAAACTAAAAGTGAAAAAAATAATTGATATAGAAGCTGAATGGCTTAAGGGCATGAAAACCAATGACTCTGGGATATCATTAGAAGAAACAATAGAATTGTTTTCTGTAAATTCCTTCATCATGGAAGAGTATTAAAATTTGCCATGTGGTAAAGAGTTAACCCTTTACCACTCAATTCGACTTTTAACGGCCATAAGAAAGAAAGCTTTTGAAAACACTGGGGGGAAAGGAGAAACTGCTGGTTACCAGAATTTCCTCCTTTTCCCGCAATGTTTTGTACCCTTCCCAAAACAAATTATAATTTTTGAAAGGTTTGAGTTGCATTCATTTTGTCCTTTGCAAATGCTTTCAGTTCGGAAAAGTCTAAGATTTTGTTGTTTGGTAAAGACTTAAATATGCAAATTCCATTATTTTAGCTGCAATTGTGTTTGCCTTAAATGATATCACTCTTAAACCAAACAACAAAATGTTGGACTTATAAAGCATTTGCTGACAACAGATGAAATGTAGCTCAAATAGTGGAAAAAATTGTGCGATGAGAGCGTAAAAACAGTGTGGGAATAGGAGAAAGTGCTGGCTACCAGCATTTTCCCCTTTGCTCATAACATTTTCAAAAGCCATTTTTGTCAGGGTCTTTTAAACTTGGATTTTGTGGTATATATGAATGGGTTCCAAATTTTTGTCTCTAGTATAGAAGTTGCTTCCCAAGTTAAAACACATGTCATATGCTCAAGAATGACTTGTGGAATCTTCTTCCATATAATCATGTGTTTTAACTACCATAAGTCAGAAGACCTTTGAAAAGTCATTCGTGAGAACATGTATCAAAAAATGTTTTCTTCCCTTAAATTCTATCGTTTGTGCAATACCAGTATTTGATTTTTTGTATGCAACAGCTTTCAATGAAGAAAAGTCAAATATTTTTTCTTTTTGTAATGAGTAAATGAAATATTGTTTACTGTTTTTATTCTATTTTCAGTGCTGATTGCTGAAATAAATAACAGCACCGAGAGTACCACAGAAGACCAAACTTTGTTAACTCATTACCTTATGGAAGAAAGAAATCATCAGTTGCTTTAAAGGTGGGTATTTAAATTTTTCACATCTCACCAAATTAAAAAATATATATATCACTGAAATTTATATGAAAAAACAATACAAATCATCCATAATTAAGAATCATAAATTTACAAAAAAAAAATTTTTTTTGATGGTGTTCCCTTAAAAGGCTACGTAGCCTGTTAAGGTATTTTTAGATTTCGCGCCAAAAATCAAAAAAACATTTTGGGAATGTCAAGTGACTGGCACATGACTAATGACGTTTAAATTCCATAACATAACAAACATGTAATTATTTTCCATCATGTCTTCTTTGGACGCTATGTTTGAAGCTTCATCTGTGTTTTTCCGGTATGTAAATGAGCGAGTTGGTCATGTAAAAATAGACCGTGTTTCCCGTCGTTGTCGACCTGGGCCGTAGTAAATCTCTAATTTCTCTTGTTGTCGGATGGTTTTCGACTACTGGGGTTTTATGAATGAAAATTAAAAGGCTTTGGGAGTATAACGATGATTTTTTTTGTATTTTTGTAAAATTTTTGTCCCAAAATCTGAAGGGCCATCTTTAACCTATGTTAAATTATTTGGATTAAGGTAGGACAGTAGAGAAAAAACACTTTTTTTATATCCAAAAATAATACTGAAAAAAAATGAAAGAAGTTGAGCAAAACTAGGGGCTAAATACATGAGTATTTAGGATTTGTCCTTGTCTGTCATTTCCAGTCATATCAGTATCAGTTTTGCTAGATGTACATGTATATTGTAAACATTATTGTCAACTTTCGTTTAATCTTTTTGAGATTTTGCCCATGATACTAAAACTGTATATCATAAGAGTAACATTCTCAGAGTTCTAAAATCATTTATAATTAAATCTTATTGGCTTCATGACCATGTAAAAAAGTCTTATTCTGTACAGATTTGATGACATGTATGTGAAAGTCTTGTGGGAAAAGAAGATACTGACTGCTACCAGCAGTTTTTCCTTCAACCACAATGTTTTTGAAAGTAGCCTGCTACAAGACAAATATGTTACCTGACATGAAATATTAATCACTTAGTTAAACCTTACTGCTCCAAGCACTTTGCTTGAAAATTGAAAAATCTAATATCAGACTAGAATGGGGCTAGAAACTGGCTTTGTGAAGGTACAGATAAAAGGTGTATTTGTATTGTATTACTCGAATAAATTGACCTGAAGTTGACCTTTATGCAAAGAATAATTAGATAGTGAATATTTATATCATCAGGTATAATCGGAAATTCTGTTAACGGTAAATGTCTGGTTTGACCCTTACTGTGCCATAGTCAAAATAAGAAACTTTTGCGGATGGCACAGATCAAGATCAGACTGCACAGAAAGTGCATCTTAGATCTGTATCACCCGTCACGTATTACCAATTTAAACCCACAAAATAATGTTTATTTCAGGTATTTTAAGTATTCTTTAAAGACACGATAAATCTATTACCCGCCTAAAGAGTTAAAAATCGTTCACATAGTTCCGTATGCAGACTACTTTAGCATAAGCTAAACTCGGACAATAATTCAAGCGTGTAATATATGGTAATAGAGGTCATTTATTTCATGTCAATTTGTTCGAGTAATATTTGAAGCTGAGAGGGTAATATCTCTTAACCCTTTCCCAAGCAATCTCGGGTTTTTACGACTCTGGGAAAGAAGGCTTTTGAAAACATTGTGGGAAAAGGAGAAAATGTTGGTTACCAGAATTTTCTCCTTTTTCCACAATGTTTTGTACCCTATCAAGTGCAGAAAGCATCGTTTGTTCTACTTTTATTTATCACCTGGAGACACTTTCAATCTGGTCTATTCCAAAATGTTGTCGTTTGGGAAAGGGTTAAGTCCTTCACTGATACTTATATTTTGAACACTCTGTGGAACTATCTCCAATAAATACCCCCAACATAGGTTTGAATAAAAAAATGTTTTTTGACCTCTTATCTCTTTACCACCTTGTCAGGAATTTTAGCGAAGGGAAGAAGGCTTTTGAAAACATCATGGGAAAAGGAGAAAATGCTGGTAATCAGTGTTGTCACCTTTTCCCACAAGTATTCTATCCTATCAGAGAACGAGATCTCATTTGTACAAATTTTGACTTTGTCGCTGGCAGTTACTTGCAACTTGGACAAGTCTAAAATTCTATTGCCTGGTAAAGGATTAGAGTGACTTTTCTACTCTTCTGTCATAGTACCTTGTTTTGAACAGATAACAAGAAAAGACTTTCATTTGTTGGAAGATATTATTTATCGACAAATATTGCTTATTATTTCATGCTTTCCGGTAGGATATCGAGAAATAGCGGTGAAAATATTTTTCAATATTCCACGGGTACAACCAGTGAAAATACCGATTTTTATATTCTAGTTACCTAGGTAAAATGCGCGTGACTGACAACCAGATGGAAATATGATGTCAATTACCTTACATTTCTCGCGCTTGATGTAATATTGTAATGCGTTGCTATGCGGAGGGGGTACGCCATGGGGAATAACTGAAAAGACTGTACTGGATTTTGATAAAGTTCCTCCCAGAAAGGGTTAAAAGCATGAAATAAATAGAATATTTGTTTTTTTCGGTGAAAGATCGAAATTTATTTCATCTTGTGAACACCATCGGTAATATTTTCACGAGTGGCACAATTTTCGGTGAAAGATCGAAATTTATTTCATCTCGTGAACACCATCGGTAATATTTTCACGAGTGGCTGTGCCACTCGTGAAAATATTACCGATGATGTTCACTCGATGAAATAAATTTCGATCTTTCACCGAAAAAAACAAATATCCTCTATTTCCAGAAAGGATGTGAAGTGCCAAAAACAGAAAGATGAGTCAAGAAGTCAGCCCAACAGAAAAGAAAACTCACTCTTTACTGTTACGAAAGGGCTCCTCAAACAAGATAGCTCTTAAAGAAAAAATTGTGCAGATTTATGAGGCTTTCTTTCAGGCAAGTATTTTAGTACAGGCATGAAAGGATGAAGAGAAATGGGCCATGTGCTGTGAAAAGGCGCTTAATGTATCTGCAAAAAGTATTGACTTATATCAGCCTGTACAGTCTGGGCAGGCTGGCTTGGGTGGAGAAGTTTTGCTATTGATAAATTTTGCAATTGACCATTCTACCTCCAGATCCATGTAATTGTTTGACAAAATGGATTTAATGGATCCATATTTATGTGATGATTTGCTAGCTATAATGCATCATAGACCTTCATTAAGTTACCTTTTACCAGAGCATGTCTCAAATGTTTTAGTTGGCATATTTCTATTGTGAAACACTCAAACCATTCAATATTTCTTTCTGTAGTTATTTCTAAATAATGGAACCAAATTAGACAATTAAGTTCAATTGTATGCTGCAATTCATTGGATTCTATTCTTATAACTCTTTTACCACAAGAGAGTTTAGTCTTGTCTGTATTGAAGGATTTTACAGACTACTATTCAAGTAATTTCCAAATGATGGTATTTGTCCTTCAGTAGGTAGAAAATATTATGGGAAATGGAGAAAATGCTGGTTACCAGCAACTTCTCCTTTTCCGACAATGTTTACAAAGGGCTTCTTTTTCAGGGTGGTTGGGATTGTTTGGTAAAGTGTTAAGCCTGATTTATTGAGAAAAATAAAGTCTCAAAGAAATTGATTGTTAGTGAATGTTTTATGGTCAGAGTGTGTAATAATATATTAGGATTTCTTTATAAACCAATTACCAAACAATCCGAACTTCTAACGACCTTGAGGAAGAAGGCTTTTGAAAACATTGTGGGTAACCAGCATTTTCTCTTTTTTCCACAATGTTTTCTATCTTTTCTGGGACAAATCTCACAATTTCAGTCACATTTAAATTATGGTCTGCAAATGCTTTGGATTAGAAGATTCTAAGATTTTGTCTTATTGTAAAGAGTTAGATATTTGGAGAACATTGATTATTAGGTATTGGTAGTTCCAGTATAAATTTGAGTAAGTTATCATCCAACTCTGATTTCTTAGAGTTCCTTTATTCATGTCTTTGGTAAGAATTGAGAGATCAATATATTAAAATCTTGTTGAACAACTGAAATTCATTAATTTTTCTAATAATTGATGTTTCATTCTACACAAAGAAATTGAGTATCCCTTTCAGTCTTTGCCCTTGCAGAAAAAAATCTAACCAAAATCTGTTTGAGCTTCTCAGAGCTCCACAAAACCCAATGACGTTTAGAGTTAAACAAACCTATAAGAATCCAAGCAATTCTTTGATGAAAGGGTGAACCAAGATCAGACTGCACAGACAGTAGAGTCTGACCTTTGATCTACATTGTCTGCTATTTTAGGAGCTTTCCTGTTTAAAGAGCACTGAAATTTTAATGTCTTTTATTTTTTATGTGAAGGAAGTTGGCAAAATAAGGAAGAATATTGCTATTTTTTATTTACAAGTCACTGTTTTTTTTTTGTATGCAGGGAGATGATCCTTCAGCTGGCAATGCAAATTTCTGGGATGAATTATTTTTATTGAAGGTAGGCTTGTTCATGTCTGTGTTTTTAGGTTACATTTTTTAATATTTTTTTTGATAATTATTTCCAAGATTGAATAGCAACTAAATATAGATTTAAGTTCCTTGAAAGACAAAATGTCTTTGTAGCAAACTTAGTTCTGACCCATTAACCCATTATGTCCTGAAGCAAATTGGCAGCTGATGATGCTTCATTCAGTCCTGAGCAACAAATGTACAATCTTTGGACAGTTGTCAAGAAACTAAAAGTTCAATATTGGTATGAGTAAATAAATTGCATCGATATATGATTAATAAAAAAGACTACATGTACGTACATATAATTTCTATGGATACTGACTACATTTCTTTTGTTTGTTTCTGTTTTTCTTTCAGGTGAACACAACCTTCATTGAGAATGAATGTGAGAAACTAACAGGAGAGTCTTTATTGTCTTTAAAGGTATTAATTTTGGTAATTTCTGTTGCCATAAAGTGCTAACTTGGACATACCTGTAAATTGTTATGTTACTCAAAGGAAAATAAATGAAGGATAAGAAACTTTCTGTTTGAATTATATGAAAAATGTCACAGGAAAAACAGCAATTATTGCTTGTAATAAGATGTTGCTTTTATTCCAACATTGTTTTGTAAAGGTGTCTATGAGTGAACTGGTTACCAAATTACAAAATCTTAAACTTGTGCCAAATTGAAAGCATTTGCAGACAAAAAAATAATTGTGACTCAAATGTTGAAACTTGATTTGTGAAGAGTAGAAACAATTGAAACAGAATTTTCCCCTTTTTCCACTATGTTTTTTTAAAAGCTTTCTTTCTTAGGGTCGTTAAAACTTAGGGTTTTATGGTAAAGAGTTAAAAGTCACATTTGTAGGATAGTGATCTTACCTTTTAAAGGACAAAGCATAGGTTTGGGTTAAGTTCCATATAGTAAAAAAGGTATGCTAGTTAGCATGGCACAAAAGCATTTCTAGAAACATATGGGCCATGCTCTGTGAAAAGGGGGCTTAATGCATCTGCGAAAAGTATCGACCCAGGTCAGCCTGCGCAGTCCGCGCAGGCTGACCTGGGCCGAAACTTTTCGCTACTGGTCAGTTTTCTGTTTGTCAAAGGAACAGTTTACCTCATGATTAAGTCGATTATTTAAAAAAGTGGCTCTTATGGATCCATAATTATGTGATGACTTGGGCTGGTATAATGTATGACAGAGATGCATTAAGCCCCCTTTTGCCAGAGTGTGGCTCATATTTTTTTGCTCTGATAATTATACTTATTAACCTTTTGACCAATCTATTACAGGATAATTTTAATCTGATGTTCTATAGAGCAGTTGAAACCCTTTGGCAGGACAACTCAGTGAGAACAGTGAATGCTTTACATGTATGTATTCCTTATTTTGTTTCTTAATTATTTACTTTGTACTACTTTGTGGTTAATTCTTTCCCAGATGATTCCATCTTTTTGTGGCCCTGGTACAGAGGTACGTGTATCGAAAAACTTGATGGGAAAAGGAGAAAATGCTGGTCACCAGTCTTTTCTCCTTTTCCTACCACGTTTTATACTCTTTCAAGTGCAAGCTCTGTTATTTGAACCACAGTTAATGAAAGATGTTTTTCTGTATTTATTTCTCATATTTCCTTCCAGTTCCATGCACACAACTGCTGGGATGTGAGAAGGTATCAAATATTGTGGCAATGATATTTATCAGTCTTTCTCATATGAAAAAAACAGATGAAGAAAAGTTGGATAGTAAAGCTGTGTTTCGAAATGTCTTGCAATCCCGCAAATGTAAGCCCTGTAACAGGATTAGGTCTAATTCATGTATTAACCCTTTACCAAACAATCCCTGGTTTTTACGACCCTGAGAAAGAAGCTTTCTGAAAACATTGTGGGAAAAGGAGAAAATGCTGGTAACCAGCATTTTCTCCTTTTCCCACAATGTTTTCTTTCCTTCCCAAAACAAATTTCAATTTTTTGGGTCACATTAATTTTGTCGTCTGCAAATGCTTCCAATTTGGTCTAGTCTAAAATTATGTCGTTTGGTAAAGAGTTAAGAAATATGTAGTCTGTTGAGCCTGAAAGGAACTTGCAATTTAAGGCCAGGTCATACCATGGAAGGATGAAGTCTTAACTATGTATAATTTGGATTCTATTGTTCATGTAAACTTACTCTTGACTTTGGAATGACTTCAAGTGGTGGTAGCGCTATGCTTTATGCTGTTACACCAGCAAATTTTCAATATAATTGTTAAAGTTCATAGGTCTCTCCTTTTTTTCTGGATACTTTTACAATATCCAGTGATTTAGTTTTGCTGTAAGTAAGATTCAATATAATGTGATAACTTATGTTCTAAAACTAGACCTGTGAATATGTGCATGATTTTACGATGATTTATTCTTTGTATTTTCAACAGACTCTTTGTGCTTTGATTCGTGGTATTTATAGAAAGAACTTAAAAGATTATGGGTTTGATGTTATCAACATTTTGATTGGTTTTGACTCTGCTGATACTGTTACACAGGTATGTTTTTACTTTTGCATAAAACAAATTGAATTAATGTATTAGTTCCTGAAACAAATTTACTGAAGACGGCTTTGAAACCATCTTGTAAAATATGAACAATCAGCTTGTGGTAAGTTTCTTAATTTTACAAGTTAAAAATATTTTTGAAAAATGGAAAATTGTTTTGTGCTATTAACTGCTTCTATTTACTAGAATGTTTAAAAAACAGTATGCTACTTGTTGAACTGTGTAGTAAAAGATCAGACATCTCCAAATCCTTACATTTACAGATACATACCAGTCATCCTTGTGCCATTGCTATTCAATAAACTGAAATAATGATGATAAGGCATGTAAAATAAATAATATCAACTAATACATCAAGAATATTTAATTGCTGAGAAATAGAGACAGTTTCACGCAATGACCATGATACTGTTTGAGCATGTGACTTGTTTTAGTTTTCATAGAAACTGCTTGTAGAATTGTATAATGTTAGAACTGTGATAATGTGGAAATGTTGAAAAGCAGATTGAAAATCACACCTTTTTTACAGGTTAATAGTTTTACCACATACATATACGTTTACACGAGTATAAAATATGACCATTGCTTTCTACATTCATGTGAAATATTTTGACATAATATGAAATTGCTGATCTAGAGTATTTTCCCTTTGTCACGGTGTTTTGAACAGTAGTCTGCCACAGGATGCAGAAAACTATCTGCTGGTGTAGTGCATGAATGCATCTTTATAGGAGGTACACATTTTAGGAGATATTCAAATATTGTTAACATTAAGCTATCACTAACACCTATGTGTTTGGGGCTCATATAGATGATTTTTCAACAGGCAACTTAGGACAGATTTTAAAGACACACTGGCAGCCAAAGGTGAACAATGTGGTAGTCAAAACAACTGTACCAACTGTTGTTCTAGTTTTACAATACATTTTTCTTCCAGCAACTGGAACTTTGATAGATTTCCCTGTAACTCACTACATGTATTAGTCTGCTGATAATACCCATCCCAGGCAGCTAGTAGGCCTTTAATGAAGGACTATGTTATCCCAAAATATTCCTCTTTTCTCTACCTCTGATGTTATATTATTTCAGACATTGGTGGAAAACCTGAACCGTATCCTTGTTGGAGACTATCCATTATCGCTGAAACAGCTGGTGTTGAAGTTTCTTCTGGTGTTAACCTCTGTAAGTACAATTGTATGTTCAACACATTACCCAAAAATGTCATGTTTTTCACATCCCTGAAAAACTGGGTACTATCTTGCAAATTAGTAATAACAGAACAATTCCTTTTTCCTCTTAGACTTGCAACTTACACCACCAGTTTGATGGGTGGAAGCCTTAAGTTGAAGGCCACAAAGCTGATAATATACATGTATGTTTAAGGCAATATTGTTTAAGACCAGCAGTTTCTGCTGTCTTAGAAGAGACATCTGCAAGAAGAAAAAAAAGGTTTAGACTGTCAGAATGATACCAATTGCCTAAAAAATCTGTTGAAATATCAGTACATTTCAAACAGGTATGCATTTTCAAATGAAGTCTTCATACATGATAACATGTGAATTGGGAAATTTCTCATAAAACAATATAGAACTGCTTTCTGATTGTTATTCCCCAGAATTGTTGCATGGATCAAACATGTTATTGATTAATGAGCGCTGCTTAGAAATACTGGCAAATAAAGAGTAAGTTCATGCTTCTGTGTTATTTGACCAATGAAATTTCTAAAGTAATGAACAGTTAAAAGGCAGTGCACTTTAAGAATCAGTGACATATTTGTGACCCACTGGGTGAAAGACTTAAAAAATTGAACTTTTTTGTCTATATTTTTCAGGTGTTGGACAACATCAGTCAAAATACAGTGTTGGAATACATGCTTATGAATAGTGTTTATGAATCTCTTATACAAATATTGAGTAATCCAGTCAGTAGACAGACCCTTGGTGTTGATGCAGTATTAGTGCTGACTCTACTAGTGCAGTATAGAAAATATGAGGTAAGTGTACTGTACCAGACCAGATATTGTCGTATTTAAGGTGAAAATTCTATTTTTCCTTTTGCCTCAATGTTTTGACATGTGCATGTATTTCTACATCTAACCTAGATTGATTTTGATTATTGTTGATTTTACATGGTTTCTTTCGAAGTCATCTGTGGCAAATTTGTTTTTGAGGTCATGACTTAGTCAACAAATAGTGAAACTAATATTCAGCGAGCAATTATCTGTTGATTGATTCAATAGTGTTTTAAGCCACTTTCAACATTACTATGGTCATATGACAACAACAGCTCACATACTGATGTATGTCCAGGGTTTCACCAGTTTTGGGCTAGGGCTCTGTTCATCTGTCTGTCTGTAACACTTTCTTAGCATAAATTGCTTATGAAAGCAAAATAACGTTAATTTTTTGTTTTTCTTTTACAGTCTGCCAATCCATATATTGTGAAACTTTCCATTCTGGACGATGAATTGTCTTTAACTGTAAGGATATCTTCTTTGATAATTAAAATTTAATCTTTTTTTGTATTTGTTTGGGTCAATCGAATTTTGCATTTGTTTTAAGAGCAGGAGAATGTTGGTTTGAGTCAAGGTCATACAAAACGGTAAACATGTAACTGTGCTCATTTTTTATATTTTTTTCTAGTACTGTGGAGTTTAAAACACTGGGGCCTTGTGCTTTCCAAAGTTGTACTTTTAGATACCCTACAACTTTATTTTTTACTACACAAATCAGACTTTAAATGACCCTGAGAAGGAAATCTTTTTAAAACATTGTGGGAAAAGGAGAAAATGCATTTTCTCCTTTTCCCACAATGTTTTCTTCTCCTCTAAAAATGAAATTCAATTATTTAGTTAGTTTTATTTTGTCCTCTACAAACACTTTGAATTTGGACTAGTCTAAAATTTTGATCTTTAGGAAAGAGTTGATGAACATCAATAAACATTTAATCTCTATCAAAAGACTTGTTGTTATAGAAAGTCAGTTGTTATGATTGTACTGGTTTTTGTCAGCCATGCTGTGGTTACTCAGAGGCTCAAGTATTGCAGTTTTAAGGGCAATTTATCCAAAAAAAAAAATTATTAATAGAAAGGACATTGTAGAACGAACATCAGGTCACATACAATGCACTGTTTATTCTTGGTAAATACTGTTTTCAGAATTACTCAAAAGTTGTACTTTAATTCTAGGAATATGATAAGCTCACTATCTCCTGAAATATATTTGCAGCAGAGGATTTTCTACAAGAAGTAAGGTTGATTACATAGAGAAATCAGAAAACATTGTTCATAAAAGCGAAATTGCTCATAAATTGCTTATCCTTCTTTTGCCACAATGTTTCCAAGTGGTCCAGTACAAGACATATGGTACATTCAAGAAGTTAAATTCAAGTAAAGAGTTATGAAATGGTGAAAAAGCTTTACAGTTCATTACTAGAGTTGTCCTTTTTAACATAAACATTGTAGCAGGTAGAAAATTTAGAAAATAATGAATTATTAAATTTTATTTACTTTCCAGGGTTATGCCCAAGTTGTATCTTTGGCCTTGTCAGATTTTAACAGGTAAGGTTACTTTTTGTTAGGTAACAGATATTTTATTCAGCAATACTGAAATAAGTTTATTTTCTGTGGTGTCTAACTCCATTTTTATCATAATTTCAATTATATCACAAAAAACCAGTGTACCAATCCATGCTGTCCTGGAGTTTTTTTTTTTTAATCAGTGCTCCATACAATATTTTTCTCAGACCAGTTGCTGCTTTCCCATGTAACCATGGTGAAAATAATGATCAGGGCTGAGAGAGAACTGAATCCTGTTGCAATGACTTTCACCAATCCTCAATTCTTAACCTGTGACCATCCAATAAAAATTTAGACTTGTTCAATTTGAAAGCTGCTACAGACAATCACTTAAATGGTATGGTGGCATATTTCTGCCGCGAGATACGAGATAGTTATTGCGATAATTTAAGAGAACTACCGCGATAAAACAAAGTTTCCTGGAAATATTATCTAGATAATAAAAATTTTCACGATTAAAATATCGCGATAATTCTAACTGTTATCATGATTTTTTTTGCTTTCGTGCCCATAACTGACATTCACGGTATCTATAATTAGATACGGTTTCGGAACATCTTGTCTACAACCTTATGAATTATCCTTTTCCCTGAATGGTTTTAAAGTGTTCTTAGGAGGCATTTCTAGTCGTCTCTGTGATTTTACAGACTTCTGTTCATTTCGAGTCTTGTCAAAATTTACTAATTAAGCTGCAATTGTTAATTACTCGAATTTTTACTTATTGCTATCTTGTGAAGTCAAAGACTCCCGAGTTCATCCAAAGATAAATTTTCTATTTATAGATATCGAGAAACAGATAGAACTATCATGATAATTTTATCTTGCATGTCAGCTATGTGCACGATTGAGAAATTTTGTGTTGAAATATTAAGTTTATCGTGATATTTTTTTCAGGAAACTTTTCACTGTCTCAATAAAATTTCCAGGAAACTTTAATTTATCGTGATAGTTATGTAAAATTATCATGATAACTATCTCGTATCTCGTGGCAGAAATATGCCACCATAAAATAGTGCTCAAATTGTTAAATTTGTTGGTCATTATTTTCAGACATCTTCTTTAGGGTAATTAGAACTCGGGATTGTTGGTAAAGGGTTAAAGCATTTGCATGGAACAAATATGGTTAAAATAACAGGATTACTCTTTTAAAAAGGGAAGAAAACATTGCTATTTGACAGCCGTTCCTTTTTTTTTTTTTCACAACATTTTCTAAAGCCTTCTTTTTCAGCATCATAAAAACATCGTTTAGTTGTTAAAAAGGTAATTATCATTAACAGTAATGAAATTATATTGTTAAACCATGTAACTTGGGCAGGATAAGGATTCACCCTTTACCTCACAATCCTGAGTTTTAATGATGGAGAGGGCTTTTGAAAAAATTGTGGGAAAAGGAGAAAATGCTGGTTACCAGCATTTTTCTCCTTTTTCCACAATGTTTTCTAACCTGTCAAGGAATTCCTGTTTAATAATACCACTTTTGAATTTCTTGTCTGCAGATGCCTTTAGTTTGAGAGAGTCTTGTTGTTTGTTAAAAGGTTGAACATAGGGACAAACTGATTGTACAACAGTTGTAAGACTTTCGCTAGTTTTATAATTACATATAATACATTTGTGTATTTCAGAGATTATCAGATCCGAAATTCCGAGCAACAGTCAGGCTGGTTTTCAACAATAGCCAATATGGTAAGTCCATGGTAAGGGCATAGTTGTGTACCAAACAATCCATTGATTTAGTGACCAGATGAAGAAGGCCATTTTAAATATAGCTTGAAAAAAATTCATTGAATCATGTTTTATGCCACTTTCAACAATATTTCAGTCATATAACGTCCACAGCTCACATGTTCATGCATGTCCTGGGTTTCACAAGGCTAGGGCTCTTGTCCAAAGACACTCCCACGAAAACCCCAGTGGTTCCAGTGAGGCTTGAACTCGGGACCTGAAAGATATCAGTCCTACACTTTACTACTGAGCAATGCAGGAGCCCGAGCTAAAAAAAGGAGGAAATCCAGTATTTTGTACTCTTTTCAAAGACAAATACAATCGTGTAGGCAACATTTAGTTTGACCTCTGCAAAGTCTTCCAATTTGGACAAGAGCTAATTTTGTTTATTAACCCTTTACCAAACAATCCCTGGTTTTTACGACCCTGAGATAGAAGCCTTTTGAAAACATTGTGGGAAAAGGAGAAAATGCTGGTAACCAGCATTTTCTCCTTTTCCTACAACGTTTTCTACCCTGCTGGAAACAAATTACAATTTTTGAGTTAAGTTTATTTTGTCGTCTGCAAGAGCTTTCAATTTGGACCAGTCTAATATTTTGTCGTTTGGTAAAGAGTTAACTCCATACTAAACAAGAAAATTTTAGACTTGTGGGAAAAGGAGAAAGTGCTGTTTACCAGCATTTTCTCTTTTTCCCACTGTGTCTCCAAAAGTCCTTTTCCTTGGGAGTTGTCAAAATTTTGCATTGTGTGGTAAAGGGTTAAATTGTGTGCATCTGCAGGACAGCATTTCAGTCCAGATGCTATGGTATTTATTAATCCTTTGGACTATTTTGTACAGGATTTCAATATCGTGTTTGAAGGATATTTATGGCCCTTTGGTTGCTAAGCACGACTCACTGACCTTTTGCAGACCATGTAAATCAAGATCAGACTGCACAGAGCATGCAGTCTGATCTTGGATTTTACACTGTTCGTTAAGGAGATATCTTTCTTCCAAAATACCTTTGAAATAATAAAATTTTGGTTTTTACTACCGGCTTGAAAGTTTCTTGTTAGTTATTGAGCAGGAGAAGAGAACACAGTCAAGATTCAGTCAACTTGTATTTAATTCCTTCTCGATAACTTCGCCAAGGCGGTTCCTTGCTGATAGTGATTTTTTTACGAGATCCATCATAGTTGTATCATCAGAAGGGTATCATGCCGTTTGTCGTAACTGGGGGTTGGCATGTCTCTTGCACATGCAAGAAGTTACCATTCATCATGTGATTTGATACCTTAAGATGAATCATGGGATTGATATGGTATAATTAGCTTATATAAAATACTTGAAGTAGAACGCGACAGCTTAGTGTATTAAATATGCGATGAGAAAGTTAATCATTCCATAATAAGTGTTAATAATTTCAGTAGTTTTTAAATTATACTATAATCTTTTATAGAATTTTCCGCTCTGTGTAAAAGAATACCAATTCTATTTGTCCATAATAAGTAGTTCTGATAAAGGGAGGTAATTTGTGAAAAAAAAAGACGGGTGAAAAAACTTCAGCAGACTATACTTTTTGTCTTGCACCTGACCATTATAAAAGCATTGCAGCAAAATGGTAGAAAATGCTTGTTAACCCTTATCCTGCTAAATATAGTTTAAATGAAACTTTCAATCTGATAGTAAAACCCTACTAAAGTTATTTAAAGCTTCTTATTTTGAGAAAAATATATCCTAATTGGGGAATGTAGGCCCAAGATCAGGCTGCACGTTGTGTGCAGTCTGAACTTGATCTGCATTGTCCGCATAAGGTTAGTTGGTTGCGCTTAGCAGCTTCAGGTTTAAAAGCAATTGCTTTGGCATTTTCAATTAAATGCATATTTATAACCTAAGTGTTGATGATTTGATGTTTTATAGTTATTTGCTGAAAATTTATGCTAATTACTTAACCCTATACCACCAATCATGAGTTTTAATGCTTGTGAGGGACAAGACTTTTGAAAACATTTTGCGGAAAGGAGAACACCCTTTGAAACTAGCATTTTCTCCATTTTCAATAATATTTTCTATCCCATCAAAGCCATATTCCATAGTTTAAGCATTAGTGAACTTGTCAGCAAATACTGTCATTTTGGTAAAGTCTAACATTTTTATGTCTGATGGATGTTGCTTGTTTAACCCTTTACCAAACAAAAAAAATTTGAGACTTGTCCAAATTGAAAGCATTGGCAGAGAACAAATTAAATGCAGCTCAAGTAATGATATTGGTACATGTATTTGAAAAGGTAGAAAACATTGTGGGTAAAGGAGAAAATGCTGGTTACCAGCATTTTCTCCATTTCCCAAAATGTTTTCAAAAGGCCTGTTCCTCAGGGTTGTTAAAACCTACAATCATTTGGTAAAGGGTTGGATGAAATGGCAATTAGGGTAGGTTTGACTGTTATTAAATTTATTTAAATGCACAGGTTGGCAATATGTTTGTCGCAGAAGAGAGGGAAGTTGCAGCTGTAAGGTAAGCGTCTTTCTTTTGTTATCATCACAGTGATATACTGTAATTAAATTTTTACCAAAAACTGATTTCTTACTTTGTTATCAAAGTGATATAGTTTACTTTTTAGCTCACCTGAGCACGAAGTGCTAAGGTGAGGTATTGTGATCGGTCGTTGTCCGGCGTCCAACTGTCCGTCTGTCCACAATTCCTTTAAACATCTCCTCCTAAACCACTGGGCCAATCTTGATGAAACTTGGCAGGGATGTTCCTCGGGTGAAGCTCTACCAAAGTTGTTCAAGAGATTTGAATTCTACCCATAACTCTGGTTGCCATGGCAACAGAAAGGAAAAAAATAGCAAAATCTTTGAAAATCTTCTTCTCTGAAACTAGAGCTTTGATATTTGGTATGTAGCATCTTCTAGTGGACCTCTACCAAGTGTGTTCATATGATGCCCCTGGGGACAAATCTGTCCCCCCCCCCCCCCGTCACAAGTTCGAACATAGGAACAAAGAAGGAAAACTTTAAAATTCTTCTTCTCTGAAACTGGAAGGCGTGGAGCTTTGATATTTGGTATGTAGCATCTCCTAGTGAACATAGGAACAAAGAAGGAAAACTTTGAAATTCTTCTTTTCTAAAACTGGAAGGCATAGAGCTTGTTATTTGGTATGTAGTGAACCTGTTCTAAGTTTGTTAGCCCACCTGAGCACAACATGTTCAGTCAGTTTGAAATTGGGTCACCTGGGGTCATAAACTAGGTCATTAGGTCAAATTAAAGCAATACCTTGGGGGCACTCTAGAGGCTACATTTATTGTTCAAATGACCTGAAATTTGGTTAGAATGTTTGTCTTGATAAAATCTCGGATGAGTTTGGATTTGGGTCACCTGGGATTACAAACTAGAAGCCACATTTATTGCTCAAATGACTTGAGAATTATTTAGAGTGTTTGTCTTGATAAATGTTCAGATAAGTTCTAAATTGGGTCAACTGGGATCATAAACTAGGTCAAAGAAATACCTTTAGGGCACTCTAGAGGCCACATTTTGTGCTCAATTGACTTGATAATTGGTCAGAATGTTTGTCTTGATGAAATCTCACATTAGTCTGAATTTGAGTCAACTGGGATCATAAAACAGGTCACTAGGTCAAATTAAAGAGATACCTTTTGGGCACCCTAGAGGCCACATTTAGGGCTCAAATGACTTGAAAATTGTGTAGAGTGTTTGTTTTGATAAAATCTCACACGAGTCTGAATATGGGTCATGTGGAGTCATAAACTAGGTCACTAGGTCAAATTAAAGAAATACCTTGTGGGCACTCTAGAGGTCACATTTCTTGCTCAATTGACTTGAAAATTGGTCAGAATGTTTGTCTTGATGAAATATAAGGTGAGTTTGAAATTGGGTCACCTGGGGTCATAAACTAGGTCACTTGGTCAAATTTAAGAAATACCTTGTGGGCACTCTAGAGGCCACATTTATTGCTCAATTAACTTTAAAACTTTTCAGAATGTTTGTCTTGATAAATTTTTTGATGAGTTCTAAATTGGGTCACGTGGGATGATAAATTAGGTCACTAGGTCAACTTACGGAAATTCCTTGTGGAAGCGCTAGAGGCCACATTTTAAGCTCAATTGACCTGACAATTAGTCAGAAATTGAATTATGCATGTGGAGTGAATTTCGCCTATAGACTCAGGTGAGCGATCCAGGGCCATCGTTGCCTTCTTGTTATCAAAAACCTACTTTTTTTTTTGTGATCAGTTACATTATTATTTAACTATTTATAAATTTTATTATGGTTTTGTCTTTTCCGTTGATGGAAGGCTGTTGAAAGCATTGTAGGAAAAAGATAAAATGCTGGTAACCAGCATTTTCCCCACAATAAATCCTATCCATTGTTGAAGGGTCTAGGTGTATAATAAAAAGAATATGCTGTAGTAACTTTACTGGCGCTAGTATTTCCTTTTTGACGTGCAAGAAAATTTTGACATCACTCTTGACCTTTGGTCTAGCGCAATATCAACTTTTCTTATGCTGCTTGAATCAAATACAAGCACCAGGAAAGTTACGACAACATAACATTCCATATTTATCCAATTACAAATTAGGTACACACTGTTTCTTTAGCTTACTAAAATTTTCAAGCTGCAGAATGGCAATACACAAATTTCAGAATTCGTTAGATTTATGTGTCAGTATTTCCTGATTTCAAAGGCCCCAAAGGTCAAAGGTCCCTGAATTGTTTAACACTAAAGCCAGTCAAAGTTTGCTGTATAGGTCTTTATCTAATCAGAGACTTCTTGTTGGATGTGTACAGAGGTGTGCATCAGATTTGATCCTCTGTCTCATCCAATACACGCTCTTTACACAGGTAACTCAATCTGATCCTACCACACAGAAATACAGACTATTGTAATATTCCATTTGTATTCAACATCTCCTCTGATTAACGTTGTAATCTGAAAACGGAATTAAGCCATCTGATAGGCTGATATGCCTTGTCTCAACCAAAAATGAAAAGCAGCAAGCTGGTCTATGAATTAAATAGACATATAAGAACAGAGTTTTGAATGGTCACTTAACCCTTTACCAGATGACAAAATTATTCAAAGCATTTGCAGATGACAAATCAAATGTTGCTTAAATGGTGATTTGTGCGTTTAATAGGGTAGAAAACATTGTTGGAAAAGCAGAAGATGCTGGTTACCAGCATTTTCTCCTGTTCCCACAATGTTTTCAAAGGCCTTCTCTTTCAGGGTCGTTCAAATTCGGGATTGTGTGGTTTAGAGTTAATACACCTCTGGTTAACTAATATGTTGTTTATATTTTTGATTCCTTTACCTCACAATCCTGAGTTTTAATGACCCTTGAAAAGTAAACTTTTGAAAACATTGTTGGGAAAAGGAGAAAATGCTGGTAACCAGCTTTTTCTCCTTTTCCCACAATGTTTTCTACCCTTCCAAAGGCAAATCACATAATTTGAATGAAATTAAAGTTGTCATCTGCAAATGTTTTCGATTTAGACAAGTCTGTAATTATTTCTTACTGTTTAGAATAGCCTTCTGATAGGCTGAGACAGCTTATCTCAACCATTTAGATATGTAGTCTTGGAGTTAACAATCAGAACAGAATTTAGAAAGAATGGTGATGTCAACTTGAAAGATATGAATGTTAGTGTAAACATACTTATTTTACAGAGATTATGAAACAAGTTCTTTCAACTAGTATATATCAACACAATATGAAGGACTTGCACCATAATGTGGGTGGTTCCAAAGGTTAACCATGCACATACCAGGATTTAAACCCAGAACCTTTGATGTACTGTCTCCAACTCATCTGAAATTTTATGTCTCTCTGTTTATTTTCAGGGCCAATGACTCGATCCTGTTAGCTTTATATGAAGCTATACATCTGAACAGAAACTTCATCACAGCTTTAACTCATGTAAGTATATCAGGTGTAGATCCTTGTTTTGGACCCTGAGAAATAAAGCATTTGAAAACATTGTTGGTATTAACACTTTTCCCTTTTCCCACAATTTTTTTACCCTTTCAAGGACAGTTCACATCATGTGAGTTACATTAGATTTGTTGACGGCAAATGTTATCAATAGAACAAGCCTAAAATTTTACTGTCTCACAAGGAGGTATCACCTTAAAAATGTATTTTGTTTATTTCAGGCACATGCACTTTCAATTCCTTCTACCCCACCCACTTCACCATCTCCGATAACAACACAGGATAATCAAGGTAAGTCTTGTATAATAATTATATACATAAGAGCCATGCTGTGTAAAAAGGGGGCTTAATGCATCTGCCAAAAGTATCGACATAGGTCATTCTGCCCAGACTAACCTGGGCTGAACCTATTTGCTCTCTGTAAATTTCCCTGTCTAAGAATCACTGTACCTCATGATTCCATCAGTTGTTGGAAAAAATGAATTTCATATATCCATGATTATGTGATGGCTTGCTTTATATAATGCATCACAGAGATGCACTGAGCCCCCTTTTGCCAGAGCATGGCCCATATATAAAGTGCTTTTCATGAATCTGATGGGTCAGCACTGTTTTTAGCAGGTTGTAATCATGTAATTCAAAAGTCATTTGCTAAGCTTAATTGCCCAGTGACATTAGTTCTGTGTATTTACCGTGGTATCAAAAGTGGGGTTTCAAAAGTAGTGTTTCTCCCAGAGCGCGATTCTTGCGTTTTTGATGCAATGGTTTCTTAGATGACGCACTAAAATTCGTCGTGTTTGTCTTTTCTGATGCAACCAAAAAAATAATAGTTCAATCAAAACAATAGTTTATAATGCACACCATGACATCAAGCCAAAATACTAAGGGCAAAATAAGGTTTGTATGCAGAGAAAGACTTCGTACGCCATGATTATTTTATACTGAGAGTTTATGATACAGCGTCCAGTGTCTGAAACCCATTTTACTGAAATTTTTTTGATAAATATCTGCCAGTACTGCACAAAAAAGAATTAAAGAACATGAATTGCTACCAACTGGCTTCTCTCTTGACAGTCACACATTTGAAGCTCTTGTTTAGTAATAATTAACTAGGTACGGAATAATAGGAAGGTCAATTTGTCACCCAGTTTTCAATGTGTATGGTCTGTGTATTCTAGACGCTTTCCAAAACAGAATAGCAGGTAAATCGAAAAAGAAAAAACAGAAAGGACTTGTGGACTTTTTTGTTGTCCCTTCCACAAGTAAACACCTCGAAAACATGAAATAAATGAAAAATCAACAAGTATCCGGGTCTAGTCAGACTAAGAAAAATAGTTTCAATTCCGAGTTGGCGGAGTCACAGGGAAAGGTCCATAAGCATGAATTTAAGTAGCTTTAAAAAGGCATTTACAAAGGTGACCCTCAAGATTTTTGTATGACCCCCAAAAATTTGGAATAGGGGTCACAAATGACCCTCAAAAATTTGAAGTTGGGAGAAACACTGTGGGGTTGAAAACAAATTCTGTCACCAAAGTTCTAACTCTCATAATTCTCTTTACCTTTATACATTTGTTTAATCTTTGTACCAGATTGAAGATAAATTACTGCAGAGTGAGATAAACATAATATATTCTGCCCCTTCCAATTTGGAAATACATGGAAAATACTGAAAAACATTTTGGGCTGCATTCAGCAGGTTATACAGTTGAACACAATGCCTTACATATTATCAGTAGGTCATAGAGCACCATGCTAATAAAGAAATGCAAGAGGCTTTGCTGCAGAGAATTCTGTTTGTCTTGCAGGAGAGCCATTAAATATAATTGCTAATGGATAAATAACTCATAACAAATAATTTCACCTTTTATCTCAATGTTTTTCATAAGTTTTCAATTTATTAAACCTAATCTCATTATGATCATCCATATTGAGCTTTTTGCTGGGATATTTTCAAAGTTGTTTGCTGAAAATTTGTTTAGAAAGGAGGTAATGATATAAATGATATCCTTTATTAAACTCTTTACCACACAATCCTGTGCTCTAATTGACCCTGAGGGCGAAGACTTATGAAAACGTTGTGGGAAAATGAGAACTGGTAACAAGTGTTTTTAGCTTACCTGAGCACAACATGCTCAAGTTGAGCTATTGTGATCGCCCTTTGTCCGGCGTCCGGCGTCCGTCAACAATTTCTTTAAACATCTTCTTCTCCTAAACCACTGGGCCAATCTTGATGAAACTTGGCAGGGATGTTCCTTGGGTGAAGCTCTACCAAAGGTGTTCAAAGAATTGAATTCCACCCATAACTCTGGTTGCCATGGCAACAAAAAGGAAAATGCATAATCTTTGAAAATCTTCTCCTCTGAAACTAGAAGGCATAGAGCTTTGATATTTGGTATGTAGCATCTCCTAGTGGACCTCTATCAAGTTTGTTCATATGATGCCCCTGGGGTCAAAACTGGCCCCGCCCCGGGGGTCACAAGTTTGAACATAGGAACAAAGAAGGAAAACTTTAAAATTCTTCTTCTCTGAAACTGGAAGGCATAGAGCTTTGATATTTGGTATGTAGCATCTGCTAGTGGACCTCTACCATGTATGTTGATATGATGTCGTGGGGTCAAAACTGGCCCTGCCCCGGGGGTCACAAGTTCAAACATAGGAACAAAGAAGGAAAACTTTAAAATTCTTCCTCTTTGAAACTGGAAGGCCCAGAGCTTTGATATTTGGTATGTAACATCTCCTAGTGGGCCTCTACCAAGTTTGTTCATACGATGCCCCTGGGGTCAAAACTGGCCCCGCCCCGGGGGTCACAAGTTTAAACATAGGAACAAAGAAGGAAAACTTTAAAATTCTTATTCTCTGATACTGGTAGGCATAGAGCTTTGATATTTGGTATGTAGTATCTCCTAGTGGACCTCTACCAAGGTTGTTCATACACTGCCCCTGGGGTCAAAACTGGCCCCACCCCGAGGGTCTAAAGTTAGAACAAAGGAACAAAGAAGGAAAATTTTAAAATTCTTCTTCTCTAAAACTGGAAGGTGTAGAGCTTTGATATTTAGTATGTAGCATCTCCTAGTGTACCTCTACCAAGTTTGTTCATATGATGCCCCTGGGGTCAAAACTGGCCCCGTCTCAGGGGTCACAAGTTTGAACATAGGAACAAAAAAGGGAAAACTTTAAAATTATTCTTCTGTGAAACTGGAAGGCGTAGAGCTTTGATATTTGGTATGTAGTGAACCTTTTCTAAGTTTGTTAGCCCAACTGAGCACAACATGTTCAGTGAGTTCAAAATTGGGTCACCTGGGGTCATAAACTAGGTCACTATGTCAAATTAAAGAAATACCTTGTGGGCACTCTAGAGGCCACATTTATTGCTCAATTGACTTGAAAATTGGTCAGAATGTTTGTCTTGATGAAATCTCGGATGAGTTTGGATTTTGGTCACCTGGGATCATAAACCAGGTCACTAAGTCAAATTAAAGAATATCTTTAGGGCACTCTAGAGGCCACATTTTTTGCTCAGTTGACTTGAAAATTGGTCAGAATGTTTGTCTTGATAAAATCTCAAGTGAGTCTGAATTTGGGTCAACTGGGATCATAAACTAGGTCACTAGGTTAAATTGAAGAAATACATTTAGGGCACTCTAGAGGCCACATTTATTTTTCAATTGATTTGAAAATTGGTTAAAATGTTTCTCTTGGTGAAATCTAAGTTGAGTTCAAAATTGGGTCACCTGAGGTCATAATCTAGGTCACTAGGTCAAATTAAAGAAATACCTTAATGGCACTCTAGAGGCCACATTTCTTGCCCAATTGACTTGAAAATTGGTCAGAATGTTTGTCTTGATGAAATATTGGATGAGTTGGGATTTGGGTCACCTGGGATCATAAACCAGGTCACTAGGTCAAATTAAAGAAATACCTTTAGGGCACTGTAGAGGCCACATTTTTTGCTCAATTGACTTGAAAATTGGTCAGACTGTTTGTATTGATAAAATCTCACATGAATCTGAGTTTGGGTCACCTGGGGTCATAAACTAGGTCACTAGGTCAAATTAAAGAAATACCTTTAGGGCACTGTAGAGGCCACATTTTTGGCTCAACTGACTTGAAGATTGGTCAGAATATTTGTCTTGATCAAATCTTAAATGAGTCTGAATTTGGGTCAACTCGGGTCATAAACTAGGTCACTAGGTCAAATTAAAGAAATACCTTTAGGGCACTCTAGAGGCCACATTTGTTGTTCAATTGATTTTAAAATTGGTTAAAATAATTTTCTTGATGAAACCTAAAATAAGTTCAAAATTTGGTTACCTGGGGTCGTAAACTAGGTCACTAGGTCAAATTAAAGAAATACCTTGTGGGCACTCTAGAGGCCACATTTATTGCTCAATTGACTTGAAAATTAGTCAGAATGTTTGTCTTGATGAAATCTCGGATGAGTTTGGATTTCGGTCACCTGGGATCATAAACTAGGTCACTAGGTCAAATTAAAGAAATACCTTGTGGGCACTGTAGAGGCCACATTTTTTGCTCGATTGACTTGAAAATGGTCAGAATGTTTGTCTTGATAAAATCTCACATGAGTCTGAATTTGGGTCACCTGGGATCATAAACTAGGTCACTAGGTCAAATTAAAGAAATACCTTTAGGGCACTCTAGAGGCCACATTTATTGCTCAATTGATTTGAAAATTGGCTAAAATGTTTTTCTTGGTGAAATCTAAGATGAGTTCAAAATTGGGTCACCTGGGGTCATAGTCTAGGTCACTAGGTCAAATTAAAGAAATACCTTTAGGGCACTCTAGAGGCCACATTTCTTGCTCAGTTGACTTGAAAATTGGTCAGAATGTTTGTCTTGATGAAATATTGGATGAGTTTGAAATTGGGTCACCTGGGATCATAAACTAGGTCACTTGGTCAAATTAAAGAAATACATTTAGGGCACTCTAGAGGCCACATTTATTTCTCAATTAACTTGAGTACTGTTCAGAATGTTTGTCTTGATAAATATTTTGATGAGTTCTAAATTGGGTCACGTATGGTGATAGAGTAGGTCACTAGGTCAACTTACGGAAATTTCTTGTGGATGCTCTAGATGCCACATTTTAAGCTCAATTGAATTGACAATTGGTCAGAAATTGAATTTTGCACGTGGAGTGAAATTTCGCCTATTGACTCAGGTGAGTAATCCAGGGCCATCATGGCCCTCTTGTTTCCATTTCCCATAAAAATCCTTTCATTCTCAACACATTTAAATATTTGTCTACAAATGCTTTCAGTTTGGATCAGTTGTTTTGATAAAGGATTGAATAAAGGGAAAGGATATAAAACATTTTTGGAAAAGGATAACTGATAACTTTTTGTGTAACAAGAACCATTGAGACAATAGAAACTTCACTGTAATCATATTTGTTTCAGGAAATCCTTTAGAGAATGGCCCAGCTATAAACGAGCCAGCCAGTCAGCCTACAAACTTGCTAGTTACCTTTCTAGAGTATAGTTCAGTTGTTGTACAGGATACAAAAGGTTTGTTTGTAAATATTTACCTTGCATGCTACTTTTCTGCCCTTTACATGTCCTATGCTTGTGGTGGAGTCACAGGATTTGTAACTTGGAGATCATAGGTTCGATCCTCTCTTAAGGTACTGAGTTTTTCACAGGAATGACCTTTGGCAAAGCACTTTAAAGTGCTGGCCTAGTACAGTGGAAACCCAAGCCATGCTTGAGTTAGTGAGTTGTCACCATGATGTAACTGAAATAATGTTGAAGTCAGTGTATAACACCATTCAAGTAATAAACCAATAATGTATCAAAATAAATATTGTTTTGTCAAACTGGAATCAGCCTGTCTATCTGACCTGTTATACATGTGTCTCTCAGACTGCAGACATGTGTATTTTGTTTCACAAATGGCACTCCCAGTTTTATTCAAAGGCACTTTGTGCTGTAACCATTTGCCAGAATTTGTAGCTATAAAGATGGTAATTTTTGGATGTCGTAATTTTTGGATGTCGTCTTTTATGCATTGCAAATTACCTCGCCTTGAACTTGCATAGTTTAGGGCATACTGTATTTTAGGTTTGATCCCCTGTCTTTTCTATGAAAGAAAAAAAAACAACAGAAAACAGACCACAGAGGCACATGCATAATAATTGAGCCATGCTCTGTGAAAAGGGGGGTAATGGCATCTGCAAACAGTATTGACCCATATTGACCTGGGTCAATACTTTTTGTGCTTGGTAAGTTTTCTGAATGTCCATGGATCATTCTATCTCGGGATTCAGTCGGTTGTTTTATTAATCCATATTTATAAGATGACTTGCTCGGTCAAATGTGTCAGCAAGATGCATTAAGCCCCCTTTTGCCAGAGCATGGCTCTTATTAAGACACAACACCTAGGTAACAGGTAGACTACTTAGGGTAGTGATTCACCTTTACTAAGTTTTGGTTGGACTTCCCATTCATTAATTACAAAATGAGGACAACTTTCTTCATGTCACATTTGATACTTTTAACTCTTTACCAAACAACAAAATTTTGTACTCGACCAAATTGAAAACATTTGCAGACGACAAATGTCGTTGAAATAACAATTTGTGTCTCTGATAGGGTAGAAAACATTGTTGGACAAGGAGAAAATGCTGGTCACCAGCATTTTCTCCTTTTCCCACAATGTTTTCAAAACCGTTCTCTTTTAGGATTGTTAAAACTTGTGATTGGGGGGTAAAGTGTTAAACATTGTTGCAAAAGGAGAATTACTTGTCACATGCAGTTTTTCTGATACATTTTGAGAAATTCTATGCATTATCAAAAGCACATCCTATCTTGTGAACCAAATTTGATTCATTGTGTGTGAATGCTGTCAGTATGGACATTAGTAACGTGCCATTTTTAGCTCGACTGTTTTCGAAGAAAACGTCAAGGTATTTTCTTAGCCCTGGGTCCGTAATCACCAACAGTTCTCAAGAACATTCTAAGTCTCATTCTCCAAGATTTTCTAAATTTGAAAGTAACACAACTTCTGATTGGCTCAACCAAATGAATTAGCCAGTCACAGGTTGTGTTTCTTTAAAATTTAGAAATTCTGGAGAAAAAGACTAAGAAAGTTCTTAAGAATGGTTGGTGAATGTGGACCCTGGTGTTGTCTGCATTGCCGTCTACATTGTTGTGCAAAAACTTGGACATTTCATATCTATGTCACTACTGAAGATATTGACTTCAAACCTAAACAAGTTGTTTACTATCAAAACAAAAAGGGAACCCATACAACAAGAGCAGGTAACCATCAAAATATTTTTTGACACAGTTATGCCCCTTAGACTTTGAAATTCACTAAAAATCGAGCAGCTGCAGCTAAGCGTTGGCACATGCATGCAATGCTCTTGTTACATCTGTACAATCTGTTTTTGTTCTCTCTTCAGATGAGACAAGATACAATAATGCCAAGCTGTGTTTAATTATACTGACATGTATAGCTGAAGATCAGTATGCTAACTCCCTGATGCATGATGTAAATATGAATTTCAGGGTTCCTCTACATAGAATGGTATGTATGTAACATGTTTTCATAATTTTACTGATTGTATTTAGTCATAGAAGTGTACAGTGGCTTAAAACCAATGGTATTGGAACTCATTAGAGTTGTTTAGAATAGACAGTTCTGATGACTTCCCACATGATATGTTTTGCGAGAATCAAGTAGAAAATACTCCTGCAAAACCCAAATACTCCCCATATAATGGTTTTTGGTGGGTGTTGGATTTATCTTGACAAATTATACCCCGACTCAGAAATCAGAAAACATAACAGTAGCATTAATTGCATCACTGTAGATAGTTTCATTGATAATTTCAATGCCTGTAGAATTCTGTCAGCTTTGTTTCTATTGCGTTTGAAACTTTTTCATACATATATTTCAGCCCATGCGGCACAGAAAACATAAATTTGAAGCCTCACCTCCCTCCAGGCCGCTTGCATGTGCTTTACTAGGTAAGCTTGTACTTTCTTTCCTCTTTCTTAACTTTTTAGGTAGTTTAAACATATTTATTTCATATGGATTGAGAAACAAGTTCTTTCAAATTATACTAATCTTTCTGCATTCTGCTTTTTGGAAACTACACCAGTACTCACGCTAAATGTGTGGGCCAATGAACAGTCCCAAAGTTGACACCCGCTCCTGGGAATCAAAGTCAGGACCTTATGGTTGGTAGGCAGATACTCTACTTCAAGCCCACAAACACCTCTCTTTACCACTCGAGAAAAAATTTATATTTCAAATTGAAAGCATTTGCAGACAACAATTAAGCTTTGGCTCAAGTTATGGAATGTGTCTATGCTAGTGTAGGAAACATTGTGGGAAAAGGAGAAAATGTTGGTTACCAGCAGTTTCTCTTTTTCCTAAAATGTCGAAAGGCTTCTTCCTCAAGGTTGTTAAAACTTGTGATTGAGTGGTTAAGGGTTAACTGTGCTTAAGCCTGCATGCTGATTGTTGAAATGAATGATGTGTGTGTTACTAGTCAGAGACACACAAGAAATATTTGGATCATTGCACTTGCTCTGTGAAGTTAATTGAATACATGTACTGTAAAAATGGTATTAACCCTTTTCCAAACAAAACATGTTTAAGCGATCATGACATGAAGGCTTATGTAAATATTGAGGGTAACAAACATTTTATCCTTTTCCCACAATGTTTTCAATCCTTTGTCAGAGGTAAATCAGTTGAGCAACATTTAATATGTCGTCTCCCAATGCTGTCAGTTTAAAGAACTTTAAAAATTTGTTGCCCAATAAAGTGTCGAATACCAAACAACTTCTGAGTTGTGCTGCATGCAATATAGTACACTTCGGTGTTTATACCCTTACTAAGTAGTCTTGTGTTTCAAAAAACCTTATAAAGGTGACTGTTGAAAACATCGTGGGAAAAGAAGAAAATGCTGGTAGCAAGCATTGTCTCCTTTCTACAATATTTTCTTTCCTATCTCCTATCAAAGACAACTTTATTAATTGAGCCCTATTCAGTCTCAGGTTTGCAAATGCTTTCAGTTTTGAAAAATTATATAGTTTTGTAAAGGGTCAGTCTGTTTGATTTCTACAGTCAAAAAACTGATATGACAGTACATGATGAGGCTAGTTTCTAGCTGTAAATATATTTATAGATTTTTGTATTGAGTATCACATTTATGAATTTATGTGAATCATGATCTGTGAAAAGGGGGCTTTATGCATTTGCTATAAGCATAGGTGTAGACTGCCATGGGTATAAATGTTTTACCATTTGTAAATTTTATGCATGTCCAAGGACCAGTCTGCCTCAAGATTCTGTCAGTTGTCAGACTAAATGAATTTTATGGATCCCTAAGTATGTGATGACTTGCTTTGTATAATGCATCATGGGGATGCTTCATGAGGATACATTTAACCCCATTTTGCCAGACTGCTTCTCATGTATAGTTTTTCTTTAATGATTTGCAGATCTGATGGTGGAATTCATTATGAGCCATATGATGAAATCAATGCCATTGGAATTATATGTGTAAGTAAAACACCTTCTGGTTTTCAGATGTTCATTAACCCTTTACCACACAATCCCGACTTTTAAAGGCCCTGTGAAAGAGGCCTTTTGAAAACATTGTGGGAAAAAGAGAAAATGCTGGTAACCAGCATTTTCTCCTTTTCCCACAATGTTTTCTACCCTATTTAAGACAAATTACTACATTTTCGTTGTGTGGTAAAGGGTTAAGAGATCTATTGAATTTAATTGCATGGACATTCAGACTTGAAATACATGTAATTTGAATTCATCACTTATTCCATTTCTGTGCAAATACTTTTATTCACACAAACTAAATGTAGCCTGTACAGTAATGGGTTGAACTGAAGTATGTATGTGAGCAACCATGCACTGAGAAGAGGTATAGCTGAACTTATTTCCTGTATAAGAAATTTCTTTTCATGTTTTTCCAAAGACTAATTGATGTAATGCATACATGTATTTATTATATGCCTATAAATGATGTGACTAATATACATACGTTATCTAAAACATGTATGCAACAGAGCAGAATATGTTTTCCATATCACCTATGTACTCTGCAGAGGTTTTTCTGTATCACCCATGTACTCTGTGTTGGACTTTGATTTATTCATGTTTGGCTCTTCTGAAAGTCTGCGACTCTGATTTTTATTCTGTTATTTGACTGATTTTGTGAGGTTTTTTTTCCCCAGTAAAAGGGAGAAGATATGTAATGAAAGGAACATTACAACAGTCTGCATTTCTGAGTGGCTGGATAAGGTTGTGTTGCATGTGTAAAGAGGTCCACATTAGATTTGACCTTTGGTCGAATCCGATACCAAACTGTTTACACACTCAACTTGACCTGAGCCAGACTGTAGTAGTATTTCAGTTCTATTGTCAAAAAAAAAAAGCTGAACTGGTTTGACTATCTGTATACCTACATTGTATATCGCCAGCAACATTCGAAAAGGGGCATTCGGACATTTGTGTAAAGTGTCGTCTTGGATCAGCCTGCGCAGTCCGCACTAGCTAATCCGAAACGACGCTTTCCGTTATTATGTAATTTTCTGTTTTGCGCAAGTCTACTGTACCAGAAAATCTAATGTGGTCGTGAAGTGCCATCTCGGATTAGCCTGGGCGGATCCGCGCAGGCTGATCCGAGATGCCACTTTACACATATGTCCGATTGCCCTTTTTCACATGTTGCAAGCTATATAGGAAAGAGTGTTTTCGTGCTACCTCTTGGATTTGAAATACGCATTTTTAGAATCGATAATTTTATTTTAAGAACTATTTTCTTTTTTTACCTTTATAGTCGCTGTCTTGGTATTTGTCACAGAGTACTTTGTTATCAAAAGAAGTGTAGAGTTAGACTTCAGTATCCATGGAAACAGTTGTGGACAGGTAGATAGCTCTTTTTTTGCTTATGTGTATTTTTTGGTTGTTTTTTTTTTTTCAGTCATAGCCCTGACAGTTGAAGCAAGAAGAATTAATGTTTTGTACAGGTGTATTAACGGATACTATAAACTCTTTACCACACAGTGACCCTGAAAAGGAAGGCTTTTGAAAACATTGTGGGAAAAGGAGGCTTTTGAAAACATTGTGAGAAAAGGAGAAAATGCTGGTAACCAGCATTTTCTCCTTTTCCCACAATGTTTTCTACCCTATAAAAGAATGAAATCATCATTTGAGCTACATTTATTTTGTCATTTGCAAATGCTTTCAATTTGGTCTTGTCTAAAACTTTGTTGCTTGGTAAAGAGATAAAGGTAATGATTTCAGTCAACTTTAAGAAATTTCTGAATAATGTTGTTGGTGGGTACTTCAACCTTTAGAATGTAACAACCCTTAAGGATTATGAACCCTAACTAATCGGTAAATATCGTGTAACATCGACATTTTCGTAAAGGCTATTTGGCCAGTCTTGGCAGCTTCCGTCTTTTAATAAGAGAGTTAGGGGCCTTTATCAAATTTTTTTCATGATTTTTCTACCTTTGGAATGAAGGCTTCCCAAAACATTGCTGGAAAATGAGAAAATGCTGGTATATAGCATTTTTCCCTTTTTCCTCCATGTTTTCTTCGATTTTATAGACAAATCTCATCATTCATCTGCAAATACTTTCAGTATGGATGAGTCTAAAATTATGTGTTGTGTTAAAGAGTTAGATAAGCTTTACTTACTCATTTGGTAAGGGAGGTAAAAAAATTGTAATTTTATGAGTTTTTTTTTTTTTTTTAATTTTAGCATTGGTTAGAATTTCTCACAAAATCAAAGAAAATATGGTCTCTGTAGTCTCATCTTGGTCTACACAGTCTGTAGAAGTGACAAGAGAATTGCAAAGCATTCTAAAAACTATTATTTGTGTTCTTTTCAGCCCTGATCAATTTGTTGAAATTTATACTGGCCCATGAAAGCCATCTTGTCAAAAAATACAATATCTTCCATGTTTGTTCGAAGGTAAGCAATACTTATGTATTTTACTGAACTGGTACACTTGGTCTCAGAATCGAGATATCCTCTGTGAAAAGGGGGCTTAAAGGGAGAATAGCTGCCAAAAGTAAACAAAGCTGCTGTTAAAACGCATTTGAATTTCAATCATACCATTGAAAAGTATAGAAATTATAGTTGCTGGCAGAGAGATTCATTTCAAAACTAGGTTTAAATATGTCAGGTCACTCTATCTTTTGTTTCCATTTTGCCTGATTTTAAAATTCATTTTTCTGCCAGCACACTTACACTTGGACCAATCACACAATAACAGATTGTCATCTTCACAATATTTTCCATTCTTTTTCAAATGGTATGATTTAATTGGAAAGTCATTTTAACACCTACTTTGATTTTTTGGCAGCTATTGAGCCTTTAATGCATCTGCAAGCGTGTTGACCTGTTTCAGCCTATGCAGTCTGGTACAAAACTTTTTCGGATTAGTCAATTTTCTGGATGTCCAAGGACATTCTACTATGGGATACAGCTGGTTGTTAGACAAAATAGATTTGAGGTAGAATGGTCCTTGAGCATGCATAAAATTCGCCAAAAGCAAAATGTTTTGACCCATGTCAGCCTGCCTGGTTGCATTAAGTGTATTTTTCACAGAGCTTGGCTTATTTGTTTGTAGGGGGGTAGGAGCACTGACACTGCTTGGTTGAAATGGAGTTAGTGAAACACAGAAATAGAATTTCAACAAAATTATTAAAAAATTTAAATTTAGAGCTTAAAACCAATCAGTATAGATCTGTATCCTGTGTAGTTTGCTTTTGACCCACACTGTCATTAAAGCATGGCTGTGAAAGGATTCTTATAACACACCTATTGCCCATATTGAAAAATGAAGGAAGGAAATCAGGCAGTGCACTGTGTACATGCCCTGTATGTAGTGTATTTACAGATAAGTTCAAGAAGAAAAATATGACAGTGCAATAGTTTCATATTTCAAAGGATCTTTTGAAACTTTCCACAAAAAGCAGAAATGTGATTTCTGTCAATTTAATTTCAAAATTCAAGATTTTGTGTTTTGTGTGCTATAGAGTAATTTCTTTCTTTACCTTTCAGATTATAAATATTTTCAACTTATTTATTACCTACGGAGACACCTTTCTTCCAAATCCAAACAGTTATGATGAATTGTATTATGAAGTTATCAGAATGCACCAAGTATTTGACAACTTGTACTCTATGGGTATGTACGTGTATTCTTCAATTTGAATTACCATAAAGCCTGAAGAAGTTGTTAAATAAAAAAAACTTGACGTGACTGTTACAACATTACTATATATATAATCTTCATTACTTTTAACACACACTTAAACATGACAGTGTCAGAAAATAATCTGGGCAAAAGAGGTATTGCTTGTTACTAGCCATATCTCCTCCTCCCATTACAGCTTCACTTCCACTGTTAAATGATTTTTTCCCCATTAATCATATTTTCGTTATGTCTAATTAGTAATAGTTTTTGGCAGATTTATAATAGCCTTTAAAACAGTGGGTCATACCATACCATTTTAAAAGACAGGTCTTTTTAGGTCCTTCCTATAATTATGAAAGGACAAGTCCCAATTCTTAAGCCACCTGAAAATGCTTTGAATATGACTGTCGGAGTCTAAAATTTGTTTGCCTGGAATAGAGGCTGTATTACCGAGTCCAATGTAAATTAATGGATCTTTCAGCACTGAGGTATACAACTAATGAAGGCGAGTGCAAGGACTCTGCAGCCAGATTGACCCACCACCTGGTCAACATTCGGGCCATTATCAACCATTTTACCCCAAAAGTGGACAGCTGGGCAGCCGTTAATCAGTTATCCTCATTGACTGAAGAACAGGTAAAAACTTAACCCTTTACTAAACTAACCAGAGTTTCAACAACCCTGGAGATAAGGGCTTTTGACAAGATTGTTGGAAAGGAGAAAATGCTGTATAACCAGCATTTTCTCGTTTTTCCCACAATGCTTTTCTTCCTCTTCAAAGACAGAAATCATATTTTGAGCTACATTGAAATTGTTGTCTGCAAATTCTTTCATTTTAGGTAAGTCTAAACTTTGTCAAGCAGTTAATAGTTGAACCCTGTATGAACAATCCAGATGTAGAAAGACAAATGTGTCCACATTTCAAGGATATTGCCAATATTTTATCGTTTATATAATTTTTTTAGGGGGAAATGAGTCAAGTATTTGAGTATCACATAATTTTTCCGCTGTTGCTTTGTATAAAGATGACTTGAAATCAGTATTGGAGACAAACATGGCTGTGGAAATGTTACTTTGCCAATGATAATTTTCATCTCATCACTGATATTATAAACTTACGGTTTTAAAGGGGCTTTTTTAAGGGTTTTTTGCTGCCTTTTTTTTTTTAAACACTGATAAATACTAGTACAGGGTGTCCCATAATATCTGTTACTATTTTTAATGTTTATTATACATATTTGTCAAATTAATATTAATATAAAAAATACATTACGAGAAAGGTAACATAATAAAGTTTTATGTAATGTACATGTAACAAAAAAAACATTAAATACGCTGAGAATAGTGTTATGGGAGACCACTCCTTCATGCATGGCTTCATCCTGATTTAAATACAATACCTAACAACTGCGTTGGAGAGAATTCTCTTTAGCTCAGTGGTTATGGTGTTGGCTTTTCGTTAAGGCGTTCTAGGTTCGAATCCTGCCCGGTCCCTGTATTTCTGCTATGCATTTGTTCATTTGTTTCTTTGTTTCGGACTTTGTTCATCAGATGGGGGCTCGTCTGGGATTGGCCATTGAGCAATTAATCCCATTTGTTGTCCAAAAACGGACTTTCTGCCTAATAAGGCTTTGAGTCATCAATAAAATGACGACTTTAAGAGGGTGTGTGTTACGGGAGACCACTCCTTCATGCATGGCTTCATCCCGATTTAAATACAATACCTAACAACTGCGTTAGAGAGAATTCTCTTTAGCTCAGTGGTTATGGTGTTGGCTTTTCGTTAAGGCGTTCTAGGTTCGAATCCTGCCCGGTCCCTGTATTTCTGCTATGCATTTGTTCATTTGTTTCTTTGTTACGGACTTTGTTCGTCAGAATAGCATGTCTGTTTTAAAAGCATGTGTTCCTTGTGACGTCCTTTTTGTGTTGTAATGACATCGCAGAGTGTTTGGAAATTGTCAATCACAGCTTTGCAAATTTTAGTGGTGATGCATCTGATTTCTTTTCTTACGTCAACATTTCTTTTTATTTTCATTCTTGATAATCCCTTTCTCTCAGGGTGCCGTTTTGCCATTTTATGAATAACCGTAGTAGGAGAAAGTGTTGAATAATATAACTAAACAATTTCGGCATCAAAATTATATTTAATGATGCCATCTTGAAAAACAAGTAACATCAAATAACGTCATTTCCTCTTAAATGATATGAATTTTCCCGATACATTTTGGCTATTGAAATTTTAATCTATGTATACTTGTTTGATATAGAGATAACAAATATTGACCAAGAAATGATAAAACAGCACATATTTAAAATAGTAACAGATAATATGTACTACAAATAAAGTTTTATGTAGTTTTATTTGCAAAAGATTACATGTAAGAAAAAGGTGGAAATTTGGCATTCAAATAACTGCTGAGTCTCTATGCAATCAGTTACTCTAATTTTATGTGATGAAGTGTGATGTCATCATACTTATTTGAATATGATCCCTCATAACTGACACATATGCTTGGATGTTTGACAGTCCTACTGACCTTTGCCAGATACTAGTACAAAATCTAAAAATTAAAAACCCTTGCAGGCTATAAAACCCCTTGAAATACTGTTGAAATGTTTCTTTTTTCTGACATTGTCTTTCTTTTTTACTTGTGGTTTGTCAGCCTTTACCTCACTTGAAGGCCCTCTAACTTTAAAATATAAACAATTTGGCAGGCAAATTTAATTATCATCTAAAAGTATGGATAGTATTACAAGTCTGATAATGTGTTACAGTACATTCTGTCAGAGTTCCAGTTGTTGGCAAAAAAATGTATTGTAGAACTAGAACCAAAGTTAAAGTTGGCAACTTTTTTTTTCTAGTTTTCCAATACATTTCGCCCGGCAGGGTGGCTCAGTGGTTAGCGTATCTGACTCGTGACCTGGAGGTTGTGGGTTCGATACCCGGTTGCGGCGAACTTTCTTTACAGCGATTTTGTGTCAGTACTGGTGTGAGAAAGCCAGGAAACACATGGGTGCGTCACTGACCGCAATGATATGACCTAAGCTGTTAAAATGGCGTTACACTCCAATACAAACCAAACAATACATTTCTCTTGTGAGATGTTAAAAATCTGAATAGCCACCTTTGAAGACAACAAAAACACCAGGCTTGACAGGAGCAATTTCTCTTACTTTAACAATGTTCTAAAGACAAGTCTGCTGCAAAATGAAAAAAAAGTTGCTGCTATAGGTAGAAAGTTAATCCAAATTTATCTTGTCCTGATATAGGTTTTAGAAGTTGTACGAGCATCCTATGATACCTTGACTTTGAAACTTCAAGAGAGTCTGGACCAGTTTGAAAGATATTCCGAGAAGCCTAAAGAGACAGCTTTTTTTACCCAGCTGGTATGACTTTTTAACCCTTTACCAGATAACAAAGCATTGGACTCGTCCCAGTTGAAAGCATTTGCAGACAACAAACCAAATGTAACTCATATGATGCCATTTTAGCTAGAAAGGGATAGAAGTATTGTTGGAAAATGAGAAAATGGTTGTTCCCCTTTTCCCACTATGTTTACAAAAGTTTCCTTTGTCAGTTGTTGTTAAACTATGGAATAGTGTGGTAACGGGTTGAATTTTATCACAAGAAATAGACCAACATTTCATTGTTATATATAGCCCTCTGAATGCAAAGCACAATTGTGATTGCTTTTTGAGACAGTTTAGATCAAAATCAGAGATGACAAAATGAGCAGTGTGATCTCGACCAATCAACCCTGTCAAATATGTTGAGATATCCTTGCAAAAAAGACCCATAGAAATCACAATATTAAATTTTAATTCCTATTTATTGAGTTAATAGTTGAGTAGCAGTGAAATTTTGGTGTCTGATTTGAGGAGTGATTTTTTTTTTTTATATTCTTGACCATTCCCTCATGGTCAAAATGTTTCAATGTGTTTTTTGGAGGTGTCAGATCCTTTTTTAAACTTAGACAAAAGATACAGCAATATTATTTTCAGATGAGATCCATGTTAATTGAGGTACAGAAAATACAAAACATTTATGTTACTTTCAGGTGAGATCCATATTGATTGAGGTGCGGAAATCTGTGGCAGATATCAGCATTGATCAACATACAATTCTTCAGGAGGTCTCCACCATGCCACCAACACCCTAGTGCTGAACAACAGGGGCCACAGATCAAAGGGGCATTATGGGATTGAACTCTTTTACTGTTTTATTTATTATGGATGGCAAAGATCTAGATTAGACTGCACAGACTGTACAGTCTGGTCTAAACCAAGCACTATGTAATGCTAAACTTTGTCCAAAATCATCATTAATTGCAGTGAAGATGTACTCATAGATCTCTAAAAATTCACAGGTATAAAGGTAGATGTTAAAGAATTACCGCAGAAAATATTTGAGCCATGCTCCGTGAAAAGGGCGTTTAATGCATCTGCAGTAAGTAAAGACTCATGTCAGCCTGCACAGACCGACCTAGGTCCAAACTATTTGCTATTTGTATGTTTTCTACATGTCCAAGTACCTTTCTACCTCTGTATCCAGTTAGTTGTCAGACTAAATGGATTTTATGAACCCCTATTTGTATGATGTTTCCCTTGATATAATGCATCACTGGATGCATTAAACTTCCTTTTGCCTGAGTTCGGCTCATGTACATTATTTACTGTAACATGTTTTGGATAATCATTGTCTAATGAAGAAGAATGAATGAATTTAGACTTGCAGCACAAGCAAATATCTGTTCCGAGCTGTTATATAACGCTTACCAGAAAACCTAATTTACAACTGTTTTGAAACCATGTGGATACATAAATTAATCGAGGCTCTCCTTATGAACTTCGTCTATAATATGGTAGACAACATTGTTGGGTAAAGAAAATGCTGTTAACTGAAAGTCCTGCTGATAGCTGTATCTTTCGTGCAGTTGACAAGTTCTGAAAACATCGTGGCAAAATGAGATATTTAGAGTAACAATCATTTTCTTCTGCTATGATGTTGTCACAAGTAATCATAGATAAAACCTGAAGTTAATCTGTTCTGTAGGATTATCCAAGTTTTAGATGGATGTGTTCAGGCTTGTATGCTATAGATTTGTTCTGAGAGTATATTGTGTTGACCACTTGATCCTAGAGGACCATTCAAATGACTGAGAAAGTGAAGTCAGTTGATAAGTTGTGTTTAGTACTTGTATGGAAACTCTGAGAATGTGTAGATAAGTGCTCTGTTGTTCCGGAAAGAAATGAAAAACATAGCATTCTTGCTTACTGCTAAGCAAAAGTTGCTTTTGTAGACAGTGTAAATCAAAATAAGATTGCACAGGACGTGCAGTCTGAGCTTGATTAGCATTGTCTGCTACTGTGTAACTTTCTGGCCAAAAACCCTTTGAAATTGCAAATGTTTGCCCTTTTTCATTATTGAAAACGTCTATTTCATCAAGTCAGTGCTTTACTCACAAATGAAATTTTTTAATGAATAAGATCATTTGACCCATGTTCAAAATGCATGTTGAACCCTTGACAGGTCGTGTTGCTATTGTCAGGAATATAGATCAAACTAAGAATGTTATCCTATATAGGTCTTGCGTCTATTCTGTACAACATTGTACAAGATATTAAAACCAAACCAACCTGTAATATTAACCCTTAAAGCGCCTTTCACAACAATAGTTGCCTATGGGGCCAGTGTAGATCAAGATCAGACTGCACAAAATGTGCAGTCTGATCTTTGATCTACACTGTCCGCTTTGCCAAGACATTCTGGACAAGAACAACCTTAAAATTCCGTTTATTTGGGTCTTACTTCAAGGCTAAAAATATCTGTTGGGTTTAATCAGGGCTTTAACCCTTTCTCAAACAACAAAATTTAGACTTGTAAATTCAAAACATCTGCAGATAATAAATTCAAAATAGGTAAAGAGAAGCTTAGTTTTTCTGGTAGGATAGAAAACATTGTGGGAAAAGGAGAAAATGCTGTTTACCTTTTTCAGTTTCTCCTTTTTCTACAATGTTTTCAAAAGCCTTCTTTTTCAGGGTCATCGTGAAAACCAGGGATTGTTTGGTAAAGGGTAAAGGGTTAATACCTGGGTATTTTTAACTGTCTGAAAAAGGTCTATAGATTTAAAGGGCTTCATATAGATTAATATGCAAATCCATTTCATGTTCATGGGTAATGTTTTTGTTAGATAGAAACAAAGTAACAAATTCAAGTGGTGTTTGCAGATTTTGTGCAATATGTGTTTTTTGTGGGATAATAAAATTTTTAAGGTGATTAAGATTTATGTTCTGTCTTTTTGTTGTCCGAATTAGATCTAGCATAGTCTTTGTAACTCTTTATCAGATGACAAAATTTCAGACTTGTCCAATTTCAAAGATTCCGTAGATGACAAATTAATCCTTTACCACACAATGACGCCTTTTAATGCCCCTGACGAAGAGGCCTTTTGAAAACATTGTGGGAAAAAGAGAAAATGCTGGTTACCAGCATTTTCTCCTTTTCCCACAATGTTTTCAAAAGGCCTCTTCTTCAGGGGCGTTAAAAGGCGTCATTGTGTGGTAAAGGGTTAACCCTTTACCAAACGAGAATATTTTAGGCTTGTCCAAATCGAAAGCAATTGCAGACGACAAAATAAAAGTGACTGAAAATTTGAAATTTGTTTTATGAAGGGTAGAAAACATTGTTGGAATAGGAGAAAATGCTGGTTACCAGCATTTTCTCCTTTTCCCACAATGTTTTCTAAAAGCTTCCTTCTCAGGGTCGTCAAAAGTAGGGATTGTGTGGTAATGGGTTAAACACAGGATTGTTTGAAAGGGTTGAATTCTTTCTTTCATGTTTAGTGGGCTCCGAAATAGATTAGTCACAGTTGAAGCCTATTAGCTGTGGTCTAAATGTAAGAAATGTGCAAGGGCTGTATTTCAAATTCAGATCAAGTGCAAAGGCAGCAATAGCTGTTGGCTAACAACTACTAACCCTTGACTTTCAACCCCGAGTTGGGAAATAAACTATCAAAGTACAAGTACAATGTATCTGTATTCCCGTAACTACAAAATTCATGTAACTCTACCAGAAAATTGTTTAAACTTGTCCAACTTGAAAGCTTTTGCAATAGCAAATTAATAGATGTGGATCAAATGATGGAATTTTGTTTTAGAAAGAGTTGAAAACAATGTAATTTGAGGGGAAAATGGTGATAACCAGTATTTTTCTCTTTTTCCTTCATTGTCTGTATAAGCTTTTTTCACCTGGGGTGTAAAATCACAGGATGGTTTGGTAAAGGATTGCACTAATATGTTCTTTACCTCATCACCCTCTGGAATTTTTTTTTTTTCCCACTTTGTAGAAAAAATGTTTGCGAATACAAATATCCACAATGTTTCCACTTGAATTCATATATTAAACTTAACAAATTCTTAACTGTCCATATTTTTCACATATGCTATCAAATTTGTTTCAGGGGTTACCCACTGAACAAAACAAAATCATGGTCCTAGAAGCGGCTTTTGCCCTTGACAATTCCTCATTTTCCCCCCTACGTTTTCAGCAACAATTCACTTTCATAGTATAAGAAAAATTACATTTGTTTGGAAGTGAATTACAGGGGATTGTTACCAGTATTAAATGGGTGTTCAAGAATTTCTATTTCCTACAGCAATAATAAGACCACCGAAATGCAGGTGCCAACACTGCAGTTGCTTGATTTTCACTGAAAATTCCAAGTCAGAAAAGGGACATAACTTTGTCAAAAATACCTTGATGGTTTTCTGCCCTTGTTGTATGGGTCCCCCTATTGATAGTCTACAACTAGTCAAATTTGCAGTAAATGTTTTCAGTAATTACAAAGACAAATAAAATGTCAAAAGTTTTTGTATGATGACGCCAGGGCTATAACAATACCTTGACATTTGCTTCAAAGACTTCCGAGCTGAAAAATGAGAGTAATATTGCAACTAACAATCTGTTTATTTAATACAAACCAATGTACTACATTTTCAGGTACCAAATCACATCTCTTTTTTATCTAAAAGATAAAAATGAGCCTATGATATGATCTTATATCTAACCACAAAATTACAAAAAAAAAATAACTGGACATTAGGATAATAAAATAAACTTACAAAAAAAACGATGTTTTAATTCAACACTTTTTTATTTTCTTTTTAATACAACCGACCTAATACTAGTACATGATTTGATTGCTTTTGTAGGGTTCAATTTCATACTCACTTTTCTTCTTTCACAAGATGGCTTCATCCAAAAAAGCAGGAACAAAAGACTGCAATTGTTTGTTTATATAAGAACTTGGTATTTTAGTCAAAGAAATATAATCTATGATTCATACTATTGCAGTTGTTCAGCTAAAATTTTACAGCGAAAATCGAAAAAAAAAGAATCTCGAAGTATAAGATCATAGTTTCAATTGCAAATGTGAAAATCAAGAAACATTTTGTGTAGTTCAATGATGCAGAAGGTATGGTCAGTAGGTTATCCTATATTTGGTCAAAGTAGCCTTGTTTGCTTACCTTAAACCAATAAACTTCATATCTGTTATCCATATCCAGACTGCTTTATTTGCAATCCATCCTTTCAGAAAATAAAGATCAATACACAAAATACATAATTAATTTTCTATCGAAAAAGTTAACATGTATGTATAACTTCAATTATAAATTTTCTTCACACCAAATCCCTATTGGATTTTTACTCTAACATGATATTTAATGAAATAAAGTATACAACAAAAAATAAGTACAAATATTTATGCTGTTATCAGTTTCACTTTACTACAAACTATTATAATCTTTGTCCAAATAAGTCTGCCCAAGATTATGGCAATGATAGAAAAAGCAATTCACCAATACATCAACCATTCCATTTTGAGGACTTTTTCCATGCTTAATGCGTTGCCCTCTGCATTGTTGGGATGTTCTGTGACTCTTTTTTAGCTAATCAGATTACTATTCTTAAAATTTAGAATTGGAATTAAAAATAGCAAGCAATTGATCAATACTGATCCACATAGTCCGGCAGCCTCGAAATTAAAGAATCAGTCAACAGCTCTTACAATAGTATTAACAATCTCTATAGCTATTGCCCCATTACAAACCTTCTTGACAAAACTACAACACAGGTCAAAAATTCATAACAAAATTTATGATATCACAGAAACTGAGGTTTTTACTACAAAGGAGCTGTCACTTTTCCTCAATGCAAGTTTAATATTCAACAAATCAACCCAAATAACATGTGGAACTTTACATGACACATTATTTCTTGCTGACAACTTTGTTTCGCCTTTCTGCAGCTGACTTCATTTTAAATCTTAACCACAAAACATGATCTTAGACTTGTCCAAATTCAAAGCATTTCCAGGCGACAATTTAAATGTGATTCAATGATGGAATGCGTCTTTGAATGTGTAGAAAACATTATGGGAAAAGGAGAAAATGCTGGTTACCAGCATTTTCTCCTTTTCCCATAATATTTTCAAAAGGCTTCTTCCACTGGGTTGTTAAGAGTCAGGATTGTGTGGTACAGGGTTAAGTCAGTGTGGCAAGAGATGATTTCTTCATAGCAAGTAAATTCCATGTTTGTCATGTTTTGTTTAATGATACAGATTCTTTCATTGATTGATTTTCTAAATTTAACATGGCTGATTTTAAAGTCATCAGAAAGTAATTTCTTACACGAGGTAATGAATTAATCTGGGCCAACAAGTTACTAGAAAAGCAAAATTCAAAACATCTTGAAGGACAGACTTAATACACATCACGTAAATGTCTGTTTCAACTGTCAGTGACGTGATTGTTTTACGCAAGTTTTTTAAGCTGTTCCTGTCCTGGGAAATACCAATAGGTGCCCTTTATATTTTTGCTGAGGTTCATTATGTCATCACAGTGTGTATCTCCACGAGCTCCAACCATCATGTCCAGCATGTAGTTGTGGTTTTCGGGATCTGCTGCATAGGCAATGAAGAATAACCCAGCTCCGTCCTTCAGACTTCCGAAAGGCATGGACTGACGAACAATTTCAACTGGCTTCTTCTGTTGAAATCCATTTCCTAAGTTGAAAACATGATACATTTAAAACCCAAATTTTGTAAGAATCTTAGGGATATGTGAAAAAATCTTGCTTGAATCTTAACTGGACAACAAATTTTAGACTTGTCCAATTTGAAAGCATTTGTATATGACATTATATCCCACTAAATATGAACTTTGTCCTTCAAAGAGCAGAAAACATTGTGGGAAAAGGCAAAAGTGCTGGTAACCAGCATCTCTTTTTCCTACAAATTTTTTCAAAAGCCTTGTGCGTCTGGTCTCTGGAAAGTCAGGATTGCTTGGTAGAGGGTTGAGCATTCACTTGCATTACACAGGTTAATTTTAAACCTAAAACATGTGAAAGAAGAATGTTGGTCTCTACTGACAGGGTTGCATCACAACATAAGTTTGTTTGATTATATTCCTTAACTTGTTAACAAATGTCAAAATTTTGGACTTGTCCAAATTGAAAGCAACTGCATAAGAAAAAGGTTGAAAAAATGACACAATTTTTACTTGATAGAGCAGAAAACATTGTGGGAAAAGAAGAAAATGCTGGTTACCAGCATTTTCTCCTTTTCTTACAATGTTTTCCAAAGGTTTCTTCCTCAGGGTTGTTAAAAGTTGGGACTGTGTGGTAGAGAGTTAATCAAAGCTTGGAAGGATTATCAACTGTCCTTCATCATCACCTTCAGGAAGTTTGTCAAAAACAAGGTTTGAAAACATCCTATACAACCATAGATAATCAACAGATATTCAGATTTAGTTATACATCTGAGATTAATCATTGATTATCTTCTCAATGAAGGAATTATTCATCAAAAGATAAAGTTAAACATATGAGGACAGAAAATGTTTTCCTTGCACAGTCTAAGGAACAGCAACAACATAATGTAGGCTCGTGCAAGGTCCTAGTTGAAAGGTACAGAGCTCATAAAGTGTTTTCTCAATGACATAAAAAGCCACTCACCTCCAGTCATTCTTGCCACATGGGAACTGATGGACTTCCTCTTTTGTTCAATACTATCTGGCCTTGTCCTACCAACCCAGTTCTCAAGGGTAGAGTCTAATTAAAGATGAAAGGGTACAAGAAACTTAACTCTTTACCACACAACGAAATCTTAGACTTATCCAAATTGAAAGCATTTGCAGGTGACAAGTGGAGTACTGGTAAATGTCTCTCAAAATCTGAAATTGTCTCTGGAAGGGTAGAAAAAAATTGTTGGAAAAAAGAGAAAATGAAGGTTTTCAAAAGCCTTATTTCTCATAGTTGTTAAAACTTGAGATTGTTTTGGAAAGAATTCAAGCAGGTAAAACATAGTAGTTTGCAATACAATAAAACAGAAGTCAAATCATTCCAGAATGCAGAAACCTATTTCAGTTTTTTTTCAGTAGAATTTTAATGCACTTTAGAATATCAAGTATTGTTACACTCTTTGATCTATTATTTTATTACCGTACATAATTTACATGGACATTTTCAATTACAGTAGTAAAAATGACTCCGTATTAATACTATTTCAATGTAAATATTGTTTTGCACTTGATATACAAAATAAAGTAAAGGTTGTTTAAAAGGACTCGAAAGTTTATTTATTTGCGTTCAAAAAGCAGACAGAAGCTTACCTTTCTGTTTGCTGATGTGGTCTAGGTCGTGGATCCACTTTTGGGTGATCTGTGAACAAAAACAAAAATACATCATGTGCATGCAATTCATTACTGTACTGTACAAATATCACTTTTTATACACCTTATCCTGAACTTAACTCTTTACCCGACAACAAAATTTTAGACTTGTCCAAATTGAAAGCATTTGCAGATTAAATGTGATGCACAGATTAAAATTTGATTTTTGAAGGGAAGAAAACATTGTGAGAAAGAGGAGAAAATGCTGGATACAAGCATTTTCTCCTTTTCCCACATTGTTTTCAAAAGCCATTTTCAAAAGGACTGTCAACACTCAGGATTGTGTGGTAAAGGGTTAACAGTATTTGAAAATATAGAGGGAAAAAGAAACAAAATCTTGCAAAAAGAATTGCTCCTTTTTCAACTAAGATTTTTGCATTTGACAAAGAAACTTATTTATGTTACTTCCAATGCAGGTCTTTTCTATGATTCGTAACAATATACATGGATGGTAGGTCAAGCCTGTACAGCTAGGGTTAAAGATACATCTTTACTCATTTACAGGCATTTCTGAGCCAGTTTTTAACCCAATTCATCCTTATTTTATGAAACTATAATCATTCTTGTATCTTCATGCCAAATGTTTCCCCTGATGGCTGCAGAGATTACCACTGGCAGAAAAATTAAGAGGCCTTTCTAAAACATTGTGGGAAAAGAAGCAAACGCTGGTAACCAGCATTTCCTCCATTTTCCACCATGTTTTCTACTCTATCAAGGACAAATTCTTCGGTTTGAGCCACTTTAACTTTTTGTCTGCAAATGCTTTTAATTTGGACATGTCTAAAATTGTGTTGTTAGGTAAAGACTTAATAAATTAGCATAGACTTTAAGAAGACACCCTACATACCACATAACTGCCACCAGTCTCCTTCTCCACTGCAATCCTCTGTCTGTCATCATCATCAGCAGCATTCTCTGTACCTGGAAGCAAAGGTTTAAAACATTAGGTGCTAACCTTAATTTGCTAAATAAGTGAAATGAAAATTGCAAGCCGATAGAAAAAAAACCCAATTTTGCTATTTCAAAGGTAATTTTTGGGGTTAAATATCCTCTTATCGGACAGTGTAGATTCAAGATCAGACTGTACAGTCTGTGCAGTCTGATCTTGATCTAAACTGTCCGCAAAAGGAAATTGAGTCTCGCTTAGCAACCTTAGGGTTAACCCTTAGAGCACTGAATAAACCCAACAGATGGTTTCAGTCTTGAAATAAGACATAAATAGGTCTATGTTTGTATTTGTTTATAGTATTTTAGCAAAACAGTGTAGATCAAAGATCAGAATGCATGTTTAGTGGAGTTTGATCTAGATCTACACTGGCTGCAAGGACAACAGAATTTTAGACATGTCCATACTTAAAAGATTTGCATAAAACTATGCGTTTCATATAATGTTATTGATCTCTAAAGGTAGAAACCATTGTGGGAAAAGGAGAAAATGCTGGTTACCATCATTTGCTAGAGGGTAAATATTAACACCAGATGATAAACAGTCTGTTTCGCTTCCAGAGAGAGTTCATTTCTCGATGGTTCATTGTATAATTTAATCTTTTACCATACTGAAAATCTTTTGACTTGTCCATATTGGCTTTCCACTAAATAGACCCATAGGGTGTGACAACTTGCCTGGTATAGCTCATTACAAAGATGCATTAAGCCCCCTTTCCGAAGAACCACTCAATATATATGACAATAACAAAGGACCTAGCTCATCTGTGCATCTTTGTTGAATATCACATGTAGCTTCGAGTCATTTTTCATTGACTTTGAAATTCTAACCAGTTTCGGTACAACACATATTTATTCGAATAATAAAGTTTAGTTGTATTTACCATCAATGAATCCTGATAAATCTCTGCCATTCTTGTAGACAAAGCTGTAGATATCTTCGAAATCTTTCACACTGCCAGGAGGAAGCTTTTTCAGGAATAACTGAGCCAGCTCAAACAGCTTGCTGGGTGTGTTACATTTGGCATGAATGAATACATCTCCAGCTGGAAAAAAAGAAATCACAACTAAGTTGTATTCTTTCATGATTTCTTGTGCTACTACAGATGACTAGCATAGCTTTTTCCAGAAAGTGTTGCTAAAGATAATCCACACTGAATGTGTGGTCTGATTTTGGATCTGTAGCCCCTTCTACCAAATGCTAAACCTTGACAAAACTCATCTTGTATAAACATACACTTTTAGGGTTTGAAAAAGTCATCCTGTTTCTTATCAAAGTGCATATTTGTGTATTTGTTTGGTAGTTAATGGTATTTACATCAAGTCACAGAGATTTGGAAACAATATACACATGTTTCTAAGCTGGCACTATGAAGAATTCAAACCAGATCAAATGACAACAGCTATCTAACAACAACCTTGCATGAAGCACTCCCAAAGTAACTTGTTAAAAGTGTATCTTTAGCCCTTGGAGAAAACCATGACTATACCTCAACAAGAGCGCCATGATGGCCCTGTATCGCTCCACTGGCTAATAAGTAAAAACCCTACAAGCCAAACATTACAATACTTGGCCAATTGATTTCAAACTAGAAGACATACGAGGGGTGATCAGAAAGAACGCGGACCAGTGCCTTTATCGGAATATTGTTATAAAAATCAACTTGGAATGTTTACTGTTTTTCAGAGTAACCTCCTTTGTGTTCTATGCACTTATTCATTCTTGATTCCCATGCGCGAAACACGTGCGCGAGCCCGTCACGTGACATCACTCTCAACGACCCGGTCATGGCATGGGTTAGCTCCTCTCTGCTCTCGTAGCGCGTGCCACGTAGAGAATCTTTCAAAACAGGAAATAGCCAAAAGTCACATGGGGCCAGGTCTGGACCATAGGCAGGATGGTCTAATGTTTCTATGTTTAGTTTTTTCAAAACTTCCTGTACAAGTTTGGCTTTGTGAGCGGGAGCATTATCTTGATGTAAAATGACGCCTCTCCATAGAAGTTCCGGCTGTTTTTTTCGGATGGCCTGTATTAAATTCATTCGAATAATGCTGGCATAATACTCAGCATTGACTGTAGTATGTATAGGTACAACATGATTTAGAAGAAAACGTTGAGAAGAGAAAAACATGATGCACATAACTTTACCAACAGACTTAGAAAGTTTGGCTTTAACAGGGGACGGCGATGTTGGATGTTTCCATACACTGCTTTGTTGTTTAGATTCGGGCTCGTAAAAGTGTACCCATGTTTCATCGCATGTCACAATACGATCAGTAAAGTTTGATCCTTCTTTCCTAATGCGTTCTAAAATTTCAGAACAAATTTCGACCCTAACCCCCATTTGCTCGGGCGTCAGTAGCCGAGGCACCCACCTTGCACAAACACGCGACATTCCAAGTTTGTCAGTTAAAATCTCCTGTGCACTTCCATAGGAAATGCTAAATGTGTCAGCTATTTCCCTGACAGTAACTCGACGATCTTGCTTTACATGCTGCTGCACATCCGCGATAGTTTTGTCCGTTACTGATGTTGATGGACGGCCAGATTTAGGGTCATTTTCAACGGTTTCGCGTCCTTCTTTAAATCGTCCAATCCATTTACAAATACTGGTTTTCTTAAGTGCTGAGTCCCCATAAACTTTATCTAAATCGGCCTTAATTTCCGATGAAGACTTTCCGAGTTTAACGTAAAACTTTATAATTACTCTCTGCTCAAATAAAACGTCATCCGACATTGTGAACCGCTAACGCAGTATGTGATGTCATTGAAATGACGTCACTCTTTTCTTATTTGCCTATGACGTCATTTAAACGCTTGAGTAAGTAACCAGGTAATTAATGTTCATCTGTGCAAATTTTTGTTATCTTAAGTAAAGTAGTTTTTGAAATAATCGGGTGGTTCGCGTTCTTTCTGATCACCCCACGTACATTTCTGTAAAATCCTACAAGAAAGTTATGACCCCAGGGCAAAGCTATTTTTGACCACAAAGCTATAATTACTTGAATCCTGGTGGAGGTCCACAAGATAAAGCCCCATACCAAATAATACAGGTCTAGAATGTGTGGTTATTAGGGATGGGAACGAATATTCAAATATTCGGTTTTTCCGCGAATATTCGAATTCAAAATCGGCATTCGAATATTCTTTTTTTATGAGGGAAAATCATTAATCTTAAATTTTAGAAAAAAAAACTTTTAAAGAATGTGAGGAAAGGTTGCATACCTTCGTATACCGATAGGCACATATTAACTTTCAATGTGTAATCCTTATGCTAATTGATAACACCTGTCAAGGCAGTGCAGGACAATAACTGTTTATGACAGTTTTCAATTCAGTGTTTTATAATAATTGCTGCCGATTTGTCTCACAGTTTGCAAACTAACCAATATTAATCCGTTAATTGTAGCACCTGTAAGATTAAACAAGGTTTTCATACCGCATGTGTTAAAATGACGCTCCAAACTGTCATTAACGATTACTCTTTTATTGACCAATCATTAATTAAAATTTTATGTAATGTTAGCCAATCACATTTTGATTGATCGGAAAACACACTTTGTTGAGTTTATATCCTTCAGTTCGAATATTCGAATATCTATTTTAGTATTCGTTCCCATCCCTAGTGGTTATAAACAAGAAGATTTTCAAAGTTTCCTCTATAAAAGACCTGTTAAACATGAGACCCCTGAGACAGGGCTAAATTTAGTAGCCCTAGGTCTTATGGTTAGTAACAAGAAGATTTATGAAGTTTTCACTATAAAAGCTCATGTAAAACTTGTGACCCCTGGTGTGGGGACAAACTTGACCCCAAGGCTACAATTTGGGCCCTCTTGGTAAAGGTCCACTAGATAAAGCTACATGCAAAATTTGGTAGCCCTAGGCCTTATGGCTAGGTACAAGTAAATTTTTAAAGTTTCCCTATATAAGCCCATGTAATACTTGTGACCCCCGGGGCTGGGCCAAATTTCACCCCAGGGCTATAATATGGACACCCTTGGTAGACACCCACTAGATAAAGCTACAAGCCAAATTTGGTAGCTGTAGGCCTAATGGCTAGGTACGTAAAGATTTTTAAAGTTTTCCCTATATAAGCCCATATAAAACTTCTGACCCCAGGGCAGGGCAAAATTTGACCCCAGGGCTACAATTTGGGCACTGTAGGTAAACACCTACTTGATAAAGCTACATGCCAAATTTGGTAGCCCTAGGCCCTATGGCTAGGTACCAGAAGGATTTAAAAGTTTTCTCTCTATAAGCCCATGTAAAACTTCTGACCCCCAGGGCGGGGCCAATTTTGACCCCAGGGCTATTATTTGAAGGAACTTGGAAGAGGTCCACTAGATAAAGCTACCGGTCAAATTTGGTAGCCCTAGGCCTTATGGTTTCAGACAAGAAGATTTTCAAAGATTGTCAATATTTTTCAATGGCAACCAGAGTTTTTGAAGGAATCAAATTCTTTCAAGAAATTCTGAAGAGGACCATGGCAGGATCATTTCTGTGAAGTTTCATTAAAATTGGATGGAAGGTCTCAGAGAAGAAGGTGTTTGAAATAAGAGTTAATGCACGCACAGACAGACACACAGACGGACGGACGGACACACGACGGACACCGAGACATGACATAAGCCCGCTGGCCTTTGGCCAGTGGAGCTAAAAATGTGATAAACCTATTTATATATGAGCCATGCTGTATGAAAACCAGGTTTCATACATCTGCAAAACTATCAACCCAGGTCAGCCTGTGCAGTCTGCACCTGGGTTGGAACTTTGTACTATTGGTGAATTTCCTGCTTATCCAAGGACCTTTCTACCTCATGATTCAATTGGTTGTTAGAAACAAAATTGATTTCATGGATCCATAATTATGTGATGACTTGCTTGGTATAGGTTATCACGGAGATGCATTAATTAAATCCATTTGCCAGAACATGGCTCATATATATAGAAAAGGAACAAAATGGTTGATAGAATATCTTTTTCTTTCAGATGAGATATATAGGATCTGACATGAGTTGGTGTTTGAGATAAAATTTTATTAAATGAGTCTAGAGAAAATGTTATTAAGCAAGCCTTTGGTGAGCTTAATAACATTTTTTCTTGACGAGTTTAATGAAATTTATCTCATAGCCAACGAATGTCAGATTCTTTTTATCACATAACGATATTTCACAAATTATACATCAGAAGATGCAAAACCATCTATAGATGGACCCACGGTAATATCCATAAAACCTTTTCACTTCTATGAAATACGTACAAAATGGTGTCAAAATGACATCACACAATTGTATCAAACGTGTATAAGATAAGAAAATTCGTGATGGGTATATTACACTGAAAACAAGGGACATTATTTGATAAACTAGAGGCCCTCGAGTGCCTGAATATGCTCTACTGGCAGTGATTTTGCTTTTTTGCTAGCATACATTATGAATTCATGATGCAAAAAGAAAAACAAAACAAAAAACACAAAAATGTGTTCTTGCAACTGGGCTTGAACCCACTAAGACAGCAAAAGTAGGCATGGTGAATTAAACTAACAGTGAAAAAAAAAAAATGAAGTGTGATTTCTCAAAACTAATTGTTTGGAATCCAGCCAAATTTGATAGGGTTTCAGTACGCCTTGTATTAAACAATCCTAGCAAATTTCAAAGAAATGTGACTAATAATGTGGACTTTGTTGAGTAAACGATACTACGTCATAAAATGGCTGCTTTTCCTGAAAGGTTTATTCGATTTTCTTCACTTTAACAGAGTTCAATCCCTTGATGAATCAAATAATCTTTGCAAGTTTCAAAAGAATTGGATCGACACCGTGGACTTCATTACCTAAACAAGAAATGGGAATTTTCAACTCTGAATGGCTACTTTTCCCATACTGATTGTCAGATTTTTTTTCAAAATCAATAGGGTTCAAGCTGTTTATGATACAAAGCAACTGTGCAAGTTTCATGAAAATCCGACCACAAATGCTGACTTCATCGCGTAAACAAGAAATGTGAAATTTTCAACTTTAAATGGCTACTTTTCCCATATTGTTTGTTGGATTTTTTTCAAAATCGATAGGGTTGAAGCTGTTGATGAGATAAACAAACTGTGAAAGTTTCATGGAAATCTGACCACAAATGCAGACTTAATCATGTAAACAAGAAAAAGACTGATGGACGGACGGACGACGGAAACCACGCCATGACATAAGCTCTGCTGGCTTTCAGCCAGTAGAGCTAAAAAAAAGTACCTTCAAAACATGACAACAAAACTTACGAGAACTTGGCATTTCACCAAGGTATCCCTTCCTGTCCTGGTAGGTATAGTCCTTGGATGTTCCACCGACCTGGAAGATAGAAAACAGTTAGAAATAAGAAAACAGAAAGATCTTAAACTGTCATTCATATACCCTTTACCATACAATGCCAAATTATAAGAGCTAGAACTAGAATGAAAGCTTTTGAAAACATTGTGGGAAAAGGAGAAAATGCTGGTAACCAGCATTTTCTCCTTTTCCCACAATGTTTTCTACTATTTCACAACCAAATCTTATAATAACAGCCACATTCAAATTGTCATCTGCAAATGCTTTCAATTTTGACAATCCCAATCTTTTTCGTTCGGTAAAGAGTTAAGCAGTTACCACACATAATCATAGAGAATCATGTTGCTGCAATGGGGCTCCTTGGTGAATGTCATGGAAAAAGAAGTGCTCAATCACTAGCAATGAGCAAGTGCTACATTTTCTTTTATATTTTTTAAAAACTAGTTAACCAGGCTTGGGATTTGCAGTGCTTTGCCAAATTGCAAAAGAAGAAGGCCTGGCTCTACAGCTCTGATAAAAGAATGTTTTCTTGATTGCAGTCAATCCAATGCCTTTAACCCTTTACCAAACGACAAAATTTTAGACTCAACCAAATTGAAACCATTTGCAGACGATAAATTAAACATAACTCAAATGATGATTTCTGTCTTTAGAAGGGTAGAAAACATTGTGGAACAAGAGCGGCAAATTGTCGCAAGATACGCCCGTCCCACCGCCAGTTGTCGAGGGGGTATAATAATCGTAAAGGGCAGGTAATGCAACAAATATGTTTACCAAGTCTCAAGTCAATTTGACTTGAGGTGACAAAGTTCCGTTCCAGACAAGCAAGAAATACTGTAAAAATGAAGATCAAAGTGGAATTACTCGAAATCCGCACTAGGTAGAGTTATTGTTCTTACGCACTGTACTCCGTAATATTGCAACAAACATGCATACCAAGTTTGAAGTCATTCTGACTTAAAATGACAAAGTTATATTCGGACAAGCAGAAAATGCTGTAAAAATGACGATCAAAGGGAAATAACTCAAAGACAGCAAGAGGTAGAGTTATGGTTCTTTCGCACTGCAGTCCGTATTATTGTAACAAACACACATGCCAAGTTTCAAGTCAATCGGACTGGAGATGACAAAGTTATGCTACGGACAAGCAGAAAATGCTGTAAAAATGACGATCAAAGGGAAATAATTCAAAGACAGCATGAGGTAGAGGAATGGTTTTTTCGCACTGCACTCCGTATTATTGCAACAAACACACATGCCAAGTTTCAAGTCAATCAGACTGGAGATGACAAAGTTATGCTCCGGACAAAAAACTGGATACCGCCCGCCCGGACGGACGCCCGCCCGCACGTACGCCATGGTTGATCCCATAATACGTCCCGTCTTCGACGGGCGTATAAAAAGGAGAAAATGCTGGTTATCAGCATTTACTTCTTTTCCCACAATGTTTTTAAAAGGTTTCTTTCTCAGGGTCGTTAAAACACGGGATTGTGTGGGTAAGAGTTAAGCTCTCTACCAGGAAGGACCTCCGTAATGGTTAATTTGAAGAGTTTCCCTGCAAAGGTCATAATCATCGAAGAAAATGTGTACCAGTAACTTTGGTTGCTGAAGCATTCATGAATTCACAAATATACCACTCTATGTGGATATACTACTCTATGTGGATATACCACAAGAGTTTGGAAAGGCATCATAAGTTGAAAAAGGTCTAGGAACCCTTAACAATTTTTTTACCTTTTTCCAAAAGTTGGGTCCAAAACCAGTTCCAGCCCAGATTTCATCATCTTCGTCTCTCATGTCTGGGGGCGAGACCTCGTCAACGAATTTTTGCAAACTGGCAGCCACTTTGGCCACTTCCTTGGCATTGGCATTTGGGGTAAGCTCAATCCATAGGTAGAGGGCATGGTTCTTACCTTGCGAGAACACCTGTTGAATTTAGATTAACAAATTAGTATGAAAGAATAATGGCAAAATAAGATAAATGAAACATTTAAGTGAATAAGGTATTATTTATATGGAGAGACACATCTTTATCGAATACAAGCATTTTTAGATAAAAATAATTTCTTTGACTGAAAAGCATTTGCTAGTATATTCACTAGCTCTTTTTCCCAGACCCACACTTGCTTTCAAAACCTGCTTACAGAAGGGTCATAGTAATTGTACCTGAAGTTCTTGTCATACACTCTCTACTGGACAACCAAACTTTGGACTTGTCGATATACTGACTGGATTTGCTACTGATCAAACTAAATTGACTCAGGTTATAAACATTGTATCTGATACGGTAGAAAAATTCCTGGAAAAGGGCAAAAAGTTGAAACTGCTGGTTGAAATCATCAAATTCATTTCTGCATAAATGTTTTCAGAAGCCTTTTACTTCTTAGTTGTAAAACATTTGAATGTTTGAAAAGGTTTCACCTCTTAAAACACTATCTTGGAGTCCTATTTCAATGACCAACAAGATCTAGGTTGGAGTGAAATCATAGTGGGTAAGAAGAAAATAAAGTAAGGCAGCATTTTCTTCTTTTCCCACACCATTTCCTATCCTTTCAAAGACAAATCCTGTCTTTTAAGCTGCATATAACTTGTCATTTCCAATAGCTTTTACTTTGAACAAGCCTGTACTTTTATTGTGAGGGAGAGAATTGAAAGTTTTAATAAAGAAAGTCCTTACTGAAGGTTGGGCTGTTGCACTAGCAGCTGACACAGCGGGCATCATCTTGTTGGAAATGTCCTTGACCTCTTGTAAGGACTCTTTCGTGATGGACTTGTATATTCCATATCCAGCTCCCCCTGCTACTAGGGTACCAGCCAGGGCAAGTCCCACTGTCTTCTGGGGACCAGCTGCTCTGGTTGTGATTCCTCGTGCTTGACCTGAAAGACATAGAGGTAAAATAATTATTTGTTGATTTCTTGTGAATTTTTTAGTTAAACTCTTTCCATATCATAGACAACACCAGAAGCTTATGTGGACAGTGAGAATCAAGGTCAGACTGCACAGAATGTGCAGTCTGATCTCTGATCTACACTGTTCACTGCTTTATTCTAGATTATGAACAAAATGTCTCTTGATCTTGTAGCTGAACTGTATTTGTAGCTTTTGAGAAAACGCAACTTGTTCAGTAATAAAAAATGATACTGAAGATTCAGAAAACCAGCATGCATTACAGTATATTGAAAAACATTGTGATATGGCTTTTACTATTGCTTTTAAATTCAAAAAAATAGGTTTCTTCTGAAGTACAGCACTGTTCCTGTTCAATGAGGAAATGAATTGAAATCATGCCTATGAAATTTTTGTCAAAGACCTTCATATTGGTAATGATTTAAATATAAAAATTAAACTGTTATAAGGTATTCAAACTAGTCCACAGCTTTGTCTGTTCTCCTATTCATAACCCATACAAATGAGTCATGCCGCTTGACAAGGGGGTTTAATGCATCTGTAAAACATATCAAGCCATGTCACCCTGCATAGTTAAAGAGCAGGCTGATATATGGGTAAATTATTTTTATTATAAATAAATTTTCTGCATCCAGGCAAAGGATCATTCTAGCTCCATTCCAGTGGATTGTTAACCCTTTACCACACAATCCCGACTTTTGACGACCCTGAGAAAGAAAGCCTTTGAAAACATTGTGGGAAAAGGAGAAAATGCTGGTAACCAGCATTTTCTCCTTTTCCCACAATGTTTTCAACACTTTCCAAATCAAATTTCAATTTTTGATTCACATTTATTTTGTCGTCTGCAAATGCTTTCAATTTGGACTAGTCCAAAATTTTGTCGTTTGGTAAAGAGTTAAACATAATGGATTTCATGGAACCATAATAAGGTGATGACTTGCTTAACCCAACAATGTACCATACCTGTTATCCATTCTAAACCAATTTAACTCTTTACCAAACGACAAAATTCTAGACTGGTCCAAATTGAAAGAATTTGCAGACGACAAAATTAATGTGACTCAAAACTTGAAATTTGGTCTGGCAGGGTAGAAAACATTGTGGGAAAAGGAGAAAATGCTGGTTACCAGCAATTTCTCCTTTTCTCACGATGTTTTCAAAAGGTTTCCTTTTCAGGTCCATGAAAACCAGGGATTGTTTGGGAAAGGGTTAACTCTTTACCATATGACAAAATCTTGGACTTGTCCAAATTGGAAGTATTTGCAGACACCAGTCAACATAATAAATGTTATTCAAAAACTGAAGTTTGTTTCAGGAAGGATGGAAAACATTGTGGAAAAAGGTAACCAGCATTTTCTCGTTTCCCCCTTAATGTTTTCGAAAGCTTGCTTTTTCAAGGTCATTAGAAGTCAGAATTATGTGGTGAAGTTATCAAGAAATGTTTTTTCGTACATCATATTTTTGTTTAACTCTGTATGAAGAGTTACAGTTTATGATTGGCAAAAATGAGCATTCACAGTCAGGGGAGGCTATTTACATAATCCCTCTAGTAATCCATACCACACCACAAAATTTTAGACTTGAGCATATTAAAAGCTGCTGCAGATCACAAGTTAAATGTGGCTCCAACGCCAGAATTCGTCGTACAAGCAGTAGAAACATTGTGGGAATGGCAGAAAATGAGTGTTTCCAGCATTTTCTCCTTTTCCCACAATGTTTTTAAAAGCCATCTTCCTCAGGGTAGGTATAACATGGGGTTGTAGTGCAAAGGGTTACAGTTATATGATCCTTTGTAAAATCTTAACGCACTTTTCAGTTATAGTTGCCTTTGCTGCATGTGTCAGTCAAGTTCTTACTGCACAGTCTGAGCAGTCTGATCTTTGATCTACACTGTCTGCTTTAGAAAGACATTCCGGATAAAAGCAACCATGATAGAACTTGTATTGTGTTTAATTGCTAGACTGGAATATCTGTAAAGTTTATATGGTACTCTTAAATAATATAATTACAACGAAGATTTGTTTTTGTTTACTTGTCCAGATAGTTTATGTACACTTCATCAATTTTTAACACTTCATTAAATGAGAAAATCTTACATGAGCTCAATTAGTAAGCATTTTTAGATGACAAATTAGCTCTGATTCAAAAGAAATCAATAGTTTTTAAAAGAGTGGAATACATTGTGGTTACAAGCATTTTCTCCTTTTCCCACAATGTTTTCAAAAGCTTTTTTCTTCAAGTTGCTAAAACACTGGGTTGTTTGGTAAAGAGATAACAGAATAACAAGGCAGGTCATAAAATTGGTGTCATTGTATTTATATAAATGGCTTTCACCCATGACCTGATTTGAACTACCATGCAGATGTATATGAAGTTTTGATAAACCAAAAGGTGAAACTTTAGTAAAGGTCACATGATCTATTGTACCCTTATACCTTCCCTTCTTCAATTCCAAAATATTTAACTGCACCAAATATGGACAATATTGAATGACAAGAAAATATTGCAGTCTATTACTTGTCCACTGCTTTATTATTTTATGTAAATTTTACTATGAATAGAGGATTAGTTACACCAGATTTCAGACGTTTTTTTTATCATTGCTAGACAAAGGATTATGGCAAGTGTAAACAAATAGGTATTTCACCCATATAGTGCTCCTTATGCTCTGACAGTGTAGATATAGATCAAACTATGCTGTCTAATCTTAGATATACATTGGTTGCTTTTTTGCCAGGTAGTCTGACAAAAACAACCTTGATATTGCACCATATCTATAGCTTTAAAATTGACTGTGAACATCTCTCTCCTTTATGGGGTACTAAGGGTTCACTTTAACTCTATACCACACGACAAAATTTTAGACATGTCCAAATTCAAAGCATCTGCAGATGAAAAACTAAAAGGGTATCAAATGATTGAAACTGTCTTTGTAATGGTAGAAAAACATTGTGGGAAAAGGAGAAAATGCTGGTAACCAGCATTTTCTCCTTTTCCCACAATGTTTTCAAAACACAGGATGGCTTGGTAAATAGTTGACTCTTTACCTAAAAAGCCAGTATTTTAACAACTCGGAAGAAGAAAGCTTTGCAAGTAATCAGCATTTTCTCTTTTTTTCTGTAATATTTCGAACATTTTGACACAATGTGTTTGAAACCCATTTGATTGATCAGCTGCAAATGCTTTCAATTAAGACTTACTGGTATCTAAAATTTTGCCATACGGCAAAAAGTTCACCAATTGGTAAACAAAAACAAAGTTATAGTCTGTCAGCAAAAAAAACCACTTTTAGATCTATTTCAGGTCAGATCTGACCAGATAAGATCTCAAAATATGTGAGAGTAAATCAGAGATGAGACTGTATTATCTATGAAGTCTGATCTTCACCTATACAGTCAGCAAAAGTACCCGATATTACCCCCCCCTGTTTGACTGGGGTATGTAATTATATACTAAATAAGTTTAGGGTTGGGAAGTGTTTTATAACAACAGATTTTGATTTCTTTTATAACAGTATTCTTCGCGTTCAATTTTAACTGTGCACTAACACTGAATCTGTCTTTAGTTGCTATTGCTGAATTTGTAGATCAAGATCTGACCACACAGAACCTGCAATTTGATCTTGGATCTGTACAGGGCCCTACTTTGTCACATACTCCTACTGAAATAATGTTTAAATGGCAATTTTTAGCTGTTTGTCATAACTGAAAGACCAATAAGCAAAGAGCATACAGAGTATGAAACATTGTTTTTTGAAGGAAAGAAAATGTCATTTCACACAAAGATAGAGACTATTAACTCTTTACCACACAATCCCGACTTGTAACAACCCTGAGAAAGAAACCCTTGGAAACATTGTGGGAAAAGAGGAAAATGCTAGTAACCAGCATTCTCTCCTTTTCCCACAATATTTTCTACCTTTCCAAAATCAGAGTTCAATTTTCAAGTCACATCTATTTTGTTGTCTGCAGTTGCTTTTGATCATGACAAGTCAAAAACTTTGTCATTTGGTCAAGAGTTAACCCTTAAAGCGCCTTTCACCACTATAGTTGCCTTTGCAGCCAGTGTAGATCAAGATCAGGATGCACAAAACGTGCAGCCTGATCTTTGATCTTCACTGTCTACTTTGCTGAAACACTGTATATGAAAGCAACCATAAAATTGTGATAATTTCTAGGATGAAAATATCTGATAGGTTTTATACAGCCCATTTACTCTCTTACTACTGAATAAATAAATTGGTTTTTCTCTAAGGCTAAAAATACATTTCCACTGCAAAATCAAGAGACAGTTTGGTCACAGTCTAGAATGTAGCAGTGGACAGGTTAAATCAGAGATCACAATGCATATTCTGTGCAGTATGATCTTGATCTACAATGGCCAAAAAGCCTCTGTTGTCGTCTACATTATGGAAAGAGTTATGGGTTCAGGCAAACAGAGCAGCTGATTGTAAGAAAAGCAGCACTTTTTCACATGTTCCTACTGTTTCATCACAACTACACTCAGGCTCTGAAGCCTTTTGTGCAAGGACACTCTAATGAAAAAACTTGCCTAAATTGAAGAGTGCAAAAGCCTTTGCTGATAACAGATAAAATGTGCCTAAAATGAGAGGATTTATCTTTGAAAAAGTAAAAAAAATATTGCAGAAAATGCTGGTTAACAGTGGTTAACAGCATTTTCTCCCTTTAACACAGTGTTTTCAAAGGCGTTCTTCAGGGGTGCTGTTTAAACTCAGGTCTGTTTAATGAAGGTTCAAGATAGTTGTTTATCCATGTGCAACACAATGTTAAAAGCCTTACTTCAAAGCATTTCCATCATGTACTACAAGTATTTTATAGTGAAGCTACAGACAGACTACAGGACTGGTATCATATTGCGAAGCACTTACACATGACACCTCAAATGCAGATTTCATCAGTGATGATCACCCATGCTTTAGTCAAACGTGTTCTACTTTAAACTTTTATATGGTTACGAAACACATTAGTACAATTCACGGAACACTGATTTTGGATTTGCACTTAGAATTCTTCATGAGTCATCAATTTATATTTTAACAGATACCCTCTTTCAGTGAGATGAATTTTACGAATCTTTTGTTAACTTTCCATAATTATACCTTTTTTTTTCTGATAATCAAGCACTTAACTCTGTACCACACAATACCGACTTTTAACAACCGTGAGAAAGAAGCTTATAGAAAACATTGTGGGAAAAGGGAAAAGGAGAAAATGCTGGTAACCAGCATTTTCTCCTTTTCCCACAATATTTTCTACCCTATCAAAGTCAGAAACCATCATTTTAACAAGATTTAATTTGTTGTCTGAAGATGCTTTGAATTTGGTCCAGTCCAAAAATTTGTCGTTTGATAAAGTGTTAATCTTGTACACTTCCCAAAATTGTAGGTGATAATAATTAGATATTAACCCTTTATCAGACTGCTGAAAATTAAATTCTAGTTCTCTTCCTAATACAAGCATTAGCACTAAGTATATGACATATTAACCCTCAAAGCCCTGAATAAACCCTAATAAACCAAACAAATGTTTTTTGGTCTAGAAATAAGATCAAAACAATAGCAATTTCAAGATTCCTTCTGTCTATAATAAATGTTTCAGCAATGCTGGCAGTGTAGATCAAAGACTGAGCTGCATGTTTTGTGCAGTTGTAGCCTAACTTAGGCAATTGTAGTTGTGAATAGGCTACATGTGTTATAAGTGTAACAAGAGGGCAATGATGTCCCTGCATCACTTCACTGCATAATAAATTAACTTTGCCATAAATATAACCGGCATTGACAGTCATTAACTGTTAACCACACAATCCCGAGTTATCACGACCCTGTGAAAGAAGCATTTTGAAAACATTTTGGGAAAAGGAGAAAATGCCTTTTTCTACTCTATCAGAGACAAATTCCATCATTTCAGAGACATTTATATAGTCTTGTGCAAATCCTTCCAGTTTGAACAAGTCCACATTTTTGTCGTTTGGAAATGACCTAAATTGTGTGAAATCTGTACTGGAACACAAGTTCATAGATAAAAGAAGCATAGCCATCCCAAACAAGCCATATCCTTTTCACATGCCAAGATAATGTTATTGAATGAAAGCAGGACTAATTGAGAGTCACTCATACCAAATACTAACCCTTACCAAACAACAAAGTTTTAGACTAGACCAAAATTGAAAGCATTTGCAAACAACAAATTAAATGTAGCTCAATCAATGATTTATGTCTTTCATAGGGTAGAGAACATTGTGGGGAAAGGAGAAAATGCTGGTTGCCAGCATTTTCTCCTTTTCCCACAATGTTTTCAAAAGCCTCTTCTTTAGGGTCATTAAAGTTGGGATTATAGGATAGTGTGGTAATGGGTTAAACAACTTTGAAATGTTTTGACAAGAAAATTTCAAACAAGAGGGCCAGAATGGCCCTTCATTAGTCACCAGGAAAGCTGAATAACTTCTGACACTAATTTGTGTGTCCAACTTTGATCCCAGGGCAACAAGTTTACAATCTTATATGTCCCAGATATTATACTACGTATCCTACGTATCACAGAATGACACTTATCAGAGAACAATGTGGGACATCTCCCTTCCCTAGTAAGACCAGTTTTGACCAAGTGCAATAATTTGGACAATTTTGATGGGAGACAAATTAGAAGTACTCTGTATGCTGTACTCTATATGCTGTATATCAAGCATAAGGCAAAAAAAAAAATTGTGGTTCTGGTTATATAGATCTGCTTTTGAAAATTAGGGTCTGTAGGTCTGAAAATTTTTGCATTTATTTTGAATCATTTTGTCTTTCCAAACACACCCAGGTGAGCAACTAATAAAGGTAAAATAGCATAGAAATTTCAAAATTTTCTGAGGACAGCAATAACATTACTAGGATGTGATAAAATATAAAATGATCAACAGGTGATTTTAAAGAGTCAATATACTCACTGGATTCTTAGGATCTTATGAACCTAGCAACCACTTTTTGCATCATTTAAGTAAATCCTCAATCCTTTACCACACAGTGCCCATCTTTAACGACTCTGAGAAAGAAAGCTTTTTGAAACATTGTGGAAAAGGGAGTAAGTGATGGTAACCTGTATTTTCTCCTTCCCCACAAAGTTTTCTACCCTATCGAGGACAAAATTTGTCAATTGCACTACCTTCAATTTGTCCTCTGCAAATGCTTTCAATTTGGACCAGTCTGAAATTTTGTCGAATGGTAAAGAGTTGAGGGAAAAAGAGCAGCCAGTGGAATTCAAATCCTAGATCTCCTCCTTTTTTTGGGCATGTGCTCTTATAACTGTGCTATTGGGACCTCTTGACATTCACGCTATGTATTTACACCACAATTTTGACTCAATCTTTAAGTTTTCTTTCCTGAAACTTTTTTATTCACTCCCTGAGATAAACCCCATCAACTGAACCATATTTCAGATACTGTCTGCGACAGTTTAGAGTGCACAAGAACCATTTCTTTTCCTTTTTGACTGGTTGATTGAATTCGAGTTTAACATTTTAAGCAGCATCTTATAATTATGAAGAGCTACATGCAGCAACATGGTCAGGGGTTAAAATTTAGGATAACATCGGTCAGATTGTCACGTAGATGCAGCACCATCCAAACCTGAATTTATTGTTTAATTATCGGTTTTCTGCTCAATAGGGCAAAGAAACTTTTACCTGGTTACTCATCTTTACCGTTACCTTGAACCGATAGGTTAACTTTTTTTCCTGCTAATCCCTCCACCCATCTTACGTAACTATAATTTTCATGTGCATTTCATTGGTCAGCGGCGGACTATGGTCATTTTAGCCACGCCAGTGTAGGCCCCTCAAATGTAGATACTCTACTTATGGAGTGAATAATGAATGTCATTCAACAATTACTTACCGGGAACTCGAACACGTAAAGTCTGGAACATTCTCAATCCACGCGACGCCATATTGAAGTACTTTTGCAAATTTACACGAAACGGTGCTTCCCGATGGACGTTATACCGCTATCTGAAGGAAGACGACGAGGATCGCTGGGAAATGTCTAAGTCATCCGTGAAGGTCAATGTCAAGGTTATATAAACATTCTAAAAATAGACAGAGGATCCGGAAAGGGTAAAATTAGTAACGCTTTACTACGTAAATAAATGTTACGAAACGTATGAGTCTCAAATGAAGGGAAAAGTTCAAATTCTTATGCATTAGATCTAGATGAAGGTTAGGTCTACATCTACATGAACAGAGAGTAGGTGTAACTCTTATATCTTGCTCTGCCGCAACATCTGTGGTTCCGGTTTCAATGAATGGGATTGAACACAAAGCCTAGACTGAGGCCTACTAGATCTAGAGTTCATAGCATCCCAAGATTTTGAATTACAACTGTAGTTTACCCTTTACTGAGTGTTAACGATCCTAAGGAAGAAGGTCCCGAAAACACAATGTTTTCTACCCTTTCACAGAGCAATTTCAGTTTTGTTGTCACACTGACTTTGTCGTCTGCAAATCCTCTTAATTTGGAAAAACCTACTTTTTTTTGTTGACTGAAACACATAATTGTGAACGATAGGGTCTGAAATTTTGTCGTTTAGTAAAGGGTTAAAAATTTACGAAGTCTTCTCGGTAAAGATAGGTACTTTTTTTTGGTCGACTGAAACACATCATTTTTCTTTATAAGGACTGGCGTTTAACGCCGTTTTCACAGCTTCTAGAGGCCATAAAAGTACTGTGCACCTACGCATGTGTTTCCTGGCTTTCTCACACTATAGTACTGACACAACTTTCTTACCTTAACTGGGTATCGAAGTGGATCTATCAATTGCCAGGTTATGAGTCAGATACGCTGACCCCACTAAGCAAACCGGCAAGGCGAAACACGTCATTATGAACGATGGGGTCAAACTAGCCAGAACTATTTGAATGTCTAGAAAAGATCTGTATGAGCCATGCTCTGTGAAAACGGGGCTCAATACATCTACAAAAAGTATCGACCCATGTCAGCCTGTGCAGTCCGTGCAGCCTGTGTGGAAACTTAGTAAACTTCTGCATGTCAAAGGTGCAGTCTTCCTCATGATTCAGTCCATGCGGTTGTTAGACAAAATAGATTTAATGGATCCATAACTATGTGATAACTTGCTTGGTATAACGCATCACGGAGATGCAATAAGCCCCCTTTCGTAAGAACATGGCATATATATTTCGGCTTTGCCGTGGACTGAAACTTTCAGCCGATAGTAAAAACCAAGAATTTGCAATTTCAAAGTTTTTTTTTTTTGGGGGGGGGGGGGGTCGAAGATATTTCCTTATCGGACAGTGTAGATCCAAGATCAGACTGCACGTTCTGTGCAGTCTGATCTTGATCTATATTGTCTGCAAAAGGTCATTGAGTCGCGCTTGGCAGCCTAAGGGTTAAAATTGTGTTTGATCACCTTTGATTTACGACACACAGACCGAGGCTGCATGATGATGACTTCTTTACACTTAGGCTGCTAAGCACGACTCAAGGATCACTTTGCAGACAGTGTAGATCAAAATCAGTCTGCACATAAACGGTGCAGTCTGGTCTTGGATAGGCTGGAATGTTTCATTTACATTATTGAGAAGGTTAAGGGTTAACATTCGATAAACAAAAAATCGCGATTATCTTTCTCTTTCATGAAAAAAATGATTATGATAAAACATGATTTCCATACACTGATAAAACTTGACCCTTTACCAATCAGTCTTATGTTTTACCGATCTGGGAAAACTTCGCGAAAACATCGTTGGAAAAGGAGAAAATCATTGGTACTCAGTATTTTCACCTTCACCCATAATGTTTTCTACACTTACAAAGAAACGCGAAACTTATTTCCATGAACGGAAGAAAGCTTTGGTCCGTGTTCTCTTCCCAATTTACATGGATCAACGAAATCGATGATGTAACTTTTCGTATATTATAGATCTAGTCGTAAAGGTTAAATCTATACTCGGTCTATTTACAAATTATACTCACGTTTTTGTCAATGAGTTATAGTTGATTTCGTAACTACATTTACTACAAAATGGAAAAGATGGCGGTAAAACCCTGATACATCTGAAATCTTCAAAAATTCCCCTACTTCATAACATTTCTTATACATTGTGGAGGAAATTCTTGATATTCTTCTTACCACAATCGACTGTTGCTTTTTTGAAGCCCAACCAGTATTTTACTTAAGTGTGAGTAGTTCCAAAAGTTGACCCCGCCCATTACGGCGTTCGAACCCGGAACCTCAGGTGTAAGAGACTGACAGTACCCCGAAAAATGTTTTGTTGTTGCTTGTTACAGACAATTGTTGAATTCTTTCTTTTCGTTTTCCTTCAAATTTATAAAAAAAATCTTAATTTTTTCATCGCGAATTCAAACTTTTTGGTACAGGAAGAAAGTTTAACCCAAAAACTTGATGGAATCAATAATCCAAGAAATGCAACTCTTATCTTATATTTTGCAATTAGCGCAGCGGTTATCTCCCTTCCAATATAGTTGACTTTTTGTGTCCTTGCTCTCTTTGAGAGGTATAAGCTTGTCCAGCAGCGATAGTGTGTCACTTGAAAAGATTTAAAACAAAGGGTTTTGAGGTAGAAATGTTTAAAATAAAGCTTAGATTAGTTTTATAACCGATATACTACATTCCTACATATATACATATATACATATAGGCTGCACCAATTTAGAAATTTAGTAATTTAGATAGGAAAATCAAAACAGGTCACAAAATGACTACATGTACAGCATGTCTTGAAAATGTTTTAAACGTGCTTGGAACACAAGAGTAGACCAGCCCCTTAGTGGCTTCGATAATCAACATGGATTAAGGCCAGATACTTAAAAATTATGCATGCGGAAGTAATTGTAGAAAATGGAGAAATCCTCGTTACGATGATTTCAAAAGTCTGCTGCAAGAGAAAAGTCGTCAATGTGGGGGTGGTCGGAGGGAAATGAGTAAACTATACTACTTGATTATTCTGCATCGATCAGTGTCACAAATATATGAGCCATACTCTGGCAAAAGGGGACTTAATGCATCTCCGTACTGCATTATATCAAGCAAGTCATCACGTGACCATGGATCCATAAATTCCAGTTTATATAACAACCGACTGAATCATGAGGTACACTGATCCTTTGACAGGCAGAAATTGACCAATAGCAAAAAGTTTCAGCCCAGGTCAGCCTGCGCGGACTGCGCAGGCTGACCTGGGTTGATACTTTTTGCAGGTGCACTAAGCCCCCTTTTCACAGAGTAAGGCTCATATAATTTTAGTATATGCCCTGTTAAACCTTTTCCTGCTAAATAACTTAATCCTTTACCTAACAATCCCTGGTTTTAACGACCCTGGGAAAGAAGGCTTTTGAAAACATTGTGGAAAAAGGAGAAAATGCTGGTAACCAGCATTTTTTCCTTTTCCCATAATGTTTTCTATCCTATCAGAGAACTTAAGCTCATTTTTATCTACTTTGAATTTGTTGTCTGCAAATGTTTTGAATTTAAAAGAGTCTAAAATTTGTCGTTTGGGAAAGCGTTAAACGAAACTTTCAAGCCGATAGGAAAAGCCCAAATGTTGCTATTTTGCGTTTATTTTCTGGAGAAAACATCTCTCTATCGGTCAGTGTAGACCCAAGATCAGACTGCACGTTCTGTGTAGTCTGATCTTGATCTACACTGGTCCGTAAAATGTCATTGAGTCGGGGTTAACGTATTTTTAAAAGGTATCAAGCCATGTCAGCCTGCGCAGTTAGCACAGGCTGGCAAAAATCGAAACTTTTTGTTTTTGGTCAATTAAATGCATGTCTAAGGACCATTCTACCTCATAAAACAGTCGTTTATATGACAAAATGTATTTTATGAATCCATTATTATGCGATGACTCGCTTGGTATAATACATCATGGACATGCATTAACTCCCCTTTTGCCAGGCAGCCAGAGCAAGGCTCATATAACTGTAACAGATGGCGTGGAACGTGAAGATCGATGTCGCATTTTAACACATATACTGATAAACACGAGTTCCAACCGGCTTCTACAGACAATGTAGATTAATATCAGACTGCGCAGAAACTGCAGACTGATCTTGGATCTGTACTGTCCGGTATTTTCTAAGGTGATTAAGCCAAAAATAATTTTTGTTTTTTTAATCGTCAAATTTGGTCCTTTTCTACGGCTTGAGTATACTCAATTTCATTTAACTTGCAGTTAAGAAGTTAACTCTTTACCAAACAACAAAGTTTTAGACTAGTCCAAATTGAAAGCTTTTGCAGACGACAAAATGAATACGACTCAAAAAATGAAATTGGAATTGGGACGGATTGGAATATTGTGGCAAAAGGAGAAAATACTGGTAACCTTCATGTTCTCCTTTTCCCACAATGTTTTAAAAAGCTCTCTTTCTCAGGGTCATTAAAAGTCGGTATTATGTGGTAAAAGGTTAAGGAGCTAGTTTTGCATGGGACACCACAGGTACTGATTTGATTTGAGCCATGCTCCGGCAAAATGGGGCTTAATGCACCTCCACGATGTATTATACCAAGGCAAGTCATCACATAATTATGGATCTATAATACATGTATCCATTTTGTCATATAACCAATTGGATCACGAGATAGATTGGTCCTTGAGAGTTCAGAAAATTTACAAATATCGAAACAGATTCGACCCGTGTCAGTGCGGACTGCGCAGGCTGACATGCGTCGATACTGTATGCAGATGCATTAAACTCCCTTTTCACAGAGCATGGATCATTAATAGATTATGCCTTCTATAAGCCAATAGAGGTGTTACTGTATGTTATATAGTGGGCAAAGTATGTAAAGAGAAACCAAGTGCCTTCGTTTGACTCCATGCATTTGCAACAGTACTTGTCTTTTTTTTTTATCAGAATTTGACTTTTTTTTCCCCCGCCATTGCTGTGCGTTTAGCCAAGGGCACTGGCTAAATACCAACGCTAACCCTTTTTACAAAACGACAAATGCAGGACTTGTCCGTACTCAAAGCAATTACAGACGAAAAATTAAATGTGGCTCAAATGGTGGAATTTGTGAGAGAAAGGCTAGAAAACTTTGTAGGAAAAGGAGAAAATGCTGATTACCAGCATTTTCTCCTTTTCCCACAATGTTTTTCAAAGCCTTTTCCCTCAGCGTAGTTAGATGTGGGGATTGTGTGAAAAGGGGGTGATAAAGTGTTTATGTTAAGTATAAAAGGGTGATTCTCATCGTGACGAATTTATAAAACCGCAGACCGACCCGAGATCTGCTCAAACGAGTCACGTATTTTTTTGAGAACGAGTTGACGAGGATGGTTGTCACATGATCCCATTTTAACCCTTAGGCTGCTATGCACGACTCACTGACCTTTTGCGGACAGTGTAGATCAAGATCAGACTGCACAGAAACAGAACCGTGAAGTCTGTTCTTGGATCTACAATGTCCGACAAGGAGATATTTCTCTCGAAAAAACAAGCTTGATGTACCATTATTCGGATTTTTACTATCGGCTTGAAAGTGTCATTTAAGTTATTTAGCAGGAGTTAACAAAAGGGGTATCTTACAAATTGGCGGAATGGAAAGTGCAACGCGATAGGAAAACAATCTCATTTTCTTAAATGGCCGTGATAATTGGTTCAAAGTGCGTCTTTCAACACTTACGTTGCTAAGCGCGCCTAAATGCGTTTTGGCGCACGAGGTAGATCAAGATTAAACTGCACAGAACATGCAGTCTGATCTTAGATCTACACTGCTCGCGACGTCAGGAGTTTTTCCTGCGAAAAAATGTTTGAAAAGAGCAAATAATTTTTTCTATTGGCTGGAAATGCATGTTGAACTTATTCAGGTGTTAATCCTTCAGCACACGACGAGAATTTTAGATCCGTCAAAACCCAAAGCTTATATAGCCGCCTAACTGAATGTGGCTAAAATTGTAGAAGTTGTCTTTGATAGCTTAGAAAACATTATGGGAAAAGGAGAAAATGATGGTTACCATTTCTTGAGGTAGAACTTTCCTTTGATATACAGAAAATGAACCCATAACAAAAAGTTTCGACCCAGGTTCAGCCTGCGTAGTTCGTACTTAACCACCTTTTTCTCGGAGCATGAATCATATGCACTCAGTATTGGCCTACTCGTATCTACATTCAAATGTAAATGAACCATGCTCTGTGAAAAGGGGGTTTAATGCATCTGAAAAAAGTATCGACCCATGTCAGCCTGCGCAGTCCGCGCAGGCTGACATGGGTCGATACTTCTTGCTATTGGTCAATTTCCTACATGTCAAAGGACCCATGTACTTCACGATTCAGTCGGTTGTTAGACGAAATAGATTTTATGGATCTATAATTACGTGATGACTTGCTTCGTATAATGCATCACGGAGATGTATTAAGCCCACTTTTTCACAGAACATGACTCAGTTATAAATAACAGGAAAATAAACAACAAAATGATGCATTGTAATGTAATTTTCGTTTGCATATTACATTTGATTCCAGGAAAGATTTTTAACAAAGGCAGAGTCGATTAACAAGAATCCAAGTACAATGCATTCCTGCATTCAAGTGTCATTGTGAATCAGGATTAAGGCACACACTTTTGCAAGTTTCAATTTCGTTCTGTACTGTTTTTCTCCGCTCTGTTTCTTCCGTGCTCCCAGCCCAGTACCTGTGGGTAGCTTTTTCTCTGTACAAAGTTGTGCAAAGGTTTGATAGATGTTCTATCCGTCCCTGGTTTGAGTCTGTGGTTGCAGGTGCCCTTGACAGGCTGCTTGGCTGTTTCGTACGTTATGTTTCGTCCCATGTTAATCGGCTTCATTTCCTGAAAATAGATGTTCATTATGTTTTACTTGTGACGTCGCACTAAGTTTTAGAGTTTCTTTCGGCACAGAGAAACAAAGACTCCTCTCTCCCTCTCTCTCCCTGTCTCTTTCCTCTTTCTCTCTCTGTCTTTTGAACAAAAGTAAATAACGGAAGACATTGCGGTAGATTGCGTAACATAGCATAACATAACATAGCTGCTATGTATAGTTTCGCTAGTGTTGACTACATGGGTATGAAAAGTGATTATATTATATTTCATGTGTCTATTTTTAGAAATGTTATGGGTAAAGAAATGTCGTAATTTAAGCTGGGGGGAATTATTTTCCTGTCACAGTGAATATTTTCCTCCTGCCTCTGGAACTACTTTTTTAAGTTATTGAGCTAAGTAATGGGTTATTGAGTTAAGTAATGCACTTTATCTCTAAAAATACATAAAGTAAACTTGTATTTAAAAACACCCCCCACGCACCCACCCACACACACACACACACACACACACACACACACACACACACACTAAAACAAAACTAAAACAGTCCCATTCGACCGGAACTTTTCACACACTAAGTTGGACTATATAGGTCAAAGATCAGCTGACCCCATGTTCTGTATTCATTCAGTGTGATCTGCACTGTCCGAAATAAAAAAAAAAAACCCAGAGCCATATGGAATAGTCAGTGAAGGGTATTCCTCGAGTAAAAGGAACTAAAATAAAACTGAGTGATACATGAAAATGAATTTGAAACTTGCTTGAAAATGAAATTGAAACATGAAAATAGAACGGAATGGGGAAAATCCGCAGTTGATAATTGTCTTTATGGGCAGCATTATTTCCAGTTTCTTTATAAACGAGAATCAATGGTCATTATTTAAACTTTAAATATCTCGATGATTTGGTCAGTTTGATCAGATATTTTATCAGATGAATACATGTGTGTACACAAAGTCAAAATCACATGATGTATACAACAAAAGATTTGTCACGTTACATGATGTATACAAAAAGCATCTCTCTCTCTCTCTCTCTCAACTGGATGATATCAATGAGAGCATCGTAAGTCGTCAGCTCTAATTATCCGCATACAAGGATTAACAAATATCATTCGAGATTTCTTCAAGCGTCTATTGAAGGAGTAAATCTAACTTGCTTGATTGAATTTCGAGATTTCTTCAAGCGTCTATTGAAGGAGTAAATCTAACTTGCTTGATTGAATTTGTGTTTATTTATCGTCGCCACCGGTTGCAAATATGGGCGACCCCCCCCCCCCCCGCTCCCAAGGCTGTTAGTACTGTTACGGGGATAGTTCAGATACAAGACGAAACCCATCTTAAGTTACGCCTGGTTCTTTAACATGCTCGTTGTATAGCATCGTCACACGGGACCTCGGTTAAACATCTCATCCGAAAGACTATTAGTAATTTTAGATGGCCAGCCGTGGAAATCGAACCAACACCCTCATGTGACCCGAAACATCATGTTCACTAGTCCTACGCTCTACCTATTGAGCTATGCGGGCTGGTTATAAATCTAACTTTTAGGCCGTTATTGCTTATATACACTTGTGCCCATGACGCTTTACCTTGAAAACAGTGAAGCAGCAGCTCTGCAAGATAATCGCTTTTGTAGAAGCAAACTGATCTTTCAAATCGCTAGAAATTCGTGGAATGATTTACATTTTTTTAATTCCTCGAATTGATGGATTTATACGCATAAACGTTAACTTTGACAGACAATGCAAGTTGCATAGGCTATTCAGTTTCAATACAAACACGTGATATTTTTCAAGACTTAATACATGTACTTCACACTTCAAAGTTGTTTGTCAAGTTGTCATACTATGTTCAGCGAGTCATTCATTTTGTCACTATAACTCCCACGTATCTTTGCACCACATTCAACCTAAATTAACCCCTAAAGCGCATTTTACAATCAATCAATCAATACTTTATTAGCATAACATAATACAATGTTGTTGCTATTACAAAATAAATAATTGTACAATACAGTTACAAAGTTTATCATATGTACTAATAGTTTCAGTATGTAGCTTTTACGTGCACCTTTGGACAAAAACAGTACGAGAAAAGTACAATATGGGTTCAAACCTAAACAATTTAATTATTTTAAAGATTTCTATCCTATTTATTTGTTACTCTGACGTTTATCATTGGCCATACATATATATTTACTTAAATTATTTGTAGTTTTTTTATTATCATTTTTCATCAATAAAATAAATTTGTACATAGATGGTTGAGTATAATAAAACTTGGGTATTAATTGACTTCTAATTTGTTGATAAAGAGGACATATTAGTACAAAGTGAAATTCGTCTTCTATTTCATTCAGATTACATAATTTACAGATTCTATTCTCTCTTGGTATGCTATTGAATCTACCTTCCTCAATCAATAAACGGTGTGATGAACATCTTAATCTTGTAAGTTCAATTCTTTGTTTATCATTAATAACACAGTTAAGATAATTTTCATATTCAAAACATATTTTAAAAGATCTATAGCATTGCAGTTTAGATGAGTTTTCTAAATCCGTAAACCAATTTTGAATAAATGTGTCCTTTACTTTTCTACTTATCATTTGTATATCTGCTTTTGTAACAGTCGATTTACTATGCATGAATGATAGTCCTAAATTATTTAATATATATATAATATTTTTATGAAAACCATTTACGATATTACCATTGTTGTCTTTCATATTAAAAACTTTACATAAAAGGCTTCTAGGGTTTGATAGTATCTTTTGCCAATATTTCATAATTGCTATTTTGCGATGTACAATCAGTGGATAACGACCCAATTCGCCATATATGGCTGCGGTTGGAGTCTGCGTACGTACACATAAGATCTGTTTTAAAAATTTCAAATGTATTTTTTCAATATCATCAGCCTTATGAAGACCCCATATACAAGCTCCGTACATTAGGATTGGAAGAATAAGTGAATCGAACAAATGCAATTTTTCCGAAAAATTCAGCGAAATTTTTTGGCATGTGGAATTCATTGCAAATAACGCTCTTAAGGCTTGTTCTGACAACTTTTTTTGAGTTAGATGAAACTTTCCATTATAAGATAATGTTACTCCAAGATAGGAAAAGTTTGTGACTGTGGCTAGTTTCTTCCCGTCATAATATATTTCAGCATCCTGGCTAGGGCGTCCATTTTTACAGACCATAACTACAGTTTTGCTAGTATTAACTGTGAGCCCCCACTTGTCGCAGTAATTCTTTAACCTATCTAATAAAATTTGAAGGCCTTCCCTAGTATAAGAAAATAAGACTGCATCATCAGCAAATAATAATAGGAACAATTTTAAATCATTTAGAGTTACATAATCATCATTATCATTGAGAAGGCTCTCATAGAGGTCATTAATGAACAAAATGAACATCAAGGGTGAAACAGGCTCTCCTTGCTTTACACCATTTAGACAACTGAAACATTCGCTTATAATGTTATCCGACCGTACACACGCTTTGACATCGCTATACATAGACCTTAGCATCTTAATAATTTTACTTGAGGTTCCTAATTTTAATAATTTGAGCCAAAGGTCATTGCGGTACACACTGTCAAAGGCTTTTCTATAATCAACAAAGGCACAGAAAAGTGGCTTCTTTTCCACATTTATGACTGTCTGTATTATCGAATTTAAAATAAATATGCAATCGGTCGTGCTTTTACCGCTTCTAAAACCAAACTGATAATCTGAGAGAATGGTGTTATGTTCGGCCCAGTCTCTTAGACGCTTTTCTATAATTTGAGATAAAATTTTTGAAAATATACTAGTTAGTGTAATACCACGATAATTGTTTACATCTGAATTATCTCCCTTTTTAGGTACAGGTACTATTACTCCAAGTGACCAATTTGACGGATACACACTGTTATCATACATGTAATTAAATAGTTTACATAATATAGGTGATAGGATATCTTTACACTCCAAAAACATCTCAGGTATCAATAAATCTGCACCTCCACTTTTCCCCCGTTTTAAAGCGCCAATAGCCCGTTTAACTTCATCTACTTCAAATTCACGATCTAACAAATCAATACATGTGTTGCTACTTTCCTCAGAATGTAATTCGATTTCTATATCAGTATTCGTAAAGGTATCATCTCCTGAGAATGTATCTTTGAAATAATTAAAAAACTGCAAATTCGATATGGTTGGTTTAACATCATTGCCTTTTCGCGTTTTATTAATTTCATTCCAAAATGCCTTTGCATTATTTTTAGCTAATCCCGTCAATTTATCCCTCAATTGTCGGTTATAAGAATAGCGCGCTTTTTTCTTCGTATTTACATAATGCCGCTTTTTAGATAAAAGTATGTTCGCATTTATATAAGAAGTGTTTTTACAACAACATGCATATTTGCCATGGTGGCCAGTATAGATCAAGATCAGACAGCACAAAACATGTAGTCTGATCTTTGATCTACACTGTCCGCTTAGCTGAGACATTTAGGACGAAAATAACCCTCAAACTGCATATTACTAGGATCTTATATCTAAACTTAAAATGTTTGTTGGCTTTCTCCTTTTCCCACATTGTTTCCTACCATTTCAAAGGCAAATCCTTCAACTTGAACAAAATTAAACCCCTCATCACACTATCCCGTGTCTTAACGACCTTGAGACAGAGCGGGGTTGAAAACAATGTGGGAAAAGTAGAAAATGCTGGTATCCGGCATTTTCTACTTTTCCCACAATGTTTTCTACCCTTTCACAGGTGAATTTCTATATTTTCTACTAGACAAAATCACTTTGTCGTCTGCTAAAGCTTTCAATTCTGGGCTGTCTGAAGTTTTGTGGTCTGGTAAAGCGTTAATTTTGGACCAGTCTAGAATTTTGTTGTTTGATAAACAGTGAACATGTCGACTACACGATCATGTGACACAAAAAATATCCGAGTGAAAGAAAAATGAATTTTCCATGACACTGAAGAAAAAGGAAACAGGATTCTATAATATTGAGATACCCAGATTTGTGTTTTGTCAATAGTAGATTTTCTGTTTTTCTCCCTATGATTATAGTTACAAGCTCATAGTCTGTATTATAAATGATAATAAAGATTGTTAAGTATGAGTATTTGATAACAGTATACTGTTACAGACATTTGTAGGAAGTTATTTAGCCTTATCTTTCTAGATCTACATAAGTTGAGTCAAACTTTTAAGCCGATCTAGTAAAAACCCGACTAATGCTATTCCAAACTAATTTTTTTTCTATAAAATATCTCCTTATCGGACAGTGTAGATTCAAGATCAGACTGCACGTTCTGTGCAGTCTGATCTTGATCTACACTGTCCGCAAAAGGTCAGTGAGTTGCGCTTAGCAGCCCAAGCGTTAAAAGGCTACGTATTCCTTAAAAGTTCCTTTTAAACTTCACAAATTTCTGACAGTATATAAATGCTTAAAGAGAAGTTGAGGAAAGTTTTTTTTGCTTTTCCTTCCATTATTTCAAAAGCTATGTATAATTCATTGCGACGATAATTCTTTTGGAAAAAAAGTCTCACTTATAAAATTTGATCATTAGCTTAGCAAAGAAAGAAAGAAAGAAAGAAAGAAGAAGAAGAAGAAGGAGGAGGAGGGGGAGAAGGAGGAGGACGAGGAAGAAGAAGAAGAAGAAAAGGAAAAAGAGAAGAAGAAGAAGAAGAAGAAGACTAATTACCTCACAGGTTTTCTTTCGTACAATACCAGTAGTATCTTTCTCAAAGTTTATCATTTGAGTTATCCTACACAATCTTTTGTGATTTAAAATTATCCAATACGTTTTTCCTGAATTGAAATGCAGAAGAATTTCTTTTTTTTTTTTCTCAAAATGTCAATGCACATCAAGTATTTATAAGAAATATTCCATGAAAGAATTCCGAGATAGGAAGTAGGTGTGTCTGTCATAATATGTAACATGCATTTTGATTGGATGTTGATTTTAACCTTGACATAATCAAGGTATGAGCTAAGCACATGCTGTTTTATGAGATTTTTAGTCCACTCCTTTTCTTAAATACTCATGATTGCACTGAAGTTGTGGTTCGGTGTATAGTGGAATAAGGAATATTCAAAGAAGGCAGAGGCAAAGAAAAAAGCTTGATAATAAATCCATACAGATGTTTAATCTGCATATCAAATTTTCATTTTTCTATCCTACTAACTTTGTTGTGATAGGTGCCACTCAAATTGTGTATATAAAGTTAATCTTTCACACTACAATCGTAATAGAAACAAAGAGATTGTACAAGATCTTTATCTTTCATATTGCATCTGTATTTTTGCTTTCACTCAAACAGTGAGGGGAATAATCCTTTACCCCATGACAAAATTTGATACAAGCCCAAATTTAAAGCATTCGCAGACGACAAATCAAAGGTGGTTAAATGACAAAATTTATCATTGACAGAGCAGAAAACATCGTGGGAAAAGGCAAAAATGCTGGTTACCAGCATTTTCTTTTTTTCCCCACATTGTTTTCAAAAGTCTTCTCTATCAGGATCCTGAAAACTCCAGATTGTGTGGTGATTGTTTAAACTCGATATTTCGAACGTGACAGGGCCCAAAGGAATTACATATATTTATAGCTCGAAAAATCGGTGAAATTCAAAACTTTGTCCATTTATTAACCTACGTTTTTCCCTCAGTTAAATCGTACTAGTTCATCACACTATCTCCAGCAGACGACTGTTTCCGTCTTGCCAATAATAATAATAATAATAATAAATAATATATAATAATAATCTTTTAACTCTAAGGCTGCTAAGTGCGACTCACTGACCTTTTGCGGATAGTGTAGACAAGATCAGACTGCAGTCTGATCTTGGATCTACACCGTCCGATAAGTATATATATATATTTTCCCCTAAAAGTAACTTTAAGATAGCAACATTTAGGTTTTTTTTTTTTCCATCTAACTCAGGATTGTCAGAGGCAAGTTCTCATTTTGCCACCGCACGTCTTCACCTGGACCCATTTACATGCGCTTAGTCTACACTCATCATAGCACAATCCTGAGTTTTAACGTTTCTTAACTTATCATGACACAATCCTGAATTTTCACGTTTCTTAACTTATTATGAAACAATCCTGAGTTTTAACGACCCCGAGGAAAAAGCCGTTTGAAAACTGCCGGTAATCAGCATTTTCGCCTTTTCCAAAAATGTTTTCTAGCCTTTCAAAAACCAAATCCAATCATTTGAGCTACATTGAATTTGCCGTCTGCAAATGCTTTTAGTTTGGGCCAGTCTAAAATATTGCCGCCTGGTAAAGAATTAATTTGCATTTATTTACCGTTATTATAGCAGGATGATTTCAAGGTCCTCTACTGCAAAATTGTTTAACCTTTTACCAAACAATCACGAGTTATAACGACCTTGAGAAAGAAGGCGTTTGGAAACCTTGTGGGAAAAGGAAAAAAATTGCAGGTAGTAGTAATTATGGCACTATGCAGGTCAAATTGCCTGCGGCCCTATAGGGGCCAGGCCTTTGTCTTTGACAGTTCAGACTATTGTTAGAGGCCTTTGTCTGTTGGAGGTCAGACTGTCTGTGGCAATATGACGTAATCTTGCATACCTTTTGTCTGGCTTTCGTTGCCTCCCACCTGCCGAGGCTAGATGACAATTCCAAGCGTGTTTTGGCGCGTTTTGACCGATCAGGCCGGCGCCCGATTGTATAGAACCGAAAATTCAGCCAAAGCATTCGCCATTGAAAATGCATGAGAACTTTCTCTCAAAGAGGTTGCTCTACTAAAAATGCTTTTGTCTGTGAACGCTTTTACCCCCCTTACCATTCAAAGTCTAGGTTTTGTATTGACTTTAATGAATAAAATCGTATGGTGTTTAACGCCGTTTTCAACATTTTTGTTGCACTTAAGTCGCTGCGGCCAGTGCACCTATCCATGCTTTCCAGCAGTATCTTTTACCAGGGCATCATTTTCTTTCCAAGTCACTGACTGCTGTCTCACATAACCATTATTACGGTCAGCTGTGGTAGAGAAATAAATGGTTTCACAATTTTCAGTCCTCGACCTAGCCAGGGATCGAAGCCACGACCCATCTCAAGTCCTGCACGCTAGCTATTTAAGAGCTCAGCTTTTAGGTCCTCGCTTCTACATGGAAAAGTTTGCGAAAAACTTACTACGATCCCCAAATAGCGGTGGCATAATATAAAATTCCCTGTTGGTTTGATCATTAGCTTTCTTAGAAATTCTGATTTTTTTTTTTTTTATAATTCATGAGACCTTTCGATACTCTCCTGACAGAGTCGCATATCAAAATGATTTAATGTTTGAGAAATGTCGACACTCTTCCACGTGATGTCTGGCGCGATTGTATAATATCGTCTGCAAAAATTCAGACAAAGCATTCGCCTCTCATTAAAAATGCATGAGAAAATGTCGATATTCTTACAAAATAGGTCGCTTTCCGCTGATTAAAATGCGTGATGTCTGGCGCGATTGTATAATATCGTCTGCAAAAATTCAGACAAAGCGAATAATCAATTGGTCAGATGGAAAAAACAAACTGACCAATCAGAAGAGACTTTGTGACTATATTAGAAAGCTGAATTTCGTGTTTGGAGTCATAAGAGTTTTGACACTCGAATCAGCAACATGGTTAGATGTAAATTTAGTCTCGGTAACGAACGCTACGTACAGGTCAGTGAATGGAGGGGTGAACTGAGAGTCGATATCAGGGAATGGCAGGAAGACATACCTACTAAGAAAGGCATTAGTCTTACGCTTATGAGATGGAAGAATTTGGTAGATGCCTCTGAGTTTGTTGATCAAGCATTACACGGTAAAAAAGCATACAGCGCTCACCTAGGAGGAAACGTTTATTGCAGTATCGGTGAAAACAGCGTTTGTGTAGATATAAGACAGTATTGGAAACCAGACAATGAAGTGGTACCGACCAAAAAGGGTATCTGCTTAAGACCCGCTGAATATAACTCTCTTAAAAAACACGTGTCAGAGATTGGTAGGAATCTACCCGAGTTGGACGCTGTCATTCCCTGTTACCTTCAAAGTGATCATATGAACCAGTTAGGGGCGTTGCGGTGTTCTGAATGTAACCCTAACGATAACGGAAACTGGTAAATAGGCGCGATTGACAGAATTAACATCACATTAATAAGCACCATGTTCAAAGATTCTACAAAAGTGACTGCATATTCGAAGCCAGCCTTGATGTTATGTGAAGATAGACTACAAACGTATGAGCACTGGTCGAAGCAAATAAAGCCTGAGAAATGGTCATTAGCAAAAGCGGGCTTCTTTTACACCGGTACTGCGGATAAAGTGACGTGTTTTGCCTGTGGTGTCAACATAATGTCATGGGAGGAAAAGGACGATCCTTGGGAAGAGCACGAGAAATGGTCTCCGTCCTGTATATATTTGAAAATGACGGGATACACGAGTCAAATCACTTCAAGGTGTGATACACAACGAAACGCGTCTGTTACCAATGGAAGATTGTCCCGTGACGGTTCTACATATAACTGGAGTGCTTTGAATTCAGCCTTTTTCTAAAACCGATGTGAACATGTTCGGACTCATTCTTATATTTGTGACAACAATGAATGACTTCGAATTGTGGTTGAAATACAGACAATTGCGAAGAGACGCCGCGGAGGGTGTTGAAAGGCTCGTTGGCTTGTATATAGAAAACGAAAGAAACCTCTCTATTTACTATTTCTATTTGATGTAGTAAGAATGTATGGATGTCTATGTAATAAATAAACATGTCTGACTGGCAACAATATTTGTCTTCTTTGTATTTTGACTTAAAATCTCCCGCTAGCTATGGTGGTCCTGAAAAACTCTATCAACATGTTAAAGACGCGGGTAAATACAAAATTGGCAGGCACAGAATACGCCAATGGTTGCAGAATCAAGAAGCGTATTCTCTGACCAGGGGTGCTAGACGCCGCTTTAAACGTTCCAGGGTGATTGTAAATGGCATCGACAGTCAATGGGACATGGATCTTATGGACATGGCCAATTTACAGAAGCATAACGAAGGTGTGAAATACATTTTGATTGTTATCGATGTATTTTCTCGTTTTCTTTATGCTCAACCTGTTAAGAGTAAGCGAGGCGCTGATGTAGTCATGGCATTGAAACGTATACTGACAGGCCCCAAAAAGCCAAACACAATTCGTACGGACAGAGGAATGGAATTTAGAAGTAAAGAAGTAAATAAATATTTAAATAGTCAAAGTATACATCATATGTACGCATATAATACGGAAACAAAAGCAAATTACGCGGAAAGAGTTATTAAAACGCTAAAACACAAGATTTTTCGATACCTGCTCAAAAACAGAACTAGTAGATACATTGACATTTTACAGGATTTTGTACATAGTTACAATCACACTCACCACAGGAGTCTTGGAGAAAACCCAGCAGCAATTTCCGTGAAAAATGAAGGGGAAAGTCGTCTTCAACAGTATCTCATTAGAACCAAAGGAAGCAAAGGGGAAAAGCCCGTTATAAAAAAATTCAAATATAAAATCGGCCAGACTGTACGATTGTCACACATCAGGTCCGTATTTGACAGAGAATACTCGCAAAAATGGACAGGGGAGATTTTCAAAATCAGATCACGTTTCAAAAGACAAGGACTTCCAATTTACACGTTAGTAGACTGGGACAACGATGAAATTGATGGTACATTTTACGAACAAGAATTACAAGCCATAAACGTTGACGACGGTACCGACTTTAGCATCGAAAAAATTTTGAAAAGAAGGACACGCAATAAGAAACAGGAAGTCCTGGTGCGCTGGTTACACTGGCCAAAAAAGTATGACAGCTGGATACCGGAAACTGATATTAAGCAATACTCGTAAACAACCGAGAATATAAAAAGAGGCTGAAAACTAGCAATGTTCTATCATTTATGTCTAGACAGTCAAACGATCATGATCATCACAAACGTGCTTTACAGCGCTCAACTCAACTGTCCTATTGATTTAAGACAACTCTGCTCCAAAATAACGAATGTACGGTATGATCCAGCACGATTTCCCGGACTGATATGGCAACACAGAAAAGCTGGAGGAAACTGTTTAGTGTTTTCTAACGGTATTATCAACTGTAACGGCAAAGTTTCGAGTAAAAGAGAGGGGTACGAACGAATACGGAAATATGCGAGACTGATACAGAATTGTGGATATCCAGTGAATTTATCGGACGTGAAACTTTTAACCATGTCTATGAGCCATACCCTCAGTTCGGATTTGGATTTGAAGCGTTTGTCTGTCGATAAAGATGTCGTATACGAACCCCAGTTATTTCCTTCTCTTAACTTTAAAAGGGAAGGGGTGCATTTTTGTTGTTTTCATACAGGGAAAGTGGTCATAACGGGTGTAACCTCTTCACAAAAAGAGGACGAGATTGTTTGTCCCACACTAATTGAACTCGAACTCTATACGCGTAAGAAGGAATGAGTATTTTAACCGATTCAATCATGGAACACTCTACAGTCTATTTACAAATCGCTTATTTACTTCACCTACAAGAGACCGAAACAACGGTAAGGAAGAATTTACTGCAGAATTTAACGAATCGTCAACTAAAGGCTATCATCGAGGTGGCAAAACGTATACTTAATGGAGTCATTAATCCAATGAGAAGAGATGTTCAAGTTTTTGAAAGAAGGAGACTATTGTTACGCACACTATGCTCAAATAACGTTTCATCAACCCGTAAGAAGACTTTACTTCGACGATTTCATTCATTTATACCCATTTTATTACGCCCAGTTTATCTCATTCCTACTATACTAGACCAATTGAGAACAAGGAGAGAAGAATGACAGAGTTTTACTTGTATTTAAATTCCGCAGAATCTATCGATATACGTAAGAATAACGCAGATTTCTTGTTCCAGTTTTCTAAGGACTATATTTTAGAAGGAAGTTGGTTATGTGCTCTGGTAGAATCGTCATTGACCTGCGACTTTACACCTCAAAGTAAGCGGTTGTATTTGAATTGTGACATTATAGAGGAAACGTTTGTCAGGAATAAGTTACAACCCGTTCTCACCAATATAGAAATCGAAACAAGATACAAGAAATTTAAATTTACGGAATGTCTTCATCGACGTTATAGACCCGTGAGTGTCAAGAAATTTAACACTATTAGGCTGTCGTTAAAAGGCGAAGATTTAAAACCGATTGATTTGAATTCGAACGATTTTCACTGTGTCCTTCATTTCAAGAAATCATGGGTTCCATAGACGTCTTTGATTCAAAACTACAGAAGTGGGTTCCGTACAAAGAAGATGTGGAGTATTGGATTGATTATTTTAAACCGAAAGACCACATCCCAGATCAAATAAGGAATTTGGAGAAAATACTAGAAGAAAAGAATAAACTGCTGCGAGATATGGAAGAAAAACTTGAAAAAGTCAAAACTCCTCAGGTAAAAATGGTGAGCCCATTAGCCGAAGTAGTTGATAGGGCAAAATCTCAAATAAAACGTAAGAACGGTGTTGACGAAGATCGTAAGAATATCAAGCGTAAGAAGACTCACAAAACGTATCGCAAAGATCCCGACTGGGCGTTTTGAAAAATTAGCATGAATAGTAAAATTCAGCACAGTGAAGAATTATCGTTATTTAATCCGATCCCAAAAGATTCGTCCTTGTTATCGAAAGATTGGATCGAATTCCGACCCATTAATCCGGTAACCGATTCTTCATCGAGCTTGGAATTTAATATACCGCCACAGGCCAGCGCCTACATCAACTTGAAGGAATGTAAATTGAGGGTGAAATTGAGACTCGCTTTACAAGACGGTACACCCGTGTCAGAAGATGATACGCTGGGACTTATCAATTTACCTTTGCACACCATTTTCAGACAGCTGGACATTCATTTACAACAAAAACCACTCCCGAATAGCGGAACCACGCATCCGTATAAGACCTACATTGACACCTTATTAAATACCAATCAATCTATACAGGAAGCTTTTCTGACCAGTCAATTATTCTACAAGGATTATCGGAATCTGGACGATAGCGACCCCAAAACTGGATCAAATACCGGTTTATTCCAAAGATATGAAAAGACCAAGGGTGGTAAAATTATAGATCTGGAAGGAAGTATCCCGGTGGACTTGTTTCAACAACCCAAGTTGCTTATTAACGGAGTGCAAATGGGGCTTAAATTTTGGCAAGCATCCGATGCCTTTCGAATCATTACAGATGCGTTTACTCCGAATTACAAGGTGCAAATCGTTGACGCCCGTTTCAAGCTCTGTATTCAGCGGTTACAGAACGATTTGCTTCTGGCTCACGACAAAATGATTCAGGACACTCCCGCTATGTACCCATATTTCCGCTCAGAGATAAAAACAACCTCGATAGCGCAAGGACAATATAGTTTTCACGCAGACGATATATTTCAAGGTAGGGTGCCAAACAAAATCATCATAGGGACGGTTGCGAGCGTTTCATATAACGGAGACTACAAAACAAACCCATTCAACCTGAAACATTACGACTGCAGTTACCTCGGTTTCTTCGTTGATGGCCAATCCGTACCATCGCAACCTTTGCAACCTAATTTTGAAGGAAATCACTTCACCGACTGTTATCAGACCCTCACTTCCTGTAGAAATGATATCAACATCACATACAAAGAGTACAAGCAAGGATACTGCCTATATGTGCTGGATATCGATCCCTACTATTCTTTCAACACAAAAAGAAGAGGTCTTTGCCGTTTGGAAATCAAATTTGCTAAACCTTTACCAGAGAGTGTGACATTGTTGCTGTACGCTACCTTTCCAGAAATACTTACAATCGATAAAGCGAGAAATGTGTATATACAATAAATACGGAGGGAAATAATAAAAAAAAAACACACACACACACAATGACTCATGCCTTCTTTTATACTTTTATTGTATTATTCTGTTAATAAAAATATAAAATCATGAAATTGTCGAGTCGTTATTCAATAAGAAATCCAGTCTATATCTTTCTTTCGTTTCTTCTCTCTAAGTCCCGGAGGAAATAGTGTTAATTTCTTATTCTTCTTTTTCGAGGTATCTTCCCTTTCCTCTCTCTGCTGATCATCTTGTCTCCCAGATAGTTTTTTCAATCGCTCAAACTTTTCGAAAGGCACTAATACATATTTCTCCATTACTGTAATACGGGTTGTAAGTAGGCTGAAGCAATCTTCACCAATGTATGGATAATACGTTGTTTATGTTGGATAGCTTCCTTCTTTTTAACAAACCCCGTGTTACGATCTCCAAGCAAGTAAATAAAGCGTCTCTGCCTCTTTAAGGTGGCTTTTTCCGTAAGTGTCAATCTACCTTTGAACCGGATAATGTTGTACGCAATTTGACTAAGCGCCCTTAGCTGTTGACGGGTAATAGTTTTTAAAAGCGCTTTTCTCTGGTCGGCTGTAGTGTTGGCCACTAAATATAAAAAGTGACGTTGCTGTTTAATTAGTTCTACCATATTGTATTCTTATAAGCTATTTATTTCCATTCTTACGTCAAACGGTACACAATAGGATCTTCGTTGGGAAATATACGAGTCCTTAAACGGTACTTGTCGTCGGAGTAAGGGGACATGTCCACTATGAAATAACCGTGTCTCGTATTAAGGGCATCTTCGTAAGCCTTCATAAACACTCCGGATTTACCGGGATAAAGCTGCCGTCCTAGCACTCCTACTTGAGATATGTCACGAATATTTTTCATAAGCACCAGATACCATGTATTCAAAGCTATAGTTCTGGCATGTTTACCCCCAGGGTATAAGTTTTGTGTGATCATAATCACCGATACTTTTCTGTGATGGCAGCCTTGGGTGAACAGTAACTCCATTTCTTTACTCCGCATGACCTCGTGCATTAGGTCGTCTAAAATGATTAACTTGTGTTTTTTGTCTCTTGTGAAGTCATCCAATTCTTCTGCAGTAGGTAGTCCTTGCTTACTGTCAAAGTTTGGAATGGAACTCTCCATGACATCAAACAAGTCTTGGTGGATACCGTAGCAATAGAGAATATGAGAAGGGGGGTCCCGTCCGTACATGAGGTTTACTTGTTTCAAAAAGCGGTACACCCATTGGGTTTTACCACTACCAGTTTGTCCGCTAATACACATACTAGAACATGGTTCGAATGGAAGAGGGACGGCCATTATTTTTTAAGTCTAGGGTTAGGCAAAGCGTACCCGATACTGCTACTCAAGAGTGATACCCAAAGCTCGGTCGACCCGTTTTGCACTGATAGGTTAATGATGGACGTAATAATAATGATGTACACTATGATCATCTGACAAAAGTAGACAATCTCTGCTTGGGGGACACGGGTGCCCAGTAAATGCCACTTGTCACTATGGCTTTCTTCGTCAGGTTTAGGGAAACGTAAAAACGTTTCTTTTTCGGGAGTTTCTGTCATATTCTTATGTTAGATTAACTCAAAACACAAAAAGAAACTCATTCTTACAATTTTTTATTTATAAGCAATACAATTATCACGTTAACAAATAAAATAAACAACAGTTGGTATCTAGAAAAATAAGCGACACTTTTAAGAAAATGAGTGACACTTTTTTGAAAATGAGTGACACTTTTAGGAAAATGAGTGACACTTTTTGAAACAGACCCTATGGGAATTTACCTGTAAAAGTATAAAAACGTAAAAACGAGTGACACTTTTTGAAAAATGAGTGACACTTTTTGAAAAATGACTAACACCTTTTTTTGAAAAATGATTGACATTGAACAACCCACGAACAAAAAAAAAAAAATTACATCAGTCATATCCATATGGTACAGTGTCATAATTGTCTAGTTTCCTTCGCTTTGTATACACCATTTGATAACTTTTCTTTTCTTCTCTATTATACAATTTCCTCTTTCTTTTGTCTCTACATATTTTACATGGGTTGGTTACAACAATATTTGAACTACTTTTTGAATCTGTTACTATAGCTTTCACGGCTTCAAAATTGATTAGTTTGCTATTAGTGTAGTTCAAAGTAAACCCTCTGACCTTACATGTTTCCTCGTTGGTACTGGTCTTATATGCGTAATTCTTTGGACCTCCTGACACAAATTCTACAATATGCTCTCCTTGCTCCAGTTCATCCGTCAACTCACCCAAGTAGTCCCCTAAGGGAGGATCAAACTCTCCGGGTCTACTCACGTAAATGACAGAGTCCGTGTCGTAGTACAACACTCTTTTATTCAACTTTTCGAGCACACTGTACAATTTTAATCGGGCCCAACATGTTGTAAAGGTCGCCAAGTAAATGTTTGTTTCGTTGTCTTCGGGGTGAAAGTCATGTTTATAAATCCACTCTATTTGTATCATATCATTTGAGAGTATATGAAAGTTCAGAGGCTCTTTTGTAGGATCAGAAAATACTTGAAAAAATAAGTTTGCTTGACTCTCGTGATATATTTTGGTTTGACGCATATTGAGTCTCTGTCCAAACTTACCCCAAAAGCTATTGAGACAAAGTTTGGCCAGAGCTCTTTTGCCAGGGTTTTTTACAATGCTGTTTTGATCCAGCAATACACCCTCTTTTTTATGATAATCTTCCATGTATTTTGTCATGTCTTGTTTCGTTGTGACCCAATCAGGAGGGCCACTCGCCTCTTGCTTAAATTTCAAAAACGTGTTGATATACTTGGCGAATAACCCCCCATCACCCGTCTCAGGATTATACTGTGTTGTTTCCTCCCAGTGGTATACTTCATATATTTTTTCTAGTGTGTAACCCAGTCTTAGAGCCGTTTTTATCTCGGGGATGCACCACGTGCCAATTAAAACCCTGTCTTCAGAAGAACATGTACATGAATCTTGATTCTCGGTATCCGCACAGGTACGACATAGAGGAAATTTCAGTTTGCCATTTGATCTATAGGGGAGGACTGGATGATACAGCCCTCTCGGGGGTAATGTCTTTATTTTGGCAATACCAAAATACTCCTCAAGCTTCCCGAAGTCTTTGGTCAAGATTTTGGGGTGACCTACGGGATACCGACAATACTTGTTCACCCAAGGGTACAAACTTGTAAAGTCTACGTATTTGACCTGTTCATGTTCTTTGGTTTTGTAATAGAGTTGACTGGCATTAGTGCGCCCTCCGAAGAAACTCTCTCTTGGATCTAATCGGTCAGCTACATCTAATTGTGCAATGCATTCTTTGAGTTCTTCATTTTCGTCCTTTAATTTTTTGAAGTCATGGTCCCAAATACACACATACTTCATGCCTAATTGCTCGAGGTATGCTTTCTTTTTTAGAGTCAGAGCATACAATTCATTCAGTGATTGATTGGTGAGGGGGTGATACGTGTCCTCTCGTTTGTCTGGGAAACACACAGGGCATCCGTGAAACACACATCCGTGGTACTCGTATGCTGTGTGTGTTTCTTCACAATATCCATCTAATTTGTATCGTGTTCCTGGTATCTTTTTTTCACCTTCATTCAGTGCATGCTGAATGTGTACATGGTCTGTAAGCGCTCGCCACTCTAACCACTGAATTGACACCTTACTGTATTGTTCTTTGTATCCACTGGGAGGAATCTTTGCTATCGGGGTGCTTACAAATTCTTTACCCTTGACTTTCAATTTTGCTGCACTCACCCATTCATCTTTCACCAGTACATACAATACTCCCTCACATAGTTTGGCTGGGATCCATTCATCAGTGTCATACAATTGTACCTTCCACTTTTCTTCTAGAAATTTACTTCTAAACACATTCATGCATACTGATGCAATCGTAACACTGTCGAAAGGATCTACGGCCCCAAACCACCTTTTTTCAGTCTTTCCCTTTCCATTTATGACCTCTTTTTCTTCTCCCGTTGCATTCATTAACAAATATCTAAATTTCAAACATGCTTGTCTCAATATATCAACATCACTTCTACAATATTCTAACATCTCTTTTCTAAAATCAAAAACTTCACACTGTCTCTGTTTCAACCACTCTACTAACTCGCTTCTTTCTTTCTCACCCATGAAATCGTAACCATAATCTTTAGCATCAGGGTAGGGCCCAACATAATTTTGATTCTCTCTGGTATTAAAATAATGTGGGAACCACCCTTTTTTCAATTCATGTAAACCAAATGCTTTGGGTAATGCTGACAGTTTCATGGGTAAGAAGTTAAGACTGTCTATTACCTTGATATGTAAGTCTCGCTCTACTGTCATGTACATTATCTTGGACCCGTTGTAAATAATTTTGTCTGGCCGTAATGACTGATCAACGAGGTACTCTAGCAGAAAGTAACCGTCATAACCTTTCATGTTATGAGCAACCACCTTGCAGTACTCGTGTTGTTCCGTAAATAACCATTGCCCAAACTGTTCAGCAGTATCATGTCCCTGGAAAGTGACTTCTCTAAAGCCACATGTCCCTGGACAAGGTCCCAAATCTTTCTCATCCAGATTTTTTTGACATTTTTTACAACGGCTACCGCATCTCTTACATACTGATTTGGCAGTCAATTCATTGTCAATACATTTTGGGCATACCGAATGAGCTAAGACAAAGTTGGGACGATGCGTAGTTCTACCGCACCATGACGTGTTGCAGTTTTTACACTTAGAACAAGACTTACATACCTGTGATGGTTGACAATCTGCGCATTCTATTTTCTTTTGCGGTATGTATCCATTCTCGCACTCACTCATATCATCCTGACTACACTCAAAATCAAAAAATATATATTTAGGTATAAACTTGTCCTTACATTCTTTCGCTCTTAAATAACACTGATGATCGTCCAACACATACTTTTTACAAGTCTTACAAAAGTATTCCCCACACACATGGTCCTCCTTCTTCCTTATGTCCGTCCTTAGTACCTTGTAACACCTGAAACACCTCCACCACTTTTCACACTGGGAAGGCCCACTGGGTTGACCTTTTCTCCTTCCATTTTTGTGTAAGGGTACTTTCTTGTGTTGTTTGTAACAATCATCTGACCTACAGTCCATGTTACAATCTGTGCACCTCAGAGTCTTGTTCGTTTTAGGGCAGTGGTCCCTCTTGCACACTATACATTTTTCTGCACACTGGTGATATTCCCTATTACTATAGTGTTTGAGACATTTTTCACAAAAATAGGAGTCGCTAAAAAACCCAGTGATGTTTGTTATGGCATGAAAGTGGTCGTCGTCCACCAAGTACACGTAGATACAGGGACGCCCGTCACTGCTAGGACCAGTAATAAATTTATTGCCTAGGCGAGCGCTGATGACCATCACGCGTACTCCTAGGATTTCCTCAAATGCCTCCACATCGTTGAGACTAGCTGTTCGGTCTATGGGTACGCCTGCCATCTTACACAGAGCCCTTGCCAGCTGTCCTTGGTGTTTCTTCTTCTTTTTGACAAGGTCGTTATAGTAAGACAAGGGGACTTTTTGATATTCTAAAACCAACTCCAAGCTACTTTTTTCCTGTCTGTTTTTCGTTACCTCCTCCCATTCTTCCTTGGTACACCTCTTTAATTTTGCCCAGCTGACTCCAATGGCCCTTGCCATACACATTTTATCTTCATTCTCAATAGTCACTACCGAGCGTTTTAAATCCAATGAAGTGTTTTCACCTTTAATACGTATGATATGTTTTCGCTTGCCTCCTTTAGGTAGGTCAATGGTCCCTATTATTATATCAAAGGTCTCATCGATCGAAAGTTCCTGGTTACTATTGAGTACCTTTTCGAGGATCTCCATAACTCTATTAGCGTCAAGGGTATCCCACTTCTGTAAAGGGACGACAACAGGGTTGTGCAAAGCATCGTGATATATCACGACACGACCTAGATCATTCCCCTGTAGGTGTCCTCGGGCCTCGTTAAGGGCTGCCTGGATCATGTCATGAAGTCCCTGCCTCACGTCTATTAACCGCTGACCATTGTACCGCTCATCCAATTTTACTTGATATGTTGTATCTATTGCTGCATTTTTGGCATATGTGCGGGTGTCCTTCTTTCTCATTGTGTATTTCAGTTTGTTGTCGTTCTGTAGACCGGAGGGTCCCGCCCGTGGCTCTTCCCCTTCCCCTGTCTGAACAAATGGATCGTCCCAATCACCATCTTCCAAACACAACCTTGCTGTCTCGTTCATATCGTCATCAAAAAGATCGTTCTGTAGACCGGAGGGTCCCGCCCGTGGCTCTTCCCCTCCCCCTGTCTGAACAAATGGATCGTCCCAATCACCATCTTCCAAACACAACCTTGCTGTCTCGTTCATATCGTCATCAAAAAGAAGGGCTTTGACAGCTCCATCAATTTCCTCCTGTATTTGTACATACTCTAGCGATACGACCATGTCCTCCTCGTTAAAAGTAACCGGAGTCTGGATACGTCCACCTAGGGTTTGCAGCACCAAGTCCATTTGTTCTTCGATAAACTCATTATCATATTCCTGTTGTCTCAGCTGGAAAAGTCTAAGTCTTACAGACACGGAATCCTGGATCCCCATGGTCGTTGCAAAGTCCATAAGCTCATCCGGATCCGTATAAGAGTTTATCATAACGTCCATTATTTCAGCCACAGCGTCCATGTTGCTCGATTGAAATCTGAAAACAGAATAGGTATGTTACCGAGTGTGTCTTCTTATATACTCTCCATTAGCCTCGTTTTGAGAAAGAGCTATTTTTAGATATACTAATTTAATACAGGCATACAATATATGAAATCGGGGTAAAAGGCACCCGCTGAAGTCATTTCTTTAGTCAGAAAATGGATTTTATCGTGTTTTAAGTGAAATTTACTTTCGAATTTGATCATAGATGATAAGAACAGCCTCAATGACATTTTATCTAACAAGTTATCTCCAATACCTTCATACCTAATTTGAATTTTTTTATTTCTTGATTTAAAATGAAATATAGCGACAGTAGTATGTAATGTAATATATGAAATCGGGGTAAAAGACATCCGCTGAAGTCATTTCTGTAGTCAGAAAATGGATTTTGTCGTGTTTTAAACGAAATTTACTTTCGAATTTGATCATAGATGATAAGAACAGGCTCAATGACATTTTATCTAACAAGTGATCTCCAATACCTTTATACCTAATTTGAAAATTTTTATTTCTTGATTTAAAATGAAATATAGCGACAGCAGTATGTAATGTAATATATGGAATCGGGGTAAAAGGCACCCGCTGAAGTCATTTCTGTAGTCAGAAAATGGATTTTGTCGTGTTTTAAACGAAATTCACTTTCGAATTTGATCATAGATGATAAGAACAGGCTCAATGACATTTTATCTGACAAGTGATCTCCAATACCTTTATACTTAATTTGAAAATTTTTATTTCTTGATTTAAAATGAAATATAGCGACAGCAGTATGTAATGTAATATATGGAATCGGGGTAAAAGAAATCAGCTGAAGTCATTTCTGTAGTCAGAAAATGGATTTTGTCGTGTTTTAAACGAAATTTACTTTCGAATTTGATCATAGATGATAAGAACAGGCTCAATGACATTTTATCTGACAAGTGATCTCCAATACCTTTATACCTAATTTGAATTTTTTTATTTCTTGATTTAAAATGAAATATAGCGACAGCAGTATGTAATGTAATATATGAAATCGGGGTAAAAGACACCCGCTGAAGTCATTTCTGTAGTCAGAAAATGGATTTTGTCGTGTTTTAAACGAAATTCACTTTCGAATTTGATCATAGATGATAAGAACAGGCTCAATGACATTTTATCTGACAAGTGATCTCTAATACCTTTATACCTAATTTTTTTTTTCTTAATTTAAAATGACATACAGCAACACTTGTATGGAATGCAATATATGAAATCGGGGTAAAAGGCATCCGCTAAAGTCATTTCTTTGGTCAAAAAATGGATGTTTTTCTCGCTTTTTAAACGAAATTCATGTTAGAATTTGATCATAGATGATAAGAACATGCTCAATGACATTTTATCTGACAAATTATCTCATATAGAGATAAAAGTTGAAAATCGACGTTCGGCGTAAATTCAAAAAGATTTTATCACTCAAAACTTGATTGCAATTTGTAACATTAGGTAAACAATTGTTACAAATTAGACTTACACGTTCATATATATGCAAAAATTAAAAGCCAGGTGTTTTTCTGCAGATGTTTTAAATTTTTCAAAACGGAAAAGTCACTTTAGATTTAATATCAAACAGTGTCTGGTTGCACAAAAGTAGCACATTGTTAAATCGAGGATTTCGAAAGGAAAAATTGACGAAGTTTGTTTCAGCATATTTATTTCAATTTTGGGCACCTCTTCTTTTTACTGAAACTGAAGGATGGATATTCTAAATTTACTGGAAATTATAGTTATGTTTCATGCGATAGACATTAACCTTATAGAAGCTTTACGTTTTCTTTTAACAACAGGGATAGGACCATTCAAGTGCAAAGAGATGCGAGTCTCTTTATTTCACTTTTCAGGGTCACAATGGGTGAAAGAAGACATCACCTACCAACCACCCAAGTTCACTGATAAACGATGCCAAGTAATGATCTGTAGGGTTAATTCTTTTTTCGATGCTTTAATTGAACAGAACTCCTATGATGCGTTTGTAAAATATAGCAAAGAACTTATAGCTCAATTAATGTTCTGTCTACATACAAGAAGTACAGATAAAAAACAATTACACATTTATTTACACCCTGAAAAAGATTCGAATGATAATGGCTTCACAAAGTATGCTGGTCCTGAATTTAATGAAATACACATTTTTTGTGGCAATATGAACTCAAAAAGACAGTGTGCCGGAACAATTATACACGAGATGGGACATGCAGTATTGCCAATTGGGAATGGACATAACAATTTTTGGTTCACAACAACCGCATGTCTCATGGCTGCTGCAAACTTATTTGTCACAAATAGATCAAAAGAAATGCCCGTGGTTTCAATCACGGGATCAAATATACAATAATTCAAGTGTAGGTCAAAATGTGAAATTGTGTTAATACATGTATGTATGTAAAAAGAAAATCCTGTAATTCGCTAAAATAGTGTTTATGTGTGTTTGTGTGGGTGTGTGTCGGGAAAACTGTGTATATGTTTTTATATTGTAAAAAGGAATAGATTACAACGCTTTAAAGGTAGGTCGATTCATATTTTACTATCATATTTACTGCAGATTTTCATTGTGCACATTGAGAACCTTTCTTCTTTTCCCCCTGTACGCTTTCATTTTCTCCCCGTTCCGGTTAAATTTTCAGTCTTTTACCTCACTACCGTAAAAACCAGGGTTTGTATGGTAACGAGTTATAAGCGTTTACAAACAAGTGAAGTAAAACGGACTTACCTTTCTATAATCGAGGTTCCAACATCAATGATCTGGAAACGCTGTTACAACAATAAACTTTGTGCCATTTCTAACGCACACAACTTTTACTTTATTACTTAATTGTTTATTGATACCTAGAACCCCTATGTAAAAACTAAATTGCTTTAGAAAATATACTCTTCTTCCAACAGTATATTGCCTGTCAGGAGAATCCAAACACAGCTGAACTGCATTAAGCAAGACAGTTTTACTGAAAAAAAAAAGAAACTCCTGTATAGGATATGTTATACAAATGCTTTTCATAAGTATGATCTGATATTAAAATGTTCATTTTGAAAATAACTATCACATAACAGACTCTCACATTCCTCCGAAAATGTACATTCATCTACAAAACGTTTGCCTTTTATATAGTTAACAGACAAAAGCGTTTGATAAAGTGTTTATAAATTCCATGCATTTTTAATGAGAGGCGAATGCTTTGTCTGAATTTCTGCAGACGATTCTATACAATCGCGCCAGACATCACGCATTTTAATCAGCGGAAAGCGACCTATTTTGTAAGAATATCGACATTTTCTCATGCATTTTTAATGAGAGGCGAATGCTTTGTCTGAATTTTTGCAGACGATATTATACAATCGCGCCAGACATCACGCATTTTAATCAGCGGAAAGCGACCTATTTTGTAAGAATATCGACATTTTCTCATGCATTTTTAATGAGAGGCGAATGCTTTGTCTGAATTTTTGCAGACGATATTATACAATCGCGCCAGACATCACGTGGAAGAGTGTCGACATTTCTCAAACATTAAATCATTTTGATATGCGACTCTGTCAGGAGAGTATCGAAAGGTCTCATGAATTATAAAAAAAAAAAAAATCAGAATTTCTAAGAAAGCTAATGATCAAACCAACAGGGAATTTTATATTATGCCACCGCTATTTGGGGATCGTAGTAAGTTTTTCGCAAACTTTTCCATGTAGAAGCGAGGACCTAAAAGCTGAGCTCTTAAATAGCTAGCGTGCAGGACTTGAGATGGGTCGTGGCTTCGATCCCTGGCTAGGTCGAGGACTGAAAATTGTGAAACCATTTATTTCTCTACCACAGCTGACCGTAATAATGGTTATGTGAGACAGCAGTCAGTGACTTGGAAAGAAAATGATGCCCTGGTAAAAGATACTGCTGGAAAGCATGTATAGGTGCACTGGCCGCAGCGACTTAAGTGCAACAAAAATGTTGAAAACGGCGTTAAACACCATACGATTTTATTCATTAAAGTCAATACAAAACCTAGACTTTGAATGGTAAGGGGGGTAAAAGCGTTCACAGACAAAAGCATTTTTAGTAGAGCAACCTCTTTGAGAGAAAGTTCTCATGCATTTTCAATGGCGAATGCTTTGGCTGAATTTTCGGTTCTATACAATCGGGCGCCGGCCTGATCGGTCAAAACGCGCCAAAACACGCTTGGAATTGTCATCTAGCCTCGGCAGGTGGGAGGCAACGAAAGCCAGACAAAAGGTATGCAAGATTACGTCATATTGCCACAGACAGTCTGACCTCCAACAGACAAAGGCCTCTAACAATAGTCTGAACTGTCAAAGACAAAGGCCTGGCCCCTATAGTGCCGCAGGTAATTTGACCTGCATAGTGCCATAATTACTACTGCAGGTGACCAGCATCTTCTCTTTTTCCCACGGTATTCCTCTCTTTTATAGCCGCAAATCCCATAATTTGAGCAACAATTATTTTGTCATCCACAAACGCTTTGGATTTGGACAAGTCCATTTTTTTTTCGTTTGGTAAAAGAGTTGATCGTAATTTGTGTTCAGTATCATTTTTTTACCAAGTTAATTTCATCTTCTACTGCATATTTGTGTAAGGTGTGATTCCTTTCTGCGAAAGCTGGACGGTGTAATGTTATGTAAAAACTATGGGTGCGGTACAGCGACTTTGAGACTGATTAAGCTCGAAGTGAAGGCAAATAAACAGATAATCAATGTAAGAGTCTTTAGAGTCTGAAACATGTAATGTGAAAACTACGACGCAGCTGGATATCTTAAACATCACTTATTTTCGTTTTCAACTTCAATATGCTGTACAAATATGTGCTTCATATCGAGCGAAAACCAAACCAAGAAAAATCTTTAAAAGAGACAGACGGCGTGAATTTACCAACAAACAGGCAGGGGCCCTATTTCCCATGTAGACCCCTAATGGAAAGCAGCTATTTCCACTATAATATTATCCTACAAAATTTGCTATGATTAAAAATGAGTATTATTGTACTACTTTAAACGAGCACTTTTTCCTTTTTTTTCTTCTTGGAATTATCATTTATAAATCTAAAACCACTATATTCTCATTACAAAGGGAGGTAATTTCGTACCTAGGTCATTTCACACGATTTTGGTCATTTCGTACCTACTTCTTCGGTCATTTCGTACCTAGTGGCAACCATTTCGTACCTAGTGCATTTCGTACCCATTTTGTAGGTACGTCATAACTTTGTTCTGGTCATTTCGTACCCAGCCACTTAAAAAATGACAGATAGATGTTTTTTTTTCTTGGTAATTTTGTACGCAGACTTACTTTGTTGTATTCTTTTTTAAGAACAGAGTTTACTGATATTTTCATATAAAAGACATTTAACTATTCATTCAATTTTGGATTCCACAAGTCAGTTAGACATTTTTTAAAAGCAAAACAACTGACATCTTGTTTGATTTTTTCAAACTGGTCACCTGTCTAATATATAGTTTTATTTGTCAATAGACCCGTCGCACGATCGTTCTTAATTATTGACACTTAAACATTAAGTAACCCTGTACCCTTGCACTGTCAACGATGTAATAGTAAGAGTATTATTGTTCCTGCAAGTAGTCTGAACTCTGAACATCGACCTACTTTTTCATTCACTCACATTAAAGCTCGATGATACATACGGAAACTATAACAGATGTGTGAACAATTGATGTGTTAATCCAATGGTCAATACATGTTATAATTGTGAATTCTTTTGTGCGTGACACCGTCATATCAGCAAATTGGATGGTATTAAAGGTGGTTTCAGACACAGGTGTTTGACAGCATGTTGTAGCATTCGCTACATGTATATTAAAGCCTCTTTTGTCCTTTTATTTATGGTTGCATCGAGTCTTCGTAGTGGTTTGTGCAGATGAACTCGCTGATCATTTGAATCCATTATAGAAGTTTCTTATACAATGAAATTTCCTTAACTTTTAATGACAAGTTATTGACCTTTTCTGTGTGTTGGATATGTGTGGCGTTCCATCTCTACATCGCACCTATTGCAGGCCTGTTCTCTTGTTTATGCACTGACTGACAGCGATTAAAAAAGTATTAATGCAAAAAAGACATTTCTTCTGCATTTTCTGCACGGTCTAAGCAGCCCATCGAGGATGTCAATTTTGTTTCCTTGTTTTAAGCTTGACCTTAAAACTTAGTCCGTAATAGGTACGTGTGAAAACAGAAAACAATAAGATCCACCTTTTATGCAATTTGATCTTAATTTCAAATGTCAGGAAAAGCCAAGGCAGCTCAGTCGGTAGCGTACAGGACTTGAGAACAGGGGGTCGGTGGTTCGATTCCCGGCTGGCTAATTTCTTCCCGAGGATTGATAATTGTCATTGCAACAGGATTCATTCCTTTCTCATCGCTGACCATTGTTTCGACAATAGTTACGCAGGAAAGCAGTCAGTGGTTTGGGAAGAACATTGTGCAGGGTACAAGAAAATCCGGGAAAGCATGGAAAGGTGCACTGGCCGCCAAACTAAAAGATGTTGAAAACCGGCGTTAAACACCATACAATCAATCACGGAAAAAGCAAAAAGAGTTAAAGTCTAAGAAAGCATCATAGTTTTGCAACATGATTTATAAACAACACAATGAAAAAGTGGCCTCTCTCCAGCAAATTTTTAACTCATTTCAAATTGACCAAAGTAAATTTATGCAGAACTCGGTGAGACATTAACTGAGAAGTTCTAAACAATCTTCAGAATGCAAATTAAAACTTAAAAAAGAAAGAACCAATAATGGTCAGACACAACCATAGCCATTCTTCGACAAAATTTAACATAATTTCAACTGGAGCAATGTACAAAAGCAGCAGTTATTCGGCAAACAACACAAGAAAATACTGTTAAAACTAGGTACTAAATAACCAAATTGATATTAAAAACTGGGTATGAAATGACCAAAGTGGGTATGAAATGACCAAAGTGGGTACGAAATGACCAAAAGTAAAAGTATAGGTGGGTACGAAATGACCAAAATCGTACGAAATGACTTAGGTATGAAATGACCTAGGTACGAAATGACTGGAAACCCACAGGGAGATAATAATTACCTCCCTTTTCAGGAAACAAACAAAAGTATCAACAAATAATTTCAAGATAGACATCAAAGGAATTTCTGGTTGGTTAAAAATGTGCAAAAGTATTGTATCAGCATAAATCCTTATTTATTCCATGTTGCACTAGAAAAGTTAAGCGTCTACCACCTTAACAATTTTTGACGTCGTGTAAGACTCATAAGCAGAAAATGGGTTGACATGTTATTATAATGGAAAAAAGGTAAGATAGTTTTTGAACTTACTGTTTATACAAAATTTTAGATGTTTTTAATATCATGAAGAGCTTTCTAGATATAGCTATGTTGAATATTCAGTGGCAAAACTGAACTTTGAAACTGGGACATATATTTTGGGACACTCTGTACTTGGCTCTGACATAGTTACTAAGGTCCTTAGTAAGGAGTAAATGAGTTATATATTTCTTTTTAAAATCTTTATTTACCACACGAGCAAAATATAGACTTGTCAAAATTAAAAGCATTTGAAGACAACAAAACAATGTAGCTCATAAGATGGAATTTGTCTACGACAGGGTAGAAAACATTGTGGGAAAAGGAGAAAATACTGGCTACCAGCATTTTCTCCTTTTCCCACAATGTTTTCGAAAGGCTTCTTTTTTTAAGGGCTTTAAAACTCGTCATTGTGTGGTAAAGGGTTAATCTATATGCATAATCAGATAGCGCACGTGATATTCATGATGAACGATTGCAGGACAAGTAAACCCCCTTTTCAAATTATATTGTAAACGTTGTGGCGAATGGAGCCATAGCCTCTAATTTTCACTCAATTCAAGAACGCGCCCTCTGCAGCCGGGATATGATAATCTTATTCATATGTTAAAGGGTTTTTGGTTAGTTAAAAATGGAAGCAAAAATAAATTGAACAAGAAATATATTAAAAAAAGAACATAGACAGCGTAAATTTGCCCCCAAAAAGGAAGGGGTCCTTACAATCAACATGCCTACACTTTTGACTAATCACAAATTTCTGTGAATTCATTTGTTATCAGTAGGTCAACAGCCAGTTCATTCATCTACGCCGAAAAAAGGTGACTTAACAGAAAATGACATAAGTAAGGACTAAAAAATACAAACAGAAAGAGGAAATAATAATAATAATAATAATAAACATTTTCAGTTTATAGGTTACATTTTCTCCAAAATATCATTAATTTGAAATGAAAACTTTTTTTACTTGTTTGGTAGGAATACTTCAATGAATAAAATACATGTAATAACAATTCACCGATAATGGTAGTATCAATAAACATTACCCGATTGTTCAATATTTCACGATTTCACGTGTCTTTTTGTCCGTTTCAACACATAAGTTATCAGCATTAGTCAATATCATCTTCACAATTACGTTTCAAAATAAATTATAACAAGCGAATAACTTCAATCATTGAAATGTCCGTGCACCCGAAACCATTTGCATTAGGAAGATACACCGAGCGAAATTCCGAGAGAGGAAGTGTGTGCGCGTGTCCTGTCATAAAAAAGCGCACTTCGATTGGATGATATTTATAATCTTGATATAAGCAATGAAACCCTGAGTTCAGTTTAGCACATCCTTTACCCTACGCAGGGATCGTACTAGTATATTTGATAAGAAAAATCATTTCGCTTGGAAAATCTTACCGCATCGTACAGTGTAGATCAGTGATCAGACGACACGTTCTGCGCGTCGGGTCTCACTTGGCAGCTTTCGGAACAAGGTTTAGACCGCTAAGTGACTGAAGCAAAATTTCAGTGGACACGAACATGTAGTGATCAATTACCAGGCGTTTCTTTGTCCCGAATACTATCTCTCACAAAAATGTGACAGAGTAGATCCAAATCAGACTGCACTCTCTGTGCAGTCTGATTTTGATCTACACTGTTTGCAAAAAGCACCTTGTATCACCCTTGTCACACGAAAAGTTATCCTTTTACAAACAATAAAATATTAGATTGGTCAAAACTCTAAGCATTATTACAAATAAAATGTGACTCAAGTGATGGAATTTTGTCCCTGAAAAGGTCGAAAACATTGTGGGAAAGGGAAAAATTCTGACTACCAGAATTTTTCTCCTTTTCCCACATTTTTTTTTTCAAAGGTATCCCTCCTTAGGGTTAAACTGACTTTATGTCAATTTATCAAGCTAAACATATCTTTTTCTAAACATAATTTTTTTTTTTATCTTTCGGTTATTATATAGATCTACGCCTCCTAATATTTCTTTCGCTATTTTAACTTCCATAATACGAACGCCAGGCAAGGACAAAGAATATTGTGAAAATCAAACAATCAGAGACAGAAATCAGCAATTTAGCAACATTTGACTTGTCGTCTTCAAATGCGTTCACTTTGGTCCGGTCCAAAATTTTGTCGTTTGGCAAAGAGTTAAATGTTCACTCTCTACAACTTGTTAATTTGTACTTAACGTACTTTTAAACCTATTTCTTGATTTATTCCACATGTATCACGTTGTTTTGTATACTGTATTTGGAACTGACGATGTACTTTGTACAAGTCAAATAAAATATGTTCTGATAACGTAATGTTGGTGTGAATTTATAAATATCTCTGTTGAACAACTCGTGACAAGCAAACTTCCCTTTTGCCACAAAACTGGTCCAAGGCTACTGTCCCTAAAATGCCCCTAACTCTTACCTTGCTAAATAAAACAAATGAAACTTTCAAGCCGATAGGAATAACCCAAATATTCCAATTTCAAAGGCATTTTTTAGTAGAAAAAATATCTCTTTAATCGGACAGTGTAGATCCAAGATCAGACTGCACGTTCTGTGCAGTCTGATCTTGATCTACGCTGTCCGCAAAAGGTTTGTGAGTCGCGCTTAACAGCGTAAGGGTAAATACTCCTCCGTTTTTTTTATAGAAAATTTTATCATTCAGTTCTTTACTACACAATCCCGAGTTTTAAGGACCCTTAGAACAAATGTTATTGAAAACATTGTGAGAAAAGAAGAAAATGCTGGTAACCAGCATTTTCATCTTTTCCCACAATGTTTTTTTTTTTTTAATCTTTTCTGATACGAACCACATCGTGTGAAGTACATCTAATTTCATCCGCAAGTGTTTTGGACCAGTATAAAATTTTGTCGTTTGGTAAAGAGTTAAGCTGAATCCCGTTTTCCCTTCTCTCTCTTCTAAACGACGAATTTCTAGGCTTGTTCAAATTGAAACATTCACAGACGATAAATCTAACGTAGTGACTAGTCCAAATTTTGATTTCTATAGTTGAAAGGGTAAAAAACATTGTGGGACAAGGGAAAATTGCTGGTAATTAGGGTCTCCTTTTCAAACAATGTCTTCAAAAGGTGTCTTCTTAAAGGTCCTTTAAAATCAAGGGACTGTTTAGTGGAGAGTTAAATCGCTATATGCACTACATAATTTTTTTTAGCCAAAAAAGACATTCAAGTCGTCCGTTTTCGTTATTCTTTTGGCCGGAACAATCGTACAGTGTTGGAAAGTACAAATCCAAGATTCAACTGCTCGCTTCCGTAGTTTGATTTTGATCTATAATGTCCGCTAAGTCAAGTTGAATTAAGCGTAGCAGCCTAACAGTGTCATAGAGGTGTACATTTATTATATTGTAATGGGTTGAGCACAACCGTAGCCTATAATTCGATAACCCACAGCGCCGCCTCTACAGGTCTTATCTGAAGAGTCGAAAATCAGAACGCAAACAGTCTGTCTGCCTGTCTGTCTGTCTGTCTGTCCGTCCGTCGTTCCGTTTGTCACTTAAAAAAAACATGTTTAAAGTAAAAGACATGAGAGAGAGGGAGAAAAAAAAAAAAGCAATATTTCTTCACTAAAGTTCGAATAGGGTAGATCCAAGATATAATTGTACGCTCTGTGCACTCCGATCTTTATCTACACAATCTGCAAAGGCAACTAAATTTGTGCTCGGCGCTTAAAAATATCAAGTTGCCTATTTGGAAATAGATTAAAAAGCACGAACTATGCCAATAGTACGTTGAGTTCGTTCTGATTACACCTTACGCCCTCAGAGATAGTTGTGTCACTGCCAGTTTCGGCTAAACCCTTTACCAAACGACAAAATAATGGACTGGGCAAAAATGAAAGCATTTGCAGACGACAAAATAAATTTGGCTAAAGAACTGTAATTCATATTGGGAAAGGTATAAAGCACTGTTGGAAAAGGAGAAAATGCTGGTTTCTAGCATCAGCATTTTCTCCTTTTCCAACGTTATCCAAAGCTTTCTTTCTCAAGGTCGTTAAAAGGCGAGACTGTGTGGTGTATGGTTAATTTGCTTTTGTGGATGACATTGACAAAGATCAGACTGTAAAGACCGTGCAGTCTGATCTTGGATTTACAGAATCCGCGATTAGGTCACAGTACTTAGCTATGGCAAATGTTCCTTTTACTTTTAACTCTTTCCTTACCGTTGACGACACAAGAAGCTTTTTTATACAGTGTAGATTTAGATCAGACTGCACAGAACATGTTGTCTGATCTCTTATCTACACTGTCCACTCTTTCATTCCAGATTATACGGTAACTGAACTGCGTCTTCATATTGCAGCGGAACTGTATTCATAGCCATTAAAAAGTAAAAGTTAAAACAATTAATTTCCAGAAAACTGGAATTAACTCTTTCGGCGCCATTGGCGAAGACAGTGACTTTTGCGGACGGCATAGATCAAGATCAGACTGCACAAAACGTGCAGTCTGATCTTTGATCTATACCGCCCGCTTGTGTAGTCAAGCCTATACAGTCAAAATCTTTGTAAGTTTCAATGGATTGTATTTAGAGCCGTCGAAAGAGGTCGAGTTTATTTATTTGGCGATGAAAGAGTTAACAAGAAAAACAAATAATTTCCTTTAGTTTCGAAAGCGTTAACCAATACTAGTATCACATCTACCTTTGTTGGTAAAACTCTTGTCTATATTCGAAAATGACTCATATTGTTTGGGATACCGTGCCATTTGTCATCATGTTTTACACATCATTCATTTTTCTTTGTAAGGAAAAGATGTACATGTATACTCTTTATCAAGATTATAAAACTGCTATGCTTAGAATTATGTCACACTCCTTATTGTAAACAATGCAGTATGTGAAAAAATTAAATCGCTACTAGAAGAGAGAGAGAGAGAGAGAGAGAGAGAGAGAGAGAGAGAGCAATGTAATAGTCAAAACATGGGTACATGTTTAACAGGATAAAGCTCGACCTTTTTATCACATGCATTATGATATAATCATTTCTATCTCTAACCTTTTATCAGGAAAATACGGTGGCACAAAAGTGACATGGAAGATATATTTTATACTACGTGCGCACGCAGTAGCTAATACGTGCGCACGTAATAAGTAATACGTGCGCACGCAGTAGTATTACGTGCGCACGCAGTAGCTAATACGTGCGCACGTATTACATATTACGTGCGCACGTAATAATCCA